>BSBN01000465.1:19862500-21062500 GCA_027924645.1 Cunninghamia lanceolata
CACAGAAATATCCTAATGATGCCGTTGTGACGAATTTCCAACCTTAGCGAATTTCCAATCCGCCGAACCTCCTGGGGTGACCTGATCTGCTTCCTGGACAACTTTCCAGACTCTAACAACTAGCACGACCTAGCACATACCCATGCTAGGGTTCTGAACACCTCTCGACTACGATCCTGCAAACATGCACATGAACAAACAGAAAATGCAAGCTAAACCCTAAACTATTATACATGGCCATTCCACCGATTCGACGAATCAACCGGTGGAATGGATCAGCGAATCCATGCAACCACCAGAACAGCAAATCGATCACACAATGGAATCCAAACAGAGAATTGACACAACAGGATCTCTTTATTGATTTCAAAAGATGCAAATACAATATTCTATCTCTCTCTCTGTCTCACTCTCTGCAAAGTCTGATCGATGATCCCCAATACTGCTCAATCTGTATCTATCTCTAAAACCAAGCGATCCTAATGCATAAATAGGATCTCTTGCGAGTACTACCACTCGATTCCCAGCGGCTGGGAGCTTCCAAGTAGTTGGGAGGATCCAACCGAACTAACAACCTAAATAGCTGTCCAAACAAACTATCTAAAAATAGTAAAGTATGGTCAACATGACCTTATTACATGCATTGGTCTTATAAGACCTTCTTGGAAACATTAACAAGACCTATAACAAACTAACTGCCTCATGGAGGCCAGCTGTCAGGTAGGTGCTCCTGCACCATACTCCCCAACAGAAAAGAACTCATGTCCCATGAGTTAGGATGTGGAAGTCCTCCACCTTTACACTTTGCCTTTGCAGTGTCTTGACCTGTTCCAGCTTTATCCTCTGCTGTCTCTTGGCTGCTCCAAGATTTCTGAACTGTAACTTGGTGTCTTGCAAGTAAACCCTCATGCCTGTCAATGTAGGCCCTTCTCACACATACCTTGTGTTTGTCAGGTTGTTTTACCAGAACCTCTGTCTGAACTGCCTCTTGAACTTCTGTAATGTTCAACTCTGTCTTTCTTTCAACCTTTATAGGACAAACAATAGTCCCAACTATGACAACATCCTTGTCATTCCTCTCAACTGGTTGCTGTTTGCAAACCTGTTTCTGAACCTGCTGCTGACCTCTGTCAGTCACAACTGAAACTTTCTTCAACCTGTTGTCCTTAACAACTCCTTTCCCTGTAGCGTCCTCAACTGCCTTTATGCCTGCTCCTATAGGCTTTTGCACAAATTCCTTCTTTCCCACTAAAATGATTTGGGCTGCCCCCTGTGCTGCAGCATCTTCCTGCAATGGCATCAACATAATAGTCTTCCCATCTTTCTTGATGGTGTAGGTATTAGCATACCCATCATACAGTACCCTCCGATCAAATTGCCATGGTCTACCCAATAGTAGGTGACAACATTCCATGGGCAAAATGTCACACAAAACTCTATCATGATATGCTCCAATCTGAAAATCCACATATGCCTGTTCATAGACAAAAAGTGATTGACTATCACTCACCCAAGATGCTTTGTAAGGGTGTTGGTGTGGAATCCTTTCCAAATTTAGTTTATCCACCATTTCCTGAGATACCATGTTGTCTGTTGAACCAGTATCAATGACAACCTTACATACTTTACCTTTTCTCTTGCATGTGGTCTTGAAAAGAGCTCTTCTTTGCATCATATCCTTTGATGCCTGCAAACTAATTCTCCTTAGCATCAATGCTTCTCCCTCCTCAGGATATCCATAATTGTCAGGAACTCTATCTTGATAAGTGTTTAAACTTTGCACACTTTGTTCTACTTTCTCTTCTTGCACAAGTTGTACTCTCTTGTCATTCGTTCTATCATTTCTGGATGATGAACCTTTGCTTTCTGGACATTTGAAAAATGGATGACCAAACTCACCACAGGTGTAACACTTTCCTGAAAATGTAGTAGAACCTCTACCACTTCCAAATCTGCCTCTATTACCTTTCCATCCACCTCTGAAATCAGACTGTCCCTGTCCTTTACCAGTGTCTTCTTGACCCTCATTGGTTTGCCTTGTTGTAGGGGCTAATCCTCTTCCCCTCATATTGTTTCCTCTTCCTCTCATGGACTTATCTTGTCTTCTATTCACCTTTTCTTCAATCCTGATTGCCATTTGGTAACAATCCTCCACATTCTTAGGGTTAGCTAAAACTAACTCATCCTGTATGTTCAATTGTAAGCCAGCCAAGTACCTAGCCACCTTTTCTACCTCATTCTCATGATGACCAGATCTCATACTCAACTTATAAAACTCCTTAGTATATGCCTTCACATCCATTTCCTTCTGCCTTAAAAATTGTAGCTTCTTAAACATCTGAATCTCATAATTCTTGGGCAAGAATTTACCTTTGATCCTTGCTATCATTTTATCCCATGAAGTGATCTTTGACTTTCCTTGTTTCCTTCTCTCGGATTGTACATAATCCCACCATACCAAAGCATGACCTCCTAACTTGGTCTTTGCAATCTTTACCTTCTGATCCTCAGCAACATCTTCACATTCAAAGTGATTATCAAGTGCAGCAATCCAATCCAGTAACTCATCTTCATTCAAACTTCCATTATACTTGGAAACATCAACCTTTACCTTAGGTTTATCACTCTGCACTGCCTTTAACAGTTTTGCAAATCTCTGGTCTTTAGCATCCAGATCTTCAGCTATCTCTTCATACTCTTCAACAGCATCTTCATCTTCTTCTGATTCACTGTCGTCCACTTCCCTCTTTTTGTTCTTTTCCAGGGCTACAAGCCTGGCTTGAAGTGCTTCAGCAAGCTCCTTCATCTTCCTCATCTCTCTGGCATGTTTTCCCTTCATCTCCTGCAATTCCCTTGCAGTACCATTACCTTTCGGAGGCATTTTGTCAACCTCTCACTCCTCTACCTCTGTCCTTTCGGTGACAGAATCAACACACAACATCCCAGACCTTTTGCTGAGCTCTGATACCACTATGATGCAGAGGCATCCACACTAAAACCTTGACATACAGCATGTATGTCTACAACCCATCATCATCATCATATTTCCCTTAACACTGTCAGCATCATCATATTTTCTCTTAACACTGTCAGCATCATCATATTTTCTCTGCCGACCGATACCCTCCTGCAGACAAACCTTCGACCCTTCGCCTGTCAACAGCATCATCATATCCGGCTATCACAATCATCCTCCTGACGATCACTGTTCATCTTACCGCCAAACGCTTTCTACAGCATCATGATGTTCAACATCATGTTCATCAGCAGGATATAAAATATCTGGTTCCCTCCATATATCCTGATGACGACACTTCACGCACCTTTCCTTCGATGCTTGCATCACCTCGATATCCTGATGATGATTATCCTGATGACGATGATGTCACATGCAGTTCCTTCAATATCCTGCTGTCGGCCAAACTTAACATTATCGGCCCGCGATGGTTTTATCAACCCGATCTTCTACCTTATGCCGATACGCTCCTCCTCAGCAACACCTGATGATGATCACCCCAATGCACATTCACCTTATGCAAATGATTGCATCATGCTCACCTCCATCTACTCGGATGACGCCTGAAGTAACTGCAGGATATACACAGAAATATCCTGATGATGCCGTTGTGACGAATTTCTAACCTTAGCGAATTTCCAATCCGCCGAACCTCCTAGGGTGACCCGATCTGCTTCCTGGACAACTTTCCAGACTCTAACAACCAGCACGACCTAGCACATACCCATGCTAGGGTTCTCAACACCTCTCGACTGCGATCCTACAAACATGCACATGAACAAACAGAAAATGCAAGCTAAACCCTAAACTATTATACATGGCCATTCCACCGATTCGACGAATCAACCGGTGGAATGGATCAGCGAATCCATGCAACCACCAGAACAGCAAATCGATCACACAATGGAATCCAAACAGAGAATTGACACAACAGGATCTCTTTATTGATTTCAAAAGATGCAAATACAATATTCTGTCTCTCTCTCTGTCTCACTCTCTGTAAAGTCTGATCGATGATCCCCAATACTGCTCAATCTGTATCTATCTCTAAAACCAACCGATCCTAATGCATAAATAGGATCTCTTGTGAGTACTACCACTTGATTCCCAGTGGCTAGGAGCTTCCAAGCGGCTGGGAGGATCCAACCGAACTAACAACCTAAACAGCTGTCCAAACAAACTATCTAAAAATAGTAAAGTATGGTCAACATGACCTTATTACATGCATTGGTCTTATAAGACCTTCTTGGAAACATTAACAAGACCTATAACAAACTAACTGCCTCATGGAGGCCAGCTGTCAGGTAGGTGCTCCTGCACCAATTTCACCCATCCTCGCATGGCCTCGGCTATACATCCCAAGACAAACAACATGAACATGTTGGTACAACCCACCCACCTTCCATAATCCATTCATCCAATCCCAAACATGGTGCATCTCATCGCACCCCCAAAACATATGTTGCCATCCCTCCTCCATCATCCTATCATTTGCAAAAGCATGTGACCATCCATCTCCCTCCATCAAATTTACCTCCACTTCTTCCAACTCCAAATATCCCTATCAAATCTACTTTACCTCCACTCCTACCAACTCCTAACATCCCCATCCTCAAATCCCCTCAATCATTTATCCATAAATCCACTTTTTACCCCTCCACCCATAAATCCCCTAAAATCGCCAATCAAGACCAACCAAAGCACACATCTTTCAAACATGAAGCTTCCCCCAAATCCATGGGATTCAAAAATTTGAATTGCTCAACTCATAAAGCACAAAAGCCTAAAGCTATTATCACTTCCAAGCAAAATCAAAAATCCCAAAGGCTATCAAAGCCCACACCATCACAAGAAAAAGCAAAAACAAAAATGGTGTGGGTCCCTAAACAAAAAGCACCAAACTCTAATGAGGCATCTACATCCCAATCTACAGCAAAATCCCAAACATCCCACTCCCCATCTAAAAATCCCATAATTCCTAAGTCCATTTGGGTACCTAAAACTCCAAATTGACCATCCAAAAATCCCCCATCCCGATCCCCATTACTCCCAACTCCACATCCAAAATACAAGCTTCCAAATACATCACGGTGTGTGCGACCATTGGTCTTGGTTCCCCTCCACCACTTAACATTCCCACATACCCCCATCTCTCCATCTTTTGTTCACTATCCTACATATCTTCCCCATCACATTCCTATGGTCCATGCTTTTGCATAATCCACATCATTATCCGCATAGTCCACATCATTATCCACATAATCCACATCATAATCCATTATCCACCATCCATTCCATCTTCTCCTATCTACCAACAATCCATGCAATCATCATCCATAATGCTATCCAACATGGTACCATCTTCTCCTTGCTATGGAAACAGATGCTAGAGTCCCCATCCCATCAAAAAAGCAAAAAAAAAAAAAATCAAAAAATCAAGAAAATAGTAAAGAGAAAAATCCGTCCAATGGTGAAAACCACTCCTTGTGGCACCTTGGGCAAGTACCTTGATGAAAACCCCTTGTGGGCATCATGCGTAATCCCTTCTCCATCCATTTTGTATCCCTACACTTGGGGGCAAAACCATCTAATCATCCAAATCCATAACATCATTTTGCATATCCTATCCACTATCCCCTATTTATCTTATCATATTCCTATCTACCATCCCCTATTCACCCTATCATTCCCCATCCATTCTATCCACTATATCCTCCTCCTTAGATCTTGATGAAGACAAGGGGCAAAATATCAACAACATGCTTTGGACACCTCTTGGCATACTCCCTTTGTAAGTATATCCTCTATCCATCTACTATAAAGTCCATCCACTCAAACATGAACCCATCATGCAAAATTCTAAGTAGTGGGGCATATTATTCCTTGCAACCTAGCCCTTGGAGAAAATCCTCATCCCTATCTTCCATCTATCTAACATGCATCCCTATCGCTTGTCCATTCACCTACCACAAATCAGTTATCCATCATCCTTTCATCGCCAACCCCTCTATCCAACCCCATCACCCTCACCTCTAGACTTGGTGTTCCCTTGTCATTGATATCTAGCATAAAGGTCATCCACACGAAAGCCAATGCAACCATCTCATAATAAACCATTCCTTTTCCAAAATCATAAAATCCAAAAAAATCAAAAAATTCGTAAAATCCCAAAAATATCCATCATGAAATCAACATTGCTCCATCAATATCTCATCATCCAACACATCATTCATCACATCATCACATCTATCATCATCTCACATCATCATCACAAATCAGAACTACATATCATCATCACCCGCATCTTAATGTGCCTTGATCCCATGGATACAGGGTATGTAGGCAGTCTGGAATACGAAGGAAGTTTCCAGTACTCAGGTACCTAAGATGCACCCATCTATCCTCAATGAGCTTACACTAGATCCAAGCATCGCATCACTTATCGAAGCATCGTCCCTTAATCAAAATCATCAACTATCAAATCAGCATCAACCACAACTTGTCAACATCATATCTTGAGCCAATCTTACATCAACTAATCATGATCCAATCATCAATTGATTCCTGCCTTAGGATATATCTTTCCTACGATAGGCAGAATCTATCTAATCATTATCCATCTTGGCAAGAGATACAATGGCTACTTGTTTGGTTCGTTGGTCTTTTTGTTTTTGATTTTTATCTTTTGTCCTATTCGAAGATCACATCAAAGCTACCTTGATTTCACTATATCATGGTATGTGGCGAAAACATCTAGAATGGGGCATAGTCTTGCTTTTGTATGCTGTGCTTGTGGGCTAATTTCATTACTCCAAGCTAGTATTCATATCTTGTTGATCGTAGGGTCGGTTCTAGCATATTGATCCCCTTATGCATCTAAGGTTCATCATACCTTTTGTGTACTAAGGACTTATGCTATGAGTCCCCTTCCCTCGTCAGGACAAGGTTGTACTATCTTGGGCATGCATGGGATCATCCCTTTGTTTGCATGTCTAGTCCATGCAAATGTTGGATAAACATCATCACCCTGGTCTTCTATACCTTGGTGAACATATCCACTTTGCTATATCAAACCTAGGATTGCTCTAAATCATTTTTCAACACAATGATCATCCACCAATCAATCTCCCACCATCATCATCCTTTCATCTCACCACTTATCCTCCAACCACTCCAACCAATCTCTTCCATCCATTTCAAAAGCACAACCGTGTTCTTGCAACCCGCCTATCCTCTCGAGGGGGCATCATCCCTACCAATTATCCCCAAACCTTACGCTATTCTTCTAAGCCAAAATCTTTTTCTATCCAACCTAACTCTATGTTTTAACTTCTTTGAAATGATGTTACTTAGCCACAACACCATCTCAAAGAGGGGCAAATGTAGACACCTAAAATTGGCTTGCTTCGCAAACTAATTTTCCATATCTCTACACCCTCATTATTCCTCCTATTAATTAAATAAATTCATTTTTATTTAATTAATTTATCTCTCATTGTCTACCTTGACCATTTACCCATTCCTTGTGATAAATTAATTTATTTAATTTATCACTTTTACCTCACAACTATATCCTCATTTGATTAAATAAATATTCACAATATTTATTTAGTTAAATTCTCCTTTTCCCTAATCCTCATTAATTAGATACATCATACTTATCTAATTAATCTAGTCTACTAATTGACCTACCCTAACCTACCCTAGCCTACCTATCCCCTAGACCTAGGTTAATTAAGCTAAACACTCAATTAACCTTGCTTATCCCCTTCTTCCATGCACCTTTTGAATAAAAATCAATCTTTTATTCAAAGGGTCAAATCCCCCTTAACCCTCATTTATCACTCTCTTATACATGTAAGAGTACCATCTTCACATCTCCACATAAAAGTGAATTAAAAATTCACTTGTCATGTCCCCTCTTCCCAAAATAAATCTTTTATTCATTTTAATCCTCCACACCTTTCCCCATGTGAATTTAAAATTCACTTTTAATGAGAGCCCTCCAATCCCATTGACCAAGATTCAACCATTGATCTCCCTCATCCACTCTCCTTGTGACACTTGTCACAAGGCTATGAACCCAATCCTAACCCTAACTCTCATTGATTCTTAGCCCTTGATCTCACCTTCTAATCCTGACCCTCCATCCTCATTCCCAAAACTCTATAAATGAAACCCTCTCCAAGCCATTTGGGAGAGACTCAATCATGCACCAAACCTCTACCAAAATCTCTCCACAATCTCCTTATCATGCCACCATAATGTCAAAATCTTGCCTCAATCCCATCTAATCTATCCATCCACCTTGTCTCTCATCTACATTTGTGTTGAAAAGCTTTGAGCAATCCACATTAGTCATACTGATCACGGGAACAATCTTGAGGAGCTCTTGGGTGCATCTCCTTCCCGCATGGATTCGTGAGGTTTCAATGAAGGTATAATCTTTTTGTTTATGCATTAGATTAGTTTTATCTTCAGTTTGATCTCACTGATCACATGATCTTCTTTATTTCAAATTTAGGAATGTATACAAATATCTGACTTCACAGTCCCACTGCACAACACTACTCTATCAAATCTCCAACCACAACATCTCTATGAACTCTGAACTATCAATCCTCAACTCTCAACTATCAACTCTTCCCCCTTTCAACAACCTAAGCTAGGGTAAATATATCTACTCCTCACGAGTAGTACAGACTCGATTCCTAGCAACTGGGAGAGGACAGCTGGCATAACAAACTATAATTGTCAACACACAATCCTAGATTGACTTAAAACATAAGAATTGGTCCAATGGACCTTATTACATCATAAACTAAAAACATACTATAATTAGACTTATTCTTTATGTCGAAGGGGTGCTCTTGCACCAACAAGGTTCATCCAATCTTAACCATTGATCTATCATTTATTTATGGATGCTACCAAGTGTTTAGATCATGTTCGCGATTGGCGGGAACCACCTACTGCATTTATGGCATTTAATGTTGCGCGGCGAGATGAGGGGGTGATCTTCGTAAGATCGGGTGATATTCATAATATGACCCCCTATGTGTAATATGAACATCTACCTTTGAGCAGGAAAACCTATGTCGAAACATCAGGTGATTTTGAAAATGTCAGGTGATATTAAGAAATATCAGGATGATATCATCAGGATAATGACTTAGTTCATCGTTGTTGCACTATGACGCCATTGTCATGTTATGTAGAAAGGGTCGTTGTTGGAAATATACCTTCGTGAGGTAAAAAGGATGATGACATCATCATCATGGCAATTTTCTTATCTCATCAAGATTATATGACGTCATCATGATAATGGCACCAGGGTGATATTCAAAATATGACCCCCACAAAATATATGACGCTGTTCAACAAATAAATGCTTCTATCACTTAAAATTGACGTCTGGATCTCCAGATAAATGATTTATCAGGTAATAAAATTGGATCGGGGTGATCCTTCATAAGGTGACTGATGTTAAGAAATATGACCCCCCTCAGAATATCAGGTTTGACCAGGACTTTGACTCACCATAACTCTCGTTCCCTAAGAAATATCAGGGTGATCCAAAAGGCAAACTTGCATGAAATTTTGTACTCTATCCAACCATGAGGTTATTGACATGAAATAAAAACTTTGACAAACTGACCTCATCATGATGACTTACCCAATCCCTTTTATGCAGGATCATCTGCATGACTTACTTTTACCAGACTGCTAGAAAGCAGAAAAACACAAGCCAAGCCAAGCAAAAAGTTGGGTCCCTGTTTTGTGAAGTCAAAATGGGGCGTGTTGTCTAACCACACAACAACTTGCCACCAAAGAAAACACCAAAATTCTAATGATTCAAGTGAGGTGAACACATTCTAACATAGCATTCTAACTCTCTTCGAGCATAACCATCATAATCTTTCTGAATGATAAAATATCCTCATGGTAACAATGTTAACAAAGGATCAGTAGTGTGCAAATGATTAATTATCCTCATCTTGAAAGCAAGTTGAAAACATGAGTAACTGATGTTAAGCTACATACTTTGGGATCATCCCTCATAGCCAACCTAGATAGAGCCTTGCTTCTAGCAGGCGTTCATAGCCCTGACAAGGTTATCTATACAATCCCCCTAAGTAGAGCCCTACTGCTAGTAGGTGTTTATAGCCCTGGTAAGGTTACTTAGATGGCCTAATTTATTTCTTTTCTGATTTTTTATATTTTAAATTCTCTAAATATGATATCATCATGTAAGCTCAGTGTGCAAGGTATGGTCACTTGCTAATTTAGGTTGGAGATTGTATTGGTAGCAAGGGAGTCCCTTTGGATTTTTCACTTAACACTTATACTTATGTGTTCAACAAACCCAAGGTTGTTAGGTGAGTCATTGTGAAAGAGTCACTTTGGTCAAGAAAGGCACCCTGATGAAAGGATATCACAGACTTGATCATAATAGTTCTCAGAATGAACCATAACCTATACATAAATTTGTTCTCATCACTTGAATCCTAACAATTTAGTTATTTTCTGGGGTGATGAGCTGCGTCATCTTGACTAACCAAAACAAAAACTCAACAAGCAAACAAAAACCAAAACACAAAACAAACTGTACAAACACCTATACAAATATACACTATAATACACATGACTATCATGAAGCTACCTAGGGTTGGAAATAATGTTTGAGCAATTTCCCATTAACTGGTAATGGGACATCCTCACCTGTCAGGTTTTTCAGACTGTAAGTGTTGTCTCCTAATATCTCAGAAATTTGGAAGGGACCTATCCCATGGTCTCCCTTCCTCTCATGGGCTTTGTCCCACATTAGGACTAAATCTGATATCTTGAAGGCTTTAACCTTGGCTCTCTTGTCAAACCAGTGTTTGAAAACAACCTGATGTTTGGCAAACTGATCAATTGCCTGACTTCTTTTCTCTTCCAGGTGCATCAGTTGAAGCAACCTAACTTCTTGCTTATTGTCTATGCCTAGGTACTCTTGGGCAAACTGTAGTGTAGGAATTTTTAAGTTCACAAGGAGGATGGGATCCACCCCATACACTAAATGATAAGGTGAGTTTCCTAATGCAGCCTTGTTCCTGGTTTTGTTACCCATAAGGCATATTTCAAAAGGGTGTTCCATTCCCTAGGGTTCTTTTCTATTAATTTTTTTATGATGTTCAACAAATTTTTATTGGTGGATTTTGCTAATCCATTCCCTTGGGGATAATAGTTGGATGAGAACTTCAGTATAATCCCATAATCAAAAGCCCAACTTGAAAATTTAGTTGAAGTAAAAGCCGAGCCGTTATCACTTACTAGAGCATAGGGAACCCCATACTTGGTGACAATATTACCTTCTAGAAATCTGATGACATCTTCTGCATTGTAGGTCTTGCTGCTAGTAGCTTCAGTCCACCTAGTACAGTAGTCAGTAACTATTAAAATGTACCTATGGCCTGATGATGATGGAGGATTAATTGGTCCTATGAAATCCATGCCCCATTGTACAAATGGGCGTATCTCCATCACTGGCTGCAGAGGTTGGGCAGCATATCTCTCTCTATTGGCAGTAACCTAACATGTATGGCAGCATTTACTATGTTCAGCAGTGTCCTTGAAAATTGTAGGCCAGTAATATCCTGCTCTTAGAATAGCATGAGTTGTGGCCAAGGATGACCCATGTGCTGTTCCAAATTTTTCATGTAATTCTGACAACACCTTGTCTGCTTCTGGCCTCTCTAAGCATCTTAAGTATATTCCTTCATAATTTTTCTTGAAAAGTACTCCTGCTTTCATCATGTACTTCTATGATCTTATTTTCAGGGCTTTTCTTAGTGAAGCCTGCAGTCTTGGAGGACATCTTCCAGTAATCAAGATATGCCTGATGTCTAAGTACCATTCTCCACTATCCTTCTCATTAATAACATACTACTGACTTGTGATATTTGGATCAATCTCTGATATCATCTAGCTTAATGTTTGTCTTCTTACCACTTCATGGGTGTGATATCCATGTCATATTCTTGTAAGACAGTGATCCACTTAGCCCTCTTCTCACCTGGTTTGCTCTGCATCAATAACATCTTCATTGTTGCATTAGGTACCATAGCAATCACCTTGCTTCTCAAGATATAGTGCCTGAATTTCTTCACTGCTCTAACCAAAGCAAGGGCATGTCTTTCTACATCCATGTACCTGAGTTCTGCATCTCTGAATGGGCAGCTCATGAATGCTATAGGCTTTTCTTCTTTTTCTTCATTTCTTTGTGTCAGCACTGCTGCAGAGGTATGCTCTGAAGCAAATGAGTAAATATAGAAGTCCTTGGTGTAGTCTAGACTAATCAGCACTAGAGCTTTAGATATATCTTTCTTTATGTCTTCAAAAGTTGCTCTACCTTTTGGTGTCCACTTAATCTTTGTATCCTTCTTGAGCAATGCATTTAAAGGTCTAACTATTTCAGCAAAGCCAGTGATGAACTTCCTGACAAAATTTATCTTACCAAACTAAGATTTGAGTTCTTTCTTGCTCCCAAGAAGCTGTATTTTCATAATGGAATCCAACCTATCAAGATCAATGATAATCCCATTTTCGGTTATTAGGTGGCCTAGTAATTTTCCTGATGTCACCCCAAATATGCATTTCTTGTTTTTTAAGCACATTTCTGAGATCTGCTACATGGTTTCCTCTATCTTTAGAGAATATTGTTAAGTCATCCATGTATATGACTATACATTTTCCTATTAAGCCTTTGAAGGCTATGTCTATTGCTTGTTGGAATGTTGCTCTAGCATTTATCAGCCCAAACGGCATGCGTCTATAAGCAAATAGCCCCCACTTTGTGGTGAAGGCAGTTTTTAGTCTATCAATTTTGTCAACCATTACCTGATTATAACCAAAAAAACCATCTAGAAATGACATCATTTTTGCTCCATTTACAATCTGTAGAACTTCATCTAAGGAAGGCAAAGGATAATTATCCTTCTCAGATGCTCTATTCAAATTCTTGAATTCCACACATAACCTAATGTCACCATTTTTCTTTCTTACTAGCACTAGATTAGCCACCTAGGTGGAGTGTCTAACAGGAAATATGATCCTTACATTTAACAACTTTTTAACCTCCTCAAAAATTATAGGTTCTAGCAAGGCATTGACTAGCCTTTGCTTATGTCTGAAAGGCTTGGCATCTAGTTTAAGGGGTATGGTATGAGTTATGACTGATGTGTCATATGTTTTCAACTCATCATAAGTCCATGCAATGACATGGATGTAATCTTTGAGTGCCTAAGTTATTCCTTCTAACTCTTCTCCTGTGCAAACCTTCCCTATTAGAACATTTCTTTTGTCATCATTTTGTCCAATATTCACTTGTGAATATTCTCCTCCATCAGCTTTTGGAAGATCCTTCTGCTTCAGCATGTTATCCAGATCAAAGGCTCTTTCTAACTCAATCATTCCTTTGGGAATTCTGTTGCTAGACAACTCTAATATTTCCTCCGCTTCCCAAAGGTGATCTTCCACACTATTCTCATCTATGATCTAAGCATCAAAAACATCTCTGTTGGATATGAAATCCAAGATATGTTGATCATCATCAAAGACTTGGAGATTAGTAGCATTATCAGGTACTGAAGGCATTGATATCAGTTCTACTAAAAATCTCTTCAAACCAGAAATAGATAGTGGCTCTAAAGTACTAGCAGCTTGGGCTAAGGCATCTGCCCTATGGTTCTATTCTCTGGGTCAAACAAAGAACATCATGTGTACCAAGACTTAACCATATCACCTATCACCTAGTCTTCATATCACCTATCACCTAGTCTACATCTCACCTATCATGTAGTTTGCATCTCACCTATCACCTAGTTTGCATAATCATGTAGGTTCATTTTAATCATTTAGGTTGCATTTATCATGTAGGTTCATTTTAAATCATTTAAATTGCATAATCATCTAGGTTCATTTTAATCATTTAGGTTGCATAATCATGTAGGTTCATTTTAATCATTTAGGTTGCATAATCATTTATGTTCATTTTCATCATTTAAATTGCATAATCATTTAGGTTCATTTTTATCCTTTAAATTGCATAATCATTTAGGTTCATTTTTATCCTTTAAATGGCATACTCATTTAGGTTCATTTTTAAGATTGCATATCATCTCATATAGGTTCATTTTAAGAATCTGGAAATTTGAATATCATTTCATTAGGTTCATTTTAGAATCATTTAGTTGCGCATTATACATCATTTAACACTACAAGTCATATCATACTCATTCAAGTTTGCCATCATAATAGGTGCATTTTAAATTAATATTATCACATTGCATTCCATATATCATCTCATAAACAATTAGTTACCATACATCATCACAATCATAAGCATTTAACTACATTTAATAAACATCTAGCTGCATATTCATATTCCCATACATAAACATGTGTTTATTAACATAAACATACATTTCCATCACATTGAACATCCATAATAAATGTTTATTAATCTGAACATTTATTTGTATTATACATCATATAGTCCATAGATCACAACCTATGCATATATCAACATAAGAAAACCATCATTGCATCCATCATAGGTGCATCCATTACATCAAAAACATAATTGCATAAACACAACAATCCATTACATATTAATCCATAAAGCATATTTGCATCCATCAACATAGGCATCATCATAATCATCATAGAGCATCATAAACAAACACATAGACCATCAAAAAGCATCATATCATATATATATCATCAACTACGAAAAACTGTACACCACTCATATATACATAAAAAAATATAATGTCCTAATAAAATGCCTCCAAGGGCTAACATGATAAAAAACTATCACATAGACGATCCTCTATCTGATCGGGTGGGGGATTTGGACCCTGTCTATGGCTATGTCCCTGTCTGTGGCTGTAATCTTGCTTGTGGTGGTGGCTGTGGCTGTGACTATACTTGTACTTGAGGAACTTGGTAGGGAACATACGAGGGAGGAGGCATCATCTGCTAGACAGACTAAACATATCTAGACCTATGAGACCTGGAGGCCCCCGATCTACTGACCTGACTGTAGCTCAGGACACGCTACGTCGCTTGCACTACCACGTAATAAAAGCCTTGATAATACTCAACCCGTGCTCTGGCCTCTGTCAAATCCCCCTAAACCTAAGTCAACTACCCCTGTAACTGATATGACTATGTCTGTGCCTGGGACAACTGTGTCTGCATCAATGTCAACACTGATGCCATACCAGCACCAGAAGTCTGCAATGCAGTCTCTACCTTCTGTGCTCTCTCAAGGGCCACATCCCTCTCTCTAGTCAAACCTCTATATCACCCTGAGCCTGGGCTAACTGTGCTTGTAATGCAAGCACCTATCCATCTACCCCATCCAATAATGCTAATGCCCCTCGCAACTAAACCAACTCGGCCTCCCGACTCTCTAATGCCTCCTGTAGGCTGGCCACCTATGCTCGAAGGGTCTCCATCTCCTCCTCCTCACCCTGAGACCACTAACGAGGTGTGAGCCTCTCAACCTTTGCCTCTCGAGCTATCCCTGAGGGGCCTACCTCTGCCTATTGCCCTATAACCTGCTGATGTGCTACCTATGGTGGGGGTAGATCACCTTTGTCCACCCTCAGCTATCCTCCAGACTGTCAAGGCCCTCTCTATCACTGTACCCTACCAATCTGTACCTGCTCAATAGGCACCTATTATACAAGTACCTGCTGCCCTGCCTGTCTTTGTCTTGCCACCACTACCGCCAGCACATCTATCAGCATACCATCCCTACCAACCACCCTCTCCTCTCCATCCCCTCCAACCTCCATTAGGTCATCTCCAATAATATCCTCCCCCTCCTCCAGGCTATCATCCCCATCTGAGTCATCTCCATCATCATCTAAATCATCACCCCCTAAGCCTATTGCCTCCTCTATGGGTACTGCCTCAGCCAGATCCATAAATTGAGTTAGCCACCACATCTGCCACCATATGTCATATGCAGAGGTAGTGCCTACATCCCTAACAGTGCTCCTCCAATCCCACTATACTAGCCGTAGAGCTGTAAAATCATCCCGAGCAACCTGTTGTTGTATGGTTGCAGGTGAAAAGGGCGCATCTCAAGGGGTCTGAGAAAAAATGGCCATCTACTGTGGAGTATCCTACCTCAATCCAAATTGCCGTATGACTCGTGAGGGTAGATACATCTCTATGGTGTGGTCTCCTTGACCCATCAAGTAGCACTGCTAAAATGTAAAAGGCATGTGGATATCATCATCTGGCCACAGCTCCACCCTGATGTAAGGTTGCTAGGTCACCTGAATAACATCATCTAACATCTGCCTCCAATAACGAACCTGTCCAGTATAAGTATACTCTGCATCTTGATATAAAAACACAAACACCTCAAAAGGACAGCGATAGTACCTGCATGTTGGCTGTGTAACTATGATGTGCTCCCAAATCCACACATGTAGCAGAATCACCCTAGCTGACAATGATGAATCATGGAGATAAGCAACTATGTGCATCTCATGATATAGCTACCTCAGCATTGTTGGTCCCCAGGCATAGACGGTCTCATCCATGACCATACCCTCGATCATCTCACCCCAGCCAACTAGGAAACCCCTACCTTGCCTATCTGGCATCACCACACCACCAATCAATGCACATAGGAATAAGGCAAATGGATCTGCACCCATAGCCAATGTCCCCTCATAGCTCATCTCTCTCCCATCCACTGATAGATCAAAATGATCCTCACCAAACACCCTGATCAAGGCCCTTCGTCCCCTACTCATGTCATACCTCACTCGTCGGCCTCAAATAGGTAGCTTAAGGATGTGATAAACATCCTCAAGTGTGATGGTAATCTCACCAGTCGGCAACAGAAAGTTGCAGGTCTCCAAACGGCACCACTCCATGACTACTGTCATCAGAGCTCGATGAGCTCATAGAATTGGCATTGACACCACTGTCAGAAGCCCCAACCTAGCCAGTCAAGCCCGTGTAGCATCATTGAAATGGTTAAACAGGGCCATCATGGATGGCACTCATCGGTCTCATGAATACAATATAAATGACATCGTATCCTACATCCACAACTTTCTGGTCAAATATCGACCTATCTTTTTCTAAACCAACCCCTTTTTTCTAATGTCTAAAAAGCTAGAATCATTTGGTACTAAAATGGACAATGCTTTGTGTCATTTTCAAATGGCACTACTACTTCCTCTAAATAGCACTATTATAGAAAATAGCACCACTACGCAAACCACTTTGTGCTAATCCCAAACATAGCGCTATTGCGCACTATACATAGCACCATTTTACCAAATGGCATCGCCCCAAAATTTGGTGCTAATCCAGTGAATAGCACCAATTCCACCAAAAGCACTAATATCCTATATTGCACTAATCCCCTATATGGCGCTAAAATGAAAAATAGCACTATTACCCAAAATGGTGCTATTCAAGAGTATAGCGCTACCCTAACACCAATTTGGCACTAAAATGCTAAAATCCCATTCTTCTAAAAATGGTGCTACTTCAGAATATGGCACTAAAATACTAGGTAAATGGCGACAAATCACCCTAATCCTACCCTGGCAAATAGCACCAATCCGCATAACTTTTGGTGCTACGCACTCTAACCCTATTTCTTGAACCCCAAAAAAGTGACATAAATGAAAAAATGAAAAAGTCACGGTTAGACCCTACCTGGGGTGGACAGCCTCTGATGTCTAGCCAAACGATCAGAACCGCTCTGAGATGTGTCGAAATTGAGGGAACTAGGGGTTGTGCTCTGCCATCTCTCCTTCACTCCTTCTCTAAAGTCAAAGTGTGCAAATGTGGCACTCTAAGGGCCCACTTTTCCTAATATAGTGGGCCATGTCATCCTTCCACCCCCTCTTTTTCCCTCCAGGGTGCAGATCTCAGCCTTTTTCCTTTATTTTTCTTCCTACCATCTTCTTTTTCTGTCCCCTATCCAACTTTCACTCCCGTCGCATCCTTTCGAGAACTCACCTGAAATTTTTTTATTTTTCCGCTGACCTCTCGAGGGGGCATCCCTTACCCATCTCATTCCTTCACATTAGCTGGGGCATATTTTTCTTCAACCTGATGCCACTTCCCTCTTAGATCCTGACGCCACGTCAAGGAGGGGCAAATGTAGACACCTAAAAATGTCTCGACCACCAAACCGACTCCCAACATCCCTAAACATATCAATCTCCCTTCTATTCAATTAATTAAATTTTTATTTAATTAATTATACCTTCATCACCTAATTTTCTACCATTTTATCCTTAAAATTGAATTAATTTCATTAATTCAATAGTCCAAAACCTTAGCCAATTGATTTAATAAATATGCAATATTTATTATTTCAATTTCCCTCTCCTCACTAAATCTAATTAATTAGCTAAACCATGCTTAACTAATTAATTCAGCCTATTAATTGACCTATCCCTACCCTAGACAATTAAATAGCTATTATTTAATCTCCTACCCTAGCTTACCTCATCCTAGCCCTAGGGTTAATTAAATAAAACCTATATTTAATTAATCCTAAACCTCTCATTTGGGTGGTCAAACCTAGTTTAACACCCTTCCCCACATCCTCCAAATAAAAAATTGAAATAAATCCACATAAGTCAATTTTTTAATTTTAAAACATCTCACATGACAATTAATTCCCCTTACATCCCCATACCTCATTTATATCCACTTATCCCCAAATGAATTTTTAATTCATTTTACATTCCCCATATGAATCTTTAATTCAAAAATAATCCTTCACCCCCATGCTCATTTAATTACTCCTTTTCCTAAAATGAATAAAAGATTTAGTTTTATTCCTAGCCCTCCATTCCTCCAAGATCTAATCTAGGCCCTCCACATCACTTTTATCCTCCACCATTGATCTTCCAAATCAATCTCCACCATTGGATCAAAATCCCTTCCAAAAGTCTATAAATAGAACCTCCTTCAACCCATTTGGGGATCCAATCTTTAATTAATGTTACCATGTCCAAATGTCCACTTGAGCTTAGAATTGTCAGTTACATAATTAGAGTAGCATTTCACATTTTATTCACTTATCTAGGGAATATCATGTCTTAGGAGCTCTTGGGTGCAATCTCTCCTCTCCCTTGATGAGATTGGGTCTACATGTGAAGGTATAACTTTATGTGTTTTATGCATTTTGTTTGTATTTCCAACTTCATTATGTTTTCCTAATCTACAACTACCAAACACCTTGGATTGATTGTTATAGTTATCAATGTTACATCTAGTGGATACAATCTATTTGGTATAAATGGAGGTTGGAGGAATCACTAGGAGAGTGGAGGACCATTCCCATCCTAAGTTAGCTTCTCACATAGAGATTGGGTGATTTATTTGAAAGGCAATTTTGGTAGGATTAGCTGATTTTCTATTTTCAATTTATTGTATGATGTAGTTTTGGCTTTATTGTGCTCTAGTGTATTCCATTTTGGTTTTCTATTTTTGAGCTTTGATTAGGAACAACAATTTTTTGAGTGCTATTATTTTCCCTCATGAATGTTGGGGTAGGTTGAAGGTTAATGTGATTAATTGTTCAAGGTGATTGATATAAATCAAGAGGTGTTGCTAACATAAAATGGGGAGCAAAGTGGTCAGGGAGTCTTGGGTGGATGTTATCTAATGATTATAGGAACATTTTGATTAGAAAAACATGGTCATTGTGGTTAAGTAACACATGAATTTAGGAAGAGGATGACGAAGAAGAGATGAAGGATAAGACTACATGAATTTTAACTCCAAGGAAGAAAGATTTCATATTTCAATTTCATGGATGCATTTAAAAGATAGAGGTCATTATATTATAAACCCTACTTGTAGGAATAACTTCATCAACATGGACTTAGTAAAGCAACTGCAAGTTCAAGAAAAAGAGCTCAATAAATTTTAAATAGATGGTGATTTTATTAAAAATTTTGAAGATTTAAAACTCACCATGGATGAATATGGTTTGCATTCAATTTTTTATGCTTTTGATATGAATGGGTTAGATATTTTTCTTAGATATCCTTCGTTAGAAACATAGGAATAGTAAACATTAATGTACAAAATAAGTTCATGAAGCTTTGGTATAGAAAGATGAGGGTGACTTTGTAGGATAATCTACATAAAAGAGACTAAAGCAAAGTCAAGGTAGAGTGTTGGTGTGAATGAGGTACTTTACCCATCTAGTTCTCTATTTAGGTCCTTTTCACACCTAGTTAAGTTACTTAGGGATTTTTTCACTTTATCCCATATTGGTTGTGTTCTTAGTCTCTTGGGTAGAATATCTTATATATACCCACCTCTTGTTCTCATATGAGCATCTCATTGTAATGTAGCATTGTAGTATTCCTATTAAACAAAATATAGCTTATTCTATCATTCTAGTTTTCTTTTTTCTTTCCTTTCGCTCATTTGTATTCTTGGGTGGCTTCATAGTCAAATTTTACATCGTATTAGAGTGGTTGTGAGTTTTAGGTTAGCATTTCTTAGGAAATCTAGAAGTGTACAGATAATATTTTCTAAAGCACATGAGTATGCTATTCTCTTGCATCCTAAGATGATCTAGATAAATAGAAAAGTGTGGAGATCAGGGGTTATTTTTCTAACTTGCCAGTTGTAGGTTTATTTAGACCTTCCTAGAGACATTTTGAGTTCACCATTGAGTTTAGAGTAGCTGAGATAGTTAGATTTGTCTTTCATTTCTTCCTAGTTGGACATTAGAGGTAAAATCTACAAGGGTTTGAAGTGAGATGTTTTTCACTAGATCTAGTAGGAAGCCATCATTTTAGAGCTTTTTTTGTCAAATCACTTTGCATTGCACTAAGAAGGTCCAAAACCCCTAAGAGCAACTATGAATTCATTGATTTTGGACAAACTTGCTACTGGTGGCAAAAAAACTTTGTCTAGGGAGCCCTACAACCCTCATGAACAGTGCTTGTGTACTTTTTTATAAAAAAAATATTTTTTTATGATAATGAAAATTAAAAAAATTATATAAAAAAATATTTCATAATTTTTTTGTAAATTTTTTTTATGGTTTTAAAAATCAAAAATCATTTTTCTAAGGGTGTCAGGGTACTCGACCACTTGTTGGGCCTCATGTACCTAGGGTATTGCGTGGTACTAAGATCTATAGGGCTCAAGCCTCAAGCCCTTTACATAGGGTACGGATCCCCTTGCATAAGCCCTCATGGCCCTTCTAATCCTCTACCACTTTTGGCATGGATTTTGGCACCTTCGCGAACCTTGGGCCTCCTCTAGTTTAGAGCTTCTCTAGTTTAAAAAAAATAGTAGATTCTCCAGACTTAGCGGTCCTCCAAATTTGGTGATCTCTAACTTTATCTAGAGGTTCAATGAACTTGGCAGAGTTTTAGATTTATTTGGTGTTATCTATATTTGGCATAACCTCTAAACTTGGAAGCAGTTCCACCAAATTTAGTAGCAGGGAGTTTTTTAAATTCATCCCCCCTTTTTGTTGGCATGTTTCATTTTGCAATCCAACTTTAGAAGGCCATATCTTGGGCTCATGACCTCCTTTTGAGCATTTCTTTATTTGGGTTACATCATGCTCTTCATGTTTGTGCAAATGATTTCTAATTTTGATGTAGAGATTTTAATAATTTACAATTTGTCATGGGTGTTGCTACATAGTTCTCATTTTGGGAACTTTTGGGGCTCAGTTTAGGCTCATAAAGGCTCCTTTTCTGATACATTTTTTTGAAAAGTGCATAAATTTTCATGTACTTTGCAGTGGTACTATCAAATTATACTCATTGTAATAAAAAATTACACTTCCAACATAAGGCCTTATTTTGGCAAGTTGTAAAGCATTGAAATTAAGTCCACTCTATATTTCTTTCTAGTGACAATTGTAATTGCACTAAATATAAAGCATTGCCAAATCATATTTTATTGAGGGGTTTATTTGATCAAGTGATTTGGTGGGGGGTCCCTTGGTGTGGTTTTATTCTTGTACATCTCTTTTGGCATGTGCTTTACTCTTCTTTGATGGGTCATTTTAAGTTTCCATTGCTAACTCTATAAAACTACAATACATGGAGTCAAAATTCATGGAACACCTTAATGCAACAAAGGTATACTCCATATGTTGAACAAAAGGTAGTTGAACCCATAGAAGATAAGGAAAATATACAATGGATGCTTGAACATACTAAAACACTTAGATGTATTCATAGTTTCATTTCACTTGATCTTATTTTTTCAGATTGATGCTTGCACAAATTCACATGATGCTTGGGAAAAAATTAAGGCTCTTTATGGTAAAATTGATGCAGTTAGGGGCTATTAGATTAACACTAATTTGGTGAGCCTTGATCCAAAATACTTTGACAACATCTAATATTACATCACAAAGGTCAATGAACTTAGATCATAATTTAAAGCATGCGGCATTGAGGAAAAGGATATTTAGCTAGTATTTAGTGCCCTTGACAAACTTGGCCCTAAATATATGCAGCTTTTGCTTCTAGCTTTCATGCTCATAATTTGACTATGGGATCCACATATACTATTCCTTCATTCACATCATTCTTCGATATTTTGACACATGAACAAGGGAAGCTACTTTGCATGGGTCTTCCTAATCCATCTTATTCTCAGGCTTTGTTGGTTGGTCAATTGAAGGGACATAAAGAGTTAGGTCAATTTGACAAGAAATAGAAGAGGTCCAAGAAGAATCCATAAAAAGATCAAGTACAATCCTCATCTATTTCTAAAGTAGAGTCCAAATCCTATACATCCAAGGGGAATTCTTAGAAGGAAAGGACAACTTGTAGCTACTACAAGAAGGTTGGTCAAGAGGAACATTCATTTCATGGGAAGTAGATTTGATGAGCTAAAACATCTTCTAAAAAATAACAACATTAATCTGCCCTCCTCTATTGCATACCAATCCTTCACTCCTTCAAGATTAGGTAAATGGAAAGCAACCAAACTTGTTTCTTTTGAAGATTCTTCTTAGTAGTGGATCCTAGACTTGGGTGCATCACACCATATGGGTTCTAATAGAGAACAATTTTGTTTGTTGGAGCCTTGTTTTGTGCTTCACATTCTCATCGGGGATGATTCTACAGTGGATGTCATCAGGAATTTTTTTTGATGTTGTATCTAGTACATTTGAGGATGTTCTCTATGTTCCTAACTTGTCAATGAACCTTCTCACTATCTACTAGGTCACTCATCTCCATAATGTAAGGAAAATCAAATTCACTCTAGATTCTATTTCCATTAGGGATCTTAAAGATAATACTCTCCTTGTAGTTGGAAAAGTTGACCATCAGTTTCTGTAAGCACAAAAATCATGCACAGCCTCCACAAGGACCCCTATGATGATTTTAATCCTTGTCACGTACATGTAAGCATGAAATAATGTCCTCTAAGAAGAAAACCTCTTGATGATGTGTCTTCTTTCTTGTCTTGTGTTGTTTCCTCTTTGTCGATTTCTCTGTTTCCCCGTTTGTGACACTTTTCGACACTTTTTGCGACACTTGTTGATTTGCATTTTCTAAGCTTTTGACCTTGCTCCTAAGCCTTATAAGTATCTTGTAGGTGAGTTTTCACCTTTGCCTTATGTTTTTAATCCTTTGCACTCCCTAGAAGCCTTCTAGAGGTCCCCCTATCCATCCCCCACTTTTAGTTTTTAGTTTCACTCAACCAATCCAAATCTCCCCCTATTATTTCTGGATCTCCCTCAGGAGATCCTGTAGGTGTGTGAGTGTAGGATCATGATGGGCCAAACACTACCCCTAAGTGGAAACATAAATGTGAAAAGAAAACTTAAGTAACTTCATGTCAAAAATTGAATAAGTTATCTACACATTGGATATTTCAATGAAGCACTACTAAAATTTTTAGAAAAACGTAAAAAGTAGGTGTTATTCCAGCCAACCTAATTAGTATGAGAAAAGGATAATATTTTTCCTCCATGATTTGGATTTAAGTAAAGGACACATGAGTGGATGTGACACATATGTTTTTGAATTTTTTAAGTAAATAAATAATTATTTATGAATTTTTTACTTTGAATTTTTTAAAATATTAAAAAATAATTTTCCATCCAACCTAACTTGGTAAAAAATATATGAAACTCAAAAAATTTAGATTTTAATGTATACCCAATAAACTCTAGAATGTGGCACATCTTTTGGATTTAAAAAAGGATTAATATGTTGAAAGTTATGGATGTTTTTCAATATGTACATCTATGAGGAAATCAAACATAGCATATGTAAAAAATTAATAATAATTACTTATTAAAGTGATTATGAGGCACATATTATATTTTTAGAATCTTAATAGCTTCCTCTATAAACCCTTTTCATCTAAGTAAATTTAGTTACAAAGAAGTTTGTTAGCTTCAAGGATGAAATTGTGGAAAATTTTAGGATAACACTAAATGGGTGGTTTTGCAAGTTTCTTTGGCAAGTTTTGGGATCACAATTGCCTGGATATGAGGTAATCCTAAGGAATTTTTGGAGGGAATCTACATTTGAGATAAAAAAATATTAACATCATTTCCATCCAAATCTAAATATTACTCTAAATGTTAGCACTTTTTTCATCCAACAAGTTTTTTCTCCATTGCCATTGTTTGGCCCATCATGATCTCGCACTCACACATGCAAGTGGAGATTTGGATTCTTGCATATGACTGACCTATTTTCAGAGGCAAGACACCTCCTTTTCCTCTCTTCTATCATTTCCCACCTTGTAGTTCTTTAGAAAACCCGTTCTTGCCTAGATCTCCCCTAGGTGACCCTACTAACAAAAGAGGTGACCCTATCGCATTTCTAGCTGTAGAAAAACTTGAGTTTCTCACTCAAATTAGCTGCATTTTTGCTCATTTTTTTTCCAGTTCACATGATTTTTGATGCCTAATATGGAGTTGACTATTTCATCCACCCACACATGCATAATTAACTCCATTTGATCTAAAGTTAACAACTCAATCAATCTCATATCCTTCCAACTCCATTTCCTCTTCAGTGATAAGCTATTATTGATTTATCACTCCATAGTTAACTAAGTTCACTGGGTAATCAACATTGTTAACTCCTCAATCAATCCTTGTTAACTCATCAATCAAATGAGTTAACTTCTAAATCAATCCCATTCTTCAAACTTATAAATACCCCCTCCCTCAAGCACAAAGTGAGGCAAATTCATTATGCACACAACTCTTGCCAGTTTTTGCTCTCCAAATCAACATTTTAATGCTCTCATATGATGAAAGTGCCTTTTTCTTTATTCATTGTTCAACCAAGCATCATTACGTTGCTTCAATCAATGCCATTGTGCTTATCCAAAGCTCCCATTGAGCTCTTTCAAGCTTCAACAAGCTTCTTTTTGCTTCTTTGTGTCATTTTGTCATCAAGAGGTTTTCTCGTTGCTTCAAAAGGACTCAAGGTTGCCAACATCAAGGATTTATGAGAGTAGTCGAGTCACACAAATCTTCATTCTTTCCGGTTCCTTTATTGCTTTATTTAATTCATAGTAATTAGAAAACCAAAAATTGCTCTTGGGAATAGTAAATCTTTGCTTTTTCCTTGATAGTTAGATCTTGCATGTTAGAATAATTATTTTTGTATTCCTAGATCTAGATTATTTGAAGAAGCAATTTCCCTTTTTAGATTAGATTATTTTAGAACAATTGAAACCCCAAAAACGTAGATTAAACTTGCAATAGGAAGAATAATATTAGCTTGCATTCATATTTCCCTTTTATAGATTAAAGAGCACTTTTCATTTCCAAAATACTAAAAAAGTACAAAAACAAGTTTGCATATCATTTAGCTTTGCATGCATATAGAAACCCTAATAAAGGCAAAACTTGTAAACCCTTGATACCATCACGAGGTAAACCATGATAAATGATTCAATAAAACCCTTAATCACATCACAAGGTAAACACAAATCAAAGCATAGCCAAACCCTAGGTCAACTAAACCATAGGTCAAAACCCTAAGTCTAGTTAAGGGTGGTCATCACACATTTACCTCTATCTTGGCTCACAAATGTGCCTAGGAGTGAGATGTGAGTGGGTAATGGCTAGCTTTAGCAAGATTAAGGAAATCAATCCATGAAAATAGCAAGAGACATTTACTTTACCACAACAAGGTCCATTTGTCTTCTTGTTAATACAAGAACAAAGACAACTCCAAATACAATGAGAACTCATTCAACACATTGAAAGCCAAGAGGATATAAATGAAAGCAACCACTTACCCACACAAAGGTGGAATAGAAGAAACCCCAATAGGAGAAGAGAAACTAGTGACCCGTCAGTCATAGGGTTATCTCAACAATAACTACCATTGAACGAAACATTCAACTTAGCACACAACAACAAAGGCTATAGAACTTGTTGACCCCTCTCTATGAAGTCCAGCTCTCCAATGAGCTAGACCCTCACCATGTCTCATCTCCTCTCGACTGGATACTTCCATGAGAGTGAGGGTGATGTGGTGGATCACCATGTGGCAAGGAGGGAAGGGTCCATGTGCATGTCAAAATCTGACCCAACGACCCCAAGCAATCGGAGTCACAATTTTGAGCGTACATATTTTGGTGAACCTGACGTGATATTGCAAATCCTTCTAGGATGAGTAAATTTGTGTTTCAATTTCAAACACTTCAAAACATTTAGCAAAAGCTTCAAAACATTTTCACACCGCTCTTCATAGCCACTTCAGCCACTTCATCTTCTATCGCTTATGCCATCATCCATTCCATTTGTTCTATGGTGTCTATGGCACTCCTGAATATGACGGAACCTGACTTAAACCAAGGGAATATTCCCTCAAGAGAACTAGAAACTCCTTCCTTCGATAGGTATGTGCTGCCACATCTTGATGCACCAATCACCAACTGTTATGACTACGAAGATTCTGATTATGAATAAGATCAAAGAGAATCCAGGTGTTCTATGTCTTTCAACAACCTAACTTGGGAAAACAATTTGGCCATACCAAATGTGCCACATAAAGCTAGAAGTATTAGGTCAGAAATACATTGACCCAATCAACCTTCCGCAATCACCTCAAGTACTCATCTTGATGAAGTCAAATGATTAGAAAAACATCTCCAAGAAGTAAAAGACGCTCAAGAGGCATTGAGGATTGCCTTGTGAGAAGAGCAAAGAGAAAATACTACACAAGAAGAAGCATATCACCATGAAAATACTTGAAGAGAAAGTCCTAGAAATGAAGAAATACCTAGAGCCACAACTCCTGCAGACTTAGTCGCAACTCTAGTGCAAAGGATTAGAATCTCAGAAGTAGAGAAAGTTGCTCCTAAAAGAAGGCAAAAATCTCATGAACAAGACTAGGGGGCATCTCAAAATCCCCCTACCTTAATTACTATTCACAAAATGCCAGTAACGATACATGTCTGAGTGGGAATCCTTCTATTCAAAACAATCAAAAAAATTCAACAATGGGTTATCAAAACCCACATATAGGGTTATTTCTATCAACCCCGCAATATCAAAGTGCCTTTCTTGCAACATATCTTGAGTATTCAAAAGAACCTCTAGATCAAAACATAAGAAGTGTACAACTACCTTGGCCATTACCAAATCTCCCAAAGTTCAAAGAAGAAGGATATCCAAACTCCCACATTAAATCCTACACCACAATGATAAGAGAACTCCTCCCTTGGGATGGGGTTGTAGAAAAATCTTTCCAAAAACTCTTGAAGGCATAGCTCTGGACTGGTACTATCGCTTACCAGAAGCTTCAATTCACTCGTTTAGAAAACTAATTGAAGAGTTTGTCATGGCATTAAACATGAACAAACTCGTTAAAACAGGGATCGAAGAATTCCTCATAATGAAACAAGAGCTAAACGAATTCATAGCCCACTTTGTCACTTGATGGAGGCAAGTCCTTTACTCTTTAACTAGTGCTCCAAACATGGATCACCGAGAACTATGTGAGCTCCTCTTACATGCCCTTAACAAGGACATGAGAGAAGATGTTCAAAAATTTCCATACAAATCCTATGAAGAATCATTGGAAAATGCTTTAAGGATTGACCAAGCTACCATCGACAATGGTCGGAAAACTTATGATACCAATGGAAACTTAGGTTACCCAAGGGTACAGAAAAGACCACATCCAATGTGCCTCAAGAGAAAGATGTTAATATCATAAAAAACAATCATAGTAATGACAATTGGTGACAAAAAGGAAATCAAGGATCAAACCGACCCTCATATGACCCCAATGCTTATTATTGGTTCCATGGGACAAAGGGTCATGCAAAAAAGACTTGTTATGGATACAGTAAAGATATCTCCAAACTTACTCTAGATCAACAAGAAAACTTCCTCAAACTCCTCCAATCCCAAAGAAAGGAGAAGGAACATCATATTGAGAAAGGGAAGGCCAATCAAAACAATTCTAATCACATAGAACTAAAACAAGAAGTGTTTGTGATCCATGAGGAAGAACAAGCAGATCAAACTGAAAATGTCTTCTTGTAAGTGATAAATTTGTTGAGAGCCTCTACCTCACACTGCAAGACATTCTTGGAAGTATTGGAAGTAGGATATTTGACACAGGAGGAATCACCTCCTCTTGCATTTGATGTTTCTAGACTACCCCAAAATGAAGGAAGTAAGAAAAAGGATTCACCTCTATACATACAAAATCAAGTCAAAGAGGTCACTATAAAAAGAATAGTGGTAGATGAAAGATTGATAGTCAACCTTCTACCGATGTCATTTCTACAGAGAATGGGATATAGAAAAATAGGAATCAAACAACAAACTACCACATTAAGGATATATGACAATCATGACATTCAAACAATTGGAAGAATCAACCTACTGCTCACTCTAATGGGTAAATCCATCTCTACAGATTTCTATGTTATCAATAGAGAAACCAATTATAATATGATCCTTGGAAGACCTTGGATTCATGCCATGAAGGCCATCAACTCTAATTTGTTCCAAGAAATCTATTTCCATCATCTGGGAAAGGTCGACATCGTCAAAGTAGACCCTAATTCTTTTAGTATCTACAAAAAGGAAAAGGAAGAAAATGACAAAAAGTTAAAGATGCAAGAGAAACAAAAAGAGGATGATCAAGATATCCAAACAAATAAAAACACTCAGAACATATCCTAGCAAAGAATGGATGACCTTAGAGAATTCCCCTTTAATCCATATACCACAAAGTCCCATGCACCATTTGGCTTAGTAACCATTTCGTGTATCAACAAATGGGTTATTAAAAACCTTTTGGTTGTAACAATTGAAATCATCGAAGGAGATGAAAAAGAGGAAAAATGGACTTCCACTTATGAGTTTGGAGAAATATCTCAATCACAAAACCATCAAGGTTTATGGACCCTACATTTTGATGGAGCTAGCTACAAAAATGAGGCAGGGATGGGGATAATATTGATGTCTCTTGAGGGAAAGGTCCTCCCCTTCGCCTTCAAACTAGACTTCTTTTGCACAAACATCTCTGTGTATGAAGCCCTATCACTAGGAATCATGTTAGCCATGAGAATGGGGATCAAGAAGATCTTGTTGATATGCACCAAACAACTGAGAGGGGGGGTGAATCAGTTGTCCCAAAAACTTAAACACTTACTACAATTAAACATTCATCACTTATCCACAATTATTATGATTTAACAATGAATGCATGAAATCAAAGACTTAACCATAGAGATAACATCAAACACAAGAGACACTAGATTTTACGTGGAAAACCCCAAGGTGGGGAAAAATGATGGAGAGGATTAGCTCTCAATATATATTGAAATCTTGAAATAATGATGTTCAGGCTTGGTCACTCCACGGGCCTAAACATACTGGCTTACTGCCATGAAGAACAACTAGGTCTAGCAGGCTCATTGCCTCAACCCTAAACCTAGCAAGATTACAATAAGGGTTGTTAAACCCTACTGGTAGCTCACTACTAGGCTCTCTTCCATGATCAATGCCTTCTTATGTCTGTGATTGAAGTACAATAATTCCTCTGATTTGCTCTGCCTCTATTCTGCTCTTCCTCTGCTTTCCTCTTCCTCTTCTCTGCCCTACCTTTTGGACCTTTCTTAATATCTTTCCATTTTTTCTCAAGGACACTTTTTCCATGACTCAACTACAAGTATTTATACATTACATCAACCTTGGAATGATCATCAAGGTCAGCATCACAATCATCAACCATTGGAACAATCTCCAAGGCTAGTATTACAAACATTTACAAAATAGGTCTTGACCTATTACAACATTATGCAAAGGAAATGAAATACAGATCATGTCATGCCTTAGCTAAGACTCAAACATGATCTTCCATGCCACAACACACTTCCACAATCTTCCAGAGATCTCCGCAATCACTAGGATTAACCAGGTCGGCCAAGACTGGTTACACGCTACATTATCTAGGAACAATCTTCAAACACAATCTCAATTTCTTAATGTGGACCAAGTCTAGATAGGAACATGATTAGGAGACATCCACAAGAACATTATAATCATCAAGAGAAATCATATGAACCTTAAACACTTTATCCATAGGAATCTTCTCATCGAAACACATGAACTTCATTGTCTTCAACTATCATAAAAGGAAGATAGCTTGTGGACCACCAAACCATGAACCATTGCAACTGAAGGCACTTATCATCATCCAAAACTTCCTTCTAGAACCATAGAGTAAAATACTTTATTGCAAAGGAATGCAGAGTAGAATACTTTCTTCTTGTCCCAACTGAACTTACAGAAAAAAGTAGATTTTACTCTGGTGAACACAACTCACTTAGATCTTCATGTGGAGGGCTCAAACCCAGAATGTAGCATCCTTAGTCATACCTCTAACTTGCTTCCAATCCATAGACCATGATCTTCAAGTAGAAGTAAATGCAGAGCATCTTACCAGACTGTTCTTCAGTATACAATTGACTGTCTATACTGCACTTCTCTATAACTCACTTGTTCTTTCTGGAGAGGCTAATTTTCTCAATATCCTCAACATACAAGTCTTCTAAATAAGTAATAGAATAAGATATAGTTGACACTAATGACAACAAGGATATGATGACATCAATGACAACACCGATTAGGCACATACTTGCAACAATATCCCCCTTTGTCATTGATGGCAACATATGATGTGAAAAACTGCAACAGCCATCAAGACAAGATTCTCCCCTTTTCTCTTTACACACTTTCACTCTTTCTTTCTCCAAAATTCTTCCGCTTTATTTTACACATATGCACTATAAGTTTTTCACATGACTTCTCTCCCCCTTTGACATCAATGGCAAAGGGTACATACTTGTACTCATCTGCTCTGATCTAATCTCTCTTCTAAACTCTTTGACTACTCCCCCTAAGAAGTAGCCCTGAAAAGCATCAATCTAGACCTCTGAGCACCTCCGAACTGATGCACTACTATGAATTTTAGTTTAGAGTAGGAGGGGTGATAACCCCTAAATTTTCTCTGAGACACTCAAAAGTATCCTTAGGCAAAGGCTTGGTCAAAATGTCTGCAATCTGATCCTTGGTAGAAACATACTCCAACTTGACTGCATTCTCTATCACCTTTTCTTTTAGAAAATGATACCTGATGGATATGTGCTTTGAACTTGAATGCATCACTGGATTCTTTGATATGTTTATGGCACTTGTGTTATCACAAAAGATTGCAATGGGATCTTCATACACAATTTTGATGTCCTTCAAAGTCTGTTTCATCCATAACACTTGAGTGCAACTGCATGCTATTGTGATGTATTCTGCTTCTGCAGTAGACATGGTTATTGAATCCTATTTCTTTCTCAACCAAGATACTAATCTTTTTCCTAAGAAGAATGCACCTCCACTTGTATTTTTTCTGTCATCCACATCTCTGGCTGAATCTGCATCAGTATATGCACTGAGAGTAAAGTCACAGTCCTTAGTGTACCACAAACCATAATTTATTGTACCTTTTAAATATCTCAAAATTCTCTTGACTGCCATCACATGTGATTCCTTGGGTTCTTCTTGAAATCTTTCCACAAGACATACTACATGCATTATGTCAGGTCTAGTTTGAGTAAGATAAAATAATCCTCCAATCATAGATCTATACTTTTTTTGGTCTTCCATGGGTGAGTTATCATCTTTACTCAACTTACAACCAGCTATCATAGGTGTGCATACTAGTTTAGAGTCTTCCATCCCAAATTTCTTTAACAACTCTTTCACATACTTAGACTAAGAAATGAAGATACCTTTATCTGGTTGACTTATTTTTAGACCTAAAAAGAAGTTCATCTCTCCAAACATAGACATTTCAAATTCACTTTGCATTTCTCCAGCAAAAACTAAGCACATACCTTCATTGCCTCCAAAAATAATATCATCAACAAAAACTACAACAATTAGGGTTTGTTCATCATTGATCTTGAAGTAGAGATTTCTATCTATAGTACCTTTACTAAACCCTATCTATATCAGGTACCTATCCAACTATGCATACCATGCTCTGGGAGCTTGTTTTAATCCATACAAATCTTTCTTCAATCTACATACTATGTCATCCTGATCTGATGACTGAAATCCTTCCGGTTGTTCTATATAGACTTCCTCTTCCAACTCTCCATTTAAGAAAGGAAACTTCACATCCATTTGATAAACCCTAAAATCTTTGTATGCTACAAAAGCTAAAAACATCCTTATTCCTTCAATCCTTGCCATTGGAGAAAAAGTTTCTTCAAAATTTATTCCTTCAACTTGAGCATATCCTTTGCATACCAACCTTGCTTTGTTTCTTACCACTTCACCATTCTCATTCATCTTGTTTTTGAAGACCCACTTTGTACCAATTACATTCTTGTTTGTTGGTCTAGGAACAAGATCCCAAGTTTGATTCTTCTCTATCTGTATCAATTCCTCTTCCATATCCTTTATCCAATTCTCATCTTTGTAAGCCTCATCCACAATTTTAGATTCAATCTTAGAAATCAAATAGAAATTTACTTGTTCCTCTGCATCTTTTCCTCTGGTTAAGATCCCTTTGCTCTTATCTCCTATAATTTTATCTTTAGAATGACTGATTCTTACATATCTTAGAGTTTTGGTAGCACTTACCAAAGCTTGTTCGTCTTCGTCTGGGATGTCTTCATGCTACACCACTTCTGAAACATCTAGATAATCTAACTCATATTCACTTGATTCTAAAAACCTTTCCTTAAATTCATCAACTTTAACATTTACACTTTTAATGATCTTATTCAGCCTTTTATTATAGCACCGGTAGGCCTTTCTCTTGGTGGAATAACCAAGGAAGATTCCTTCATCACATCTAGCATCAAACTTGCCTAAATATTCTTCTCTTTTGATATAACATTTGCTACCAAAAACTTTGAAATATTTCATAGTAGGAAGTCTACCATGCCACAATTAATAAGGAGTCTTCGAACTGTTACCTTTTACTTGAACTCTATTTAGGTTATATACAATGGTGTGAATTGCCTCTCTCCAATATGCTTTCGAAAGATGAGCTTCCTCCATCATGGTTCTAGTAGCTTCTTGAACTGTTCTATTTTTCCTTTCAACAACTCCATTTTGTTGTGGAGTTCTGGGTGCAGATATTTGTCTCTTTATTCCATGTTCTTCACAAAAGAAATTGAACTCATTTGATGTGAACTCTCCTCCTCTATCAAACCTCAAGCATTTGATTTTCAAATCCATCTCATTTTCAACCATTGCCTTAAATGCCTTGAATTTATTTAGACCCAAGTCATTCAAGAATAATCATCAATGAGCAACATGAAATACCTATCTCATTGCAAACTTGTTAGTTTGGTAGGTCCACACAAATCTGTATGCACTAGCTCAAGTAGTCATCCAACAGATTGGTCCTTGCTTTTGAAACTCGTTCTTGTCTATTTCCCAAATTGACACTCCTTGCAAATATGATTAGTAGGTTTCACAAGCTTAGGCAAATCTCTAACAATCTATGTAGTACTTATCTTCATAATATTATCAAAATTTATATGACACAACCTTCTATGCCATAACCAACTCTCATTAGTCTAAGTCAACAAGAAATGGTTCTTGGTTCCTTTTAAGTGATAGATATTACCTCTGGTCTTCTTACCATTTACAATGACTATTCCAAAGCTTTTCCTAATCTTGAATCCATTATCCTTGAAGCTTAAATCATAGCCCTTGTCACACATTTGACCCACACTCAAAAGATTGTGCTTTAATCCTTTCACATACAAGACATCTTTAGTATTATGCTTTCCATCAAAAGAAATCCTTTCCCACAAATCCTACTAGTTATATCATCTCCAAACCTAACCAGTCCACCATCATGTCTTTCCAAACTCACAAACTTACTCTTTTCACCAATCATGTGGTGAGAGCAGCCGGTATCAATAACCCATTCATCATTGTCCTTAATGACCTGAGAAACCAAAGCATTTTCCATTGGTTTTTCTTCCTTCACACAGCTAGAAGAATTAGTAGACATGGGATCTTCCTTAATAGTAATGAACAAGCATTTATTTACAGAGGAACTAGCATTATATGGTTCACCATTATTTGATACTCCTTTATCATCATCAAAATCTTCAACATAATAACACTTCTTTTGGGTCCTAGGCCTGTTCTCATATCTTCTTCTATTTCTTTCAATTCTTTCAGGACATCTGGAAGCAAAATGACCTACTTTACCATAGGAAAAACATTTGAAAGGTAATTTGCCTTTATACTTACTGGATCCTCTTTGAAGTATGTCCATGAAGTTGGTTTCAACTTCATCAAACTCATCATCAGATTCTACCTTGTACTTTTCTGATTTGGAAGTACTTCCAGGACTACTGGCTTTGAAGGCTGTCTCAAATTTCAGCATAACATCATCAAACTCCCTCATTTTAAAGGCAGTAATCTTACCAAGCAGCTGATCCCTGTTAACCATTTTGACTTGCATGAATTCTTCAATTGCAGCTACCTTGTGACAGTAGGATTTAGACAAAGATCTGAGGATTTTCATAACAACTTCCTTTTCGTTGAAAGTTCTGCCTAAGGGTTTTACCCCTCTAACAAGTTCATCAACTCCTTGCATAAAGGCTGATATGTTTTCATCATCATTCATTTTCAAGCTTTCATATTTCACTTTTAGACTTTGTAACTTGGCTTCCTTCACAGAATCATCTCCTTCATATAGTTTTTTCAACTTTTCTCATACCTTATTTGTAGTTTCAAGATCCACAACTTTTTTTAATATTGAGTCAGTTAATGAGCTTACCAGAACATCCTTTTCCTTGATATCTATCTCATATTCTTTGATTTCATCTTTAGTTGTCGGACCATTTGGAGGTATGGTGTATTCTATTTCTGTAGCTTTCGAAACTTTGTAACCAAGAGAAAGAAGATGGCTTTTCATCCGAGCCTTCTAGAGAACATAATTCGTTCCATCAAAATGTAGTACTTCCTTCTTGTAAGACATTTGGATCTTCCTCAAGCTGTTAAACATTCTTCAGAGGAACTTGGCTCTAATACTAATTGTTGACATGCGCCAGACAACTGAGAGGGGGGGTGAATTAGTTGTCCCAAAAACTTAAACACTTACTATAATTAAACATTCATCACTTATCCAAAATTATTATGATTTAACAATGAATGAATGAAATCTGAGACTTAACCATAGAGATAACATCAAACACAAGAGACACCAAATTTTACTTGGAAAACCCCAAGGTGGGGAAAAACCACGGAGAGGATTAGCTCTCAATATATAGTGCAATCTTGAAATAATGATGTTCAAGCTTGGTCACTCCACGGGCCTAAACATATTGGCTTACTACCATGAACAATTAGGTCTAGTAGGCTCACTCCCTCAACCCTAAACCTAGCAAGATTACAATAAGAGCTATTAAACCCTACTGGCAGCTCACTGCTAGGCTATCTACTACGATCAACACCTTCTTATGTCTATTATTGAAGTACAATAATTCCTCTGCTCTGCTCTACCTCTATTTTACTCTTCCTATTCTTTCCTCTTCCTCTTCTCTGCCCTGCTTTTTGGACCTTTCTTAATATCTCTCCATTTTTACTCAAGGACACTTTTTCCACAACTCAACTACAAGTATTTATACATTACATCAACCTTGGAATGATCATCAAGGTCGGCATCACAATCATCAACCATTGGAACAATCTCCAAGGTTGGTATTACAAACATTTACAAAATAGGTCCTGACCTATTACAACATTATGCAAAGGAAATGAAATGTGGATTACACCATGCCTTAGCTGGGACTCAAACACGATCTTCCATGCCACAACACACTTCCACAATCTTCCAGTGATCTTTGCAATCACTAGGATTAACCAGGTCAGCCAAGACTGGTTACACGCTACATTATCTAGGAACAATCTTCAAACACAATCTCAATTTATTAATGTGGACCAAAGTCTAGATAGGAACATGATTAGGAGACATCCACAAGCACATTATAATCATCAGGAGCAACTGCATGAACCTTAATCACTTTATCCATAGGAATCTTCTCATCGGAACACATGAACTTCACTGTCTTCAACTGTCATAAAAGAAAGATATCTTGCAGACCAACAAACCACAAACCATTGCAACTAAAGGCACTTATCATCATCCCAAACTTCCTTCTAGAGCCATAGAGAAAAATGCTTCATTGCAGAGGAATGCATAGCAAAATACTTTCTTCTTGTCCCAACTAAACTTACAAAAAAAGTAGGTTTTACTCTAGTGAACACAACTCACTCAGATCTTCATGTGGAGGGCTCAAACCCAAAATGTAGCATCCTTAGTCATACCTCTAACTTGCCTCCAATCTACAGACCACAATCTTCAAGTAGAAGTAAATGTGGAGCAGTTTACCATACTATTCTTCAACCTACAACTCACTATCTATACTACACTTCTCTATAACTCACTTGTTCCTTTCAGAGAGCCTAATTTTCTCAATATCCTCAACATACAAGTCTTCTAAACAAGTAATAGAATAAGATATAGTTGACACCAATGACAACAAGGATATGTTGACATCAATGACAACACTAATTAGGCACATACTTGCAATAGATCTCTACCTTTGGGGATTCTCAATTAATAATCAACCAAGTTGCAGAAAATTACGAGACAAAATTAGAATGCTTATGACCTTATAAAGAAACCATCAGGAAGTTGGTTCAGTTCTTTGACTTCTTCTCCATAAAAGCCATACCCAAAGAAGAAAATCAAGTGGCAGACTTGATGGCTATGTTAGCCACATTGTTTTTGCCACATGCTTAATTATAAAATTTAGAATACATTACGTCAATATGTGAAGAGTCATTGTTTGAAAGTGAAGAATTACCAAATATTATGAATTACGCCATGGTTCAATAAGAGAGACCAACCAGAGACTATGTTGAGAATGACAAAGCAAGCCTTGAGTATTTGCACGCTTATTATGGACTTCCAAGAGTACACCACAAGTAAGGATACATGCTCTTTCCTCATCAAGAGGACTATTTTGGGAATGAGAAAGAATTCCTCTAGATCAAAGCAAACTCAGATCTACCTCCTGCTCCTCGAAAGTTTGATGAAGGACACATGTCCCTAATTGGGGATATGATCGACATTAATGTTGGAACACCTGAAAAAACTAGGATGTTAAAACTAGGAGGAGAACTAAATGATGAAGAACTAGAGAAGTACATGGAATTCCTCATTGAATATTCTAACTTATTCACATGGGCATATTCAGATATGCCAGGGTTAGATCCAAAAGTTGTGGTGCACAATTTAGTGACAAAACTAGATGCAAAACCCATGAAATAAAAACCAAGGCCCATAAAGCCACAAGTGGTTGAAATGGTTAAGGAGAAACTAAAAAGTTATTAAACATTAGCTTCATCAAACCAGTAGACTATTCAAATTGGATGTCAAACATTGTCCCAGTTCTGAAGAAGAATGGAAAATTTTGGATATGCCTTGATTTTAGAGACATCAATCAAGCTTGCCCCAAAGATGATTTTCCTTTACCATCCATCAATCAAATTGTCGATTTGACAGTAGGATACAAGATTCTCTCTCTCATGGATAATTTTTTAGGATATAATCAGATATGATCACAGAAGTTGACCAAAAAAAAACAACGTTCACCACCCCTTGGGGAACTTTCCATTATATAGTCATGCCATTTGGGTTGAAGAATGTAGGAGCAACTTACCAAAGGACAATGGCACATATCTTCCACAATTATATCCACAAAATAGTTGAAACTTACGTTGATGACATTCTGGATAAGTCAGAACAAAGGTCAAGACATGTGGAGGACCTTCAAAAAATCTTCAATAGACTTTGAGAATATAAAGTAAGGTTGAATCCTTAAAAATGTGTTTTTGGAGTCATAGAAGAAACGTTGTTGGGATTCATTATTTCACAAAGAGGAATAGATGTCGACATGGCTAAGGTCAAAGTAGTATTAAATGCAACCCCACCAATGAGTGAGATAGCAGTAAGATCCTTTTTATGACAATTAGGTGTGATTAGATGATTCATACCAGACATGACTTTCAAACTTCATCCAATCAATCAGGTATTGAAAAACAAGTTGGCATTACTTGGACAGTAGATTGTCAAAACTTATTTGAGTAGGTGAAGAAATTCCTACTAACCCCACCCATGTTGATGCCACCAAAACATGACAAGCCCTTCATCTTATACTTTAGAGAAACCAATATCTCTGTAGCATGCATGCTAGCTCAAGAAGATGAATGTGGGAGAGAAAGAGCAATCTATTTCATAAGTCAAACCTTGTTGGAATATGAGAAGAACTATACCCAAGATAAAAAATAATGTCTAGCCATAGTCTTTGCAACCTAAAGGTTGTGACATTACATGTTGAATCAAGACACTAAGGTTATGTTACGATCCGAGCAATTGAGAACTTTCATAAATCAGCCCATGCTCTCAAGAAGAGCTCGCCGATTCATAACCTTGTTGAGTGAGTTTGAACTAACTTATGTCAATCAAAAAGTAGTCAAAGGACAGATAATAGTAGATTGGTTAGCAAACAATCTAGTTCCCCAAGAGGAACCCGTGAATGAAGGTTTCCCTGATGAAGAGATTTGTGTGGTTGATCTCAAGAAGTATGCCACCTCGTATTGGTACAAAGACATTGTGAACTATCTTGCAAACAAGACTTGCCTAGAAAACATGACCCCTTTGGGAAAAAGATGGTTACATGTCCTCACTACAAGATACATTTTAATAGATGATGTGCTCTATTGAAAGGCCTTGGATAGGATATTTCTTTGATGTGTTGATAAGGAAGAAGCACGAAAGATCTTAGAGGAATGACATAGCAAAATCTGTGGAGGATACTTTGGTGGTCATGCCATGACAAGGAAAATACATAGAATAGGATACTTCTAGCCATGTTTACAAGGGGATGTGATTAAATTCATAAAGAGGTGTCCAAAATGTCAATCTTATGCTCATGTTCACCACACACCAACAAGAGATTTACAACCTGTCATCACCCCTTGGCCCTTTTCCACATGGGGGTTAGATCTAGTGGGGAAGATATCTCCCCATAGATGGATGGACATTTGTTCATCATTACCATGACATAATATTTCACAAAATGGGTGGAGGCCATGGCTCTCACTACAGTTTCCTAGATTGTAATCGTTAAATTCATATTGAATCAAATCATTTGTCAGTTTGAGATCCCCCAAGTAATAGTAACAAATCATGCCTCATTGTTCAAAAATCTACAAGTAAGAGAGTTATGTGAGAGATTTCACATCAATCACAACTCTCCCTCGGTCTACTATCCTCAAGAAAATAGACAAGCAAAAGCCACCAACAAAACTTTGAAGTCAATATTGGTCAAGATCATGAAAGATTCTAAGAGAGATTGGATTTACAACTATTCTAGCTATATGGGCTTACGGAACAAGTGTCAGGACTCCAATTGAAACTACCCCTTATGGATTCACTTTTGGGTCAGAGGCAGTATTACCATTGGAAGTAGAGTTGCCTAGTCTCAGAGTGTCATTACAAGGATTATTAGATAACGAAGAAAATAGAGCAGTAAGATTCGCCGAATTAGAAATGATGGATGAAACATGCTTGAGAGTTGTTCAAAGACATGATTCTTATCTAGCAAGAATGAAAAATTAATATAACAAAAAGGTTGTCCCGAGGGATTTTCAAGTGGGAGATCTAGTGCTTAGGATAGACAACTTGATCGATAAAGGAGCTAGTGAAGGATGTAAATTCAGACCCAATTGGATAGGTCCTTACATGGTCAAAGAAGATGTTGAAAACAATGCCTATCTCTTGTGCACAATGGAGGGAGAAGAATTTGGTGAAACAGTCAATGCCTTTCACCACAAGAAATACTATGTCTAAAAAGAAAACAAAAAATCATAAAACATAAAAATACAAAAAAATTAAAAAAAAATCAAAATGTCAAAAACATTTGTTTCTTGCATTTTTGTATCATTCTGTTCATCTTGCATTACACTCAATGACTTGCTCTTGTACTGTTTTCTTTTCAGTAAGGAGTCTAAGGTTGCCTAGATATACGTCATCCTTTCAGGACCTAGAGATTTCCCATTTTCACAATCACCATTATCCCATTTTCATTCCCAGTGTATATCAAAAAATTTGGATTTATAAATGGAAATGATCAAACAATTGAAATGCATAACCTAAACCCAAATAATTCAATACCTTGAAGATGTAAGATGAGCTTGATTGATTGATCACTTTGTTGTGCTGATTGCTCGATTCCGTAGCATAACATTGATAGAGAGATAGGTGATGGTGATGATTGATAGATACAAGCTAGATGGATTGAAGATGATGGATAATGGCTTGAGATGAAAATTTAGCAGAGTAAGGTTGCATGAAGAAAGATCATGAAATTCTCCCCTAATGGCTCAAGAGAGGCTTTCTTTATAGGAAAGGCTTGATTCCAATGGATGGCTAGGATCAATTAGGGCTTTAGATGAAATGGATGGATAGGATTAAGTTAGGTTTCCTTGCACATTAAGAAATTGTAGTCAATTGACATGTGGCAAAGGAGAATAAGACTTAGGTGTGCTTGTGTAGATAAATACTAAAATTAGGTCCCATTAGTTGTGCATGTGAAGAATTTTAAATGAAAGTTGTATTACAACACATGATTGAATGGACAAGTGTTGGAATGTGGTGAGAGGTGAGGACTTAATTCAAATAAAATATTTGAATTAGTTGGGATATAGTTGGAAATTAATTAAATAAATAAAATTTATTTAATTAATTGGGTAGATGAATAGGATGGGATAAGATATGATGTGGAAATTAATTAAATAAATAAAATTTATTTAATTAATTGGCTTAATGGATTAGGGAAATTAGGACAAAATGCTACAAGATGTCTAGGATAATATTTTTAACTAGGTGTTGCTAGACATGGACAAAGTTGGGACAATTTTGGGTGTCTACATTTTGCCCCTCTTTGAGATGATGTTCGAGATGATGAGCTTTGTGTCGAGTAACATCATTTCAAAGAAGTTAAGGTATGGATAATTGATAGGGATAATAATGTGAAGGTAGGATGAAATGGGGTGATGATGATGATACAAAGGATAGGTTGGCGATGCCCCCTCGAGAGGATAGGTGGGTTGGACAAACATGGGTATGCTCTCGAAAAGAAATGGCTTCGCTACAAAAGAAAGATAAGGGGATAGATAGAAGAAATAGAGATGTGTTATGCTGCAATGAATGTGAGCAACCATGATGTTTGATATAGCACTAGACGTTATGTACCAAGGTATAAGGACCAGGGTGACAGTGTGTCTTGTGCCCCAGCATAATACAACCTTGTCTAACATATGAGGAAGTAAACTTAGAGCATTAGAGTCCTAATGCACAAAAGGTATGATATGACCTTAGATACAAAGGATAGTGCAAAAAGCTATTCCAACATACACAAGATATGAATATTAGCTGGAATGATTACCAATTTGATACAAATGCAAGATAAAATGATAAAACACACAAGCAAGCAAGTATGCATGCATAAATGATGCAAAAACAAACAAGGTATTGCCCCTGTCAAGCTGTAAACCAATGAGTAGTTGTTTGATTATTTTGTTGATGATAGTTGAGAGTGTTGTCATTGCGGGGAAAGCTATATCCCTAGATCAACACAAGGTTGTTTGCTGAGTTGGTTGGCTAATTGGTTGAGTGATTTGGCTTACAACAAGGCTAGGATCAAGACCATGGATTGCGTTTGGATAACTTGGCTAGATTGATTAGCTTGATTGGTATAGCTTTAAGCATGGGCTTGCATTTGGGTCATTGTTTGGAATAATTTGATTTGATGAATGGATGATTAGATTGATTTGGTTTGAATGAAGATTGAATGATTGATTGGAAGAAGTTGTTTATTGATGATGTAGAAGATAGATGATAGAAGAAATGATGAGAGGAGAAAGAGGAAAATCATCTATGCCTGAATCTAGGCACCTCCTTCGTACTCCAGACTGCCTACATACCCTGTATCCACGGGATCAAGGCACTTAACGATGGAAATGAGATGTAGTTCTAATTTTGTTTTATTGATAAGATGATGAAAGTGGATTGAATTGATCAAGTTATGGATTGATGAAATGTTGATGATGGGATGATATGTGGTGGATTGAGCTACTTTTGATTTGTTCAAGTGATTGGATTTGTTTTGATGGTTGGCTTGATGTGATTGAGTTGGTTTGCTTTGGTGTTGATGCTAATGATTGATAGGATTTATTTTGATGGTTGGTTTGATGTGCTTTGGTTGTGATGTTTGCTATTGTTGGGTTGATGGTTTTGATGATTGGATTGTTTTGAATGATGATAGTGATGGTGTGATGATTAGAGTGTCCATTCAATCTAAGCATAAGCAAGTGTTCTCAGTGTGCTCAAAGGATATAAAACAAACAAGGTATTGCCCTTGTCAAGTCATAAATCAATGATTGATTGTTTGATTAATGATGATAGTGTTGTCATTGTGGGGAAAGTTATATCCTTAGATCAACACAAGGATGTGGGAATGCTATATCCCATTGATGATGATTGATGATGATTTATTTAGTTTATGACAATATTAGTATCAAAACCTATTGATTTGATTGGATAATGTTCCTTGATTGATTAGCTTGCTTGATATGGATTAGTGTGGCTTGAATTTAAGATCATTTCTTAGATTGATTTGATTGATATGATTGGAAGAAGTGATTGATTGAAATGGATGAATGAATGTTATTGATAGGAAGAATCAATGATTAATGATTGATGATGATGATGAATTGATTTTGATTGAATGTTGATGGAGTGGATTGTTTTGGATGATATGATTGGTTTTATTGCTTGAATTTTTTGTTGGATATTTAATTTTTTTTGGATTTTTGAGAATATTTGATTTTTTTTTTGGAGTTTTGTTTGAAATGTTTTGGAAAATGCCAATGGATTTACAATTTGGGTAGCCTTTGTATGCTAGATACCAATGACAAGGGAAAACCATGTCTAGGTGCAAGGATGGATGAATGGGATTGGATGGATAAAAGGATGGATGATAGTGGCTGATGATAGTTGGATGGGATGGAAGGTTCATGAGAGTTGGATGGATAGATAAGAGGATAGGCCATAAAAGGGAAAGCTCATGATAAATGGATAGGTAGGCTATAGTGGAAAGCTCATGATAAATAGATGGGGATAAGCTATAAGATGGAAAGCTCATGATAAGGATACACCATATTAGATGGATCATAAGGGAGCTAGGATGTGATCTTCAAAGGCTATGTTGCATAGGAAGAACTTGCCCCATTCTAGGTGGTAATGCTTAGGATTTTTACATGATTGGATTTTACATGGCGCTTATGATGATAGGATGACATGATGGATTGGTTTAAATGGGATAGATAAATGGTCAATGGATAGGACTTGGTTTGGAAAGAAGGTATGTCAAGAAATATCCAAACATGTTTCAACAATTTACCCCTATGTCTTCATCAAAATCAAAAGGTAGAAGGATAGGTAAATGGGTTCAATAAGATATGCATGTTTATGTAATGGCTAAGGATGGTAGGATGGTATGGTAATGGTAAGACATGATAGGATGGAAAATGATATACTGCGATAGATAGTTTGGAAATGGATAGGTTGAATGAGACAATGTGCCCCCAAGTGTAATTGGCATAGAAGATCAACTTACGCATGATGCCTGTTTGCTAGGTTTTCATCATGGTACTTAACCAAGGTGCCTGTTTACTAGGTTTTCATAGTTGGACGAAGGGATTTCTCTTTACTTTTTTAATTTTGATTTTTTTTTGATGGGGTAGCAATTACACATGGCGCCTATTTGCCAGGTTTTCACCATGGTAATAGATAGGAGGGACTCAAATGTCTAGTGCTATGAATGTTGGTAGTCCCGTTGGAGATGGATGCCATCGCATGGACCATGTCATTATGCTCATCAATGTTGATAAGGGATTGCATGGATGGGAGATGGATTAGGTAGATAGTGGATGATGAAATGGATTATGAAAGGTTCATGCAAGGATAGATGGATGAGGATAGTGGATTATGATGTGGAGCATATAGGCTTATGGAATGAAGATGGATGAAAAGTTTATGCCAAAGCATGGACCATAGGGATAGCATGGGGGAGATATGTAGGATTATGGATGAAGGATGGGGAGATGTAGTTATGTGGAGGTGTTGTGGAGTAGAAGGGAACCATGACCAATAGTTGCACACACCGTGATAAACATTGAAGCTTTTGGTGAGATGGTGGTGTAGGAAGCAATGGAGATGTTTGCTTAGGAGATGGTTGATGAAGTGATTTAGGAACCCACATAGATTTAGTATTTTTAGTGCTTTTATTTTGCTTGTGGTATTTTTGAATGGAATGGAAGTTTTGAATGGAAGTAGGCTTTTGGATGGATATAGGTGGTTGGGATTCTTGAGATGTGGATGAGGATACCTCATTTGACTTGCTAGCTATTTTCTTAGGAACCCAAACCATTTTGCTTTTAGGCTTTGCTTTTGAAGGTATGGGCTTGGATAGCTTTGTGAGTGTACTTTGCTTAGAATATGGATGATTTAGAGACTTTTCACATTGATTCCCTAAGGCATGAGGGTCCTTAGGAGTTTTAGTTGGATTTTTGGCTTTATAGATAAAGGCATCCAAATGTTTATTTTGGAATCCCATGGGTTTGATGGAAGTGGGGTTGGTGGAATGAATGGAAGCTTCATGTTTAGGCAATGTGTGCTTTTGTTGGCCATGATTAGGGATGTAAGGATACTTATGAACAATAGGTATGTTAGGTATTGGAAGCAATGGTGGAAAGATGGATGGAGGGATATTTGGAGTTGGTAAAAGTGGAGGCAAAGTGGATGGCGGAAGGTGTATGGTCACATGATTTTGACATTTATAAGATGATAGAGGTGAAATGGAAACATATGTTTTGGGTAGATGATGGGGGGTGCGATGGAAAGTCGACTTAGGATGGATGGGGGAATTACCAACATCTTTAGCTTGTTTACCTTGGGGTGTGTATCCAAGGCCATATGAGCATGGAGGGATCTTGACATGGTTTGGCTCCAAAATACCTTGTTCATAAAGGCCTAGACCTTTACCTTGGTAGTTCATATTTTGGAGTATGCGAAGGACTATAGGACTTGGTGTGATTTGAACATTAGACTTGAGCTCTTTATTGTATGGAGAAGATGAAGTGGAGGACAAAGGTTGTTGTTGTCCTAAGGAAGAACATTCATGGATGAATGTGGATAAACCCATTGGATATGGTGGTGGAGTTGAAATGAGATCGATGGTAGATGGGGATGAAGGAGCATTAGGATCTTGATTAGCATTGTGTTCACTAAGATCCAAGTTATTGGTTTGATCTTCTATGCATATGTGTTCTTGAGAGGCACATGTCTCATTATGACAAGTGGATGTTTGCTCATTATGGATAGTGCTAGATGGAGGATGACTAGGAGCAATTTGGATATCTTGCTCATGGATGGTTATAAGATTATGGATACGATCAAGGTGCTTTTGAATAGGTTCTTCATCATAGATATCATCTTGATCATGAGATAGATAAAGTTTGGCCAAATGGATCATCATGGTTTTCATGATCTTAGCTAGAACCTTGATAAAAAATATAAGCAAAAAGAGGATTAAGTGGGCTATAAAAGGGATAAATTTTCTCATGAATAAGGTCATGGTGATGGCTAATAGCTTGAGGGCAAACCATATGTAGGTCATGGATAGGTGGAACTTAGAGGTGCTTTGATCTTGATTAAGATTAGAGTTTAATATTTCCACATGTTTAAGATTATGCTCTTGACATACCTTTTGACTTTGGATGAAAGTGGAAGGTTCTTGAGTGGACTTGATAGACTTTTGATGGTTATCAACATGAGGGCATGATGGATCTTGACTTAGGCTTGTGGTTGGAGAATCTTGGATAGACTTGTTGGCTTGTAGGTCACATGATGGGCTCAAAGGGTGAGATATGTTAATGGAAGGCTCTTGAAGAGGCTCAAGGATATGTGAACCACATGATGAGATTATAGGATTGGACATGACCTTTGGAAGTTCATTGGTAGGATCATGAATGGGTGTTTGACATGGAGATAGTTTAATCCTTGCTAATAGCCAAGGGATCACATCCTTTGCAAGTGTATGGGTGGATGGGAAATATAATGGATGAGCAATAATAGCAAATGATGTTGCAGGATTAGGACTAGGATTAGGTTGAGGGCTAATTGGATTTGATGGATTAGGATTAGAGGGGGGTGACACATGGGGTTTGAATGATGTGGCATGATTTCCCCTTGTAGGTGGGTACACCTTGTAAACAATTGGGACAAATATTGGGCATGTATTTGTATCATGGCCTTTGGTCCTATGGTATGCATAATAATCATGTTCATCATATGGACTTTCTTCACATGGTTTGACTTCAGGAAGTTCAATGAGTTTTTCTTCAAGCATTCTTTGTAAAACTATCTCAGCCGCATCCTTTGGTGAAGGATTAGAATGACATGGTGATGAAGGTGATCGAGGGCTTGGTGGTTTGGAAGGTTGATGGACCAATGGACTAGGGGTAGGATCACATGGTGGTGTTGGGATAGGATTAGTTAGCTCATGTGTTGGCATGTGATTGGATGATGGAGAGTATTCATAGGATGAATTAGCTATGTTGGTATCTCCCTTGTCAAAGGTAATTAAGTCTTGTTGCATTAGGCTTGCATGGTTTATGTACAAAGGGCCACTTGGACTTGTACGTGCTTCTTGTTGCAAAGGTGGAGTTGGGCTCATTTGTACTTGTTGTGGAGGCCATTGATAGTCTTGGTGGTTGAGTGAAATGGTGGGATATGTAGATAAAATGTCTTGGGTTTGGTATGAAGTTGAGGGCCTTTGATCTTGTTGCCAAGGTGGATTTGAGCTTACATGTTCTTGTTGTGATGACATTTGGTTGCCTTGTGAATGGGTTTGGTGGTATGTTGGAATGTGAGAATGAGAAATTGAATAATGTTGATGTGGAGGTTGATATGTTGATGTGGCATAGGTTGATATGGAATTGTCATGATAGGTGGATGGATTAGGTTGGTGTGAAGTTGAGGTGGGTGACATGTAGGATTGTGGTTGAAGTTGTTGGAAGTTGTGATGGTGTTGTTGTGATGGTTGGATTTGTTGAATTGGTTGATGTTGTGATGTGATGTGCTAATGTGGATAAGGGATAACATTAGAAGAAATAGAATAAGTTGGTATCGAATTGGGTTGATGAGTGGATAGATATGATGGGATAGGTGCTAGATAGGATGGTTGTTGGACTTTACAAGTGGCCATGATGTCTTGTATTTCTTCCAAGAGGTATTGTATGTGTGAGGATTGGTTTGTTCAACATATGTGAATCAGTTCTTGAATGCTTTGAAATGTTCGCTGCTCTAAAAGTGATTGGCTTGCATGCATGTGGTGAAGCATATGAAGGAGTTTTTGGAGGTCCTCTAAGGTTGACATGATGTCACCAAGTGTTTTCCTTAAGTCCTTTTAGCAAGTGCTTGTTTAGGGATTTGGATGATGATGTGGCTTGTTTGGATGACTTAGCTACGTTTGGGATGAAAGTGATTGGGTTTAAATGTTATCAAAAGAATGTGTAGGATGACTTGTCTTTATGTGTTTGAGTGTTTAGAGCTTGATGTGGCAATATTCAAACAAATGATTATGCATATACACACATGAATCACTCACACAAGACACATAAGAAATTTGTTGGTTTGGAATAATGTGATGTTGGTTAAGCAAGCACATGAAGACACTTCAACAAGTCCTAGTCAAGGCAAGGCCACCATCACAAGGAGGTTCTAGTGAAAATTTAGGGGACCGGCACCCCACGACAGCAAGCCACTTAAGACTTTAACTAACCCTACTAAGAGTTTTAATATACACAAAGGTACACCTCCTTTCAAGTTAGCACTGTATGGTGAGCGCTAATATTGGTTAGACTTGGCTTTCACCTTATCCTCTGATTTTAATAGCGGATCGGATGAAAGTACCGCTTGAGGTTGTTCCCTTGGGGTGGATACCAAGGTAGGCCTCTCTAAGGTTTAACAAAAGAAACACAAGTAATGTTTTTGATCTCCAAGTTCATGTTGGGATGCAAGGAGAGAGCATACACATTTACTTGGTCACACTCGCATGGGGTTCATTAACCTTAGAAATTCAATGTGTGGAAGACAATGCAAGCACTTGTTTGTTTTAAAGCCCAAATCTAAATGTGATGAAAGATAGTGGTTTGTTTTATGCTCAATTTTTGATGTGATAGCAAATAAGTTGTTCATTTTAAGCCCAAAATCTAAATGTGTTTACAAACAAGATTAGAAGATAAGAGATGAAATGATTGCACCTAGTTAATTTGCTATCCAAATTGTTGTAGATGTTGATGCCAATGCTTCTCCAGCTCCTTAGATGCCCTTACAAGTCACCAATTCCAAAAAAGAAACAAGTAAACTTGCATAGAAGATGATTATGTGAAAATGATGAAATCTGATAAAATCATGATGAAAATGATCTGATACAAAAGAATGGATTTCATAAACAGAAAATTCAGGAGATTCTAAACAATTTGAAAAAATGATTCGTTGAAAACTGATCAAAATTGCTCAAGTTATGCTCAAATGAAGTTTGGAATGAAGCTAACCTTTGACTGATAAGATATAGTCACCTAATAAAACCTACTCCACTATGTAGTTCATCCTCTCACCTTTCCAGCGAGTCCTTGTTTACACAATTTGGCCTCGTATGTGAAAGTTATGATAGAAACACCAAGATGCACAATGACAGCAACCAAAAGCAAGTTACAGTTGCCAGATGCGACCAACTGTTTATCAAAAGCGACCATTTTTTTACCACAGGTGAGCCCTTGTAGATCAAATGTGACTTAGAAAACACCCAGATGCGACTCTTGTAGGCTTGTAAGCGATGCGAAAGATGGCAGAGGTGATCACTGCATGTCCAGAAACAATCTCATGTTTTACCACAGGCAAACCCTTGCAGATCAAATGCGACTTTGAAAACACCAGATGCTAATGCTGTAGGCTTATAAGCGATGAAGAAAAGCCCAAAGTGACCAATTTCAGCCTACAAGTGACCTGTATCTACAAAAGGACAGTTGTAACAAAAAAAACTATTCTGCGAAAGGCGAGCACTATCAGACTGAAGGTGATTCAATTATACCAAAAGCGATTACTGTTTACATAAAAGCAATCAAAATATGAGCAAAAGCGATTAATGTCTGACTAAAAGTGATCAAAATATGAGCAAAAGCGATTACTATTAGCCCAAAAGCAATCTGGAAAGTTTCAAGTGAGAGATTGCAGATATTAACCATATGCGACCAAGTTTACCAGATGTGTTCTGTTTTTGTTCAAAAGTGAGCTAAATTTTACCAAAAGCTTATCACTGTTTGTTTAAAAGCGAGCCAAATTTGACCATAAGCGACTAGTTTTTTTATCAAAGGTGAGTTGATTTAGCCCAGGCGACTGCTGTTTGATCAAAGGCGACCTGTATTACCAGAGGCGCATTTTTGCAGACCGGTTGTTGTTTTCTTCACCAAATGCTCCATTTTTCATCAAATTTAGGCAAATTTGTACTCAAAATTTATGGAAACAGCCTCCCAGACACAATGGTAAGGTTATATTTAGGCTAAGAGATCATCTAAATACATTTTTAGCCAAATCTTTACAAACTAGGGTTAGAAAAATGCAAATTTTTGCTACAAAAGCTTGCAAAAATGAAAGATTGGCACTCCAAGAGATCTAAACTTCACAAAAACAACTCAAACAAGAGAATTAAATCAAGGACGTGAGTCCCACCGGGCGTGCCAAAATGTATATCAAAAAATTTGGATTTATAAATAGAAATAATCAAACAATTGAAATGCATAACCTAAACCCAAATAATTCAGTACCTCGAAGATGCAAGATGACCTTGATTGATTGATTGCTTTGTTATGTTGATTGCTTGATTCCATAGCATAACATTGATAGAGAGATAGGTGATGGTTATGGTTGATAGATACAAGCTAGATGGATTGAAGATGATGGATAATGGCTTGAGATGAAAATTTAGCAGAGTAAGGTTGCATGAAGAAGGATCATGAAATTCTCCCCTAATGGCTCAAGAGAGGCTTTCTTTATAGGAAAGGCTTGATTCCAATGGATGGCTAGGATCAATTAGGGCTTTAGATGAAATGGATGGATAGGATTAAGTTAGGTTTCCTTGCACATTAAGAAATTGTAGTCAATTGACATGTGGCAAAGGAGAATAAGGCTTAAGTGTGCTTGTGTAGATAAATACTAAAATTAGGTTCCATTAGTTGTGCATGTGAAGAATTTTAAATAAAAGTTGTATTACAACACATGATTGAATGGACAAGTGTTGGAATGTGGTGAGAGGTGAGGACTTAATTCAAATAAAATATTTGAATTAGTTGGGATATAGTTGGAAATTAATTAAATAAATAAAATTTATTTAATTACTTAGCTTAATGGATTAGGGAAATCAGGACAAAATGCTATAAGATGTCTAGGATAATGTTTTTAACTAGGTGTTGCTAGACATGGACAAAGTTGGGACAATTTTGGGTGTCTACACCTAGTGATTCTAATAAAAGCCTAGCTCTTAGCTTTACACTGATCCCAGTCTTAATGAGTCAAGATGTTAGGTCTAAACAAAGTCATTGTTCAAACCTACAGTGTTCAAAGGAAGATTGCAAGTAGACCTTCCCAATTCTTTCCTAGTATTAGAGAAGTCCAACCAGACTACAAAACTTTAGGTAGTGCTCAACCCTTTATCTTTCCTAGCCAAAAACATCAGGAGGATCAAAACTCTGAAGGAAGCAATCTAAAATCTGAGTGAATAAAAAAATGAGTGATAAAAATAAGAGTATTAAGAGATCAAAGTATCGCATATCAAAAGTTCCAAAAAACATTCATTTCTTGAAAAGTCAAAAATCCAAAAAAATGAGAAAAATCAAGTGAGGAAAATACAAAAAAAAAAGTGAAAAAGCAAAAAAAAAAAGATACAAAAAAAGAGTGAAAGAGAGGAGATTGTTGAATGTTCATACTCTTGGGTGGAGATCAGTCTAAGCTTGAAGCCTCAAGGGTGACATTCTAATAGAGAAAGAAAGGTACAAAGCACACACATGCACTAGCTGAGCAAAGCCAAGGGTCTAGTAGTCTTTAGGATCATCTTCTACCTAGGGACCCTTGTTCTTCCCTATTTATCCTTTACCTCAGGTCTACTTTGCTTGCCATCTATGATCTAAGTCTAGTGAACACCTATAAAATTTGTTACTTTTCTAAAGTTGAAAGCTTATCAATTTGTCTTATCTAGATAAGGATTAGTATTTATCCTTTAGCAAAGCCCAAAATCAGAAGCACTCCATTTTCATTCCCGCTCTCCACTTGAGTTTTAAAATCCTATCTCATAGCATTGATTAGGTCTCTTATATCAGGATAACTCACAATCCCCTAAATGTAAAATTGTATTTAAGAGTAGTCACATCATTTGTTCCACATTGCATTCATGCCAAAATTAAAAAAAAGAGTCTCAAAGCAATAAAGTCAAAATGTCATATCTCATGACATTCAGTAGAAGTAAATGTTTCATTTCAGCATTTCTTGTGTTCCTGTATTATCATATCATATACTGCATCTCATATATATGCCATAAAAAAATACAAAAACATGTCATCATCATCATATTTGCATTGTTAAAGAGTTGAAAAGGTCAAAAACATATAATCAAAAAGTTCTGAAACCTCCAAACATGCACAAGAGATAAGTACAAATTCGATAGGTGAAAACCATAAAAGGATAAACTTTCATAGATACATCTGAAGTTTACATATACAAGAGTATCAAAGAGCTAGGAAAAAATACTCTCAAAGGAAGTAGAGGCTCCCCATGCAAGGGGGCATGAGTTTAAGAATGGAAGTCAAGGCCAGTTCCCTCCAATGGAACCCTCAGGACTTCATCTCCTCTGTCTACGTATACCACCCATCATTCCATGAGACCTATGGGAGTGAGACGTTCTACTGTGAGAATGTGACTGCAAAGGCCTCGCCATACTAGCATCTTGTCATCCAAAACTAAGACAAGCCATCTCTTAGAGAACCTGATTCTCACCCTTAAGGGTGTGAATCTCAACCTTCAAGTTTGCATTCTCCTAACATCCATGGTACATAGGAGCGAAAATGTCTGTGTGTCGCCCAATAGCAGGGGCATACCAGGATCATCTAAAATATGGTCTTGAGTCATCCTAGTGAAGGGAGAAGCCAAACGAACATTAATCTCTCAAATGAAATCCCTCCACTCTTTGAGATTACCTGAAAGAGTGAATCGAAAGAGAAAAACAAGTCAGTTCCACATGAAAAAAGAAAGGACAAAATTGTGAAACACAAACAAATGAAACTTATGTGGATCACCCGAATGCCAATCAGGGTCAAGTTGTCGCATCACCTAATCCAAATAAGGAGGTCAGGGAACAATAAGAGGACTCTTAGAGATGTCAAGTGCATCATATGCATCATCGATAGTGCATCCTCGGGTAGGCCCTCATCTAATGAATCATCACCATTAGGAATATAGTCCTCGTCAGTAGACTGTGAATCCATAGCAACAATGAGAGATTAGGAAGGAGTCCCTCTCTCTCCCCTCTATCCTCCTTTGGAAACTCTAGTAATGAAGACTCTAGGAGTCAAAGAAGTCCAAACAACTGACCTCTATCCAATCTCACCCATCTCTTAAACAGTCCTATAGCAAGTGGACACTAGGGGAAAGTCCTCACCGAACTGCTGTGAAATACGCTCAACATGATGGGCCCCAACTAGGCCATTACAGTATGAAATCTTAGATACTCTACAATAGTATTCTCTGACCTCACCGTCGTGAGCCCAGGATCCCACCATATCACAATAAGGATCAAAGACCATGTCCTCATCTGTAAGAGTAGCAATAGTAGGTAAATAAGCATCAAAGTGACCAACATGCATCCACCTAGCTACTCTTAATAAACATCTATCTAGAATCAAAATGAGCTTCTGATAGGGCTTGGTGTGCTCAAATATCTGTCATGATCAAAGGAGAGCTGCTTAAAGCTAGAGCTCCTCACCGTGAAATATGATAGAAGTCCCTGTAGACCATGGCCAAGATATCCGGTCCCTAAGCATAGACTATGCCCTCCTCAATACCATGAATGATGTGTGCCCAATACCATCTCAAATGAGTTGAGGCATTGTCTCCTGATAGCCTCAATGCAATCAAATCAATCAAGAATCTCCTCAGAAGTGGGATATGAAATCGAGGCACAAAAGTGAGCTAGACTCCTATCTAATCCCAAGGGTGACTAACCCCCATAAACTCTACCTAGGATGCCTTGTCCTCGAAGGACTCACTACTAGGAAGGACTAGAGGATGTCCTCTCATAGGAACCCTAAGTATATGATGCACATCATACAAAGTGATGGTCCACTCTCTAGAGATCTATGGGAACCAAAATGTGTTTTTGTCTACATCCCAATAGGTCAGAATATCACAGCATATACAGGACACAGGGTGAATAACATGCACATGACAAACTCTACCCAGACCTGCTCGCCTCAAAATGGTACAGTCCTCATTACTCAGTGAAGCAAACATCGTTGAGAGCCATCCCTTCTCTTGGTAGGCATTCTATCAAATACACATGTCCTGCAAGATCAAGAAAAGAACTTTAGATTAGATCTCATAAACTCATAAAAATCCCTAAAAATTGCAAAATTGTAGAAAACGTTACACAAAAAAAGTGCATAACCCTTCAAAATTGCAATAAATAGGTAAATATAGTAGCCAAAACAAGTCAAATTAGAGTGAAACAAGCATCAGACAACATGGAATTTTAGTCAAAATCAACCCAACAGGGTCACCCCCGAGCAACCTAGGTGCTTTACAAGATCTCCCCCGGGTGACCCTGCTATTTTGCAGGATCTCACCCGGGCAACCCTGCTATCAGATAGGATCTCCCCTAAGTAACCTCATTTTTTTGGCCAATTTTAGAAAACAAAAATCTATCCTACTCTAAACGACGAAAAAAGATAATGCAACAAAAAGAATTGACAAAAACAAACAATTTCAAGAGATTTTTCACAAAATTCAAACTAGGGTTTAGAGAAGAGTTTTTCACTATTGCATACTTGTTTCTCTATGGCTGAAGAAGAGGTAGCCATATTTGTGATCTCCTCGACGATACCTTTCCAACGACTCCTCACACGATCGAGTCCGTCGATGTTTCACTCTGATCTCACAATTTGACTTGCTTTGTTTTCCCTTAGCTTAGTTTCATTTATGCATTCTAGATTAGTTCTTTGCTTTCATGCATCTCTTTTGTGTGTCATTTTGCATGCTTTCATTCCTACAGGTCCAAACCGACAAAGGAAAACAACTAGTCAAACTCAAACGATCCATGGTAAGTTTGTTATTTTAGTTTTCATTATTCATTTTAATACATTTGGATTGTAGAAAAATTGATAATAGGTAAGGCCTAGTTCAGGAATGGTACCTACCTTTCATGTAGACTATCATCCCCAAGGGCGATAATATGTAAGCATAAAAATCACACACAACCTCCATGAGGACCCCTATGATAATTTTAATCCATGTCACGTACATGTAAGCATGAAATAATGTCCTCTAAGAAGTAAACCTCTTTATGACATGTCTTCTTTCTTGTCTTGTGTTGTTTCCTCTTTGTCAATTTCTCTCTCCCTATTTGCGACAATTTTTGACACTTTTTGCAACACTTGTTGATTTGCATTTTCTGAGCTTTCGACCTTGCTCCTAAGCCTTGTAAGTGTCTTGTAGGTGAGTTTTCACCTTTCCCTTATGATTTTCATCCTCTACACCCCCTAGAAGCCTTCTAGAGGTCCCCCTATCCATCTCCCACTTTTGGTTTTCAATTTTCTTAACCAATCCAAATCTCCCTCTATTATTTTTGGATCTCCCCTAAGAGATCCTACAGGTACAATTGGAGATTTGGACTTTTGCACATGACTGATCTATTTCTAGAGGTAAAACACCTCCTTTTCCTCTCTTCTGTCATTTCCCACCATGTAGTTCTTCAGAAAACCCTTTCTTACCTGGATCTCCCCCGAGTGACCCTACTGATGAAAGAGGTGACCCTGTCGCATTTCTAGCCATAGAAAAACTTGAGTTTCTCACTTAAATTAGCTCCATTTTCACCCATTTTCTTCTAGTTTGCATGATTTTTGATGCCTAATATGGAGTTGACTATTTCATGCACCCACATATGCATAATTAACTCCATTTGATCTAAAATTAATAACTCAATCAATTTCATGCATCCTTCCAACTCCATTTCCACTTCGGTGATAAGTTATTATTGATTTATCACTCCATAGTTAGCTAAGTTCACTGGGTAATCAAGCTTGTTAACTCCTCAATCAATCCTTGTTAACTCATCAATCAAATGAGTTAATTTCTCAGTCAATCCCATTATTCAAACCTATAAATACCCCCTCCCTCAAGCATAAAGTGAGCCAAATTCATTGTGCATAGAGCTCTTGCCAATTTTTTCTCTCCAAATCAGCATTTTAATGCTCTCATAGGATGAAAGTTCCTTTTTCTTTATTCATTGTTCAACCAAGCCTCATTATGCTTCTTTAATCAATGCCATTATGCTCATCCAAAGCTCCCATTGAGCTCTTTCAAGCTTCAACAAGCTTCTTTTTTCTTCTTTGTGTCATTTTGTGATCAAGAGGTTTTCCCGCTACTTCAAAAGGACTCGAGGTTGCCAACATCAAGGATTTCTAAGGATAGTGGAGTCACACAAATCTTCATTCTTTCAGGTTTCTTTATTTCTTTATTCAATTCATAGTAATTAGAAAACCAAAAATTGCTCTTGGGAATAGTAAATCTTTACTTTTTCCTTGATAGTTAGATCTTGCATGTTAGAATAATTGTTTTCATATTCCTAGATCTAGATTATTTGAAGAAGCAATTTCCCTTTTTAGATTAGATTATTTTAGAACAATCAAAAACCCAAAAACATAGATTAAACTTGTGAGATCATGGAGATCTAACATGAAGGAAAACAATAAAAAAATGCAAAACAAACAATGCAATACCTTCACATTGATCCACAATCCATTGATAAGGTGGAGAGTGTTGCACCCAAAACACTCTATCTTTACCCAAAGAGATGAATGTTGATTGCTTGATTCTGCAGCATAAAGATATGATAGGGATTGGTAGATGGAAGATTGGAGGTTGCAAGATAGACAAATTATGGATTGAGAGGAAAATTTGGCAAAGTAAGGATGCTAGAAGAAGATTCATTACAAATGGCTCAAGAGAGGCTACCTTTATAGAAAAGGCAAATTTGAATGGACGGTTGTGATTGAGAGTTATGTTGGAGGATATGGATGGTCAAGATCGATTAGGGTTGGATTAGGATTTCCCACTCAAAGAGGGATTGTAGTCACATGACAAGTGTATGATGGAGAATGAAAGGAATCTAATTTAAATAAAATATTATTTAAATTAGTTTGCACATGTGACTTGTGTTATATGCAAGATGTACTACATGAGGAATCTAATTTAAATAAAAGATTATTTAAATTAGTTTAACATGTGAAGGGATTAAGCTTGTTGCAATGTGGTGAGAGGTGAGGGATTTTAATTCAAATTTTTAATTTGAATTATGTGAGACATGTGAAGGGGGATTATTAACTAAACAAATGGGATTTATTTAGTTAATTGGAATGGGAATCAAATAAACATTTTATATTTATTTAATTAATATGGGATAACATTAGAAAGGAAAAAATATCAAATTAATTAAATTAATTCAATATAGGTGACTAAGGGATTTAATTAATTAAATAAAATTTAATTAATTAATTGGGGATAAATTAGTGAAATGGCTAAGGTTGGGTGATGATAAAATGGTTAGGACATTTGAGGGTGTCTACAACTTGCATTAGGAAGAATCATATTAGATTGCATTGATATTTCCCTTTCATAGACTAAAGAGCACTTTTCATTTCTAAAATACTAAAAAGCACAAAAACAAGTTTGCATATCATTTAGCTTTGCATGCTTATAGAAACCCTAAAAAAGACAAAACTTGCAAACCCTCAATACCATCACGACGTAAACCATGATAAATGATTCAATCAAACCCTTGATCACATCACAAGGTAAACACAAATCAAAGCATAACCAAACCCTAGGTCAACTAAACCCTAGGTCAAAACCCTAATTATAGTGAAGGGTGGTCATCACACATTTACCTCTATCTTGGCTCACGAATGTGCCTAGGAGTGAGAGGTGAGTGGGTAAGGGCTATCCTCAGAGAGATTGAGGAAATCAATCCACAACAATAGAAAGAGACATGTACTTTACCACAACAAGATCCATTTGTCCTCTTGTTAATAGAAGAACAAAGACAACTCCAAATACAATGAGAACTCATTCAACACATTGAAATGCAAGAGGATATAAATGAAAGCAACCGCTTACCCATGCAAAGGTGGAATAGAAAAAACCCAACAAGAGAAGATAAACTAGTGACCTTTCGGGTCATAGGGTTATCTCAACAACAACTACCATTGAACAAAAAATTCAACTTAGCGCACAACAACAAAGACCACAGAACTTGACGACCCCTCTTTGTGAAGTCTAGCTCTCCAACGAGCTAGACCCCTGTCGTGTCTTGCATCCTCTTGACTGGCTACTTCCATGAGAGAAAGAGTGATGTGGTGGATTGTCCTGTGGCAAGGAGGGAAGGGTCCGTGTGTGTACCAAAATCTAACCTGACAGTCCCAGGCAACTAGAGTCACAATTTTGAGCATACAGTCTCAGCTCTATGATTTCTCTCACTTTGTACTTAATTCTCCCACTACTACGTTTCTCACCCATTTGGAATTTGTGAGCAAATTATGGCATGAGAGGTTTGGTCATCTCAACTACCACTATAGGTTTGGTACCTCAACATGTAGGACAAGGTCATAGGTCTTCCTTAGATTAGTTGTTTAGATGGATTTTGTTCAAGTTGTTCCTTAGGAAAGCATCCTAAGGACAAGTTTGATACGGGAAGGCTTGGAGGGCTTTAGAAGTCCTTGATTTGGTTCACAATGACTTGGTGGGTCCCTTTTCCATCCTTATATTTTAGTAAGGCCTATTATTTACTTATCTTCATTCATGACTATTCCAAATACACTGGATCTTCTTCCTTAAGTAAACGGTGAAGTCTTTAACAGGTTTTAGGAGTTCAAGGATCATGCAGAGAAATAATCTATAAAGTGCATCAAGATTCTCTACACCCATAATTGTATAGAATATGTGAACCAACACTTTGAGTAGTTCTGCACTCTTGAAGTGATCAATATTTAGCATACTATCACCTACACCTTAATATAATGGTGCTACAAGGAGCAAAAATAGATCTCTGAAAGAGATGGCTAGCTGTATGATCCACACATGCTCCCTTGCACCTAAGTATTAGGTTTAAGCCATCAAGTATGAACGTCACATCTAGAATATGGTTCCTCATAAGGCATTGAAGATCATCACTCCCTTTGAAGCTTGGTACAATAGGAAACTTGTGTGACACTTTAGAGTTTTTAGCTCCCACGCATTGACACACATTCCTTGATATAAGTATTAGGCCTTGGAACCTTAGAGTTGGTTGATGCAGCCTAACTCAAACCCTCAAATGCCAAATATGTAACAAACATAAATACTCATTTTATTGAATTCAAACTTGTTAAAAGATTACACAAATTTGCAACATTACAAAAAATAAACTTACTACATTTGGCCTTCCATGGCTTCTCATACAAGGATCTCTCTCTTTCCTTATGCTCTCATCTTTTCATTTATTTTTTCATTCACATATTTCTTTCTCTCAAAAATTCCTTCTCTCTAGCTGAAAACTTCCCTTTAAACCCTCTAAAATCTACCTTTAAAACCTCTAAATCCACCTTTTAAAACTTGCAATAACATTCCAAAATTGAACAAGACATAGTGTTCAACTTTGGAAACTTCCTTTCTTCCAACATAATTGTTTCATTTAGAAAGTAAGGCATTTATTTAATAAATCTTTTTATAATTATAATACACCTCTATCATTTTGAATATTTCTCTTAATACCAGGCAATTACTATTTTATATTTGATTTTTCCATATTCTTGCCTCATCCCAAGGAGTTACGTATAAAATCAAATATTAAAATAGAATATTCTCTAGTTCCACCCACATTGATATTTTAATGTAAATTAAAATTATTTAAATACCTTAAATAATATCTTTAGAATCTTCTCAAATAAATTTGGAGAAGAAATTTTCCCTTCATGACTTTAACACTATGCACCTGGATGTCTGAAAATTGACCTTTTCAATAACTTTTTAATGGAAGCTCCTTTTTGCATGAAAACTTGCCCAGATGTGTAGAATAACATTCCTAAGCTTTCCACCAAGCCATTTTTCTCCGGCATTGATAAAACTCCAAAAATTATTTTTCCTATAAAACCGTCAACACAAACTTCTGGCATTAAAATCTCCTAAATAGTGAAAGATATGACTTCAATTCTTTTTGCATATTTAGTGAAATGTCTTCAAGAATATTCTTGTCAAAGGATTTTATCCCAGCCTTAAAAAATCTTCAAAAACAATTGTTTTCGTGAAAACTGCCTAACAAAGCCTTAAAACTGCAACAAAGCCAAAACTTGAAATTTACAAATCTGATTAAATATTTGGATTCTTGATATGGAGAGATGCCCAAGACCACCAAAACAAACCAAAAAACACACCAAAACTAAAAATTAAAATAAAATATTTTTGGTTGATGCAAGATCACTTATGGACCTGGATGCTCTTGCATCATGCACGCCGAGTAGGAAGTTTGTGAGCATAGGCTCACAAAATAGAGTTGAATAGTAGAACTATCCATCCAAGTTGTAAACAACCTGTAGTGAACTCCATCACTATAGTGGGTACATTAGAATCATTCTTCCTCCTCCTCTTCTAGCATTTACCTAGAATTTTGCATGTTCTCCTCTGCAGTTTCTATTCGCCATCTTTCTCTCCACTCATAAAATTGATTTCTCCATATTCCAACCTCTAAATATTCTCTCCTCTCTTCTCTTTTTTATCTTGCATGACAAAAAATTCTGTTGTGCTCTACTGCACCACATTTTCTTCATCTATAATCAATCCATGCCATTCTTTTTTGACTAGTGCAGTCCATAATAGTATATCATCTTCATTATTTTTTGTTGCAATCTCACTCTTCTTTTGCTCTGTAGCTTCTTCTCTGCTCACATCTTCTTCCTCTTCAATAATTGTAACTTCTATGTCTTCAACATGACCAACTGCTACAATTTCTTTCACATCTTCCATGCCTTCAATGAGACATGTTGTTGCAACATTTTCTTCTACTTCATCTTTTGCATTCATCTCCATTAACTCCTTAGGTTCATCTAACAATTTTCCTTCCAATAGACTATTTATTTTTCTTATCTCTTCTTTCAATAGAGAGTCATCCTCATCTTCACCAATCTTCTCATCAAATATAGGACCCTCAAAGTCCATCATCTTAGCTTCTGCTACAACCTCTTTTATCTCATTATCTATGCCTCCCAACAGAAATGTTCCTACTATAAACTCATTATTTTCTTCTTTTTCATTATCATTGAGGACTTCCACTTCCTTATCTTTACTTTCTTCCTTATCTTCAACATTTCCTCTATTCATTTCAGCTTCTAATGCATCCATTATATCCTGAAGTCTTATCAACTCTTCATAAATACTATCCATAAACTTTATTTCCCACTTTTCTATATATGAAATCTTTATTGGTCTCTTCATGACCCATCTCATCCTCTTCTTCAAAGACATTTTGCTCACACTCTTAATCTACAATTTCTGTAACTTGCACATATAAACACTTTAGAGCTAATGCTCTCTACAGTTCCAACTCCTCCCTACAGCAAAACTCACTCATAACTATCCTCTACCCAACAAAGACTCTAAAAGATGCACCTCTCCAAGACCTCTTCTACCCACTTTATTTTAGTGGAAGAAGTCTCTACACCTTCTATCCAGCTTTATTTCTGCTCAAGGACAACCAACATATCTCACACAAATTTAACTCTCCTCTACCCAACAAAGACTCTAGAAGATGCACCTCTTCAAGACCTCTTCTACCCACTTTCTCTCAGTGGAAGAAGTTTATACACCTACCTAGATTTTATCTCTACTGGAGGACAACAAACAGATATATCTCACAAAATCAATTTTCTCTGCAATTACAAAAATTTCTCATACTTCAACACATAGGAAAATAATTTGCTTCACAAACTCCTCTCGGTCCTAGTGCATACTTTGCACACTCAAGATCAAGCTGCTTTGATACCAAATAATGCAGCACAACTTAAACCCTCAAATACCAAATATGCAACAAACATAAATACTTATTTTATTGAATTCAAACTTGTAAAAAGATTACATAAATCTACAACATTACAAAAAAAACAAACTTATTACATTTGGCCTTCCATGGCTTCTCATACAAGAATCTCTCTCTTTCCTTATGCTCTTAGCTTTTCATTTATTTTTCCATTCCCTCTCATTCAAATATTTCTTGTTCTCAAAACTCCCTTCTCTCTAGCTGAAAACTTCCCTTTAAACCCTCTAAAATCTGCCTTCTAAAACCTCTTAAATTTGACTTTTAAAACTTGCAATAACATTCCAAAATTGAACAAGACATAGCGTTCAACTTTGGAAACTTCCTTTCTTGCAATAGAATTGCTTCATTTAGAAAGTAAGGCATTTCTTTAATGACTCTTGTTATAATTAGAATATGCCTTTATCATTTTGAATATTTCTCTTAATACTAGGCATTTACTATTTTATATTTGATTTTTCCATATTCTTGCCTCATCCCAAGGGGTTACATATAAAATCAAATATTAAAATAGAAGATTCTCTAGATCCACCCACATTGATATTTGAATGTAAATTAAAATTGTTTAAATACCTTAAATAATATCTTTAGAATCTTTTCAAATAAATTTGGAGACAAAATTACCCCTTCATGACTTCAACACTATGCACCGGGATGTCTAAAAATTGAGTTTTTCCATAACTTTTTAATGGAAGTTCCTTTTTGTATGAAAACTTGCCCAGATGTGTAGAATAACATTCCTAAGCTTCCCACCAAGCCATTTTTTCCACCATTGATAAAACTCCAGAAATTAATTTTCCCATAAAACTGTCAGCACAAACTTCTGGCATTAAAATTTCCTAAATAGTGAAAGATATGACTTTGATTATTTTTGCATATTTAGTGAAATGTCTTAAAGAATATTCTTTTCAAAGTATTTTATCTCAACCTTCAAAAATCTTCAAAAATAATTGTTTTCTTGAAAACTGCCTGATAAACCCTTAAAATGCAACATAGAGAAAACTTAAAATTTACAAATCTGATTAAATATTTGGATTCTTGATATGGAGACATGGGTGAGACCACCAAAACAAACCAAAAAACACACCAAAACTGAAAATTAAAATAAAATATATTTGGTTGATGCAAGATCGCTTGTGGACCCAGATGCTCCTGCATCATTGGCCCTACATATTCATTGGATACCTTGATGGTGTTAAAGGATATTAGCTTTTGGATCCTAAGACACATGATCTCTTAATTGAGTGAAGTGTGTATTTTATGGAAATCTCTTCGAACTTGTCCCCTCACATTCTTCCTTCCTCCACAATAGATTTAGATGGCAGTGACACATATGATTTTCCTTTATCTTCTTCTAATCATATAGGGTTGATCATGAGGCTCCACCTCCCCCTTTGACAAGTTCACATTTAGAGGTTGAGGATTCTCTTCCTCTACTCCCCTTCTCTTCTATGCCTCATTGAGCTCATCAGGAATAAGTCAACAAGCACTCTTGTTGGGATCCTTTAGACACTCGAAGGACTTAGTCACAACACTAGAGGATATTTCACATTCCTATATTGTCACATCTTTAGATCGATAGTCATTTCATGAAGAATCAAGTATTACTAAGTGGGATTTAGCCATAGAGAAAGCACACAACTCTTTGATCAAGAACAATGTATGGGAAGTTGTTCCACTTCCTAAGGGAAGAAAACTAGTTCAATGCAAGTGGATATATCAAACAAAATTTGTAGTAGATGGAACTATTGACAAGTTCAACATTTTCATATGGCTGATTGTAAGCCTACAAGGACTTCCTTTCTACAAGGAGTCAATCTTGAAGTGAAGTGTTCCATACCACTTGATGCCACCTTGTATTTTCAACTTGTTGGTATCCTCATCTACCTGACTCATACTCACTTTGACATTTACTTTTTAGTTAGAATAATTTCACACTTCATGACAAAGCCACATGAGCTTCATTGGATGGAAGCCAAATATATTTTGCACTACATACACAACACTCATAGTTGCAGGATTCACTATGTAGTAGGAACAAGTTTTTACTTGATTAAATACATGGACTCTAAATTGGTTTGGTGATCTTGATGATTGCAAGTCCACATCTAGCTATAATTTTCACCTTGGTTCTAGTCCTATTTGTTATTAGAGAAAGAAGGAGAATGCCATTGCTCTCTTTGACTAATGTTGAATATCAGGGGCCATTAATGCTACCACTGAGGCTATTTGTCTTAAGAATATCCTCATCGAAGTTCTTATCACTTTTTAGAATTCATCAATCATCTATTATGGCAACTAGAGTACCATCTAGATCTCAAAGAACTCAATCCAATTCATCAGGAGACCAAACACATTGAGATCCACATGCATTTTCCTAGGGAACTGATTTTGGAGTAGGCCATTGATTTACACTATTATCTGACAATAGAGAAAGTTGTAGATATCTTCACCAAACCCTTCACTAAGAGAGGGTACATCCATATTTGGGCTCTCTTGGGGGTGTAGAAAATTTCTTAGAGGGGTCACTTAGCCCTTCTTGCTTCATCCTCTCATGGGGGAGGTTTTCCCATTGGGTTTTCTCCTTCTTTTCTATTTGAGGAGATATTTTTTACATGGGTACCTCATCAGGCCTTGTAGCTAGGACCCATGTTTGCATCTTTGCATTTCTTTACTTCCCCCTAAGTTGCACTTAAGGGGGGGTGTTTGTGTGAATGAGGCACTTTACCTATCTGGTTTTCTATTTAGGTCATTTTCATACCTAATTAAGTTTACTTAGGGGCCTTTTCACTTTATCTCATATTGGTTGTGTTTTTAGTATCTTAGGTGAAATATCCTATATATACCCACATCTTTCTCTCATATGAGCATCTCATTATAATGTATCTTTTGCATTCCTATTGAATAGAATATAGTTTATTCTATCATTCTGGTTTTTTATTTTTTCTTTCTTATGAGACCCTATAAAATTTCCTCCCTTGGTTCTAGTTTTTTTTCCCAAATTTGTGTCATCATACTAGAAGGGTCTCTAGCCTAGGCTTTTACTTGTTAAAATCATTATGAACAATGCCCCTTAAACCCTAAACCCCCTTTAAACCCTAAACCCTAGTGTCATTCAATGCAGGCGGAGAAGTTACTTTTGTTATAATTTTAGGTTAATCATTGATTGCCTATGATGGGTTCCTAAAGTTGCTAAGCTCATGTCTTCGAGCACGTTGTTGATGAGCCCCCTACCTTTTGTTTACTGCCTATGGCCCATATCTAATTATTTATCAAATATGCCAAAGTTTTAAATTTTTGACCCCATAGTGGTCCCATGGTCCCCCCTTTCCTAGTAGGCAAAGGTTGTTTTTAAAGAGTATGCCAAGGGTTGGGCCCCTTTATCTTTTGATCATAGGTGATCCATTTTGACTTGTTTCTGCCATTCCACTAAGAATAAAATAATGAAGAAAAGAACTTTAGTGGAATAGCAGATCGTTGCCACCTAGCTGGTTTCATTAATCGGTTCTTAACAAAGTGGTCAGTCCCTAACTGATATGTGGCAACTTCTAATGGTTTCCACCATTCTGTGGAACTTATCTAGGGGTCCCACCAATTAGTTGTGAAAGAGCTAAAGGGTGTCACGTGTCCATTCTATGGGATGGCTGATTGGTATTTGTCGATCCATATTATGTGGCGGGTTCTTTATGGGCCGAAGGGTGTTTTGGGGATCTGCTCCATCTTATGTGAAAGATCTAACGGTTTCTGCCATTCTGTAGGATTCCGTCTCCCACTAGATCTTTTCATCATGAAAATGTAGAATACTACCTTGTTGGCACTATTTGAGTGTTATTTTTAGGGTCGTGGCTCTGGTGGCAGCCCAGGTGGTGTGCTATTATTAGCCTGCACTCGTTTGACATTGATGACATGGTTTCTTTCCCTATTGACTATGTTGACACTGTTGATTTAGGCCAGCTACCATGATGATCAACAACTTATATTCAAAATTTTGAAGAGAGGTATGGTGGCATGTGATATACTGGTGCTGAATTAATTTCTCAGGCATGTACTAGGTCTCTATCACCATCACAGCAGGGGAATTTACTAACTAAAAAATTAGCATGATGCAAAATCAACCCTTGGGGATCTGTGCTTCTACTAGAAATGACCTCTCATCTGCTTCATGATGAATTATGACAAGAAGATTAGGCTGAAATGTTGAAACTGAGACAACTGATTTGGCAACTTCAATGCAAGAAATGATGTTTTTAGTTATGTAAAGTGATGAGATATATCTTCTTGTCCATTTTTGGCAATCATCAAAGGATTTCAATTTATGGCCAGTATGTTGTGGAAATGATTAGAATTAATTAATCAAGGATGTATCAAAGTGTGCAAAATCTATCAAATTTTCTATAAATAGGCACTCATGATGATGCTCCATATACCATTTGTTCATGTAGATAGTATGGATATCCCCTTGTTTTGTGTGCTTTTTTTGCTCCCCTGTTCTATAGGATTCTCTTGTCTATTTTCATGGTTAACAATCTATCCTTATAGAATCAAGAGATTAGAGGATTTTCTTCTATAGAATGGGGGGAATTGGAAAGATTCTCAGGCAGTAACAACATCAATTGAGCTTATGTGATCTTTTCTTCTGGATGTGGGCTCTAAGTTTTAGTCTCCTTGTTACAATAGTTTCTACTTCCTATGATTTGGTAGATTAAAGTCTTAGGTAGAGAGGTGTCATTGCTTCCTCTAACCCTCCCTTACATCTAATTTTCCTAACAAAGCAATAACTCTAGCTATAAGAGTGTTGCCCCTCTGGATGAAGCATGTGGAGGCAGAAGAAATTTTTATTTTTCTTGTTGTTGCTATTGCACTCCTAGTTGGGTAAATGGTGTAGCCATGTCTAGCATTTTGTGATTTCCTCTGGTTTCTGTCTGGTTGAGGAGGTGGGAAACCTCCTAATCAGAAGTGAGGAGTCACACCCTTACGAAGGACACTGCATAAAGAGAACTCCAGTTAATGGCATTTTCTTCTAATATTGGTCCTTGTAGGTATTCTCACTCTTGGACGCATGGCTAGAATAGGCAAAGTAGTGAATGCTCTTATTGAATAATTAGATGGCACTTGGAGGGCATCTGAGCTCTAATTGCATCTGACAAGCTGCCAACCACCAACAATATCCTAGCCTAGTTTCTTGCCAAAGTGAGGAAGCATACATATCAAAAATAAATATCTTAGCATGATCGAGGTATTTTGTTACAAAGGCATCTCTTGTCAGTTAAGAGATGGTTACATCTGCATCCTGTTGCAACTTCATTTGTCAGCTAAAAAAATGTGACATCTTTGTCTTTTAGCTTGAAGCTTCTCTACTCCCTAGTTCTATAAAAGGGAATTCAGGGCTTGTTGTTAATTCATTAGTTCAAGGTCATACTTTCTAGACTTGGTCTGGAGTATGGGATCAAGCTAATCATGGAGGAGTTTTGTATAATTAGTACATGGAAATGGAATTATCTTTCCCAATTTAGGTGTTATTTTGAGTTCATATCCTAATGTACTTGTAGAACTATTTATATATCAGTATTAGTTCATTTACAAAATGTTGTTGAGTTTTAGATTTCACAGTCTCCTACTCATGTACACTTTATTACATTTATGAATATAATTTGTTTAAGGATCAATTTATTCATCATCACAGTCTTTCTTGTGTATGCATATTTATCTTATGGTGCTTACTCAAGTAGTAAAATAATTGCTCCAAGAATAATCACTCTAAGAAAATATTGAATGTAGTATTTGTTTACAAGGATAACTAAGTAGAGTTGATCTTGAAACTAGTGAGATTTAATAATGTAATGCATTATTCTATTGTGACAATGAACTACTCATTACAGTTAATTTTTTCATCTATATCTATTTGACTCTATGACCATTGAATTAGGCACTGATCCTACAGAAGTGTTATTTTATGAAATCCCTTTATCACCCTCATTTGAATATCAAACAAATTTTTCATTTCAATTGTAGGTTATAGGAATTAGTTTACTTGCATGTACTTGTTGTGTGGTTACACAACACGCCCCATTTTGACTTGGCAAAACAGGGACCCAGCTTTTGTTTTAGCTTGTGTTGTCTGTTTCTGGCGGTTTTGGTAAAAGTAAGTCAGGTGCATCATCGTCATGTAGGTCAGGATGAGGTAGGTCATCATCATGAGGTTAGTTTGTCAAAGTTCATATTTTGTTTCTATGACTTCATGGTTAGAAAGAGTTTGAAATTTCATGCAGGTTTGCCTTTTGCATCACTTGAAAATTCGTCCATATGAGGGAGTTGTGAGCAGTCAAAGTTTTGGTCAAACCTGATAGTTGCTGTATGATGGTCATCATCATGATATTTGAAAAGCCCCCCGATAATATCCTGAGGTCGAAACATCCGGACGTCAAGTTGAAGTCGTAGTAATCTTTTCCCGTCAGGCGGTCTTTTGTGTCTCCAAAGGTCATCATCATGATCTTACTTTATCACCTGATGAAAATCATGCAGTCCCGAAACATCCGGACGTCAATCTTAAATGCTAGTGTGTTTTGCCCGTCAAGCGAACATCATGATATTCTAACATCATCAGCATCATGATATTCCAACATTGCGAGCATCATGATATTTAAAATCACCCGATATTATAATATCATGCTGATATTATAATATCACCTTACTTAGAGAAATCTGCCATCTGCATAATTTGCGCGCGCACGACCAAGTCTTGGTGATCAACATCATCATGATCTTGTTCGTCTTTCCCGACAGTTCGTAATATCATCCTGCCGACAAGTATAACATTTTGCAAATATGATGATGACGATGACGTCATCATCACCTTTGTCCTTCGGCAGGATATTTTCCAAGGCGTGATCCTGTTCGCCAATATGATGATGACGATGACGTCATCTTCGGAGATTAACACAAGCCCCGGATATCCTGATGACGTCATCAGGACTTTTCAGCAGGATCATTTTTTTTTGATCACCCAGCGCGAGTATGATGATGATGATGTTCATCATCTTGATCTTCCGAGGATCGCCTTGGCCGAAAGAGGGTCATACTGCTTTCATGACCTGATCATCTTCCTTAGAGGGAACCCGATATTCCATTTACCTCCTGATCTTAGCGAACATGACGATGACGTTATCCCTTTGCATTTTATTGAAACCCGATGATGACGATGACGTCATCATGATATTCCTCAGCGGCGGGATCATTTTCCAAGTCCTCCTGTTTGTCTTCATCAATATGATGATGACGATGTCTTTCTTTCCCGAATGTGCAAGAGCAAAACATCCTGATGTGCTTTTCATCAGAGTATTAGGAAAGGAGGATCATCATATTTTGTGATATCCTGCGGCCACTTTGAAGTATATAGTTGGTCATCATCATGATTTTTGGCGTCGGTATAACTGTTGCCGTCGGCCTAGGGTAAAATTGTCACCCTGATCATATGTAGTCACGCCGATGCAAATATGATAATGATGCGGGGCCGACTACCTGATTTTGGTCAACGAGGGTTGACCTGGTTGTTTTCATGTTGTTTATGCATTTAGTGCATATTTTTCACAGGTAGAGACCTGATTGCCTGTGGCTGCACATGGGGAGGTATGTTTAATAAAGTGTTTACTTCCTGTTGTTTATCATGATGATGATGAACCTTATGTTTGTCTGTTTACTTGCAGGAGATCATGATGATGCTGCTGAAGCTGAGCGTTGAGATCATGATGATGCTGCTGAAGCTGTTAATTACAAAGTTGCTCATGGAGTCAACGTGGACCAGACATGAGGAGGATATTGTCAAATATGCTGTTCGCCAGCTGGAGGCCGAATCAAGTTGAAGATGCTGGAATATTCTGTGCCAGCTGTACATTTGCTAACTGACGAAGCATGTGCTTTTCATCTGGACCGTTGTTTGTTGTGAGAGGATCATGATCCTTGGATCATTGTAACCGTTTTCTGGTAGTTGCTCTATATAACATCCAGAGCTTGTCATTCAAAAAAAAAAGGAGAATACATTAGAATACACAGACGCATCTGGCGCAAAGAGTCAATTACTGTAGAATAAGTTAGGAGATCGGATTACTGAGACTAATGAGGATAGAATTGTTGAAATGTCAAGGTTCTTTCTTCAGATCACTGTAAATGTACCTGTTCTTGAGCATACTGAATGAATATGAAGTTCCAGATTACATCCTGATTGTAAATTTTACGTAATCTTCTGTTGACTTCTGGATATGTACTGGTGAATGCTGTGTTCAACTGGAAGCGCTTTCATTTCATTACATGTTGTTGTCAACTTTCCTTTGAAGCTTTGCACTAGATCATGCGGATTTGTGGAATGTCCTGGTGAAGTATGATTTCTAGTTTTCCTTCTTTTCATTGCAAGTATGGGAGCTTGTATGTGGATCAGTGATCTAAGTCCAGTAATTTTAGGAATCTCACTCTCTAACCCTTTTCCTTTTTTCAATTTCATTAATTCATCACCATAACTGCAAATCATGATAAATAACAAGTAGAAACAGTGAAATATGCTGAAATCCCGTAGGTAACTGAAGATCCTTAGCATATTTGAGTTAAATGCATGTAGTATTGAAAATATCATGCAAAGAATCATAAATAATGATAGAAATCATGCAAATATCGGCCTGTATGCACATTATTTGACTAAATTTACAGTGCAGAAGTAGAATTGTTGGAGGCTTATGCAGAGCGAACATCCAGAGCAGGATATTTGAAGATGATGATGATGAACGGTGCAGAAACACGTAAGGCCCCTGAATGGAAAACAGCAACACACATCAACCACTGAGTAACGTCAGTAGATTAAGACCTAATCAACGGAGACTTGGGATCATGAATTCTTTGAATTCATCGTATCTTTCAAGATGAGTAAAGGTTGTTGTGTAACTTTTATTCTATGTTTGTGAATGACTAACATCATGACCAACATAAATTGGCGCTAGAAGGAGGGCCTGAGTCCGGAAGATCACGGTCATCATCAGTACTTTCAGGTTTGAGGACGCTCAGAGTAAGGTAACTTCAGATCATTTGTGAATTTCATCAAATTGCGTAAATATTTGCTGCGACAAGTTTGTATTTGCACATTCTGTGTAAAGATTTCCAAATTTCACATAAATATTGCAAGCTTTACAGTAGATTTCTTTAAATTCACTAAATATTGGCCAAAGATGCATAAATTTGTTCAAGCTTTGAGGATTTGAGCCTTAGACACGTGAGATCTGGTGCTACCGGTCGAAATATCCCAATATCCTGTCATATTTGCAGTATCTTCGCAGATATCGCGTAAATATTCAGTCTGATTTGCAAGTTGACCGCAAATATCACTTCGTCCGGTGCAATCCAGCCAATATTTGCAAAGTTTCAGCTAATTGGCCTCCAAATTGAGAAATCCTGGCTCACAGGGTAAATACCAGGTCTAGACATAGTGAAATTTTCGAAGAATTGCCTGTTAGAGGTTTTAGACCTAAGACTGTAGACGTTCACCATACTCCAGAGTCTAGTGCATCCAGAACTTCACCAGGACCTCCTCCTGTAACTCCCGTTGGTTTGTAAATACCTTCAGGTATACCAGTGACACCTCCTGTTCAACCTCAGGGTATACCTTTAGTCCAACCTCAGCCAACTGCACCACCAGTTCAGCCCCCTCAGGTTGCAATGTCGTTCTTTGCAGCAGAATCACCATTGACCTTTACTGCGTATCATGAGTTACCAAAGTATCCGGACAAGCTTTGTCCAAAATACCATCCTTATCAGGATGCGGATGATCATATCATGACGTTTAAAGAAGCTTGCTGCAGAGCCAGAATAGAACATCAGGATGTGGTGTGCAGATTATTCCCTTTTTCCTTAGGGGAAGAGGCTTATAATTGGTTCATCAGTCTTGGTCAATCTTCTGTAGGTTCGTGGGCTGTCTTAGAGAAGGCCTTTCTTGACAGATTCAAGGTCCCTATTGATCCATCCATGAATTACCACCTGTTTGCCACAATTAAGAGGTTGGAGCATGAACCTATTGCAAATTTCAATGCTAGGTTCCAGAAAATGTTGTCCAAGCTAGTTACCCCATATGTGGTGGTTGATGATGCTGCTAGAAGTATTTATTATTCAGCCCTGGATCCATTAACCGCCATGTTCATCAGGAGAACACATCCTGTGATCACCACATTGACAGGAGCTTTTCAAGAAGCTATCAAGGTAAATCAACAGCTGATACCTGCTCCTACTCCAAATATAGCATTCCCTGCTTTGCCTGGCATGCAGTCACAATATCCAGCACAGTATCCTGCAGCTTATCCTTCACAATATCCTGCACAATATCCAAATGGAGCAGTGATGCCCCCAGCAATCATGCCTGCACCTTTGAAAGTACCTCCATTGAGTATCATGCCTCCTCCTAATGGAAATGGCCAATTGCCACAATATCCTGCACATACTCAGACACCTCAGGGTACAGACTTATCCCACAATAACCATGGATCTTCCTTTTTCCAGCCTCAGCCTGAAAATGTAGTGGCCAAAGCCCAAGAGGAGAAAGAGGAAATCAAAGAAATTGCTGCTCAGTTGAGAAAGCTCACCACAGAAGTAACACACTTGAGAAATCAAGGGTTTTATTCACAGTCAGGTCAGAATAGGAGTTATTCCAATGACAGACCAAATTACCCTGACAGAGGATACAACAATAACTTCAACAGTAATGCTGCAAATAACAATAATCCTCCTAGGCAGCCCAGAGTGTGGAACTCCAGGCCAAATAATGGTTCATTACCATCACCCCTAGACAATCAGCCTCCTGGTGAAGCCAAACAGACTACTAGAGTCAATCTTGCTGAGGCAGCCCTTACCAATTGGTGCAGGATTCACAATACCAATGCACATGCAGAATTAGATTGTCCACAATTTAGGATTGCTGCCAGCATCTTTCAGACTGAAGTGTCTAATACTTCTGGAAATCCACCTCAGGCAGAAGGAAATGAAATAGTTCCTTGTGGATATGACTCAGCTTTTGTGCTGGAAACCTACACTAATCAGCCTCATCAGGATTATAATCAGACCTGTGAAGAATCTGCCTTAACCTTTGAAGCAAATTATGTCTTCCCTTTTGAGGATGAAAATGAACCTACAAGAGAGCATGAGGAAGTACATGCATACCAGCAGCAATACCCTGGTAAGCATAATTATAACCTGAGGAGTAATGCCAACAGACCTGCTGGTCCATTGACATCATCTCTACCTCCAAACAACTTCAACACACCCCCTGATCCTAAGGCTAGCAATAACCCTGGGTTCCCTAAGGTGAATGCTCAGTACTTGTCTCCTCAAAACACAGTAACAAAAGTTGCAAATGCACCTCATGAATCCGACAGGTTAGTCAACTATTTGGCTGATGAAATGAAGAAAATCAAGATCAGCCTGTCCCTATCTGAGTTACTGAAAACTCCTGCCATCAAAAAGGCATTCATGAAGTCGCTGGATGATCCTGCTTCTAAAGAGGATAATCACCTTTCGAGTCAATCCAGTAGCAGAGACCATACTGCTAAAGATAGCACTGTCAAGCCCAAAGTGTCAGCCACAGTCCAAGCTGCTGAAACCTCTCACATGACCTTGTACAAAGATAAAACTAAATCACCACCTTTTCTCCTCACCATAAGAATGTTCAGTAAGAATTTGCACAACTGTTTAGTTGATTCAGGAGCCTCAACTAATGTTATGCCTTTGTCAATATGCAACGCATTAGGACTGCATCCTGCTAAATCATTAAAGAAGGTCACTCAACTGGACAAGACAGAAGTAAGTGTCGTAGGAGAACTCACTCATATTCACATGCAGCTAGCGTCTGATCCTAGGATCCAGTATTACATTGACATTCAGGTGGTTGACATACCTGATACATACGGGATGTTGCTTAGCCGGGACTGGTCTAAAACGCTTAACGGATACATGTCCACAGACTTCAGTCACATGTGGTTGCCATGGAAGGGTATACCTAATCAGATCAGGATTGATGCTGAGCCTAGGATGAAACATATGATCACCGAATATAACAGAACAAATGAGATCATGTATGTAAACGTAGAACCTGGAGTTTATCACATCAGGCCTCAAACTGTCCAAATAGAAGAGATCTTGATGTTGGATGCTCATCATCATCATGATGATGATTATCATGAGGATATGCCAGTTGTAGAACTTAATAATGATCCTGATAATGACAACGAAATAGATCGCTTCAGGGATTTTCAGATGCATTTATCTACTCAGATAAAACGTTGTCAATTATTAAATATACCTGCTAATGATATTTTGATCGACGGATGGTGCAGATTGCATGGAGAAGCACACTCAGAAAAGACCTGCGAACCATGCTTAGACATGATCATGCTGGAGCAGACGTATAGTGAAGCATCATCATCATATTCCGAGGTGAGTGCTACATCTGATGATGATGATGATACTAATTTTTATTTGTCTTCTGCAGGAACAGAAGAGTCGACGGATCCTGATGAGGATCATATCCGAAAAACAGAAGAGATCCTGGTGTCCAATCAGACAGATGATGCGAGAAAGGAAAAGATCACTCCTGGTAGTGATTGCTTCATGGAACCGGATTACGAGTTGTCTGATGAGGATAAAGGCAGTGACCTGACGAAGTTCGAAGAATTTCTGGTCAAGGAAATAAAAAAAATGACACAACAGTGTAGATCTCCCCAGGAGGTTCTAATCAAAAGTTGGTGTAGGCTGCATGAGGTGCCTCACTCAGAAACCACTTGCTCACTGTGCTTGCACATTTTGAAGAAGCATGCAGTTGTATGTGCTGAGCATCATCCTCCTGCTAGGATTGAAGAGAAAACAGAAAAGCCATCAGGCTCATCAGATAAAGGAAAGAAGAAGCTTGAAGATGACACACCTAAGTTAAGGTGGATATCAGGCGGAGCAGCAGCCAGAGCTGCAAAGAAAAAGGAAAGTTCAAATAAATGTCCTGCTGAAGATAAGCCTTGGATCCTGAGGTTTGATGGATCCAAATCCAAGCAAGGTTCTGGAGTAGGGATTGACCTTACTGATCCATCAGGGAAATCCCATTTAGCAGCTTACAGACTACAGTTCCCCTGCACTAATAATGTCACAGAGTATGAAGCTCTGATTCATGGACTGTTGTTTGCACATAAGAAGAAGGTGAAGATCCTGCATGTCTTTGGAGATTCAGAACTAGTTGTAAGACAAGTAAGGGGAATTTACTCTTGTAACTACAGGAAGCTGTCAAATTACAGACATCGTGTGTGGGACCTGATTGAAGACTTTGATGCCTTCAACATCGTTCACGTGCCAAGAGAGCAGAACCAAAGGGCAGATGCACTTGCTCAGGCCGCCAGTACGCTGGAACCACTGTCTATATCTGGTCTGAAGAGATTTGCAGTAGAATTGGTGTCAGTACCTTCGGTACCTGACAATGTGACTAATCTCCAAGTGTTTGATGATGATCAGCACATCCTGGATTTCATATCAAACAGAGATGTATTTGAAGCTCAGATCATAGATGAAAATGGTATGGAGGATCATGTCTGGGAAGAAGATGAGATTTTAGAGTTGCCTGGCAACACAATTCCCAAAGGTATGATTGAGTTAGAAAGAGCCTTTGATCTGGATAATATGCTCAAGCATAAGGATCTGCCTAAGGCAGATGGAGGTCAATATTCACAGGTGAATATTGGACAAGCTGATGACAAGAAGAATGTCTTGTTGGGTAAGGTTTGTACACCTGAAGAGTTAGATGGAATAACTCAAGCCCTTAAGGATTATATACATGTAATTGCATGGACTTATGACGAGCTGAAGACGTATGACACTTCTGTCATAACTCATACTATACCCCTCAAGCCAGATGCAAAACCTTTCAGACAGAAGCAGAGGCCAGTCAATGCTCTGCTTGAGCCCATCATCCTTGAGGAGGTTAAGAAATTGTTAAATGCCCGGATAATATTTCCTGTAAGGCACTCCACTTGGGTGGCAAATCTGGTACCAGTCAGGAAGAAGAATGGAGACATCAGATTGTGTGTGGATTTCAGGAACCTGAACAGAGCATCAGAAAAGGATAACTATCCTTTGCCCTCTTTGGATGAAGTTCTGCAGATGGTAAATGGAGCCAAGATGATGTCCTTCTTGGACGGTTTTTCAGGATACAACCAAGTGATGGTTGATAAAATTGACAGATTAAAGACTGCCTTCACCACAAAATGGGGGATATTTGCATATAGACGTATGCCGTTTGGATTGATAAATGCTGGAGCTACATTCCAGCGAGCAATGGACATAGCCTTCAGAGGCTTAATAGGAAAATGTATAGTCATCTACATGGATGACCTGACAGTGTTCTCCAAAGAAAGGGGAAATCATGTTGCTGACCTCAGAAGTGTGCTAAAGAAGTGTGAAGAATATGGAATATCTTTGAATCCCAAGAAGTGCATATTCGGGGTCACAACAGGAAAGTTACTAGGCCACCTAATCACAGAAGATGGGATTATCATTGATCCTGACAGGGTGGAATCTATTATGAAATTACCACTTCCAGGAAGCAAAAAGGAGCTTAAATCTTATTTTGGTAAGATAAATTTTGTGAGGAAGTTCATCACTGGCTTTGCTGAGATTGTCAGACCACTGAATGCCATGTTGAAAAAGGATGCACAAATTGACTGGACACCAGAAGCCAGAGCTGCTTTTGAAGATATAAAGAAGGCCATTTCAGATGCTCCTGTCCTCAATAGTCCAGATTATACAAAAGATTTCTACATCTACTCATTTGCTTCAGAACATACTTCTGCAGCAGTGTTAACTCAAAGAAATGAAGATAAAGAAGAGAAACCAATTGCCTTCATGAGCTGTCCTTTCAGGGATGCTGAGTTGAGATATGTAGATGTTGAAAGACAGGCACTTGCATTAGTCAGAGCAGTAAAAAAGTTCAGACATTATATACTGAGGAGCAAAGTGATTGCTGTGGTGCCAGATGCAGCAGTAAAGATGCTGCTGATGCAGAGTGAACCTGGTGAAAAAAGGGCCAAATGGATTACGGTACTACAAGAATATGACATGGAGATCACACCCATGAAGCTAGTAAGAGGACAGGCTCTGAGCCAGATGATATCTGAAACTGATCCAAACATCATCAGTCAGCAGTATGTGATAGATGGGAAAGACAATAAAGAATGGTATTCAGACATCAGGCACATCCTGATCACTGGAAGATGTCCTTTGAGGATGCAGGCTTCACAGAGAAGAGCCTTGAAGATGAGATCCCAGAAATATATGATGAAGGGAGGAGTCCTCTTTAAAAAGAATTATGAAGGGATATACCTGAGATGCTTAGAGAAACCAGAAGCCAATAAAGTTTTGACAGAGCTACATGACAAGTTTGGAACTGCCCACGGATCAGCGTTGGCCACAACACATGCAATCCTCAGAGCAGGATATTACTGGCCTACCATTTTTAAAGACACAGCTGATCATGTTAAATGTTGTCATGTTTGCCAGGTTGCTGCCAACAGAGAAAAATATGCTGCACAACCATTACAGCCAGTGATGGAAGAGCGCCCATTTGCACAATGGGGCATGGATTTCATAGGACCAATCAATCCTCCATCTTCTTCAGGCCAGAGGTATGTCCTAACAATCACTGATTATTGTACCAGATGGACTGAGGCTATCAGCAGCAAAACTTGTACTGCTGATGATGTCATTAAATTTCTGGAAAGCAACATTGTCACCAGGTATGGAACTCCTTATGCATTGGTAAGTGATAATGGTTCTGCCTTCATTTCCATTAAATTGTCAAGTTGGGCTTTTGATCATGGGATTATACTTAAGTTCTCATCCAATTACTATCCCCAGGGAAATGGATTAGCAGAATCCACCAATAAGAATTTACTGAGTATCATAAGAAAATTGATAGAGAAAAATCCCAGGGAATGGAATTCATTTCTGAAATATGCCTTATGGGTAGACAGAACTAGAATGAAAATTGCATTAGGAAACTCACCTTTCCAGCTAGTATATGGGGTAGATCCCATCCTCCCTGTAAACTTGAAAATTCCTACTCTGCAGTTTGCCCAAGACTATCTAGGCATAGATAATAAACAAGAAGTCAGGTTGCTTCAGTTGATGCATCTGGAAGAAAAACGAAGCCAAGCAATTGACCAATTTGCAAAACATCAGGCTGTTGTCAAACGCTGGTTTGACAAGAGAGCCAGAATTAAAGCCTTCAGGATATCAGATTTAGTCCTGATGTGGGATAAAGCCCATGAAAGGAAAGGTGATCATGGTAAGTTTGACAGACTATGGATAGGTCCCTTTCAGATTTCTGAAATTTTAGGAGACAGCACTTATAGGCTTAAGAACCTGACAGGTGAGGATGTCCCATTGCCAGTCAATGGACAATTCCTCAAAATTATTTCCAGGCCTGAGTGACTTCATGGCAGTCTTGTGTATCATATTGTATATTTGTATAGTTGTTTGTACAGTGTTTGCTTGTTGTTGTTGTTGTTTTGTTGGTTGGGACCTTGTTCTGGTAAGTCAGGATGATGCACTTCATCACCTAAGAAAATAACTAAATTGTTAGGATTCAAGTGATGAGATCAGATTTAGATATAGATTGTAATTCATTCTGATAAATACTCATGATCAGGTTTATGATGTCTTTTCATCAGGGTACTTTTTCTTGTCCAAAGTGAATCAAACACAATGAAACACCTAACAGCCTTGGGTTTGTTGAAGATATGAGTATAGGTGTTAAGTGAAAAATCTAAAGGGACTCCCTTGCTACCAATACAATCTCCAACCTAAAGCTGCAAGTGACTACACCTTGTACAAATGAGCAGACATGATGATATCAAATTTAAATTTTTAAAGGAAAATCAGAAACAAAATAAAATTAGGCCATCTAAGTAACTCTACCGGGGCTATGGACGCCTGCTGGCAGTGGGGCTCTACTTAGGGAGATTGTATAGATAACCTTGCCGGGGTTATAGACACCTGCTGGCAGCAAGGCTCTATCCAGGTTGGCTATGAGGGATGATCTCCAACTATGTAGTTTAACACCAGTTACTTATGTTTTCAATTTGCTTTCAAGATGAGGATAATTAATCATCTGCACACACATGATCCTTTGATAGCTTTATCACCATAATGAAATTTTATCATTCAAAGATCATGATGATTTACTTAGACAGAATTAGAATACTATAAATGAATATGATCATATCACTTGAATTATTTGAATTTTGTTGTTTTCTTTGGTGGCAAGTTGTTGTGTGGTTACACAACACGCCCCATTTTGACTTGGCAAAACAGGGACCCAGCTTTTGTTTTGGCTTGTGTTGTCTGTTTCTGGCGGTTTTGGTAAAAGTAAGTCAGGTGCATCATCGTCATGTAGGTCAGGATGAGGTAGGTCATCATCATGAGGTTAGTTTGTCAAAGTTCATATTTTGTTTCTATGACTTCATGGTTAGAAAGAGTTTGAAATTTCATGCAGGTTTGCCTTTTGCATCACTTGAAAATTCGTCCATATGAGGGAGTTGTGAGCAGTCAAAGTTTTGGTCAAACCTGATAGTTGCTGTATGATGGTCATCATCATGATATTTGAAAAGCCCCCCGATAATATCCTGAGGTCGAAACATCCGGACGTCAAGTTGAAGTCGTAGTAATCTTTTCCCATCAGGCGGTCTTTTGTGTCTCCAAAGGTCATCATCATGATCTTACTTTATCACCTGATGAAAATCATGCAGTCCCGAAACATCCGGACGTCAATCTTAAATGCTAGTGTGTTTTGCCCGTCAAGCGAACATCATGATATTCTAACATCATCAGCATCATGATATTCCAACATTGCGAGCATCATGATATTTAAAATCACCCGATATTATAATATCATGCTGATATTATAATATCACCTTACTTAGAGAAATCTGCCATCTGCATAATTTGCGCGCGCACGACCAAGTCTTGGTGATCAACATCATCATGATCTTGTTCGTCTTTCCCGACAGTTCGTAATATCATCCTGCCGACAAGTATAACATTTTGCAAATATGATGATGACGATGACGTCATCATCACCTTTGTCCTTCGGCAGGATATTTTCCAAGGCGTGATCCTGTTCGCCAATATGATGATGACGATGACGTCATCTTCAGAGATTAACACAAGCCCCGGATATCCTGATGACGTCATCAGGACTTTTCAGCAGGATCATTTTTTTTTTATCACCCAGCGCGAGTATGATGATGATGATGTTCATCATCTTGATCTTCCGAGGATCGCCTTGGCCGAAAGAGGGTCATACTGCTTTCATGACCTGATCATCTTCCTTAGAGGGAACCCGATATTCCATTTACCTCCTGATCTTAGCGAACATGACGATGACGTTATCCCTTTGCATTTTATTGAAACCCGATGATGACGATGACGTCATCATGATATTCCTCAGCGGCGGGATCATTTTCCAAGTCCTCCTGTTTGTCTTCATCAATATGATGATGACGATGTCTTTCTTTCCCGAATGTGCAAGAGCAAAACATCCTGATGTGCTTTTCATCAGAGTATTAGGAAAGGAGGATCATCATATTTTGTGATATCCTGCGGCCACTTTGAAGTATATAGTTGGTCATCATCATGATTTTTGGCGTCGGTATAACTGTTGCCGTCGGCCTAGGGTAAAATTGTCACCCTGATCATATGTAGTCACGCCGATGCAAATATGATAATGATGCGGGGCCGACTACCTGATTTTGGTCAACGAGGGTTGACCTGGTTGTTTTCATGTTGTTTATGCATTTAGTGCATATTTTTCACAGGTAGAGACCTGATTGCCTGTGGCTGCACATGGGGAGGTATGTTTAATAAAGTGTTTACTTCCTGTTGTTTATCATGATGATGATGAACCTTATGTTTGTCTGTTTACTTGCAGGAGATCATGATGATGCTGCTGAAGCTGAGCGTTGAGATCATGATGATGCTGCTGAAGCTGTTAATTACAAAGTTGCTCATGGAGTCAACGTGGACCAGACATGAGGAGGATATTGTCAAATATGCTGTTCGCCAGCTGGAGGCCGAATCAAGTTGAAGATGCTGGAATATTCTGTGCCAGCTGTACATTTGCTAACTGACGAAGCATGTGCTTTTCATCTGGACCGTTGTTTGTTGTGAGAGGATCATGATCCTTGGATCATTGTAACCGTTTTCTGGTAGTTGCTCTATATAACATCCAGAGCTTGTCATTCAAAAAAAAAAGGAGAATACATTAGAATACACAGACGCATCTGGCGCAAAGAGTCAATTACTGTAGAATAAGTTAGGAGATCGGATTACTGAGACTAATGAGGATAGAATTGTTGAAATGTCAAGGTTCTTTCTTCAGATCACTGTAAATGTACCTGTTCTTGAGCATACTGAATGAATATGAAGTTCCAGATTACATCCTGATTGTAAATTTTACGTAATCTTCTGTTGACTTCTGGATATGTACTGGTGAATGCTGTGTTCAACTGGAAGCGCTTTCATTTCATTACATGTTGTTGTCAACTTTCCTTTGAAGCTTTGCACTAGATCATGCGGATTTGTGGAATGTCCTGGTGAAGTATGATTTCTAGTTTTCCTTCTTTTCATTGCAAGTATGGGAGCTTGTATGTGGATCAGTGATCTAAGTCCAGTAATTTTAGGAATCTCACTCTCTAACCCTTTTCCTTTTTTCAATTTCATTAATTCATCACCATAACTGCAAATCATGATAAATAACAAGCAGAAACAGTGAAATATGCTGAAATCCCGTAGGTAACTGAAGATCCTTAGCATATTTGAGTTAAATGCATGTAGTATTGAAAATATCATGCAAAGAATCATAAATAATGATAGAAATCATGCAAATATCGGCCTGTATGCACATTATTTGACTAAATTTACAGTGCAGAAGTAGAATTGTTGGAGGCTTATGCAGAGCGAACATCCAGAGCAGGATATTTGAAGATGATGATGATGAACGGTGCAGAAACACGTAAGGCCCCTGAATGGAAAACAGCAACACACATCAACCACTGAGTAACGTCAGTAGATTAAGACCTAATCAACGGAGACTTGGGATCATGAATTCTTTGAATTCATCGTATCTTTCAAGATGAGTAAAGGTTGTTGTGTAACTTTTATTCTATGTTTGTGAATGACTAACATCATGACCAACAGTACTTTTACAAAGAATTATGTTAAATCTTGAGAATCTAGCCCATTATTTCACTATATCAATAATTCTTTAAGCATTTTAGAAAGAACATATATGTTTAGTATAGTATTTTGAGAAGATAGCAATAAATTCATAATCAAAACACTGTTAGGAACACCCTCCTTGGTCTTGCAAGGCCTTAAATGAAGAGGAAAAGGATTGAAAACCCCTTTCCTATTTGTTGGCCAATCCCTTAAGGCAAATCCATTATTAAAACTGACTATTTTATAGATTTATTTTCTTGAGATCAGGTCAGGAATTTAAAACAACCAACAAATTGGCACCTCTATTGGGGAGTTGAAATGAAAATATTGTTAAATCTTGCCCTAGAGTTTCTGGTGAAGTTTTGTCCATTTGAGTCACCGACAAATTGGTGCCTTTATTGGGGACTTAGAACTAGAAGTATGTCTTATCCTAAGTCCTAGCTCAATTACTATATCCCTATATTTACAAATACCAACATTCTAGAAGCTCAGTGTTAGGAAGGTTGGCCCAGTTGAGCTACCAATAGATTGGCGACTCTGTTGGGGATTCTCTCTTTTCTTTATAGAGTACCAATATTGTGTCTTACTTTGAGTCATAGATCAATTGTTATATTCCCTGCAAAGGGTGGCGAATCTATTATTTTCCTTCCTGGTCAAGTCAGAAAGAAGCATACTATATAAGAGATTTGTATGTTTAAAAATGTTTCTTGTGACTCTACTACATGAGAAGACTTAGAACAAAAGAAAGTTTTAAAAGAGCATTATGCTCTCAAAATTCATTCCTCACTATAAAGAGGTGGCGACTCTATGAAGAAGGGACCTGGTAAAAACATGAAGGATATTTTGGCATTCTTGATTTTCATATCAGGACAAGGTTTACATCAGCATTAAGAACTTTTCAGGTATTTTACAAAGCCTAAAGGAATTTTCAAAATTTAAGTAAAATGCAAAGTGGATAAAAGAAAAGGTTTACATATGCATAGGGGAATTGTGTTGTCTATATATCTCTATAAGGATCTAGTTATTAAAAATCTATACTATACAGCCACATGTATGTTATCAAGGGGGTTTTGTCATGGAAAGGTATAGAGCTATAAATTTCAATAATATTTGTGGTTTTCCAAACCATATCCTAGATGAAATCAGAGATCAAATACCAAAGTTCAATAATGACAAATCCAAAACAACTAGTAGCCATCTACAGGTTTTGGTGACTTAATAGGAGACTATGAAATAGATCTTGAGGATGTTGTCATGAAATTGTTCAAACCCTAAAAGAAGATGCTAGAGATTGGTTTGCATAATTACCCACTCATTTTAATTCTTCATGGCAAGATCTAAAAGTAGCTTTTGTGGAACAATTTGGTGAAAGGATTAATGTTAGTCTATTAATCAAAAGGCTTATTCATGTTGAAAAGGAATAAAAGGAATTAGTCCCATCTTTTAGTCTAAGATTTACCAAAGTAGTAAGGGATATCCCTTAAAATATTAGACCAAATGAGGCTATGTGTTTGATTATATATCTAGGTGCATTCAATGAAGATGATAGTTATCTTCTAAGAGATAGAGGTCCTACTACTATAAGACAGGCTTATTCTATGGCCATGGATATTGAGAACAATCTAAAACATATGAGGATAAGAGATTGTGAATCCATAACCAAAAACTTTGTTGTGAGAAATGAATCGAACAATGTTATCATTTGCAATCAAGATATTTTAAATAATCCCTCATTTGATCAGTCAAGGAAAGAAGCTAAATATTTGAGCAATGGAGGAAGTATTGCTAAATCCATCACTTATTTTGCCCCCCTAGTCAGGAGGGCTAGAGGTGTTCAATTTACCATCCTAATAGGGTAGCCCATGAGATAGATAATATTCAAACATATGGGGAATGTGGGAAAGCAATGAATGAATAAACATATCATATCCTCACAATAGATAGATCTGTTAATTTTAGTAGTTTTATAAATGGTGAAAAGGGTTTTTAGTCTCTTGAATATGTGGCAAAATCAGAGGATGGCATTCCTATTTGTAGTGGGATATATGCTTTCAGATAATGAAGTTTTATCACCTATTGAGTCATCTAATTATGAGCCTAAATATCAAGTTGATTTGATCTCTACCATTGATACATAAAATGATGAGCAATTGTTTGAATGTTCTTCTCAAGGTAATGGGAGCTTTGAGTTAGATGATGATGATATAGGCTCTCAAGACAATAAAGTTGAAAAATGTGTAGAGGCAATAAGTATAAGGAATAATACACTTTATGATGAGCCTTTGGATTTGTTAGATGTAATAAATGATGAAACTTATGGGTACATAGATAACCCAATTTTTGTAGAAAATCTAGAAGATGTACTCCTAGAAGAGTATGAAGAGGGATCCTTAGAAATTAACAAGCATAAGAACAAAGTTGAGGATTTTTTATCTTTTAACCATGATAATTTGTCAGGATGGAAAGAATTTGAGCCAAGATTGACTAAATATGAAGGGATTCTTGAAGACAAGAGTTCTTTATGGACAAAACAAAAACTAGAGGTCTGTCTTATTGGCACTTTTCAGTCATCTACTTTTGATCAAATCGATGTAACAGACACAATGGTGGAATGTATACTCAAGCTGTCAGAATATAAAGAAGAGGTTGAGTATGAATGTTTTAGATTTGATACTAACAAAGAAGATACTTCTAATGCAAGTTGTCCCGTGGAATATGAATCTTTTCACTTCCCAAGTTTATCTGATGAGCTTAAAGAAGACCAGCAAGAAAAACATGATAACCATTTTAGTTGGCTAGATATGATGGAGTAGTATGTTGGCCCCATACTCAATGAAGGTATATTTCAGTTGTCTTTTGATTGTGATGATCAAAGGAACTTGAGATATCTTGAAGACAATGGACTTAGTTGTCCTATGAGCTATCTAGGTTTCCATGTTGAAAACATGATGATTTGTGATGAAGGTTTCAGGCATGGCTTAATGAACTCATTAGAAAATAAAATATCTGATAGGGGCCCAAATATTGTTTCTCCCTTGTGTGATAGCTTGGGGGTGTCATGTGACTATTAACTATTTTTTATTAGTTGTGTAGGTGGTCTGCTTCTCCAGATTTTCTGTGATCTCACTCTGTTCAGGTTGAACAGATGTCCCCAACTAGAGCCACTGATGGGACCCTATAAAAATTTCTCCCTTGGTCCTAGTTTTTTGTCCATATTTGTGTCATCATGCTAGAAGGGTCTTTGGCCTAGGGTTTTACCTGTTTAAAACATTCTGAACAGTGCCCCTTAAACCCTAAACCCTAGCATGTCATTCAGATACAGGTGGAGAAGTTACTTTTGTTATAATTTTAGGTTGACCATTGATTTCCTGTGATGGGTTCCTAAAGTTGCTAAGATCATGTCTTGGAGCATGCTGTTGACCTCCCCCTACCTTTTGTTTACTATCTGCGGCCTGTATCTAATGATTTATCAAATATGCCAAAGTTTTAAATTTTTGACCCCATAGTGGTCCTGTGGTCCCCCCTTTCCTAGTAGGCAAAGGTTTTATTTAAAGAGTATGCCGAGGGTTGAGCCCCTTTATCTTTTAATGACAAGTGGCGCATTTTGACTTGTTTCCACCATTCTACCAAGAATAAAATAATGAAGAAAAGAAGTTCAGCAGAATAGCAGAAAGTTGCCACTTGGCCAGTTTCATTCATCGGTTCTTAACAAAGAAGTGGGTCCCCAACTGATACATGGTAACTTCTAATGGTTTCTTCCATTCTACAGAACTTATCCAGGGGTCCCACTAACCAGTTGCGGAAGAGTGGAAGGGTGCCACCTATCCATTTTATGGGATGGCTGATTGGTATTTATCGATCCATATTATGTGGCGGGTATTTGTCGATCCATAAATTGACCCTTGAGGATCTGTGCTTCTACCATAAATGACCTCTTGTCTGCTTCATGATGAATTGTGATAGGATGATTAGGCTGAAATGTTGAAACTGAGACAACTAATCTGGTGGCTTTAATGCAAGAAATGATGTTTTTAGTTATTTGAAGTGATGAGATATATCTACCTATCCATTTCTAGTAATCATCAAAGGATTTCCATTTATGGCCAGTATGTCATGGAAATGACTGGAATTAATTAATGAAGGACGTATTAGAGTGTGCAAAATCTATCAAATTTTCTATAAAAAGGCACTCCTAATGGTGCTCCATATACCATTTGTTCATGTAGACAGTATGGATATCCCCTAGTTTTGTGTGCTCTTTTTGCTCCCCTGTTCTTTAGGATTCTCTTCTTAGTTTTCATGGTTAACAATCCATCCTTATAGAATCAAGAGATTAGAAGATTTTCTTCTATATAATGGGGGAAATTGGAAAGATTTCAGGGTAGTAGCAACATCCATTGAGCTTATGTGATCTTTTCTCCTTCCCATCTTTTCATCTGGATGTGGACTCTAAGATTTAGTCTCCCTGTTATAGTAGTTTCTACTTCCTATGATTTGGCAGATTAAAGTCTTCAGCAGAGAGGCATCATTACTTCCTTTACCCCTCCCTTACATCTAATTTTCCTAATAGAGCAATAACTCTAGGTGTAAGAGTGTTGCACCCTTCGGATGAAGCATGTGGAAGTAGAAGAAATTTTTGTTGTTGTTGCTACTACACTCCTGGCTACATAAATGGCATAGCCATGTCTAGCCTTGTGTGATTTCCTCTGATTTCTATTTTGTTGAGGAGGTTGGAAACCACCTAATCAGAAGTGAGGAGTCACACCCCTGTGAAGGACACTGGGCATAAAGAGAAGAACTCCAGTTAATGGGATTTTCTTCTGATATTCGTCCTTGCATGTATTTCACTCTTGGGCGTGTGGTTGGAATAGGTAGAGTAGTGAATGCTCTTATTGAACAATTAGATGGTAGTTAGACCCTATGTCTAAGCTCTAACAGTGTCTGACAAGCTGTCAACCATCAACAATAGCCCGGCCTAGTTTCCCACCAAAGTGAGGAAGCATATAGATCAAAAACAAATATCTCAGCATGATGGAGGTATTTTTTTACAAAGGCATCTCTTGTCAGTTAAGAGACAGTCACATCTACATCCTATTGCAACTTCATTTGTCATCTAAAAATGTGACATCTTTGTCTTTTAGCTTGAAGATTGTCTGCTCCCTTGTTCTATAAAAGGGAATCTAGGGCTTGTTGTTAATTCATTGGTTTGAGGTCATACTTTCTAGACTTGGTCTGGAGTATGGGATCGATCTTAGCTTGGAGGAGTTTTGTATAATTAGTACATGGAAATAGAATTAGCTTTCCCAATTTAGGTGTTATTTTGAGTTCATATCTTGATGTACTTGCAGAACTATTTGTATATCAGTATCAGTTCATTTATAGAATGTTGTTGAGTTTCAGATTTCACTGTCTCCTACTCATGTACACTTTATTACATTTATGAATATAATTTAGTTAAGGATCAATTTATTCATCATCACAGTCTTTACTATGTATGCATATTTATCTTATGGCATTTACTCAAGTAGTAAAATAATTGCTCTAAGAAAATATTGAATGTAGTATTTGTTTACAAGGATAACTAAGTAGAGTTGATCTTGAATCTAGTGAGATTTAATAATGTAATACATTATTCTATTGTCACAATGAACTACTGATTATAGTTGGTGTTTTGATCTACATCTATTTGACTCTATGACCCTTGAATTAGGCATTGATCCTGTAGAAGTGTTATTTTATGAAATCCCTTGATCACCCTCATTTGAATATCAAATGAATTTTTCATTTCAGTTATAAGTTATAAGCATTAGTTTACTCACATGTTCGTCTGCAAAGAATTATGGTAAAGCTTAAGAATCTAGCCCATTATTTCACTATATCAATAATTCTTTAAGCATTTTAGAAAGAACATATCTATTTAGTACAGTATTTTGAGAAGATAGAAAGAAATTCATAATCAAAACACTGTTAGGAACACCCTTCTTGGTCTTGCAGAGCCTTAAGTGTAGAGGAAAAGGATCAAAAACCCCTTTCCTATTCATTGGCAAATCCCTTAAGGCAAATCCATTATTAAGATTGGCTATTTTATATATTTGTTTTCTTGAGATCGGGTTTGGAATTTAAAATAACCAACACTTTCCTTTAACTCAATTCTATTCTTTTGTGGCTTCATAGCTAAATCTTACATAGATAAAGTTCATGAATCTAATGAAGAATGTATAGAAGAATAAAAAGAAGAAAATTAGAGAAAGGAAGACAATAAACAAGATGAAAGGACTATTTCCATTCAAAAGACAATAGAACAAGTAGCAAAAAAACTTGAAAATTTAGGAAGGTTCCAAATTTACAAAAGGGTGCAACATATAGACATTTGTATCATTGTGAGAGGAAAAAATCATGGAGGCATGGAACTCACAAGACTAATCACCATGGATCTACATGGAATTAAAATACTTTAACTATAAGAATTAGTGGAATCATAAAAGTAATGGCTATTCATGGAAAGAAAGAAGGAATTATTATTGTGGTGAATAGAATTATAATGGATATGGAGCAAAGTTGGGATATCGGTACCATCAAGGAAAACCCTATATAGAGATCATCTATTGATGGTTGGATGATAGGGTTGGACGTCATGTTTGTAATTACTTGTAACAATTTTACTATTTAGATTATTCTCATGTTTTAGGATGAAACATGTCTAAAGGGGTGGAATGTCATGTACCTAGGGATATGATATTATGGTGTATTAGGTAATTAATAAATAAAGATCTGGGGCACAAATACTTTATAAGTCATCCCACTAGCTAATCAAAATAAAAATATTTATCCTACATGTATAGGGAAGTTGTAGTGGTAGGTAGTTAAGTGCTATAGATTGTGTGTCTTAAGCAATAGAGGATAGTTGAACAATATTGTATGTGTTTGGATATCATATGGAGATATAGTATGGAGTGGTTTCTTCCAATAATTAGGAGCATTGTAAAATGTTGTCCTTCCTCAAGATTCTTGTCTATTTCTAAATATATTGGAGTATTTGTATTATTTTATGTAGGTTCATAGAATCCATAGGAAAAAAATATGCTACAAAATTTTAAGTAAGCCTAACTTAGTAACCAACTAAAGATATCTACAAAAGAGAATAGAAAAGACCTATTATTCCATTTGGAAAGCTAGGTCAACGTAAATACCAAAGATGAGACCCAATGAACACATAATATCTAACACCATCCTCCAACCACCACCTCTTTTCCTTTCATTATATCACCAAATTGAGCCTACATCTAGTGATAACCCTACTTAAAATTTCATGCATTCACCACACTTTCAAGCTTCACACTAGACTCTAAATATAGGTGGTGTCAAGAATGACACCCTAACACCCTTACCTATGATTGATGACACAATAAGCAAGCTTTCCACCACAAGATACCATCTAATTAATTATTTATTACAACTAATTCATTAAATTATAAATTTAAACTTGTAGTTAAAACAATTTCATGAGTTGATGGTTGAATAATTCATTGTTCTCTTTTACTATGATTATCCTTTAAATGAAATTTAAATCTAGATTTTATATTCATATTTTTTAATTTAAATTATAAACTTAACATAATATAATTGTGAAGGAAAAATATAATTTCCTAAAGCATTACTTAGGCCAAGTAATTAATACAATAAATAAACACACAATTAACCTAGGTAAATTGATGTAGCACACAACATACACTCAATACAATTTTGTCATTAATCATGTGAGAGCCAAAGATTTGAAGACCGGAACATTAAAAAAACTTCTATTCATCAACTCTGCTACTACAATGAGAGAAAACTCTCTTATATCCAAGAAAAACAAAAAAAATAAAAAAATAACCTTTTTTGGCAAATTTCAACAATTGTCAGATTTTGCCATTTTAGGTAATTTTACAATCATAACTTTAAAATCCTATTTTTTCTCAAAATCTTCCTAAAAATAAGGTAGGATGAAATGCCAACTAATATTCTAAATTTGAAATATAAGTTTCAATTTATTACAAAAGCAACTTTTTAAAAATCTACAAAAAAACACTAAATTGCTATTTTGAGGGCTAAGATGAAAGTTTCAAGCCCCAAAAAAGTACCAAGACAGGGTCCAACCCACTAGGGTCTGTTGCAAAACCACTTTCCACCCCATAATGCATCCACCCATAAAAGCTCGTAGAAAACCCACATCCGAGTCAAAAGTTATGATCTCTGAAAATTCTTGCATCATTCTCCTCTTGTTGAAAAGAATGCAGCTCCTGCAAGTGAGTGTCTTCGAACTACTGCTACTTGAATGAATCCAACCTTTGCACTTCATTCTTCCCTTTTTTCCCTCTTTTTCTAGAACAAGCTTCACTCTCCTTGAACAAATATGCACGTCATTCTTCTCTCCTCTCGTAGATTTGCATCCACCAAATATTGTCTTCCTCTGCCAAATTATTTCCCCTCTCCTCTCCTTCTTCGTGGGATCTAACCCACAACTAACCAACCACCTCCACCAAATCTATCCTGTAGCTTCCTCTACAACCTCTTTTATCTCACTATTTGTGCTTTCCAATAGACATGTTCCTGCTGCAAACTCATTCTTTTCTTCTTTTTCATTAATCTTGAGGACTTTCACTTCTTTGTCTTTATGTTCCTCTTTATCTGCAAACAAAATAATGTTAGGTAAGATAAGGTTTTCATTATCACTCTTCTCTGTTGCAATCTTATCCATGCCTTTGAAAAGACATGTTTCAGTTGCAACCATGTGCTTTTTCTCTTTCATGCCACTTTCATGACATTCTTTCTCACACCTTTTATTATCAACATTTCCTCTATTCATTTCAGCTTTTAATAGATCCACTATATCATGAAGTCTTATCAACTCTTCATTAAGACTATCTGTAAACTTTTTTTCCCACTTTTCTATATATGAAATCATTATAGGTCTCTTCATAGCCCATCTCATCCTCTTCTTTGAAAACATTTCGCTCATTCTCAATATGTAATTTCTACAACCTGCACACATAAACACTTTAAAGCCAATGCTCTCTGCAGTTACAGGTCCTCTCTACAAAAAAAATTCACTCATAACTATCCTCTACCCAACAAAAGACTCTGGAAGATGCACCTCTCCAAGATCTCTTCTACCCACTTTCTCTTAGTGGAAGAAGTCTCTACACCTTCTACCCAGCTTTATCTCTGATGGAGCATAGCCAACATATCTCACACAAATTTAACTCTCCTCTACCCAACAAAGACTCTGGAAGATGCACCTCTTCAAGACCTCTTCTACCCACTTTCTCTCAATGGAAGAAGTCTGTACACCTTCTACCGAGATTTTATCTCTGCTGGAGGACAGTGAACATATACTCACAAAATCATTTTTTTTTGCAATTACAAAAATTTCTCATACTTCAACACATAGGAAAACAATTTGCTTCACAAACTCCTCTCGGTCCTGGTGCATACTCTGTACACTCAAGATCAACCTGCTCTAATACCAGATGATGCAGCACACAACATACACTCAATACAATTTTACCATTAATCATGTGAGAGTCAAAGATTTGAAGACTGGAACATAAAAAAAACTTCTATTCATCAACTCTGGTACTACAATGAGAGAAAACTCTCTTATATCCAAGAAAAACAAAAAAAATAATAAAAATTACTTTTTTTTGGCAGATTTCGACAATTGTCAAATTTTGTGATTTTAGGTAATTTTACAATCATAACTTTAAAATCCCATTTTTTCCCAAAAGCTTCCTAAAACTAAGGTAGGATGAAATGCCAACTAATATTCTAAATTCAAAATATGAGTTTCCATTTATTACAAAAGCAACTTTTTAAAAATCTATAAAAAAAATACTAAATTGCTATTTTAAGGGCGAAGATGAAAGTTTCAAGCCCCAAAAAAGTGCCAAGACAGGGTCCAACCCACTAGGGTCGGTTGCAAAACCACTTTCCACCCCATAATGCATCCACCCATAAATTCTCGTAGAAAACCGACATCTGAGTCAAACATTATGATCTCCGGAAGTTCCTGCATCATAAATTATAGTTGAGTAGATTAATTAGGATAATTGGAAGTGTTAAGTTGGAAAATTAAATGTGAGGGATTAAGATACTTCACTTCAAGAGAAACAATAAAGAATAAATATAATACAATGCTAAAATCTATTGCCTCAGTGTTGGGAACAAATGGTCTTTGGTAGATATGCATTTATACTATAGAATAATTTTCAAATTCACTTTAGGTTGAATTTACACTATATACAAGATCGATCCAACTTTCTATAGGAATGATCTAATGTGTGGAAGTTATATGTAACCTATAAGAGTGAACTTATTGACAATGGATATATGTGACCTATTTTGGTACAATCTTTACTCTTTATTGATGGTTAAAGATTGACAATATTTAATAATACCATGGGGAAGTCATCAAATCACAAATGTCAACTTCTCCTAGGTTGACCCACTTGATTAAACCAACTTTACAGTCATGGAAATGATTTAAGAAAATACTCTTTAATCATCCAAGTGTACTAAAATAATATGATGCAAAATGAAGTTCCTTTTAGTGTTCCTAGAGTGATTCTCTTCCTAATGCATAGGATTTTTGAATATGATTCATTTATGAATTAATTCACATTGAATGCGTTTAAATACCAAGACATCGCTGGATGAAGCACACAAATATGTACCAAGTTGGCTCATAATGACTAGTGGTATAGGTGGGAGTTAGTAAAGATTGGAATTTTAAAAATTTGAATTTTTGGGTCAATTTTGTATGTAGGATTGATCTTGCATGCTATGACATTGACTCAAGGCATGAAAGTGCTATTATTAAGATGGAGAAGGAATATATGAGATTTGGTGCAAGAATAAATGTAATAAATGGAAAATGTATAGAAATATGTGTAAAAAGAGTTGAATATGTAGGAATATGTGTAAGTGAGAATAAATAACAAATTAGAAAATGAACATACTTTATATAAAATACATCATTTATCAATATATAATTATATTAATCCATTCCATCAAAATAAACCCAAAACTACATAAAAATTGATATAACTATAAAACTTCACCATTACAATAATATAAAAACATAAATTATAAAATATTTCACACACCTTTTTCCAAAAGCTCTCCTTTTTACCCTATATAATTACATTTGATTCTTATTGCCTTCCCAAAGTAAAGCCCTTATAAAAAAGTTACAACCTTTAAGTAGCATTTAAAATTAATATATAAAAGGTTAATATGTAATCTATAGTGGCCTTTTTCATGAGTAGGGCAAGGCTTTCTTAAAGCTGGCAAAGGGATCTGTTAAAAACAACTAGTGTCACTAGTTGCTTGTAATTCGTAAATAGATCCCTTGAGATGGGCCGTCTAAATAAAGGGAAAGTGCTAGACTATTTCATCAACCAATGAAGATGGGGTTGGTGGTTGGCATGATATATAAGTACTATGCTATATGCATGCACTTTGTAATAATAGTTTTTTAAGTCTGTAATGGAATCCAAATGATTACTGAAATCATGACTCTCACACATTGCCCAAAGTCGCCCAAATAGTTTAAATGGTAATACAAATGGAAAGAAATAGTGAAATCAGCTTGTTTTTAACTAAATACATTTTCATTGGAAGTTGGTGAGGAAGAAACTTGAGTAAGAATAAAGAGTTGCACACAAGGATGGTTATACGAAAGTATTGTATATTATATATAAATATATAATGTTTTTTTATTTTCAAAAAAGTTATTTATTATTTTAATTTTAATTTTACATTGTATTTAGCTTGTAGAATGTCTTTAGATCTAACTAGTATAGATATTTTAAATATTTTTCCTCTCTTTTATTTTGATTTTTAAAAAGTACAATAAATATTATATATTTATACATAATTTACTATTTTATTTATTTATTTATTTATGTAGTACGTAAAATTTATTTATTATTTAAAATATCTAAAATTTTAGATATTATTTTATTTCTACTTAAATCTATAATTTTAGATACTATTTTATTTTGAAATAAAATATGTACTATATATTTAATCATATAGTTATTTCAAAGTTATTATCTATTTTATTTACTAAAGTACACAAGTTATTTCATTAAAATTATTATTTTATTCACTATAAAATTATTTAGGGAATGATCTTGAATAAATCACCCTCACATATAGGAATGATTAAATCACTTTAAATTTATTAGATGTTAATATATTTTAATTATTCACTTATTTGTATTTAATTAATTAATGCATTTTATTTTAAAATTAATTTTAATTATTATTAACAAATTTGAATAAAATATTAAGTTTTAGTTAATTTATTTTGACTCATCTTTAAATTATAAATATTAAAATAAATTTCCCAATTGAAAGATAAGTGTATATTTAATTTGAATAATTTTTATTAAATTGATTATTTTTCTTAGTTAATCACTTTTATATATTATAAAGCCTATTTTGAAATATTTTTGATACAACTTATTAACTACCTTCTATCTATATTTTTAAAAGTTAGTTGTGACATGTGTTTTAATAATTGTGTGACCATATCCACTTTGAATCTAGTTGTAAATGCAAATTTTTACCATCTTAAAAGTAGATCCAGTGATATTATTAAAAGTCACAAATGATGATTTAATTAAAAATATTTTTAAAAGAAAATACTTTTATACACCTAAAATCTAATTAAAAGTTGAGACTATTTTACTAGGATTGCTTCTTTATCATGCCCCATTAATACTTCATTGTACCGAATGAAAGACCTAATTGACTCGTGGAAAGCCTTGTATTCTAACCAACATTCTCAATGATATTTTCCTATTTTGATCTTACTTTGACCTTACACCTCCATAATGTTTCGCAATATATTACTCACTGGGCAAATATTTTTTTATGAATTGTTCTTGCTTCACTACTAGTTTTGTATGGGCCATTCTCCAATAAGAGTTATATTATTCTAATTAAATCCTCTAAAATATTCTACTTCCAATGATTTATACTCCTCTAATTATTGTTGGAATCCTTCTGGCATTTGCAATCTACCAAAATTTTGACTAATATTTTTTTTTAATGTCTATCTTCATACCTTTTAAGGTAAAAAATCTACATTACCACCAATTTTACTATGTACTAATTATATACTCAAGTATTGTTTTGATTTTTTTTTTTACCAAAATTGTATATTCCCGTCAACATGTAGTTACCAATTTTGATAATTTATTTTGGAACTTTGGAGATAGAAGTCTTGTCATGGTGAAACTAAATAGTACATATATGTAAATGGGTGAAAGATCAATAATGTTTTATATTTTATAAGGGAAATAGATAAATTGGTTTATTTCTTAAACTTTTAAGTATTAAAATTAGTACGGATGTTTTCAAATTAGAATGCCAATTAATAAAATATGGATTTTTAATGTAATTTATGTCTTATTTAAATTTTTTTAAATATTGGTTTTTTTTTTAAATTGATATATATTTTTTAAAGTAAAAGGTATAAGCACCTAAAATAATATATTAATAATATGAAATTATAGAGTTTTTAAAGGGATCCATAATAGTACAAAGAGCAATAGATACACAAATGAATAGTGATGTTGCTACAAAAAATATGTAATCACAATATTCTTAAATAGAAAAAATATCGTATAATCAGAACCAAAAGATTAAGTAGAAGGAGAATAGGCAATAGAGAACAACTACTACATAATAGGACCCATACAAAGAATAGGATCATGAAACTAGCTGGAGGATCAACATCTCCAGGGTGAATACCATCATAGGTGGTTGAACAACATTACCCAGTAGCATTGGCAGATAAGGCACATGATTTAACAAGAAATGGAGGGCATGAAAACTTTCATCAATCTTTTCCACAAGCACCAACCCAAGCTCCTTTTAGTGTAAGTGAAGAGAGTTTTCTAGGGTGATTAAACAATCATTTTGAAGACCATGCTTGATGGCATTATAGACATAATTAACTACAGAGAATTTTGAAATATCCATATAGGAGAATAAACCCCCAACCAATGCTTTCCCATTAGATAGATCATAATTATGTAAAGTAGAATTGATATCATTCTCTAAGATAAGGTGTTCTTGCATGTAGTCTAATGCTAATTTTTGGAGAAGGGTAGAATCCTAAATGAGATCCATTGTATTTAAAAGGAAAAGGGTGACTACCTGAAAGAAATAGAACACCTAGAGAGAACCCTGTAGTATTTCTAGACTCATAATCACCTGAATCACATTTTCAACCTCTTCACAATTGATGCAGTCAGGGTAGGAGGGTCCGGTGAGGGACTGTCCAATCTTGCAGCCTTAAACAATTAACACTATGATCATATAGATATGCAATGGAAGCTTACAGTTAATCAACAGAAAGACATAAGATATTCATGAACATATGACACAAGATATATCCTAGGAAAACCCTAACAAGGAAAAACTAGCCTTCAAAGCTCATTCCTCTTATATTATAACTTCAAATCGAATTACACATGAATCAAGGGCTTGGTAGATGCTAGGCCACAACCCAGGGATTACAAAAGATTCATACAACAATATTCTTCCATGATTTCTTTCTTCTACAACTCAATTCTCTTCTCTGCAACTCATTCTACTTCAAGTTCTACCTTCTACTCTATTCTTTTATTCATTCAGATCAAAACAACTTAAGATCTTGCTTCATATCTTCATGCTATCGATCACTACATAGAAATAATCCTTTATCTCTTATTTATATCCCCCAGAAGCCTTCAAATCATTATCAAGTCAACCTAATTGCAATGGCTAGTATGAAATGTGTGTACATGGATAGGTTGGACCTAAACATAAGGTATTGCTCTGTTGGTACATAAAACTTCGCTCAGATCTCCATCAAGGTCGGCCACATCCTATACTTCATTGAATAATGTTCCTTTAGGCTCCACAAGTCATGGATTTTCTCTGCAAGCCAATTAGACTTCACTGAACATAGTCGGCTCTACTATATGAAAACAGGTAAAAGCAGGTAATCTTCTGATAGCGATATCTCTCCAAAATCGAACCCAAATGATCTAAATTTTGGATATGTTGTAGATGACAATCTCTAGGTGCTAAGTCTAGTTTCATAGCCTTTGATATGTAGACGCTGTAAAATGTGATATCCTCTAAGGTTGCTCTCTCAATACTCTACAACTTCACTACTAACTATCTCAATTGTTTTGAATGCTTCTAGATGCTCCTGCATCCAACTCTTAGGGTTAATTAAAAAGTGCGCCTCTTCACTTTGGTCTGTATTATGTCAAATTCAATGTGATCCCTTAGGATAGGTTCAACAATCTATTTTCAAATACTTGCAACTACCTCAAGGTCAATGGTTATTTCAAGTCCACCCTACAAAACTGCCTCTAGTTCTTCTATGTTCGGCATTCTACTTGCAAGCCTTGCACTGCCTCAGTGATCGGTAGTCTGAGCAAGTCTTATCCGCATGCTGCCTCAAGTTCTTCATCTTGTCATGGTCTAGGTTTAGTGGTCTACTTGTAAGCCTTGCACTGCCTCAATGATCGGCAGTCTAAGAAAGTCTTCTACGCAAGATGCCTCAAGATCAATGCCTACTTCAATTAGTTAAGAGTCAATAATTGCACACATGCCTCCTCTGGAATAATCAGCTACTTCCTGCCATCAGTTCATAACTATCACTACATTCTTGAACACTTTCTAATCTCTAATTTCATATACAATTTCCTTTGCACTCATCAGGATCTCACAGTTTCCTTTCTGCATACACTGCTCCTATACTATTCTTTGTTTCCTTATCCATATTTACTTCACTTCGGTACATAAAATCTCTCTTACACTCTCTCTTAGGTCATCTTACACAAACTTCATCTTGCACTGTTTCAAGTGATTAGTCTATAACAAAATTCTTCTCAAGATCAATGCTTCACCTTCTTTTGGTTTCTCTATCAAATCTAACATCTCAAAAGGTTCCTCTTCCTCTACATAAACTATCTTTGTATTATTTACTGCTTCTTCTTCATTAGCCTCTATATAAACTATCTCTGCATCAGTTGTTGTTTCCTTATCATTAGCCTCTCCGGTAACAGGTTCTTGTTGATATTCATTGCTTGATTCTTTTCTTCTCCAAACTTGAAAATAGATTCTTTTGAATGGTCTTCTGTCTAATCCTCTTTCATCTCTTCTGTATCCTTTACTATGATAAGAATTGTGACTCCTGTCATCTCTCCCTCTATAGTTTGAATTTTTGTCCTTGTTCTGCTCTGCATAAGGTCTTCTCTCTCTGTATCCTGATTCATATCTTCTTTTCTCTCCAACATATGAATGTTTCCATCTATACAACCTTCTGAACATACAAGTAACATGCTTCCATTTTGCTCCATCAATCCATCCATAATCCATCTACATACAATCTGTCATAGGTTTTCTCATTCTCATTTTATTCTGACACATCTTTTTAGAATGATTTCTCAATCCACAAAACTTACAAGGGTATAGATCTCAACACAATTCCTTTTCATGCCCATGTCTATTACAATGAGAACAATACATACCTTTTCTTCCCTGATTTGATTTGTTTGAATTTGCAACAACATCCTTACCTCTGTCATATTGAAGGCCTTCACTTCTTGATCTTATTACTGGTTCAATAGGTTCTATAATTCCTTGCTGATACTTTCCCAATCCTTGTCCTTCATATCCCATTTTTTGCATGATTTTCAAACCAATACCATCACCAACAACTGCAATTTCAATTACACTATCATCTTCAATCTCACTGTCTAAAGAAACTTCCGTATCATCACACAAATTATCAGTATCACAAGAAACATCACAAAGTTTAGGCTTAGATCTTAGATTTTTGTTCTCCTTCTTGCATGCTACAAGTGACTTCTCCAACTGATTAAGATGTTATTTCAACCCTAATATTTCACTCTTCTGTAGTCTATTTTCATTTTTCAATTCTTCCAAACTTTCTTCAAGATCTCTATTCCTCTTTTCCACCTTCCCAAACAACTTGAAACCTTCTTCCAATTCTACAAATCTCTTTTCAACATCTTCAAACAATTTCAGCTTTGCCTCTAAATCTTCATTCTTCCTCTTTACATTTTTCAATTCTTCTTCAAGAGCATCATAGTTACCTTCTCCTAGTTCTTTCATCCTTTCCATCAACTCTGAATTACACCTCTTGATTTCACATAATTCTTCTTCCAAAATATCCTTTTTGCATATTAGGTTTTCATTTTCTTTCTTCATCCTTTTCCCAATCTTCCCCATTGAAACAAATTAGATGAACAACTTAATTTGAAAAGCTTACCCAAATCTTTCTTCCCTTGATCTTCTTTAGTGATGACACTTGTTACTTCTAGGGTTTCACACTTCTTTCAATACTGTCTTTCTTCCAACAGATTCGCAACCTTCCTAGCAGATTCACAACTTGCTCTGATACCATTTGATGCAGTTAAGGTAGGAGGGTCCGGTGAGGGACTGTCCAACCTTGCAACCTTAAATAATTAACACTATGATCATACAGATATGCAATGAAAGCTTACAATTAATCAACAGAAAGACAAAAGATATTCATGAACATATGACACAAGATATATCCTAGGAAAACCCTAACAGAGAAAAACCCAGCCTTCAAAGCTTATTTCTCTTATATTATAACTTCAAATTGAATTACACATGCCTCAAGGGCTTTATAGATGCTAGGACATAGTCCAAGGATTACAAAAGATTCATACAACAATATTTTTCCATGATTTCTTTCTTCTACAACTCAATTCTCTTCTTTGCAACTCATTCTGCTTCCTATTTTGCATTCTACTCTATTATGTTGTTCATTCGAATCAAAACAACTTAAGATCTTGCTTCATATCTTTGTGCTATTGATCACTACTTAGAAATAGTCCTTTATCTCTTATTTATATCCTCTGCAAGCCTTCAAATCATTATCAAGTTAGACTAATTGCAATAGCTAGTCAGACCTAAACATAAGGTATTGCTCCACTGGTACATAAAACTTCATGTAGATCTCCATGAAGATTAGCCAGGTCCTATACTTCATTGAATAATGTTCCTTTAGGCTCCACAAGTCACGAATTTTCTCTACAAGCCAATTAGACTTCACTAAACACAGTCGGCTTTGCTCTGTGAAAACAAGTAAAAGCAGGTAATCTTCTGATATCGATATCTCTCTGGAATCGAACCCAAATGATCTAAATTTTAGATATTTTGTAGATGATAATCACTAGGTGCTAAGTCTAGTTCCATAGCCTCTAATATGCAGACGTGGTAAAATCCAGTATTCTCCAACGTCGCTCTCTCAATACTCTGCAACTTCACTGCTAATTGTCTCAATTGTTCTAAATGCTTCCAGATGCTTCTACATCAACAATCAATCTTAAAGACTCTTTCAAACAACACTAAGTCAAATTTACCTAACTTGAGATACTCTTTTTTCTTAATAGGGAAATAAAGGTGCTTGTTCTTGTAAATGGCTTCCATATTGGTAAATGCTAAGAAAACAAACAATTTGAAGAAGGCAGTTGAAACATAATGGAAGCATAAAGATATAAGTATGGCAATAATAGGTCTCTAATGGATGTGCAAGTTGTAACATTCATATGCTTATAAGAAGAATTGTGGCGACACTTAATGATAGCCAAGTCCCTTTGGATTAAATGCTTAGTATAAACTTGAGCTATTCATATTCGAGGAAGGGATGACATCATACAAGAAAATTTAATTGATATCTCTTGGCATGAGAGAAATTAACACCTGCACTCATCAAAACAATGTTAGATAAAAATATTTCCCTTGATTAAGGGTTTGAAGGAATCATTTATAAACCAAATGATCATTGCACAAAAATTGTAAGATATGGGGATAATTCTATATGGTAACAAAATCAAAGTATTTAAAATTCTTTGATTGATCACAAACTAGGTTGGAAAGACTATTTTCTATCTTATTACCTTCTTTGTAGTAATGTTTACTTTCAAAATAATCAAACCATGTTAACAACAACCATGCCTCTTGAAGAATGTAATTAATTTTCCAATTGCTGCAAGATCTATTTTTAATTGCATATATGACATTCATGGAATCACCTTCTATCATAATTCTTTTAAAATTCTAACTTTTAGCTAATGATAGACTTGCTAGGAGTGCTTAAGTCTCTACTTCATTATTTGTCCATGTATGCATGTGAAGATGAACACAAGAAATAAACTAAACTAATGTTAGCCTAATTCATTCACCTCATATACACCTCAGATTGAGTGTAAAGGAAAGAATCAAACATGAAATGAAAACTATCAAATTCACCTTACATGCTAACCTTTGTTGTGTGGATGTGATCCTTAGATGATTTGATGTAGGTGGCTCCTCATATCGACAACATAACTTTGCAATTCATGGAGTCTTGAAAATGCTTGGGTTGAGGGTCTATTTACAGATTTTTTGGATGGGGATTGGATGGTCAAGATTGGATTGAAAGATCAAGGGTTGAGGATTGTTGAGAGCTCTCAAGCAAAGAGAGCTTGCCAAGTGGCATGATGATATTGCATGAGAAGGGATGTCCTTGGACCAAGGAGGAATAAATGGTCAAGATTGGGCTTTGGGAATATTGGAGGGATGAGTTTGATTTTGTAGATGGGAGGTATGGATTGGATTTGATTTAAATTTTAAATTGGGAAGCATGGGTACATGCCCAATTTAAAATTGGAGGAAAAGGGGATGAAAGACAAAAGGACCTTTGTACAAAAGATCTAGACCATGCCTTTGTAAGAAGGCCATGTGGACATGTACAAGAGGCCATGCTTTTGTACATTTGGGGGAATGGGGATGATTTGACCAAGATTATATTATGATTAAGGTTGTAGAAGTTGGGAATTAGGTTAGTTAATTAGGTTTAGGTGACATAATCAAAAGTGTAGAAAATAGGGAATTAAATAAATATAAATATTTATTTAATTCATGGGATAGGAAAAGGATATAATAGACAAATTAAATATATCTAATGTTTGGACTATAGAGGAAGGGGATAAATGATTAATAAATCATTTTGGCTAGGGATAAGTACTGATGCAGGTACCGATACAAGTATGGACAAATAGTGAATAGTATGTGAATAGTGATTTTGACAATAAAATATTGTGAAATCACATATTGAAGGGTATTTGACCAATTAACTATCTAAACATGTGTTTATTCAGTTAATTGTGGAGAAAATGTGATTTAGGGATGTTTAGGGACAGTTAGGAGGAAGTTGGATGGGATTCGGAAGGTTTAGGGATGAAAAGGGATAGTTTAGGGATGAATAGGGATGAATTATGGATGCTTAGGGATGAGATGAAGAGTGGATAATTTTAAGTGTCTACATTTTGCCCCTCTTTGAGATGGTGTTGCGAAGCAACATCATTTAAAAAAAAATGTAGCACTAGGTTGGATTAGAATAAGATGCTATGATTAGGGATAAAGATGCCCCAGCTACTCGAAGTGAGAGTGACAAGGAGAAATGATGGTAAGAGGATGATGATAGGGATGATCCCCCCTCAAGAGGGCAAGCGAGTTCAAAGAGCATGAGTACACTCTTAAAAGGATAAAGGGGGTTGGATTAGAAAGAAGAGAGTAGAATTTAAAAGACCACATGGATGGGGGGATAATATAGGTTGCATGTAAGGGATTGGAGGAAGGGGAGGATGGGGGAAAAATGATGAGATAGAAGGATGGGATAAAAGGGAAAATGGATGGATGCAAGATGAGGAAGTGGTAGAGAGGTTCATCCCAAACCTTCTAGAAAATATGTTGGATAGGAATTCTGACGAGGGATGTAGGGTGCCAACCCAAACCTTCTTGGAAATATCCTATACAAAAACTCTCTACAGAGGCTCAAGACTATGATGAAGTGGAAATGGATGAAATAGATGGGTGCAAGCTAATTTCTTGACTCCATTAAATATGTGTTATGTTGCACTAATAAATGAGAGCCATATTTATTTGATATGACATGAGATATTATGCACCAAGGTATAAAGAACCAGGATGACAATGTGTCCCATGCATGAAACCCAATCGATAAGGTCACAAGAAACCCTATGCCGTATAGCACCATGATATGGAAGACCATGATACCACTATGGCAGGTAGGTTACATGGACCGCTAATGATGCAAGATAAAATGATAATGCACATACACAAGCAAGCACGGATGCATAAAAAATGATACAAAGACAAACATGATCTTGCCCTTAGTCAAGATGAAAAGCCAAAGATGGATTGATTGATGATGTTGGATTGTATTGTTGATGATAAGAACAACACAAGGATTGGGAATGATATATCCTAATGATGATGATGGTGTTGGAATTAGAGGTGACAACTAAGAGGGGGGTGAATTAGTTGTCATATAGCTTGAAAACTTGTAGCAATTAATTCCTTTTTACTACTTCATTAATAGATTAATAATGTTATCATGAAAAGAAAGAATCAACAACACCTGAGCAAAAGTAGAAGTAACACATTTGACACCAAGATTTTTGATGTGGAGACCTAGTTAAGGGAAAAACCATGGTGGGGGTTAACCCACAAAGATTATACTCTATTAAAAGTATTGCAATGGAGAATGCACATGCATTCGGGCTCACTGCCCAGAGCTCACTGCTCAAAGAAAGGCTCACTGCCTATAGTAGGATCACTATCTTTAGGAAGAATATTACAATGTATTTGAATTGATAGTTAGCGTCTACCAATGCAAATATTCAATTCTGGTTAAGCACATAATATTGACTTGATACACTTCATCTTGTTCTGCCCTGTTTATTGCTCTACCATAATCTAGATCTTAGATCTCTTCTCTTTCACACCCTTTATCTTCTCTTTCTGCATTTACTTCATAGTCATAGACACACACCTTCAACACTCAAATCCATTGGCTATATATATATCCACTTCAAGTAATTCAATCACTTTTCTATCAACCTTATGAAGAACTTAACTAATAATACAAGTACTTTGTTTTGTTGGCTGAATCCATGCACCAATGATGATGTGTACTAGAAATAACACTTGAAGGTCACCAATAATGTTGGCCACTAACATTATATCTGATACACAACTCATTGAAACACTTCTATCAGATCCGCATAAAGATATTACACAAGTCGGCATGTTCTTTACTAAACTATTCTTTCATATTATGACCTGGTACTCAGTTGCTCCTAACTTTTATTCCCTTTGTCATCAAAGGATAAAATTATGGATTTAGATTGCCCTGACAATCCTTATGACTCCTTTAGATATGCAGCATACTCTAATTTTCCACTAGAGAGATCTGGACCAAGATATCGGACCCTGTCACATGCTCTATTTCTGGCTACCCGAACTTAGATAAATTCTGATTCTGACTTCCGATATGAGAAAATTATGTTGTGGATGAGTGGAATAGTCTTAGTTTCCATCATTGACAACACATATCATGGGAAGTAGTGTCTCTTACCAACAATCTCCCCCTTTGGCATTGATGGCAACTCTTAGTGAAAAATGATTAAGTGTTACTCCCCCTTATTCTATACTCTTATGCTCTCCACTGATTCCAGAGCTCTCCCTTTGCTGGATTCCTTATTTTTCACTATTCTTCACTCCCCCTTTGAGATGAATGGCAAAGGATGGGGTCTGCAAGCCAAAATTCTCAAAAAATTTGTATACAGTGTCGCATATGTACACCTAATCATTAAGGTATATTTACATGAACTTGAGAGTATCTGCAAAACTACTTTTCAATTGCTCAAGTTTAGAGACCCAACTTCTTTTCATGCCATCCAAAATTGAGATGTGTCCACTTAGAAGAAATGTGTATGCTTTTGCCTTTGTCAGATCTAAAGGATCACTTGTCTAAACTACAGTTTGAGCTTCTAATAATGCATTAAACATTGTTTCTAACTTGGGGGCAATCAATCCCCAGAGCTCACACATTCTCTTCACAATATTGCCTTTTTCTTTAACAAGCTTCTTTAATTCATCAGTCAAGCTGATTACTTGACATTCTTGACTTATAAGAGAAACTGTTAGAGGATCAAAATTTTGAGATAAATTTGATATTTTTTGTTCTTGCTCCTTTATCTTCTTCTCAATATCCTTACTAACTTTGGGCCAGGATAGACAAAATTTGTATATATCACCTCCATCACTTAGAGAATTTTGAATACTCTTTATACTAATACCAAGTATCATCCTATCATTCCTTATTAGGCTCTTTATTTCATTAAATTTCTTATCCAAAAATTCATTTATGACTTTAGTCTTTGCAGACTTCTCAAAAGACTCAAAATGTGTACTTACAAAATCTACAAGATTCTTTAGATGTTCGAAGGGAGAGTCAAATGGATTCTTCTGGAAGGTTGGAATTATCTTCTCCAATACACCAGATGCAAGACTTAAGAGCTCACTATCCTCTATGTGAGATTTCAATATATTTTCACTTGCTTTGGCTTGTGTGAAGGATGCTATCTTCATCATTTGGACTGGAGAGAGAGTATCCAAGTTGATTGGTCCTTGAATTAGTTCAGGTTCATCAAATAATAGCATCTCTTTATTCCTAAAACTTTTCACTGCATCTACAATGTCTCTTGCCACCATTTTCAGACCACTATCCTTTCCTTGAGTTTTCACAATATCAGGACTATCAACATTTGCACCATCTTCTGCTTTAGCTTCCTTATCTTTGACTTCTTCTGCTTCACCTTTCTCTATGTTATCTATAGCCAGATTCTTCCTTTGACCACACTATTTGCAATCTGTTCCTGAGGATCTTGTATAGCAGTAGTATTCTCAACATTTTCTTCTTTTCTGGATTGATCAGGAGAAGTTGGAGTATCTCCTGCATCATTAGTTTGGTCTACCATCTCTGTATCTTCTTTGTTTATTTGTTCCTCTTCTAAAACATAGGAGTCATCAACCTTGGTTTGCTACTCATCAGTTTCCCATTTTTCAATATCTAGGATTGATGAATCAATCTCATCATTAGTCTCCTCCTCAACAAATGGGAGATTGTGTCTCTTCAATGTACTTATAAGTATTTCTTGTGTTTCTTTAACTATTTGGTCCAATTCTCCAAGTATTAGTTTGTTCATTCTCTTCTTCCTCATGAATTCATCCTTTACTTCTTTGAATATCATACTTATTTATGGTCATTGCCCTCTTGTCAAACTTTGCACCGCTTGCATCAATAACAATTTGGTTTTTCATAGATTTCAACATGGTAATCCACCGGTTGAATTTAACCCAATTATAATTCTAATAACATCCTTGGTAATCTTGAATGGTTTTAATAACCATATGAATTCATCATGCATCTGACTCAAAACATACCGGACCCACTCATCTTCATCAAATGTTGTAAACCCCATAATCTAAATAAAATGTTTATCAAGTAGTACCTTATACTCTAGTTTAAGGTCGTGATTTTCATCCCTAAGATGACTCTCAAACAAATCTACATACCTTGAGTCCCCAAATTCATCTATGTTCACATGAATATAAACCCTACTATCTTCAGAATGTAGCACACCATACGAAACACTTGAAAATGCACCTAATGGGTCGACTTCTATAGATTTGTGTGGATGTTTCTTAAATTTGGGTTGAGGCATTTCAGTAATGTCAACGACCAAAGGTGTAGCCATTGCAAAAAGATTAAAGTTCAAAGCTTCGTAGATAAATACCTTTTTCACGAGATTAGGGTTGATGGATAAATTTGTTGGTCTCACTTCAATTCCTTGTAATGTTAGCTTAGACACTATTCTTCTTGCTTTCTTCTAGTGCAAAAGTGCTTCAAATGAGGAGTGAACACCTTTTTATGCTCCGTAAAACCTAATTTGCCTTTGTAATAAATGCTTTGCCCTAACTTCATCTGGTTACTTAGTTTCTTGAGCAGTTCTTCATGAATCACTCTGCAAATTTCCATATCAACATATTTCCTTCTGAAAATCCTTCCAAAAGTTCTAAAAGACTTCAAAATATCTTCTCTCATTGTGCTAGATCTAGGCACCCACTTACTAGTTGGGGGAATTTGATTTTCAATGTAGCTCCCCCTGAGCTAGAGCTCTAAATTCAATTCCTAGAGGAATTATCAGCACTGGATTTTGGTGCAGACTTATTACTATTGTTCTCAATTGTTTTCTTAACCCATGTCTTGCTGATTTCATTCTAAATCTTATTCACATAATTTTTTATTTTGCCTTTGTCTTGTCTCTACTCATCTGATATTCTATTTGCCAGACCTCTTCTTTCATTATTCCTACTTCTTCAAAATCTTGCAATATGACAAGATCTATTACAATTAAAGAAAACAACATTGCTTTTCTTATTTGCTTGATTTCCTCCTGATCTACATTGATTAGCCATGTGTCCATATCCATTGCAAGTAAAGCAGTAACCATTGAAAGAGTTACCATTTTCTATGGAGTTATTCATTATCATACTTCTATATTGATTTGATCTATGACAATACCTCTTACACTTGAAGCATTGACAGGAGAAGGATGAACCATTTTAATTTACTCTACTTTTGCACTAAGTAGCTCTATGACTAATTTTTTTTCAATTAAAACAATTTCCATTGAACGATAGATATCTTTGAGCATTAGGCTATCTTACCAGAGGTCTTCTAGGTCTATTTCTCCCATTCCTTGGTTAAAATTTTCTTGTCTGGATCTGGAGCTTTCACCTTTCTCATATCCAAGACCATGCTGAGCTTATCTTGAACTTCTCCTTGTATTCATTTGCAACTTCTAGGTCATGTCTGAGAATGACAATTTGCCTTTCAAGTTCTCTCTCATCATCTCTACATTCTTGTAGATTAGACACTAGGAGGCTAGTGATTCTATCCAATTTGCAGTATTCTTCAGTTCTTTCTTTTAGATTTTGATTCAGGTCTTCTTCAGTTTTCTTTTTATCTTCAATTTCTCTAGTTAGCCTCATCACCCCAGATTCCATCTCATGTTTTAGGACAATGACTTCTTTGTCTAACTTCCCACATTCCTTTGTCTTCTCTTTCAGAGCCTCATCCTTGGTGTTTTTCTCATAATGATTTCCCAGATGAAGAGGTTGTTCCTTCCTCTTATCATTGGATTTGCTCAAATTTTCTTTTAAAATCTCAATGAAGTCTTTAGTATTTTTGAGGTTCTCTTATAGCTCTTGGAATTTTTCTCTAGACTACTCAAGATCTTCTAGAGCAAGATTAAGTTGCCCTTGGAGGTTATATTCATCTATTTTACTGCCTTCCCAGATCTTCCTCAAGCTGTTAAACTTTTTCAAAGGAACCTTGCTCCGATACCAAGTGTTGGAATTAGAGGTGACAATTGAGAGGGGGTGTGAATCAATTATCATATAAATTTAAAACTTGCAGCAATTAATTCCTTTTTACTACTTCATTAATAGATTAATAATGTTTTCATGAAAAGTAAGAATCAACAACACATGAGCAAAAGTAGAAGTAACACATTTGACACCAAGATTTTTGATGTGGAAACCTAGTTAAGGGAAAAACCACAGTGGGGGTTAACCCACAAAGATTATACTCTATTAAAAGTATTACAATGGAGAATGCACATGCATTCGGGCTCACTGCCCAAAGCTCACTACTCAAAGAAAGGTTCATTGCCTATAGTAGGCTCACTACCTACAAGAAGAAGATTACAATGTATTTGAATTGATAGTTAGCATCTACCAATGCAAATATTCAATTCTGGTTAAGCATAGAATACTGACTTGATACATTTCATCTTTTTCTACCCTATTTACTACTCTACAATAATCTGGATCTTAGATCTCTTCTCTTTCACACCCTTTATCTGCTCTTTTCGCATTTACTTCATATCCATACACACACACCTTCAACACTCAAATCCATCGGCTATATATATATATATCCACTTCAAGTAATTCAATCACTTTTCTGTCGGCCTTATGAAGAACTTAACTAATAATACAAGTACTTTGTTTTGTCGGCTGAATCCATGTGCCAATGATGATGCGTACCAGAAATAACACCTGAAGGTCACCATTCATGTCAACCACTAACATTATATCCCATACACAACTCACCAAAACACTTCTATCATATCTGCATAAGGATCTAACACAAGTTGGCTTGTTCTTTACTGAACTGTTCTATCATATTATGACCCGGTACTCAGATGCTCATAAATTTTATTCCCTTTGTCACTGGAGGATAATATTTTGGATTTAGATTTCCTTGATAATCCTTTTGACTCATTTAGTTCCGTAGCATACTCTGATTTTCCACTGGAGAGATTCCGACCAAGATACTGGACCCTGTCACATGCTCTGTTTCTAGCTACCCAGACTTAGATAAATTTTGATTCTGACTTTCAGTATGAGCAAATTATGTTATGTGGATGAGTGGAATAGTCTTAGTTGCCATCAATGACAACACCTATCATGCGAAGCAGTGTCTCTTGCTAATAGATGGATGTTTTAGATCAAAGGCTTGCATCAAGGCTGGCAACAAGAGCATGAATGTGATTGGATGATCTTAATTATGATGCTAGATTGCGATGCACATTTATAGAGACGGTCTTGCAATTTTGGATGTTAGGGATATTTGGATATTTGGGGATTTGTATTTCTTGGAGGGGAATGCATTGGTGCTTGTAGGTAGCCTTTAGCTAGATACCAATGGCAAGGGAAAGCCAATTCTAGAAATAAGGCATGATGGGATGAATTGGATGAAATGATAAGGGGATAATGAATAATGGATAGGTGATATTGAAAGTGGATAGGGTGTAAACGGAAATGATGTAGGGATGAAAGCATAATGGATGGTGTGGATAGGGTAATGAAGTGATTGGGTGATAGATGGGGGGAATAGAGTGCTTAGATTAGATTCAAGCTATCAAAATCACGGTTAAGGGGAGGATATGATGGAGATGTGGGGATAGGGGGTGATAGATTATGAGGAAAGGATAGGGGATGAGGGAGAATACATAAGTGATAGAGGATGATGGATGTAGGTGTTGATAACTGAGAGGGGGGGTGAATCAGTTATCCTAATTATTTCCCTTATTGAACTTTCCTTTTAATTGATGTAGCATAAAATCAAACACAAAAACATTAACCATGAAATAAGAAACACATGACACAGTATTTTTGACGTGGAAACCCTGTTAAGGGAGAAAACCACGGGGTGATTAACCCAAGAATTATTCTCTGTTAGAAGAATAGGAAATTACAAAATGGCACTTGCCAATTAGGGCTCACTGCCCGAGCACACTGCTCACAAGAGGCCCACTGCCTACAAGAAGACACACTGTCTACAAAGTGATGAGAATCACAGTCTTGAACTGATTGGAAGCATCTGCATATGCTGGAGTTCAGTTCCGGTTAGGCTCAGTACACTGATCTGCTGCACTTCATCTTTCCTCTGTTCTTTATTCTGCTATCTTTCACATACCGGATCCTTTTTGCTACCTCTGCTCTTTCTCTGGACTTATTCGCATATCTCTCCACACCCACACACATTTCACAACTAAATCCATCCTCTATATATATCCGCACAAGTAATTTCATCACCTTTCTAGTCGGCATCCGGAACAGTCTAGTTTCTTACAAACTCTCATTCTGTCGGCTGAATCCTTCCTCACCAAGCAATGCGGATCAAGCATATACTTGTAGATATCATTTATCATGTCGGCCAAACATGATTCATGCCTTCACAACTTCTGTCATCAACAGTAACCCATCCGGAAAGCAGTCTGATACTCTGCCAGTCAGTTCTTCCTTTGTTTTCACTGTCTCTCACGAATCCGGTACTCAACCATTCATATCTTTTTCCTTGTCCATCACCGGAGGCTAAATCCTTGGAATATACCACTAAAGGTAGTCCTCTTGACTTCCCCAAATCCGCACTGCACCAAGACACTTCCTCTGAGAGGTCCGGACCAATCTGTCGGACCTTGCCACATGCTCTGTTCTTCTTCACCGGACCACAACTTTCTTTATTCTGACTTCCGGTAGAGACACATCATGACTTGCGGATATGTGGGATGACCTTTGTTGCCATCAATGACAACAACCATGAATCCATATAGTGTCTCTTGCCAACAATCTCCCCCTTTGGCATTGATGGCAACACTTAGTGAAAAATGACTAAGTGTTTTCACTATGCTCCCCCTTTGCTGATGCTCTGTCTTTATATACAATTTTCGGAACTCCCCCTTAGTTGGATTCCTCATTTTTCACTGCTCCTCACTCCCCCTTTGACATCAATGGCAAAGGGTAGGGTCCGCATATCAAAATTTTCAAAAATTTCTTATACTTAGCCGCATATTTACATACTCACATATATTGAAGAATGTCTGCAAAGGATGTCTGTAATTGAATCATTTCGGTAGCCCAACTTTGCTTCATTCTGTCCAAAATTGAAATGTGACCACTTAACAAAAATGCAAACGCTTCTGCCCGCTTGAGATCTGTCGGATCTTTTGTTTGGGCGGTGGTCCTAGCATCACTGATGGCCTCATGCATGGTTTCCAACTTAGGGATTATAATCCTTCTAAGTTCTCCCATCCAGTTGGTGATGTTCTTCCTTTCCTTTTCAAGATTCTTTATTTCATTCAAGACTGCAATAGTCTGACATTCTTGATTTATTATAGAGGAAGAGAGAGGATCAAAACTTTGAGATAAGCTTTGTAGCTTATCCTGTTCCTCTTTTATTTTCTTGTCAAATGCTGCTGTTGCCTTTGACCAGGATATACAAAATTTATAGATATCACCGCCATCCTTAAGAGCATTCTCTAAGCTCTTTATTCCAATGCTTACAATCTTTTTGTCTTTAGAGATTAATTCTAATATTTCTGAAAATCTCTTATCCAAAAATTCCTTCCGGACCTTTTCTTCAGCTGATTTTTCTAGAGAGTCAAAATGTGTATCAACACTGCTGACTAAGGTTTTTAGATTACCGGAAGTGGAGGCTGTCGGATCTATTTGGATTGATGGCATGATCTTCACAAGTACTCCGGAAGCAGCTTCTATCAACTCACAGTCTTCCATATGAGACTTCAGGAGCTTTTCATTTGCCTTGGCATTTGCAAATGAAGCTATCTTCATTGTTTGTACCGGAGAGAGAGAGTCAAAATCAAATGGGCCTTTTAGAAGCTCCGGTTCATCAATCTCTAGAGTTTCTTTGCTCAAAAATTGTTGAACAGTTTGTGCAGTGTCTCTTGCCGGAGACAGATGTTTCTTCTCTTCTGCAGTCTTAGAACTGTCAACCTCTTTGTCCTTCACCACTGCTTCCTTCTCCTGTAATTGCTCTTCTTCTTTGGATCCGGAGACTGTAGGGGAAACCGGAGGAGAGATGCTAACTTGTTCATGGGCCACTTCTTCTGGAGCAGAGGGTCCCAAGTCCTCACTTGTCTGTTCAGGGCTCACTTCTTCCGGAACAGAAGATTCCAAATCAGTAGCTGTTTCTGCACCTAAGTCCTCTACAACAGGAAGATTGAACCTTTTGAAGGCCTTCCGGAGGATCTCTTCTGTTTCTTGAGCCACTTTGTCAGTCTCACCAAGCATGAGTTGATTCATCCTGGCTTTGCTTCTGAACTCATCTTTGCAGTCCTTGAAGATAATGTTCATTGTCTTGGGATCAATTTGAGGATATAGCTGAATAGCTATCTGCTCCCGGATCTCAAGATCTTTGGCATGAGCATTATTCTTTCTTACTTCCATTTCCTTCTCTAGGCTTTTAGGAATGAGAGATATGATCTCAATGAAAGCCTTATTGTATATGTTCAGATATTTAACTGTGGCTTCCTGCAGAGTCTTTTGGTCTGCCTCACTGAAGTCATCATAGGATTCAGTCATTGGTTGAAGGTTTCCATCCACCGTGACCGACTTGATTATGCTCTCTAGTGACAGAGTGGGCTTTTCAACAGTTACCTCTGCCATTTCATCCTTGTCTTGGCCTGTGGAGGGCTTACCGGATCCTTTCTTCTTCTGTTTCTTTACTTCTCTTACTCCCTCATCTGATTCTGTTTCCTCTTCATCCTTTTGGCTTCCATAAGCCCTTGTGGCTTTTGTCTTGGATCTCTTACCGGATGCCTGGACTTCCGGTTTTGAACTTTTGGTTGAGGGAGGTGCAGATCTCTTTGTTGATCTGGTCCGGGTGGGAGCTCCAACCGGAGCACTTTCTTTGCTTTTCTCTTCTTCCTCGGCCTTCCTCCTCTTTTCCCGGCTGGCATCAAGTGCCTCCTTTGAGATACCTAGGCCTTGAGCAATGTGCTCTACTTCTTTTCTTACCTTTCTTTTAATCTTAGGTTCTCTGAGTTCTACATGTATTTTTACACTCAGCTCCTCAAAGGTTCCAAACCTTTCTGCCTTAGGATCTTTGGGCTGACTTAGCATGTGTTGAACATGCAGCTCCACTATCTGTTCATCAACTTCATACCCCATGGGCATGATCCAGACAGTCCTTGGCTCCACTGCCTCCATCAGGCACTGATCAGTGTCAACCATAAAGCACACTGAGTCCTTGTATTTCTCAATGAGAGACTGGGGAATTCTCTCTCTTGCTTGCATCATGCTCTGAAAGTTTTTGAAGTATCCCCATAGAGCTGTATTTCTCGCTTTTGCATCCCCAAGTCCATGCAAATAGTCTCTTATCTGGACTGCAGCAGGTTTGTCATTCTGCCATACCCATCCACTTGTTCCGGGTAGCTCATTCATGAAGTAGAAGAATAGACATACGATGAGAGTACCATACTTAAAGGAATTCTTCTTATCCTTCTTGATTTTCTGTATGTTTTCCATTAACTGGTTTAGCAGTAGTTCGCAGAGATCATATTCTGCATTCTTTCTTAGCATTTCATAAGCAGTGTATATTGCAGTTCCGGATACAGAATTCTCCCTGCTGGAGTGATAGATCTTGTATCCTATTATCATTGATGCATATTTGATATCCGGATCCGAAATATCTTCAATGGTCATTGCCCTCTTGTCAAATTTTGATCCGGTGGCCTCAGTTACAATGTTGTTCTTGACATATTTGAGGATAGGTACCCCTCCGGAAGAGTATAGACCAGTTACTGCTCTAATTGCCTCTTTTGTGATCTTGCAGGGTCTATCTAACCATAGAAAGTTGTCATGCATCCTGCTCAGTACATACCGGACCCATTCATCTTCTTCAAAGCAGGGGAAATGAATAAATTGCTCAAATTGTTTCTTCTGAATATCCTTATACTCTGGTTTAAGCTCAAAAGCATTGTCTATCAGTTGCTTATGATAGAGGTCTCTTAATTTGAATTCCCCAAATTCCTCAATGTTTGCATGTATGTAAACCCTAATGTCTTCAGTGTGTAAAACTCCGTGAGGAACACTAGAGAAGGCTCCTAGTGGGTCTACCTCCAATGATTTGTAGGGATGTTTCTTGAATGAGGGGCGAGGTCTATCAGAGATCTTAACTATGTTTGGAGTGGCCATTCTTCAAAGATTGCAGTGAGGTAATGAAAAACGGAGAATACCTTATGCGCCTTCGGTTTGCACGGAGTGGTTGGATTGATTTCTTTATGCAATAGCTTCGGCAGGAGATCCTTGGTGTGCTTGATGAACCTTGTTGCAGAGCTCCACTTTTCGCTTCTTCTCGAGTGCAGAATGAGCAAATGACCTTTGAGAAATCCCTTAAATTGCTCCACGAACCCTAATACCTGTCTGCAATAAATGCTTCACCTACATCATTCCGGTTTGCCTTGTCTGGATAGCTTGGAGTATCCCGGATTAGTCCTGATCTATGGATATCATCCGGATCTTTCAATCATGAATAAATCGAGGTAGCATATTACAAGATCATCTCAAACACTCTGTCCAATCCGCAGAACAAGATAGTGCATTTCCGGATCTTTCCGGACCTTTTTGTAATCCTTTATCATACCGGAGCATCTCCCTGAACAGGTCTTATTTGATCGATCATAGCTTCTTCATAACTCCATGCGGACCTCTGAAAACTTGACTGAAGTATCTCAAGACTCATATCTACAAACCCTTTGATCCGCATCTTGTGCCACATCCGGCACCACTTGTTTGGCTGGGGGAACAAGATTTTCTTTGAGTCTCCCCCTGAGCCTGAGCTCACTTTTAATTTCCGGAAGAAATATCAGCACCAGAGTTTGGTGCGGATCCAACCTCTACATTCTCTGAACTTTTCTTCACCCAAATCTTGCTCATCTGATTCCTAACCTCATCCGCATTCATCTTTTGTTTACCCTTGTCTTGATTCTGATTATACACCGGACCTCTTTTGTCCTGATTCTTGTTTCTGCAGACTTTAGCATTATGACCGGACCTATTGCAGATTTGGCAAATAACATTTCTTTGCATATTTGACTGATATCCTCTTGATCTGCATTGATTAGCCATATGACCTATTCTATTGCATGTGAAGCATCTACCTTTGAATGATTTGTTTACTTGCATAATTCTGCATTCATGGGATTTGTGTCCATACCTTTTGCAGTTGAAGCACTGTCCGGAGAAGGATGAATTATTCTGATTCATTCTCATTCTGCACTGATTTGCTTTGTGACCAAAGTGGTTGCAGTTGTGGCAGTATCCATTGAAGGATGGATATCTTTGAGCATTTGGCTGTCTTACCGGAGGTCTTCTAGGCCTGCTCCTTGGATTTTCTGATCCAAGATTCTTCTGACCGGATCCGGAGCTTTCTCCTTTCTCATATCCCAAGCCATACTTGTCATTTGTCCTCTTTTGACTTCCAAGAAGAACTTCAAGTTGAGCAGAACTTATCTTGAATTTCTCTTTATATTCATTTGCTGTTTGAAGGTCTCTTTTGAGAGAGGCAATTTGATCCTCAAGTTTTCCTTCATTATCTTTGGCATCTTCAAGATCAGATTCAAGGTGTCTGATAATCCTGTCCATCTGGTGGCATTCTTCTGATTTTTCTTTAAGAGATTGTCTTAGATTGTCTTCAGCCTTTCTTTTTTCTTCAATCTCTTGAGTAAACTTTATAGTTCCTGATTCCATTTCATGTCTTAACATAATGACTTCTTTTGATAACTTTTCACATAACTTGGTTTGCTCAGTTAATTCTTCATTTGTATTGCTTTCTTCACTTTGTCTTGCCAACTGTTGAAGCAGCTCCTTTCTCTTTTTCATAGAGAGACTTAATTTGTCTTTTAATTCTCTCATGAATTCATCAGCCTGTTTGAGTCTTTCCTTTAATTCACTGACTTCAGAATTTGACTGTTCAAGATCCTCAAGGGCAGTCTTGAGTTGCTCCCTTAAACCATATGCATCCATTTGAAATCCCAGATCTTCCTCAAGCTGTTAGGCTCTATTAGGAGGAACTTAGCTCTGATACCAATTGTTGATAACTGAGAGGGGGGGGTGAATCAGTTATCCTAATTATTTCCCTTATTGAACTTTCCTTTTAATTGATGTAGCATAAAATCAAACACAAAAACATTAACCATGAAATAAGAAACACATGACACAGTATTTTTGACGTGGAAACCCTGTTAAGGGAGAAAACCACGGGGTGATTAACCCAAGAATTATTCTCTGTTAGAAGAATAGGAAATTACAAAATGGCACTTGCCAATTAGGGCTCACTGCCCGAGCACACTGCTCACAAGAGGCCCACTGCCTACAAGAAGACACACTGTCTACAAAGTGATGAGAATCACAGTCTTGAACTGATTGGAAGCATCTGCATATGCTGGAGTTCAGTTCCGGTTAGGCTCAGTACACTGATCTGCTGCACTTCATCTTTCCTCTGTTCTTTATTCTGCTATCTTTCACATACCGGATCCTTTTTGCTACCTCTGCTCTTTCTCTGGACTTATTCGCATATCTCTCCACACCCACACACATTTCACAACTAAATCCATCCTCTATATATATCCGCACAAGTAATTTCATCACCTTTCTAGTCGGCATCCGGAACAGTCTAGTTTCTTACAAACTCTCATTCTGTCAGCTGAATCCTTCCTCACCAAGCAATGCGGATCAAGCATATACTTGTAGATATCATTTATCATGTCAGCCAAACATGATTCATGCCTTCACAACTTCTGTCATCAACAGTAACCCATCCGGAAAGCAGTCTGATACTCTGCCAGTCAGTTCTTCCTCTGTTTTCATTGTCTCTCACGAATCCGGTACTCAACCATTCATATCTTTTTCCTTGTCCATCACCGGAGGCTAAATCCTTGGAATATACCACTAAAGGTAGTCCTCTTGACTTCCCCAAATCCGCACTGCACCAAGACACTTCCTCTGAGAGGTCTGGACCAATCTGTCGGACCTTGCCACATGCTCTGTTCTTCTTCACCGGACCACAACTTTCTTTATTCTGACTTCCGGTAGAGACACATCATGACTTGCGGATATGTGGGATGACCTTTGTTGCCATCAATGACAACAACCATGAATCCATATAGTGTCTCTTGCCAACAGTAGGATTGATGGATGTAATAGAGTGATGAATTGGGTAACGTGTTGGTAGTGTGAATTGGTGATGTTGTAAACCACCAAATGGATTGGGGCATGAGAGATGGGAGAGGTGGTAGGATGGTGGATAGAGGATAGAGAGAGGTAGATATAGGGAGTGTGAAGATGATCTCAATGGACTATGTTGCATAGGAAGAGGATACCCCACTCTAGATATGTGTCGCTTAAGTTTTAGAGCATGTGATGTGCAATGGAATGTGTGTTGTTTTGTAAACAAGGCACAAGTCCATTATTAGATGAAGAGGGATGAGTGGTGGAAGAAATTTGTTCCTATCCTATGAGAGAACCACCATAGAGGAAGGTAGTAGGACTAAAACAATAGGATGATAGATTTGGGATGGGGTCAATAGGTGATGGTAAAGGGTTGATGTAAGATGGTGAAGGAACAATGGGAGATGGTAAAGGATTGATGGGGGATGATGGGGGATTAATAGGAGATTGTATGAGATGAGGATGAGTTGGGATGATAGGATCATGATTAAGATGGGGGGTGGATGTTTTGACATGCATTGGACTAGGCTCTTACAATAGTAGAATTTGTGTGGATGGTGTGATGGAGGAGGAGGATGTAGTTTCAATTATTTGAACTGGCTCCTTAGATGGGGTAGATGGAGGAGAGGGTGATACTTTGGATAATACTTTGGATAGGATGGAGGAATATGGTGATTTGGTTTTTATGGGGGTGAGGTGGATGATAGGGTCATCAATGACACATTGAGGTGTTTGCAGAGGAGTGGAATGGAGTGACTCCACAAGTTTGTTTTCATGATTTTTCTCAACACTCTTAGTGAGGATTCCTTGGAGAAAGGATTATTTAGATTTAGTATGAGAATTAGATAGTGGGGTAGATGGTGTATTAGATGATGGGGTTTGTGGATAAGGAGATGGTGGATAGGTATAGGATGGATTTGGATAAGGAGAGGATGGATTTGGATAAGTGGGATAAGGATAAGGAGATGGAGGATGTGGATAAGCAGGGGAAGGATAATAAGTGTGTTATGGATTAGGGGATGGTGTATAGAATGGATTCCCTTGTCAAGGGTATCATAAGGATGATCATAGGATATGCAATGAGGTGTAGGGGCATAGCTTGTTCTAGTGAATGCATGGTCATAAGCTACTTCCATGTTGATGGATGGGTTAGAGTAATTTATGGAAAGCTTAATTGCAATGATTTCATCAAGGATTTTGAGTTTAGCTTGGTCAACAACATCATCAACAAAAGTATATGAAGTCATAAATAGATTTAGATTTAGGATGACTTGATGAAATTGATCTTGATTTTGGATTAGAGGGGGATTTATTTGGATTAATTGGGATTGGATTATTTTGGATTGATTTGGGATTTGGATTGATCAAGGTCAAAGATATATGACACTTGATGCTAGGATGGATTTGATTTGTTTAGTCAAGGTCAATGATATATGACACTTGACTAGATTTGGATTGATTGGGGTTGATTTTGGATTCAATTGGATTTGGTTAAGGATTAGGCCAAGGGCCCTTTGGATAGTGATTTGGATGATGATTTGGAGGGATTATGATTACGATTGGATGAAATTGGATGGAGTATGATTAGGATTTTGGAGAGGGTTGAAGGGAGTTAACTTCTTAACCAAATTTTTGTTTGCAAATGATGGTTTTTGGATTAGTATTGGAATTCGATTTTCAATTGGAATGGATAAAGGAATGATGGATGATTGATTTAGGATGAGGGATGATTAGAGGAGGTTGGGATTTGGATAAAAGTGGATTAATCTCAATAATGGGATTAGGATTATGATGGATTAATGGATGAGATGATTAAGGATAATTGATGGTATTAGATTAGGATGGATGATAGGTTTGATTATGGAGATGGATTGTATTAAGATTAGGGATGAAATTGATGTAGGAGCATCCATGGTTTAAGAGTAATCTTGCATCAACCAAAAACATTTGCATTTGCATTTCAGTTCTTTCATTTCCCAGTTTAGTTTAGGCAGTTTAGTTAGAAGCCGCTCAACTGATAGTCTAGTTTTAGCATTTCACACCTTATGGATCTAGACTTAGCATCTCAATTCATTCATCTACATCATATCAAGAATTTAGAACATTTGGATCAGTTACTGGAAAGTTATCGCTATTAGAAGATCCTCTATTTTCTCAGTGAAGATTTCTCTGACAGTCATGAGTAATTAGCTGAAGGAGAAGGGTTGGGAGCATTGGCTAACTTATGGATCCTTGTGATTCATTCTACAATGTTCCTTGGTTCATGGATAACCTTTCTCATAGGTCTGCACTTTATTGTATCCATTGGAGAAGGATTTTTTAAGCTGATAGGTCTGACCTGTTAAAGAACACATGTTACACCTCTTCATTGGGATTTCGAATCTCTTATGCCTAATGCGGAGGAATCTATTGGTTTGAAAATGATATATAATGATGTAGTAGATCCTTAGGAAAGTAGTTCAGAGATATCTATTCACATTAGAAAGATCTATAGTTTAGTTTGTGTGAAGGAGCTTCAAAGCTTTATCTTGCGCATGTATGTGATTAGGCTTGTGAGCTGAGTTGTAAGCCCACATGTTGCCAACCAGATTATGTTTTAATTATTTGATATACTAAATGACTAAATCTAGATCTTTTCTATATTCTTGAGTTGTTTCCATTGTGCTTAGTCTTGCTGCATGGTCTGGACAGTTCACTCTATGAACCCTCCTACTGTGACTACACCAAGTGGTATCAGAGCAAAAGTTTGATTCTTTGGAGTGAATTGGTGAAGGGGATTCTATAAGATCTTGTTGTAAGTAGATCACCAATCTAAGGCAAGTTACTGGTGCACAACTAATCACCGATTAAGAGGCAGTTGTCACTTGTAACCTGATCATCGAACCTGAGGTAGTTTGCACTTGATCCTAGGAAGATGCTGCTGCGAAGAGTTCCTCCTATTGGTACAATGGATAATAGAATGGATGAGATGATGGAATTAATGAGAACAATGTGAATTAATTTGGATGTTGTTTAAGAAGATAGACAAAGAGGATTGACACCTAGACCTATTGTTGAAAGTGATGATGAGGAAGAATTTCAATCTGTTGAACAAAGTGGTAAAACCCTAGAAGGTCATGAAGAAGAAGAATCAGATCAAGTAAAGATGTTGTGAGCTATTTCAAAGATTGGGAAAAGACCTAGAGTGGATGTACAGAACTATACTAGTAATTTGAATCTAGAAGAGTTGATTGATTGGATAAATGACATGGAAGAATACTTTAAATATGAGGAAATTAAAGATCTGAAGAAGGTGAAATTTGCAAAGACAAAGTTGAAAGGACATGATGCTATATGGTGGAAAGATGTTTAGTTGGAAAAAAATAGGAGATAAAAGGAAAAGATTACAAAGTGGGACTAGATGGTGACAAAGTTGAAGAATCAATTCATACCTGCTGATTATGAGTTGGAGTTGTTGAAGAGATTACAAAACATGACACAAAAGGAGAAATTTGTGAAAGAAAACACTGAAGAATTTCATAAAATGATCATCAGAATAGGACATAGTGAAGCAAGCATGGAGAAAGTGGCTAGATACATCAATGGACTAGGATTGAACATTCAGGAAGAGATAAGCTTGATAAGGATGACATCTTTGGAAGAAGCATACCAGTTTGCACTAAAAGTTGAAGAGAAGTTAAGAGACATGATCAAAGGTAGAGAGGCAAAGGAGGTAAATTTATGAGAGGTAGGACATTTTTTAGCGGAGATAGATCTTATCTGGAGCAGAACAAGTTTGATAGCCCATTGAGGAAGGATGACAGAGATAATAATGCTTACCAGAGAGATGACAGAAATTTTCACCGAAGAGGAAACCCTAGTGCTTACTGGAATGAAGGATACAAAAGAGAAAGAAGAGGATTGGATAAGAGAACATTCAAAGCTACTTGTTTTAACTATGGAGGTGAAGGACATAGAGCATTTGAATGTAATCAGGGTAGTACAAGCAAGATGATAGAAAACAGTGGAAGAGCAACCTATGTTGAAGAAGAATGTGTTGAATCACCTTAGTCAGTTGGCAATCCGAAGAAAGGAGAATCATTGGTAATGAGGAGAGCACTATTTTAAATAGAGACAAATGAAGAACCATCATAGAGGAAAAGTTTGTTTAGAACCAGATGCAAATCCAGAGGTAAGTGTTGTAAAGTTGTGATTGATAGTGGTAGTTCAGATAATCTAGTTTATGAGGAGATGGTGACTAAGTTGAAGTTGGAAAGATTGAAACACCCTAAGCCCTACTAGATAGCATGGATTTAGGATGATCATAAGGTACTGGTGAGTGAATAATGTTTGGTGAAATTTCATATTAGATCTTATCATAATGAAGTCTTGTGTGATATTATGCCTACAGATGTTTGTCATATCTTGTTGGGTAGACCTTGGCAATATGGTAGAAAAGAAATGCACGATGGGAGAAAGAATACATATACCATAACAACAAATGGTAAGAGAATTACCTTGATTCATCTAGAGGATGACCCTAAGAGCAAAGTATGTGGAAATGCTAGAATCTTTTTGGTAGATGGAAGGAAATTTCTGGATGGTTTGAGACATGAGAATATGTGTTTTGCCTTGATTCCTAAGAAGTCTGAAGAATTGAAGAAAGAGATAGAAGAGCAATCGGAGGAGATAAAAGAGTTGCTGACAGAGTATGAAGACATCATATCAGATAATGTACCTAAAGGATTACCACCTATAAGGAGTATCAGTTATCACACGAATCTTATACCAGGAGCAAGTTTGCATAACAAAGCAACACACCAAATGACACCGACAGAGAATGAAGAATTGAATAGACAGATACAAGAGTTGCTGAGGAAAGGATTGATCAGACAAAGTTTGAGTCCTTGTGCAGTACTTACAGTGTTAGCACCAAAGAAAGATGGAGAACGGAGAATGTGTACTGATTCTAGAGCAATAAACAAGATCACAATTAAGTATAGATTTCCTTTACCTAGGATGGATGATATTATGGATTGTTTGAGTGGAGCAAGATATTTCACAAAGATAGATTTGAAGAGTGGATACCATCAGATTAGAATCAGAGCAAATGATGAATGGAAGACTACTTTTAAGACAAATAAAGGATTGTATGAGTGGTTAGTGATGCCTTTTGGATTAACAAATGCACCAAGTACTTTCATGAGGTTGATGAATGAAGTTCTAAAGAAATTTTTGGGTAAGTTTGTGATTGTGTATTTGGATGATATTTTGATTTTCAGTAAGACAAAAGAATAATATTTGTGGCATATTAGACAAGTTTTTCAGAGGTTGAGAGAAGAGAAATTGTTGATAAACACAAGAAATGTAGTTTCATGAAAGAAGATATGGTATATTTGGGATTTGTAATTTCTATGGAAGGATTGAAAATGGACCCTAAGAAAGTGAAAGCAATTGTTGAATGGCCTACACCGGAGAGCATTGGAGAGGTTAGATCATTTCATGGTTTGGCTAGCTTCTACCAGAAGTTCATTAGAAATTTCAGTTCAGTTTGTAACCCTATGATAGAGACAATGAGAGGTGACATAAAAGATTTCAAGTGGACATTAGGAGAAGATGAAAGTTTTGAGTTGTTGAAGCAGAAAGTGATAGAGCAACCTATTTTGGCATTACCAAATTTCAATAAGGTATTTCAAGTTGATTGTGATGCTAGTAGAAATGCAATTAGAGTAGTGTTAAGTCAAGAGGGTAGACCAGTAGCTTATTTCAGTGAGGAGTTGAATGATGCAAGGAGAATCTATTGAGTTTATGATCAAGAGTTCTATGCCATAATTCAAGCCTTGAAGAAGTGGAGACATTATTTGTTGCCTAAGGAGTTTGTGTTATATATAGATCATCAAGCTTTGCAATATTTGAATAGTCAAGGTAAGTTGAATTAGGGACATATGAGATGGGTAGAGTTCATGCAGAGTTATACTTTTATGTTGAAGCATAGGAGTGGAAAATCAAATAAAGTTGCTGATGCCTTGAGTAGAAGAAGAAATTTGTTAACAGAAATGAGAATTGACGTATTGGGTTTTGATGAATTGAAGAACATGTATGAGGGAGACACTGATTTTGTAGAACCTTGGAAAGCATGTAAGGAACTTGTTGTAGTAGATAGAAGTAAGTGATTGGTTTATTTCATTCAAGAAGATATGTTGTTCAAAGGAAGTCAGTTGTCCATACCTAGCAGTTTAATGAGAGACAACCTGATCAAGGAGAAACATAGTGGTGAATTGGCAGGACACTTTGGTATTGATAAGATAGTGGCTTTGGTAAGTGAAAATTACTTTTGGCCTTAGATTCATAAGGATGTTCAGAGATTTGTGCAAATTTGTAGGGTTTGTCAAGTTGCAAAAGGGAATAGTCAGAACACTAGATTGTATAAACCTTTGACAGTACCAGAGAGACCTTGGGAAAATATAAGCATGGATTTTGTAATGGGATTACCTAAGACACAGAGAGGACATGGTTCAATATTTGTAGTGGTTGACAGATTTTCAAAGTTGGCTCATTTCATACCTTGTAAGAAGACAACTAATGCAGTGCATGTGGTTGATCTATTTTTCAAGGAGATTGTGAGATTGCATGGATTACCTAGGAGTATAGTTTCATACAAAGATATAAAGTTTGTTGGATACTTTTGGAGAACACTTTGGAAGAAGATGAAGACAAATTTGAAGTTTAATTCAGCTTTTCATCCATAGATAGATGGACAGACAAAGGTAGTGAATAGGATTTTGGGAAACTTGTTGAGATGTTTGGTTGGAGACAAAGCCGAAAGTTGGGATTTGATTCTTTCACAAGAAGAATTTGCATATAATAATTCAGTCAATAGAAGGATCAGAAGAACATCTTTTGAGATTGTTATTGGAGTAAATCCTAGAGGAGTTACAAAATTGAGAGACATCAGTACAGAAGAAAAGAGAAGTGCAGAAGTAGAGGGATTTGTAGATCATATGAAAATAGTGCATAATCAGGTGAAGAAGCATTTGGAAGACTTGAACAGTAAGTACAAAGAGAAGGCAGATGAGAAGAGGAAGACAATACAAAGAATATCTTGTGAAGTGGAAGGGTAGACTAGAAGAAGATTCATCATGGATTTCTCAAGCTGAGGTGGACTGACTTGGTTCTCCCCTAGCCCCAGCAAAGTGAGGGACTCACTTTTTCAATAACCCTAGATGTCTGATGTAGGAGCATCCCTAGTTCAAGAGTAATCTTGCATTAACCAAAAACATTTGCATTTGCATTTCAATTCTTTCATTTCCCAGTTTAGTTTAGGTAGTTTAGTCAAAAACTGCTTAGCTGATGGTCTAGTTTTAGCATTTCACACCTTGTAAATATGGACTTAACATCTCAATTTATTCATCCACATCATATCAAGAATTTAGAGCATTTGGATTAGTTACTAGAAAGTTATCGATATCAGAAGATCCTTTGTTTTCTCAGTGTAGAGTTCTCTAATAATAATGAGTAATCAGCTGAAGGAGAAAGATTGGGAGCATTGGCCAACTTGTAGATCCTTGTCATTCATTCCACAATGTTCCTTGGTTCATGGCCAACCTTCCTCATAGGTCCGTACTTCATTGGATCCATTGGAGAAGGAGTTTTCAAGCTGATAGGTCCAACCTATCCAAGAACACACATTACACCCCTTCATCGAGATTCTGGATCTCTTGTGGCCGACACAAAGGAATCTATTGGTCTAGAAATGATATATAATGATGTAATAGATCCTTAGGAAAGTAGTTCAGAGATAGCTATTCACATTAGAATGATCTATAGTTTAGTTTGTGCAAAGGAGCTGTTGGTACCCATTTTGGTCTGGATCTAAGCACAGATGTTGGAGGGTTTTTTCTTTTTGGGCCCTAAGTTTCCTTGTTCATCGCTGTGACTTTCTCTATCGGTGAAACTTCTTTTTGAGTGCTCAGATTATGATTGAACCATCGTTTTGAACCACCGCGTTGAACCCTTTTGGTTCATGGTTCAACGGTTCAAGGCTTTGTGTCTATGTTCGGCAAATGTTCTTTTTGAAGTGCTCCGTTCGGAGTTGAACTTCTTGGTTGAACCATCCGTTTGAACCGGTTCATGGTTCAAAGGTTTGGAGCTTTACGTTTTTGGTTCATCGGAGTGATTGGCATCATCGGCGAGCTATTTTTTGTTCCCTCCGATGTGTTTGGTTTGGCCGATGGAAATGCCATCGGTGTGATATTCATCATCGGCAAGCTTCATTTGTGTTTGGCCAATGGATGTTATCGGCGTGTGTTGTATTATCGTTGTGAGTGTTTTGTGTTGATATCACCGATGGAGGGATTTGGAATGAGCATCGGTGCGACTTTGTACGATTGGCCGAAGAGTTTTTGACTTGCTCGATGGTGTATGTCACACCGACAGAAGGAGGAGGCCAGGGTCCATCAGCGTGAGTTGTGTTGTCGGTGAGCATCTTTTCTGTTACGTCGATGGTCTATGTCTTGGTGACAGGTGTGTTTGGAGTGAACCATCGGGATGACTTAGTATGTCGGCAAGGTAATTTTGGGCTAGCCCGACGGTTATTGTCTAGCTGATGAAGTATGTTTTGGTGGCCATCGGGGAGACTTGTATTGTCAGTGGGAGTCTGGAGAGTTAGCCTGATGGTCAGTCTCTGGCCAATGAGGGGAATGTAGTGAAACGGTCGGTGAGACTGTTGAGGTCAGCCAGAGGATTTTTGGATGCTCTGATGGAGGGAGTCACGCCGACGGGGGTGCAGAGTGTAGTTTGTGGTCATCGGCCAGACTATTGATGTCGGGATGAGTTTTGTGGAGTTGGCCGATGGTTCTTCTCTGGCCGATATGGAAGTTGTAGGCTTTCGGGAGGTGTCGTCGGCGAGACTTGATAGATCGGCACGAGGATTTGGGAGTTGGCCAATGGCCTGGGTCTGGGCGATGGGCTTTTGGGTGAAGGAGCATGTGTCAAGTGTGGCAAAAGCGCTCGACACCTATTATGCAAGTGACTATGCTTTTAAACTACTAAGGTGGTCTCTGCACCATGCATGTGGGATTAATCTCCTTGCATTATTTTGAACCTGTGGTAAACGCATTTTGGCAGGAACTTCATTTCGATTGTTGCGACTGATTTCTTGATGGCTGCGGGTGGTTGAGCCATCAATGGCGACTGTAGCAAGGATATGGGTGACGGTACAAGTGATTAAACTACTCGATTGTGAATGAGGACTTCCATACGGTGGCACAGGGCTCGAGGCCACCATTGTCTACTTTCTGTCTCTGAAGCAATAAATTCTGAGTGCCATTCCTTTGAAGGATCTGTATCCGGTAAATTTTGATATTTTGTCATGTAATTAATTGCTGCAGGTACACTTTCTGGCCAATATAGGCAGACGGTGTTACCATTTTTGTTGTTGTTGAAAACTGGACATTTTAGCTCTGTAATAAGATACAACTAGTTTTGGTTGCTCTGTGCAGCAAAACTTGCGAGTTTATGTATCTCCTGTTGTACGTTTGTGCATGAATCCACTGATTTCATGGTCAATTTTATATGAATAATGCTTTGTTTGCATGTGTTATGCTGATTCTGTCTCCAGTTTTGCATGTATCTTTCTTCTGAGTCCAGACATTCAAGGAATGTCTGAGATTCTAGAACATAGAATTCATGTGTTGAATGTTTAATCTTTTAACTTTTGCTCAAGGGGTATATTAAACTGTTTTTAAATTGAATATTAGGAAGGGTATACTACAATAGGGATGCCATAAGTATAGACAGCTTAACACTCTGTATTGGGAGATATCTGTAAGGTAGATATCATGTATATCCCCCTAAAATCCAATTTTAGTTGTTCATGCTGATCATTCATAGGTGTATGTCTACTGACTCCAAGCCCTGGATAGACACCAATCTAGCTCTGTGTTGAGGTTATATACCATGTCCAGCTTTGCATCCAAAAATCAAATCAAACCATTTCATCCTTCCACCTGTTAGTTGTAGGAGTAGGATTAGCATCCCTACGTACTCTCATACCCAACCAGACATATATGTCCAAGAATGTTGCCAACCTTGTGATTTGTTATACAAATCTTGGTCCTTACGTGAGAGTATTCTGCCTGTTGCTGTCAAGTTATATCTTTCTGTCATTGAGCTAGTCAAGGTCATACTTTTATCAAATAGGGACACCCCCCTTAGTGCAGCAGAACCAGAAGTGAAGGGGAGGAGCTCATGTAACCTCCTATATTCAGTTGGCTGAATCTACCTGTGCATTAGAACTGGCAAACCCTAATGCTGATTCAGAAGAAAAACCAACAAATTGGCGACTCTGCTGGGGATGGTGATTTGAAAATTATTATTTTTGTCCTCCCTGGTGAAATATCTGTGTGCCCATCTGAGTCGCCAAGAAATTGGTGACTCCGCTGGGGAGATCAATGTCATATCCATGAAAGTTTGAGTCTATGAGATTGAAGAATTAGGCCTGGATGTGTTTGTTGCAGCAGAGAAAAAGGTTGTATATGTGACTCTACTGGTGGATGACCCAGAAAGAAAGAAATCAATTTGCAATTTCAGCTTGTTTGAAGCTCATTCCTCTTTAAGGAGGTGGCGACTCTGCATCAAAGAACCTGATAAAAGAACAAAATCAGTTAGAGAAGAATTTGTAGCTCCTGCAACATATCCAGGTATTTCATATTGTTTGATAGACTCCCTTTTTGGTGAGGTAGCACTGGTTAAAAGGGAAACATTGGTGAAAGCAGAGCTTGCATACTTTTATTAGAACTTATTCTGTATTTCAAAGGGCATGCAATGTTGCTAAAAAGACTCTGTAGACACCTAAAATTGGCTTGCTTCGCAAACTAATTTTCCATATCTCTATACCCTCATTATTCCTCCTATTAATTAAATAAATTCATTTTATTTAATTAATTTATCCCTCATTGTCTACCTTGACCATTTACCCATTCTTTGTGATAAATTAATTCATTTAATTTATCACTTTTACCTTACAACATTATCCTCATTTGATTAAATAAATATTCACAATATTTATTTAGTTAAATTATCCTTTTCCCTAATCCTCATTAATTAGATACATCATACTTATCTAATTAATCTAGTCTACTAATTGACCTACCCTAACCTACCCTAGCCTACCTATCCCCTAGACCTAGGTTAATTAAGCTAAGCACTTAATTAACCTTGCTTATCCCCTTCTTCCATGCACCTTTTGAATAAAAATCAATCTTTTATTCAAAGGGTCAAATCCCCCTTAACCCTCATTTATCACTCTCTTACACATGTAAGAGTACCATCTTCACATCTCCACATAAAAGTGAATTAAAAATTCACTTGTCATGTCCCCTCTTCCCAAAATGAATCTTTTATTCATTTTAATCCTCCACACCTTTCCCCATGTGAATTTAAAATTCACTTTTAATGAGAGCCCTCCAATCCCATTGACCAAGTTTCAACCCTTGATCTCCCTCATTCACTCTCCTTGTGACACTTGTCACAAGGCTATGGCTTCAATCCTAACCCTAACTCTCATTGATTCCTAGCCCTTGATCTTATTTTTCAATCCTCACCCTCCATCCTCCTTTCAAGAACTCTATAAATGAAACCCTCTCCAAGCCATTTTGGAGAGACTCAATCATGCACCAAACCTCTGCCAAAATCTCTCCACAATCTCCTTATCATGCCACCATAATGTCAAAATCTTGCCTCAATCCCATCTAATCTATCCATCCACCTTGTCTCTCATCTACATTTGTGTTGAAAAGCTTTTGAGCAATCCACATTAGTCACACTGATCACGGGAACAATCTTGAGGAGCTCTTGGGTGTATCTCCTTCCCGCATGGATTCATGAGGTCTCAAATGAAGGTATAATCGTTTCGTTTATGCATTAGATTAGTTCTTATCTTCATTTAGATTTCACTTATCACACCTAAAATTGGCTTGCTTCACAAACTAATTTTCCATATCTCTATACCCTCATTATTCCTCCTATTAATTAAATAAATTCATTTTATTTAATTAATTTATCCCTCATTGTCTACCTTGACCATTTACCCATTCCTTGTGATAAATTAATTCATTTAATTTATCACTTTTACCTTACAACATTATCCTCATTTGATTAAATAAATATTCACAATATTTATTTAGTTAAATTATCCTTTTCCCTAATCCTCATTAATTAGATACATCATACTTATCTAATTAATCTAGTCTACTAATTGACCTACCCTAACCTACCCTAGCCTACCTATCCCCTAGACCTAGGTTAATTAAGCTAAGCACTCAATTAACCTTGCTTATCCCCTTCTTCCATGCACCTTTTGAATAAAAATCAATCTTTTATTCAAAGGGTCAAATCCCCCTTAACCCTCATTTATCACTCTCTTACACATGTAAGAGTACCATCTTCACATCTCCACATAAAAGTGAATTAAAAATTCACTTGTCATGTCCCCTCTTCCCAAAATGAATCTTTTATTCATTTTAATCCTCCACACCTTTCTCCATGTGAATTTAAAATTCACTTTTAATGAGAGCCCTCCAATCCCATTGACCAAGTTTCAACCCTTGATCTCCCTCATTCACTCTCCTTGTGACACTTGTCACAAGGCTATGGCTTCAATCCTAACCCTAACTCTCATTGATTCCTAGCCCTTGATCTTATTTTTCAATCCTCACCCTCCATCCTCCTTTCAAGAACTCTATAAATGAAACCCTCTCCAAGCCATTTTGGAGAGACTCAATCATGCACCAAACCTCTGCCAAAATCTCTCCACAATCTCCTTATCATGCCACCATAATGTCAAAATCTTGCCTCAATCCCATCTAATCTATCCATCCACCTTGTCTCTCATCTACATTTGTGTTGAAAAGCTTTTGAGCAATCCACATTAGTCACACTGATCACGGGAACAATCTTGAGGAGCTCTTGGGTGCATCTCCTTCCCACATGGATTCGTGAGGTCTCAAATGAAGGTATAATCATTTTGTTTATGCATTAGATTAGTTCTTATCTTCATTTAGATTTCACTTATCACAGACTCATTTAAAGGACTTTAGGAAAGTTTGAAAAAATAGTCTAAATTTTGAGTGCCTAAAGTCATTGTTTGTAGAAAATCTGAGTAGAGAGGAGGGTTGTAAAAACATAAAGGATGTATTATCAGCCTATGCACCCTTGTGAAGTGTCAAGTGCAAAAATGTATAGTAGTCAGTCCCAACAATGTAATAAAAGAAGTTTCAACATAGACAGATATAAGCCCATAAATTTCAATGGCATTTGTGGCTATCCAAATGCTCTTCCACCTAAAATCAGAATTTTTTTGCCTAAATTTAATGGTATAAAGGATGAATCAGCTGAGAGACACTTGCAGCAGTTTATGAATGTGATAGATGACTTTGAGATTGACCATGAGGATGTGGTTATGAGGTTATTTGTTCAATCTCTAGATGAAGGTGCAAGGGACTGGTTTTCCTACCTTCCAGCTCACTCTGTCAGCTCTTGGCATGGTTTTAAATCTACATTTCTAGTACAATATGGTGAAAGAATCTCTAAATATGCATTTATTAGTAATTTTATGTACATCCATATTGAAGAAGGTGAGTTGATCCCAGCCTTTAACCTCAGATTTATGAGGGCATTGAATAGAATTCCAGAATGCATGAGACCTAATGATGCACTGTGCTTAGTTGTCTATTTGGGAGCTTTTGATAAGAAAATGAGTTACAAATTAAGAGACAAGGAGCCCACCACATTGCATCAGGCACATCAGTTTGCAATAGATATTGAAAACAATTGGAGGTATGGAATACAAAAGGGTTATTTTTCTAAAATTTTTTGTTGTCTTGCAACTCCTGATGTTAATGAAAGATTTAATTTAGGAGTTGACAATGAATGTCAAAGTATTCACACCCCTGTTGTCCTAGTTTTTGCATCATTTCAAGTTGATGATGTTTCTGTTATAAAGGAGGATGTCTTGTTTTGCCGAACAAATGAAGTTGAAAACAATGGTTTTTCAAGTAATATTTACATACCAACCCTTATTAAAGAGCCATCATGTTTAAATGATCCAATTGTGCAAGGTTGTGATCATGTGGATCAACAGTCAGTATCAGTTTCATCAGGAAGTATTTGAGGGATGGAGAATGATGCAAATAGCTCAACTTCAGAATGCATTGAAACAGCAGAAATCTTGTATATGGGGCAATCAGTTGATAGAAATGATATCCATGATCAATTCATGGATCAGGTTTGTTCTTCTTATGACTCTGGATCTGATAGTACTAAAGAAGAATTGGAGTATCATGAAGAAGAAGTAGAGGCCTTTGCGGTGAGTGTTAATCCCCTTTATGATGAGTCTACAGATGCCTTTGATGCTGTGAATCTTGACTTTCAGTGGTGTAGGATTAATCCTCTTTTTGAGGATGATGATGAATATAAGGAGACTGTTGACCTTGGTGTTACATCAGTTTGTGAGTGGGGGGCATATGAATCAGATATCTTCAGTTCTTGTGAAGATACTATGGATTTGCAAACTGTGAATGATGGATGTTCATCATCACCTAGTTTAGATATGTGCAACATTGGGTGTGTGGATCAGGATTTGTTTTCAATATCAGTAGATATTGGGGGTCTCATTTTTTCTGAGTATTTTGAGTTTTTGGATCAGCTGGATGAGTGCCTGATGGTGTGCAGTAGCCAGATAAATGATGAAGACTGCCAAGAGCAGTATGATGTACCATCTGAAGAGTATAACATGCATATGTTGCTTAATGCTGAAGGATTTTTTAGCATGTATGGTTGCATGTTTGATTTTGAAATGCAGAGTGACAGAGGCAGTACTACAAGTGGCAAGCTGTCAAAGGTGGTGGAATATCTAATTGAGCAAATGACCTTATGGACAAACTATGCCAATTTTTTTAGTTGGGATTGGGATCTTTCAGTTTGGAATCAGGCATTTGGCAGGAAAAAAATTTGGTTCTTCCTTTTTGGCTACCTGGGGCCACACAAGTGATGACTAAAATATAGTTTTTGTGCAGGTTGGTGCAAATATTGACTCTGTTGCCCAATAGATATGGCCCAATCTGCGAAACTAGAGATTCTGGGGTCCTCGCTGCAGTTTTGCACCTGCACATCCCCAGACAGAGCCAGTGTTGGTACCCATTTTGGTCTAGATCTGAGCGCAGATGTTGGAGGGTTTTTTCTTTTTTGGCCCTAAGTTTCCTTGTTCATCGCTGTGACTTTCTCTATCGGTGAAACTTCTTTTTGAGTGCTCAGATTATGATTGAACCATCGTTTTGAACCACCGCGTTGAACCCTTTTGGTTCATGGTTCAACGGTTCAAGGCTTTGTGTCTGTGTTCGGCAAATGTTCTTTTTGAAGTGCTCCGTTCAGCGTTGAACTTCTTGGTTGAACCATCCGTTTGAACCAGTTCATGGTTCAAAGGTTCGGAGCTTTACATTTTTGGTTCATCAGAGTGATTGGCATCATCGGCAAGCTATTTTTTGTTCCCTCCGATGTGTTTGGTTTGGCCGATGGAAATGCCATCGGTGTGATATTCATCGTCAGCAGGCTTCATTTGTGTTTGGCCGATGGATGTTATCGGCCTGTGTTGTATTGTCGGCGTGAGTGTTTTGTGTTGATATCACTGATGGAGGGATTTGGAATGAGCATCAGTGTGACTTTGTGCGATTGGCCGAAGAGTTTTTGACTTGCCCGATGGTGTATGTCACACCAACAGAAGGAGGAGGCTAGGGTCCATTAGCGTGAGTTGTGTTGTCGGTGAGCATCTTTTCTGTTACGCCGATGGTCTATGTCTTAGCGACGAGCGTGTTTGGAGTGAACTATCGGGATGATTTAGTATGTCAGCAAGGGAATTTTGGGCTAGCCCGATGGTTGTTGTCTAGCTGACGAAGTATGTTTTGGTGGCCATCGGGGAGACTCGTATTGTCGGTGGGAGTCTGCAGAGTTAGCCTGATGGTCAGTCTCTAGCCGATGAGGGGAATGTAGTGAAACGGTCGGCGAGACTGTTGAGGTCAGCCAGAGGATTTTTGGATGCTCCGATGGAGGGAGTCACGCTGACGGGGGTGCAGAGTGTAGTTTGTGGTCATCGGCCAGACTATTGATGTCGGGATGAGTTTTGTGGAGTTGGCCGATGGTTCTTCTCTGGCCGATATGGAAGTTGTAGGCTTTCGGGAGGTGTCGTCGGCGAGACTTGATAGATCGGTAGGAGGATTTGGGAGTTGGCCGATGGCCTGGGTCTGGGCGATGGGCTTTTGGGTGAAGGAGCGTGTGTTGAGCGTGGCAAAAGCGCTCGACACCTATTATGCAAGTGACTATGCTTTTAAACTACTCAGGTGGTCTCTGCACCATGCATGTGGGATTAATCTCCCTGCATTATTTTGAACCTGTGGTAAACGCATTTTGGCGGGAACTTCATTTTGATTGCTACGACTGATTTCTCGATGGCTGCGGGTGGTTGAGCCATCAATGGCGACTGTAGCAGGGATATGGGTGATGGTACAAGTGATTAAACTGCTCGATTGTGAATGAGGACTTCCATACGGTGGCACAGGGCTCGAGGCCACCATTGTCTACTTTCTGTCTCTGTAGCAATAAATTCTGAGTGCCATTCCTTTGAAGGATCTGTATCCAGCAAATTTTGATATTTTGTCATGTAATTAATTGCTGCAGGTACACTTTCTAGCCAATATAGGTAGACGGTGTTACCATTTTTGTTGTTGTTGAAAACTGGACATTTTGGCTCTGTAATAAGATACAACTAGTTTTGGTTGCTCTGTGCAACAAAACTTACGAGTTTATGTATCTCCTGTTGTACGTTTGTGCATGAATCCATTGATTTCATGGTCAATTTTATATGAATAATGCTATGTTTGCATGTGTTATGTTGATTCTGTCTCCAGTTTTGCATGTATCTTTCTTCTGAGTCCAGGCATTCAAGGAATGTCTGAGATTCTAGAACATAGAATTCCTGTGTTGAATGTTTAATCTTTTAACTTCTGCTCAAGGGGTAGATTAAACTATTTTTAGATTGAATATTAGGAAGGGTATACTGCAATAGGGATGCCGTAAGTATAGACAGCTTAACACTCTGTATTAGGAGATATCTGTAAGGTAGATATCATGTATATCCCCCTGAAATCTAGTTTTAGTTGTTCATGCTGATCATTCACAGGTGTATGTCTACTGACTCCAAGCCCTAGATAGGCACCAATCTAGCTCTGTGTTGAGGTTATATACCATGTCCAGCTTTGCATCCAAAAATCAAATCAAACCATTTCATCCTTCCACCTGTTAGTTGTAGGAGTAGGATTAGGATCCCTGCATACTCTCATACCCAACCAAACATATATGTCCAAGAATGTTGCCAACCTTGTGATTTGTTATACAAATCTTGGTCCTTACGTGAGAGTATTCTGCTTGTTGCTGTCAAGTTATATCTTTCTGTCATTGAGCTAGTCAAGGTCATACTTTTATCAAATAGGGACACCCCCCTTGGTGCGGCAGAACCATAAGTGAAGGGGAGGAGCTCACATAACCTCCTATATTCAGTTGGCTAAATCTGCCTGTGCATTAGAACTGGCAAACCCTAATGCTGATTCAGAAGAAAAACCAACAAGAGCTTCAAAGCTTTATCTTGAGCATGTATGTGATTAGGCCTATGAGCTAAGTTGTAAGCTCGCATGTTGTTGGCCAGATTGTGTTTGAATTCTTTGATATACTGAATGACTGAATCTACACCTTTTCTATATTCTTGAGTTGTTTTTGTTGTGTTTACTCTTGTTGCACGGTCTGATCAGTTCACTCTGTGAACCCTCCTACTGTGACTACACTGGAAATGAATTAGGATTAGGATTATGTGGGATTAATGGATGAGATGATTAATGATAATTGATGGGATTGGATTAAGATGGATGATAGGTTTGATTAGGGAGATGGATTGTATTAAGATTAGGGATGAAATGAATTAGGAGTGGATGATGAAGATTGATTATGATTAATGATGAAGTGGATTATGAGAGACTTGGTTAAGCTCAAATAGTGGGATTGGATTAAAAGTTCAATTGATGGGAATTGATTAAGCTCAAATGATGGGGTTGATGAAGGGGGATTTGAATGAGATGATTAGGGATGAGAGATAATTGGATTAAGATAATTATAGGAGGAGATGATTGGAATATGATAAGTGGATGAAGTTATTTGGGATTAAGGAAAATGTATTATGTTTAAGATTGAATTAAGATAGTGATGAAGAATTGGATTAGGAAATGTATAATATGATTAGGATAATGGAAAGTGGATTAGGATATGGATTAGGAAGATAATGGATATTGGATTAGAAAGTTATTAGAATGATGAGATGGGATTAAGCTCAAAGATGGGATATGATTAAGCTCAAATGATGGGATTGATTAGGAATAATGATGATGATTAGGAAATGGATGAGGTGGATAATGGATTTAAATTAGGACCTTGTCTTAACTTGGCAAATTGATTTGGATTAGGGCCTAGTGATGATAGATTAGGAGAATGATTTGGATGACTAAGATAATGATTAGGATGAAATTGGATAATTGGATGAGTGATTAGGAGCAATTAGATTGAGATGTGATGGATTAGGAAGAAATTGGATTAGGATAATGTGGATTAAGAGGAAAATGGATTTTTTGGACTTAGATTAGAAAAATGGATGATTTGGAGGAGGATTAGGATGGGTGATTAAGAGGTGATTAAGGATGGCTAGGTGCTTGACCTTAGGAAACTTTGCAATAAAATAAACACACATACATGCAAAATTCTTGCAAAGGATTTGGATTTGATTTAGATTGAGGAGATTCAAGGGTTTCGATGATGAAGACATGCCAAACACTTGATTACAAGCCTAAAATTAGTCAAGTAGGTGTGACATATCTTGTAGATCTCATGAATAGTCATGGGCCAATCCCAACTCAAAATAGAGAAGCAATTCCCACTCCCATTAATAGCATAATTCCATAGATTGGATAGATAGGGAATATAAGGTCATGTACCACCTTATACCCCTTTAGAGATTTTTGTCTTGTCCAAAGTAGACCCTATCTCAAGTATGATGGTATGTGTGAGCTTCTTACCCTCCTACTACAACGGTGCACCATAAGATATGATGACTGATGGGATTAAGCTAGGATGTATGGGCTTCTAGGGGATATCCTCGATACACACAAGGTACGTGAGGCCTATACATGTGAGATGAGGGGTATGTCTAATGCAATGGTATGAGAGGGTAACCCACTCTCCTCCTTCACTTTGCAAGGTATAATGTTCTTGCAAGATTCACCCAAATGACAAATGTACCCAAATGGAAGAGTCTTTCAATTCTCTTCCAAATTTGTATACCCCACTAGATCGTGAAGGGTTGAGGTTGTTACTATTGGAAAGAGACACTATATGGATTCATGATTGTTGTCATTGATGGCAAAAAAGTTCATCCCACACATCCATAGGACATGGTGTGTCTCTACCGGAAGTCAGATTGAAGATTGTTGTGGTCCGGTAAACAAGAACAGAGCATGTGGCAAGGTCTGATAGACAAGTCTGGATCTCTTAGAGGAAGTATCTTGGTGAAGTATGGATTTGGGGAAGTCAAGAGGACTACCTTGAGTGTTACATTCCAAGGATTTAGCCTCTGGTGATAGATGAGGAAAAAGATATGAATAGTTGAGTACCGGATTCCTGAGTGATAGTGTGAATAGAGGAAGAACTGACTGACAGAACATCAGACTACTTTCTGGATGTGTTACTGATGGTGGTAAAGGTTATGAAGGCATGAATCATGTTTGGCTGACATGATTAATAATTTCTACAAGCATATACTTGATCCACATTACTTGATGTGCAAGGATTCAGCCAACAGATCAGAATTAGTGAAAAGATTGACTATTCTGCGTGCCGACTAGAAAGGTGATGAAATTACTTGTGCGGATATATATACATGATGGATTTAGTTGTGAGAGGTGTTGTTGTTGTTAATGTTGTGCAAATAAAAGCAGAAGAGCAGAGCAGAAGTAGTAAGGAAGGTTCGGTATGTGAAAGGAAAGCAGCATAAGAAAAGAGGAAAGATGAATTGCAGCAGATCAGTGTACTGAGCTTAACCGGAATTGAACTCTAGCATTTGTAGATGGCCCCAATCAGTTCAAGTATTGTATAACACTCTTTTTGTAGACAGTGAGTCTCTTGTAGGTAGTGTGCCTCTTGTGAGCAGTGTGCTTGGGCAGTGAGCCCTAATTGGCAAGTGCCATTTTTGTTTTTCTATTCTTCTAACAGAGAATACAATCTTGGGTTAATCACCCCGTGGTTTTCTCCCTTAACAGGGTTTCCATGTCAAAAATATTGTGTCATGTGTATTTCCATTTCATGGTTATGTTTGCTTGTTTGAATTAATGCTGTATTGATCAATAAAAAAATTTAGAAAACAAAAATAATTAGGATAACTGATTCACCCCCCTCTCAGTTATCAACAATTGGTATTAGAGCCAAGTTCCTCCTAACAAAGTCTAACAATTCAAGGAAGATCTGGGAATCCAAATGGATGCATATGGTTTAAGGGAGCAACTCAAGACTGCCCTTGAAGATCTTGAACAATCAAACTCTGAAGTCAATGAATTAAAGGAAAGACTCAAATAGGCTGATGATTTCATGAGAGAACTAAAAGACAAATTAAATCTCTCTATGAAAAAGAGAAAGGAACTGCTTCAGCAATTGGCAAGACAAAGTGAAACAAATAATGCAAATGAAGAGCTGATTGAGAAAATCAAGTTATGTGAAAAGTTATCAAAAAAAGTCATTATGGTAAGACATGAAATGGAATCAGGAGTTATAAAGTTTACCCAAGAGATTGAAGAGAAAAGAAAAACTGAAGATAATCTAAGACAATCTCTCAAGGAGAAATCAAAAGATTGCCACCAGATGGATAGAATTATCAGACATCTTGAATCTGATCTTGAAGATGCTAAAGATAATGAAGAAAAACTTGAGGATCAAATTGTCTCTCTCAAAAGGGATCTTCAAACAACAAATGAATATAAAGAGGAATTCAAGATAAGTTTTGCTCAACTTGAAGTTCTTCTTGGAAGTCAAAAGAAGGTAGATGACAAGTGTGGCTTGGGATATGAGAAAGGAGAAAGCTCCAGATCCGGTCAGAAGAATTTTGGACCAGAAAATCCAAGGAACAGGCCTAGAAGACCTCTGGTTAGACAACCCAATGCTCAAAGATATCCATCCTTCAATGGATACTGCCACAACTACAATCACTTTGGTCACAAAGCTAATCAGTGCAGAAAGAGAATGAATCAGACTAATTCATCCTTCTCCGGACAGTGTTTTAACTACAAAAGGTATGGTCATAAGTCTCATGAATGCAAAAATATGTAAATGAACAAATCATTCAATGGTAGATGCTTTGCATGCAATAGAGTAGGTCATATGACTAATCAATGTAGATCAAGAGGATATCAGTCAAATATGCAAAGAAATGTTGTTTGCCAAATCTGCAATAGGTCCGGTCATAGTGCAAGATTCTGTAGAAGCAAGAATCAGGACAAAAGAGGTCCAGTATATCATAATCAAAATCAAGATAAGGGTAAACAAAAGGTGAATGTGGATGAAGTTAAAAGTGAGATGAGCAAGATTTGGGTAAAGAAAATTACTAAGAACGCAGAGATTGGATCCGCACCAGACTCTGGTGTTGATATTCCTTCCGAAAATTAAAAAGTGAGCTCTAGCTCAGGAGGAAACACAAAGAAAACCTTGTTCCCCCAACCAGTCAAGTGGTGCCGGAACTAGCACAAGAAGAGTTGCGGATTGAAGGGTTCATAAAGGAAACATCCAAACAAACTATGGTTAAGATTTGGAAGATCTGCATGATGTTTAAAGATTAGAACAGATGCGGTTCTTCAAGTCATCCGAATAAGGCAAACTGGAATAATGTAGGTTGAGCATTTATTGCAATCTGATATTAGGGTTTACGGAGTAATATAAGGGTTTTTTCATTAATCACTTGTTCATTCTGCACTCAAGAAGAAACGAAAAGTGGAGCTCTACAACGAAATTCCTCAAGTTCATCAAAGATCATTTGCAGAAGTCATTACATCCAAAAATCAATCCAACCAACTCCGTGAAACCAAAAGGCGCAAAAGGTATTTTCTGTTTTCAAATATCTCACTGCAAATCTCTTGATAATGGGTACTTTGAATATTGTAAAGATTTCTGATAGACCTCATCCTACATTTAAGAAACATCCATACAAATCCTTGGAGGTAGATCCCCTAGGTGCATTTTCCAATGTTCTGCATGGTGTTTTGCACACTGAAGATATTAGGGTTTATATACACGCAAATGTTGAAGAGTTTGGGGAATTCAAACTAAGAGATATCTATCACAAACAACTGTTAGATTATTCATTTGAGCTCAAACCCCAATACAAGGGCCTCCGGAACAAGCACTTTGCACAATACATACATTTCCCCTATTTTACGGAGGATGAATGGGTTAGGTACATTTTGAGTAGAATACATGACAATTTCATGTGGTTAAATGGACCATTCAAGATCACTAAATATGCCATCAGGGCAGTTACCAGACTACACTCATCCGGTGGGATTCCTGTTCTTAAATCTGTAAAGAACCAAACTGTGAGGGAGGCTACCGGATCTAAGTTTGACAAAAGAGCAATGACAGTAGATGACATCATTGATCCGGATGTCAAGTTTGCTTCTATGATCATTGGATATAAGATATATCATTCTAGCAGAGAAAATTCTGTACCTGGAATTGCCATCTATATCGCTTATGAAATGCTAAGAAAGGATGTAGACTATGATCTTTGTCAGCTTCTCTTGAACCAACTCTTGGACAATCTGCAGAAAATCAAGAAAGATAAAAAGAATTCATTCAAGTATGGTGGATTAATTTTGTGCTTATTCTTCTACTTTATGAATGAGCTTCCCAGATCTAGTGGCTAGGTATGGGAGAATGATAGGCCAGTAGCTATCCAAATCAGAGATTATTTACATGGACTTGGTGATAACAAAGCACAGAATACAGCTCTGTGGGGATACTTCAAGAACTTTCAGAACATGATGCAAGCAAGAGAAAGGATTCCCTAGTCTCTTGTTGAGAAATACAAAGACACAGTCTGTTTTATGGTAGAGATTGATCAATGCCTAATGGAGGCAGTAGAACCAAGGACAGTCTGGATCATGCCCACGGGGTATGAAGTTGATGAATAGATTGTGGAGCTGCATGTTCAACACATGCTAAGTCAGCCAAAGGATCCAAAGGCAGAAAGGTTTGGAATCTTTGAGGAGCTGAGTGTAAAGATTCATGTGGAACTCAGAGAACCAGAGATGAAAAGGAAGGTGAGAAAAGAAGTAGAACATATTGCCCAAGGCCTTGGCATCTCAAAGGAGGCACTTGATGCCCATAGGGAAAAGAGACAAAAGGCTGAGGCAAAGAAGAAAGAAGTAGAAGAGGGAAGCAAGAAAAGTGCTCTGGTAGAAACCTCAACCCGGACCAGATCATCAAAGAGATCTGCACCTGTCACAACCAAAAGCTCAAAAACATCAAAACTAGAAGTTCAAACATCTGGCAAAGGAGAGAAAAGGTCTAAAACAAAAGCCACAAGGGCTTATACAAGTCAAAGAGATGAAGAGGAAATTGAATCAGATGAGGGGGTAAAGGAAATAAAGAAGCAAAAGAAGAAAGGATCCGGTAAACCTTCCCTAGGAAAAGAAAAGGAAGAGAAGGAAGAGGAATTTGTTGAAAAACCCACTCTCTCCTTAGATGATGTAGTGAAAGTAGTCACAGTGGATGGGAACTTGCAACCCTTAAAAGAATTCTATGATGAATATAATGAAGTAGATAAAAAGATTCTGGAGGAAGCCATAGTTAAGTTTTTGAACATTTACAATAAAGCTTTTATTGAAATTATCTCTTTAATTGCTAAAAGCCTAGAAAAGGAGTTGGAAATGAGAAAGACCAATGCCATGGCAAAAGACCTTGAGATTTGAGAACAAATAGCTATTTAGCTATATCCTTCAATCGATCCCAAGACAATGAATATGGTATTCAAGGATTGCAAGGATGAGTTCAAGAGCAAAGCAAGGATGAATCAGCTCATGCTTGGTGAGACTGACAAGGTAGCCAAGGACACTGAAGAGATTCTCGAGAAAACCTTCAAAAGATTTAATCTTCCTATTATAGAGGACTTGGGTACTGATCCCTCAACCACAAGTGTTGCAGAAGAAACTATTGAGAAAATGACAGAAGAGGTGGGCCCTGAACAGACTAACATTTCTCCTCCGGGTTCCCCTACAGTCTCTGGATCTAAAGGAGAAGAAAAATTATAGGAGAAAGAAGTAGAGGTGAAGGAAAAAGAAGATGACAGTGCTAAGGTTGCAGAAGGAGAGAAGATTTCAACAGAGAAGACCACAACTGCTAGTGGTGAGAATGTAGAAGGAGAGAAAACTCCAAAGGACAGCTCCAAGACTGCAGAAGAGAAGAAACATCTGTCTCCAGCAAGAGACACTGCAGAATCAGTCAAGGACTTCTTGACAAAAGCAACTATAGAAATTGATGAACCGTACCTATTAAAAGGACCATTAGATTTTGACTCTCTATCATTGGTGCAAACAATGAAAATAGCCTCATTTGCAAATGAGAAGGTCAAAGAGAAACTACTGAAATCTCACATGGAAGATTGTGAGCTTATGGAGGTAGCATCTGGAGTGCTAGAAAAGATCATGCCATCTTTTCAGAAGGATCCCACAGCCTCCTGTTTTGGTAATCTCAAAACCCTAGTCAGCAGTGTTAATACACATTTTGATTCTCTAGAAAAGTCAGTTGAAGAAAAGGTCCGGAAGGAGTTTTTGGATAAAAGGTTCTCCGAGGTACAGGGTTTGATCATTAATGATAGGAGAAACATGAATATTGGGATAAAAAGCTTAGAAAATGCTCTTAAGGATGGCGAAGAAATATACAAATTTTGTATCTCCTGGTCCAAAGTAATAGTGGAGATTGAGAAGAAAATAAAAGAACAAGAGGACAAACTACTAAGCTTGTCTCAAAGTTTTGATCCTCTTTCATCCTCCATAGTAAATCAAGAGTGTTAGACTATTGCAATCACAAATGCAATAAAGAATTTTGAGAAGGAAAGGAAGAACATAATTAACCGGATGGGTGAATTTAGAAGGATTATTATCCCTAAGTTAGAGGCCATGCATGAGACCATAAATGATGCTCAGATTACAGCCCAGACCAATGATCTGACAGATCTTAAAAAGACAAAAGCATTTGCATTCCTGTTGAGTGGTCACATCTCAATTTTAGACAGGATGAATCAGAGTTGGGTGACAAAAGTTGTACAGTTGAAGAATACTTTTTCAGACATACTTAAGCATATGTAAGTACAACTTGTATATATATATACTTATGTGGCTAAATATAGGTAAATTTTTGAAAATTTTGGTATGCAGACCCTACCCTTTGCCATTGATGTCAAAGGGGGAGTGAGGAGCAGTGAAAAATAAGGAATCCAACTAAGGGGGAGCTCCGGAAAATGTATATAAAGACAGAGCATCAGCCAAGGGGGAGCATAGTATAAACACTTAGTCATTTTTCACTAAGTGTTGCCATCAATGCCAAAGGGGGAGATTGTTGGCAAGAGACACTATATGGATTCATGATTGTTGTCATTAATAGCAACAAAGTTCATCCCACACATCCGCAGGACATGGTGTGTCTCTACCAAAAGTAAGAATGAAGATTGTTATGGTCTAGTAAACAAGAACAGAGCATGTGGCAAGGTCCGACAGACAGGTCCAGATCTCTCAAAGGAAGTATCTTGGTGAAGTGCAGATTTGGGGAAGTCAAGAGGACTACCTTGAGTGTTACATTCCAAGGATTTAGCCTCCGGTGATAGATGAGGAAAAAGATATGAATAGTTGAGTACCGGATTCCTGAGTGACAGTGTGAATAGAGGAAGAACTAACTGACAGAACATCAGACTACTTTCTGGATGTGTTACTGATGGTGGTAAAGGTTATGAAGGCATGAGTCATGTTTGGCCAACAAGATTAATGATTTCTACAAGCATATACTTGATCCGTATTACTTGATGTGTAAGGATTCAATTGACATATCAGAATTAGTGAAAATATTAACTATTCCAGGTGCTGACTAGAAAGGTGATGAAATTACTTGTGCGGATATATATACATGATGGATTTAGTTGTGAGAGGTGTTGTTGTTGTTAGTGTTGTGTGAATAAAAGCAGAAGAGCAAAGTAGAAGCAGTAAGGAAGGTCTGGTATGTGAAAGGAAAGCAACATAAGAAAAGAGGAAAGATGAAGTGTAGCAAATCAGTGTACTGAGCTTAACCAGAACTGAACTCCAACATTTGTAGATGATCCCAATCAGTTCAAGTATTGTATAACACTCTTTTTGTAGACAGTGAGTCTCTTGTAGGCAGTGTGCCTCTTGTGAGCAGTGTGCTCAGGTAGTGAGCCCTAATTGGCAAGTGCCATTTTTATTTTTCTATTCTTCTAACAGAGAATACAATCTTGGGTTAATCACCCCGTGGTTTTCTCCCTTAATAGGGTTTCCACGTCAAAAATATTGTGTCATGTGTATTTCCATTTCATGGCTATGTTTGCTTGTTTGAATTAATGCTGCATTGATCAATAAGAAAGTTCAGAAAATAGAAATAATTAGGATAACTGATTCACCCCCCCTCTCAGTTATCAACAGTTACAAGGTGTACATCCTTGGTCTCCTTGTGTTGTGCAGTGCATCACTTGGGTTTGTGACAAGGCTTAATCACCTCCTGTGGATTCATTAACTTTGGTGGTTGTATCAGGTATTAATAGGTTGATCTTTTAGTGCAATGACAACCATCTTTGCCATAATTAGTATCAGAGCTTGGGTCACAGGTTTGAACCCCTTGCTTGTGCTGGGGGGATTATTACAATGTGTACGTCCTTGGTCTCCTTTTGTTGTGTAACGCAGTGTTTGGGTTCATGACAAGGCTTAACCACCTCCAGTGGATTCATTAACTCTAGCGATTGTATCGGGCATTAACAGGTTGATCTTTTGGTGTAAAGACAACTATATTTGAAATAGAGGTCATCCCTTTGGTGATGAAATCCAAGCCAGGCCCCCTAGAGGAAACAATCCAAGGTGTTTTTGATCTCCAAGATCGCTAAATGATGCAAGGAGAGAGTATATACACTAAGGACCTTGGGATGAACACAAATAACAAAGATTAGATCAAATCAAGGTTTTTAATCCCTAAGATCATGTAAAGTGTAAGGGGAGAGCATACACCTTGATTGACCCCAAACAAAGAAAACAAGTTCTTTTTAATCCCAAAAATAAATGTTCCTAGATTAGTGGAAAAAAGATGCTAGGTCCTTCAAGGAGAGGAGCTGGAACCACAGATGATTAGTAGTCTTGGAGATATCTTGGATAACTAAAAAATTCTGCAATCACAAGAAGTAGTCCAACAAAAGTTATTAGATCAAAAATTAGAACTAAAGTAGGCACATGCACTGACAGAGGTTGCACAAGTGTTGACAGAAGTTGTACAAGTGCTAACAGATGTTGAACAGGCACCAAAAGAAGAGACACAAGCAATAAACTGAGACACATGTGCTAAAAAAAGAGACACATATGCTAAAGGAAGAGACATAGCTGCTAATATGTGAGAAAACACTGAATAAGTAGACATATGCACTCATATCTATGACATTGGTACTAATATAAGATGCAAGCATTGAAAGCTATGACACAGGTACAAAAATCCATGACACAGGCACCAAAATATAGAGGATATACCTGAATGTAGGGGTGTTGAACCCAACTATACAGGTGCTGATCTAGAATGTACAGACACTAATCTAATGCTGAGATGATGGGTGACCTACAACCAAATGAAAAACCTAGAAAATAGAGTATTAAATTTACAAAGCAGTTTGTTAAGACAAGTGTCATAGATGCAATCAAATCAATTACGACCATTAGATGTGAAATTGCAAGACATGAATTAATTGAAATGATGTTTAAAACATAGGTGCTAATTGATAGAACATAGGTGCTAAAATGGGATAAACCTACAAAATAGAGTGTATTAGTAGACATGCACTACAATCTGGGACACAAGCACTGACAACAGAGGCACACATGCTGAAACACAGAGTGCAGGGGCTAACAGTAGATTCATAGGAACTAATTCATAGGCATAGATGTGATTGTAACTGTAGATTAGATAATGCAAATAGAGTAAAAATAACAAACAAAGTGCAATAAACACAGAGTTATACCTTATAAGCAAATCCAATCCCATCAAGGGAGGAAGGAGCCTTTGCACCCAAACAAGCTCCTAAGACCAAGATGATCCCTAGACAATGGATCCCAATGTGAAATGCTCATTCAAGTTGTGCAACTCACTATCCTAGCTTAAAAGTGATTTTGGCATTATGACTTTGCATAGACTTGGCATTTTTAAAATGGCTTGGGAGAGGCTCTATTTATAGACTTTTGGAGGGGATTTTGATCCAAGGGTGGAGATTGATTGGAAAGATCAATGGTGGAGGATGGAGATTACATGGAGGGCCTAGATCGAATCTAAGAGAATGGATGGCTATGAATAAAAGTGCATCTTTTATTCATTTTGGGGAAGAGGAAATTATTAAATAAGTTATGGAGGGAAGATTATTTCTAAATAAAAGATTCATGGGGGAAATGCAAATGAATTAAAAATTCATTTGGGGGGAAATAGAGGTATAGGCATGGGAAAAATGATTATTTATTGTGATGTGAGATTTTATGTGGATTTATTCCCATTTTTTTATTTGAAGAATGTGGGAAATTGGGTTAAACTAGGTTTGACCATCCAAATGAGGGGTTTAGGGTTAATTAACATTGGTTTTATTTAATTAACCCTAGGGCTAGAATAAATGGGTTAAATTAATTAGTTAACATGATTTTAACTAATTAATTGATTTTAGTGGCAAAAGGGAAAAAATGATTTAGTAAATATTGCATATTTACTAAATTCATTTGGCTAAGTTTGAAACTATTGAATCAATGAAATTAATTCAATTGTCTGGGATAAGTTGATGAAAAATGGGGTGATGAAGGGATAATTAATTAAATAAAATTTAATTAATTGGTTTAGGAGGGAAATTGACATGATTAGGGATATTGGGAGTCAGTTTGGTGGTCGAGACATTTTTAGGTGTCTACATTTGTCCCTCTTTGACGTGGCGTCAGGACCTAGGAGGGAAGTGGCATCAAGTCGAAGAAAAATATGCCCCAGCTACCAGGAAGGAATAAGATGGATAGGCGATGCCCCCTCGAGAGGTCAGCGGGAAAATAAAAATTTTCCAGGTGAGCTCTCGAAAGGATGTGACGGGAGTGAAGGTTGGATAGCGGACGAAAAAAGAGGATGGCAGGATGAAAAACGAAGGAAAAAGGTTAAGATCTGCACCCTAGGGGGGAAAAGAAGGATGACATGGCCCACTATATTAGGAAAAGTGGGCCCTTAGAGTGCCACATTTGCACACTTTGACCCTAGAGAAGGAGCGAAGGAGAGATGGCTGACCGCAACCCCTAGTTCCCGAGACTTCAACACATCTCCAAGCGGTTCCGAGAGTTTGGTTGGGCACCCGGCGCTGGACCCCCGGTAGGGCCTAATCCTGACTTTGTAATTTTTTTATTTTTCGTGCATTTTTTTAGGGTTTTAGGGGTCAGGATTGACACATGTAGCGCCAATGGCAAGGCAGATTGGTGCCATCCTCTGGATTGGCGCTATCCACCCAGGCAGGGTAGGGCGGTTTTTTTGCCATTAGGTGGGAGTTTTAGCACTATCTTCCGGATTAGCGCCATTTTGTGAAGAAATAGGTTTCAGGCGTTTTAACACCAAATGGGGATCAAAGTGGTGCTATTATCTACAATAGCGCCATCCTGGGAAGTAGTGCCATGACGCATTCTAGCGCTATGGTGTGTTTTAGCACAATAATTTATTCTAGCGCTATTGGGAGGATTGGCGCCATTGGGTGAATTAGCGCCAAAATTAGTAGTGACACTATGAATAGTGTGCAGTAGCACTATTTTTTGGATTGGCGCAAATAGTTATGCGAAGTGGCACGATATTCTATATTAGCACTATATAGAAGAAATTTTAGCGCCATTTTAGAAATGGCACAAGGGTTGTCTATTTGCATGCCACCTGATGCTGGCTTGTTAGACACTTAGAAGAAGAAGAAGGTTGATTTAGAAGAAGATAGGTTGACATCTAACCATAATGTTGTGTATGTAGGATATAGAGTGATTCATATTGCAGTCGCAAGAGCAACGAGTTCTCGCTATGATGGCCTGATTCGATGGTTTTGATGATGCCATGAAGGCGCGGTTGGTGAGCTTGGGGCTTTTGACGGTTGTGTCGATGCCCATTTTGTGAGCTCATAGAGCTCTGATGACGGCCATGGTGGAGTGATACCGTACTAAGACTTACAATTTTTTGTTGCCGACAGGAGAGATTGCCATCACACTTGAGGATGTTTATCGCATCCTCAAGCTACCTATCTGAGGTCAATGTGTCAGATATGACACGAAGAGCGGGTGAAGGGCACTGGTCAGAGTGTTTGGTGTGGATCGTCTTATTCTCTCTCTGAATGAGAGGGAGATGGATTATGAGGGGACATTAGCTGTGGGTGCAGATCTATTTGCCTTGTTCCTGTGTGCATTGATTGGAGGCATGGTGATGCCTGATAGGTGAGGCAGGAGTTTTCCAGTTAGCTGGGGAGGGGTGATAGAGGGGATGGTGATGCATGGGATTGTCTACACCTGGGGGCCAGTGATGCTAGCACAGTTATATCATGAGATGCACATAGTTGCCTATCTACATGACAGAGTCTTATCTACTGGAGTGACTCTGTTATGTGTATGGATTTGGGAGCACATCCCTATCACTCGACCGACCTGTGGGTACTATCGATGGTAGTTTGAGGCCTCTGTGTTTTTATATCAGGATGCAGAGTACACATATACTAGCTGGGTGTGATATTGGCAGAGGATGCTGGATGATGTGATTAGTGTGATTTGGTGAGCATACATCAATTGTGAGGAGTGGCCAGATGACGTTATTCAGCTTCCATACACTTTTCAGCAGAGATATCTTATGGGTTGAGGAGACCATTGCATAGCGATGTACCTACCTTCACAGGTTATGCGGCAGTTTGGTTTGGTGCAGGACACCCCTCAACAGATGGTGATATACGCGCAGACCCCGCGAGATGTACCCTACTGGCCTACACCTCTACAGCCATAGGTTGCTCTAGCAGATTTTGCAGCACTTCAGCCAGTACAGTGGGATTGGAGGAGCATGATGAGGGATGCAGGGACCACAACTGCTTATGATATATGGTGGCATATGCATTGGCCTACTCAGTTGATAGATCTAGCAGAGGAGGCAGCAGGTTCAGGGGGCGATGACTCAGATGGTGGAGATGACCTTAATGGGGAGGATTGCGTTGAGGGGGATGTGATCATTGAGGACTTCCTTGTGGAGGTTGGGGATGATGGAGAGGAGAGAGTGATTGGGAGGGATGACCAGCCAATAGATGTGCTGGTGGCAGTGGCAGCAGGATAGGGACAGGTGCAGCAGGTTCTGGCACAGCAGGTACAGGCAGAGCAGGTGCCTGCATAGTAGGTACAGGTGTAGCAGGCTCTTGCGCAGTAGGCTCTGGCACTGCAGATTCCTACGCAGTAGGTACAGATTGGATCGGTGCGATAGCTAAGAGGATCCCAGTGACATGGGGGACAGTCGAGAGCAGATGAGGGTGACCTACCTCCACCACAAGAGGGGCAACGGTAGGTTGGTGGGTATGATGTAGAGGCAAGGACCTCAGGGACAGCTGTGGAGGCAAAGGCTGAGGGTGAGAGGCGTTCATCTTGTCGAAGGTGATAGGACGAAGAGGAGGAGATGGAGATCCTACGAGCATAGGTGGCCAGTCTGGAGGAGACACTAGAGGGTCGTGAGGTAGAGTTGGTGCAGTTGTGGGGGGCCTTGGCATTATTAGATGGGGCAGATGGATAGGTGGCTGCATTACAGGCACAGTTGGCCCAGGTGCAGGGTGATATAGGGGTGTTGACTAGGGAGCGGGATGCAGCACTTGGTAGGGCACAATAGGTAGAGGCTACAGTGGGTAGTCTACATGCATCAGGTGGTGTACTTGCCCCAGTTTTGACAGGGATGCAGGCTCAATTGTTTCAGGCGCAGGCATAGACTTATCAGCTACAGGCACAAGTGAGTCAGGCACAGGGGGATTTGGCAGAGGCTAGAGCACGCGTGGAGTATTACAGGGGGTTGTATTATGCAGCTATGCTAGCAGCATAGCGTGCCCTAAGCTATAGTCAGGTCAGCAGATCAGGGGCATCAAGATCTCATAGATCGAGATCTATTCAGTCTATTCAGCAGACGATGCCTCCTCCCTCACATGTGCCCCAGCAGGTCCCTCAGGTGCAGGTACAGCCACCACCACAGTCATAGCCACTGACAGGGTCACAGGCTCGACCAGGATTAGAGTCTCCTACTCCATCAAAGAGGGGATCCTCTATGTGATAGCCCTATCATGAGAGCCCTTGGAGGCATTTTTGTATCGGGACATTTTATTTTTTGTATACATATATGAGTGATGTACAGTTTTTGCAGTGATTTGATATGATATGATGCTTTCTAGTGGTTTACAATGTTTATGGATGTGTTATTTCTTTATGGATTTTGTATGTTATGGATATGTTATGTTTATATGATGATGATGTGCATATGCAGCTAGAGGTTTATGTGACTAAGTGGTTTATGAAATGTGATGTATATTGTGCCACTAAATGATCTAATAATGAACCTAATGATTATGCAAAATTAAATGGATGAAAATGAACCTAAGTGATATGTAATTTTAGATGGTTTAAATGAATCTATTTGATATGCAATTTAAATGGATAAATAAATCTAAGTGACATGTAATTTTGGATGGTTTCTAAATGCACCTAAATGGATTAAAATGAATCTAAAATGACATGTAAATTGGATGGATTAAAATGCACCTAGATGGATGAAAATGAATCTAGAATGACATGTAGATTGGATGGATTAAAATGTACCTAAATGACATGCAAATTAAATGGAGTAAAATGAATCTAAAATGACATGCAAAATGGATTAAAATGAACCGAAATGACATGCAAATAAATGGATTAAAATGCACCTAAATGATATGCAGAAAAATGAACCTAAATGATATGTAAAATGGATTAAAATGAATCTAAATGACATGCAAAATGGATTAAAATGAACCTAAATGACATGCAAATTAAATGGATTAAAATGCACCTAAAATGATATGCAGAAAGATGAACCTAAATGATATGTAAAATGGATTAAAATGAATCTAAATGACATGCAAATTAAATGGATTAAAATGCACCTAAATGATATGCAGAATGATTAAAATGAACCTAAAATGATATGTAATTAAATGATCATGACATGTAGGTAGATGATATGCTTAGATGCAGTCTAGGTGATAGGTGGTATGCAAACTAGGTGATAGGTGATGTGGTCCAATCCTGATACACATGATGTTCTTTGTGTTGACCTTGAGTGGTGAGGCTGTGGGAAAGGGGATTAGGTGGGGAGAGGATAAGAGTGTAGGGATGGGTATGGGTATGATTGGTAGTGTCTAGAGATGGGGGGGTGGGGAGACGAGAGGGTTGTTAGGTCGCAAGATACCACGTCAGTTGAGGGGGGATTTATTTTGGTTTAGGATGTGTTGAGTGGAGATGCGGTGGGGGATGGGATTAGTGAAGGATTGGTTGGTGGGGGATGGGAGAAAATGATTATTAGATCTAGGCTGAGATGGGATAGTTGACTGAGTGATTAGGATGATGATTGTGAGCTAGTAACAGTAGTTGCACAAGATTAATTGAGAGCATTTCTTATTTTAATGTAGCAATGTAGGATACAGTTCACAAAGGTATGAAATGACCTAGGTGATGATGTATACCCTGCAATTGCATGGACTAGACCCACAAACAATAGGTTGATTTCATGCATGCCCAACATAGTATAATCTTGTCTAGTCGAGGAAGGGGACTCATAGCAATGAGTGCGAATAATGCATAAAAGATTTTAATGCCTGTATATGCAAATAGGACACATCATGCTAGAACTGACCCAGACTTCAAGATATGAATACTATTCTTGGAGTAATGAAACCAACCCACAAGCATAGCATGCAGAAACAATGAAGATGTCTACTCCAGGTGCTATCCGCTACATACCATGATATAATGAGATCAAGGTAGCTTTGGAAATGACTTAGAGCGAGACAAAAAGATAAAAATCAATAAGCAAAAAGACCAACGAAAAGATACAAATAGCCTTTGTGTGCTCTTACCAAGAGACGTGATGATAGAATGATAGATTTTTGTCCATTGTAGGAAAGATATATCCTAGGATGCAGATCTGTTGGTGTTGATTAGAGAACTGTGGGAAGAAGGGCAAAGGAAAATTCTAGCCATGTGTAGGATTATGGTTGGTATGTTGATTGATGATTTTTGCATTGGGGAACCTCTTTGGAGTGCATACGTAGCTTGTGTGTCCGGTATGAGATCCAAAAAGCTCAGTAAATGGGGTACCATTCAATGGGGTGGATGGGTGCATCTTAGATACCTAAGTACTGGAAACATCCTTCATATTCTAGACTGCCTACATACCCTATGTCCACAGGATCAAGGTACTTTGAAGATGTGGGTGAAATGAATATGTAGTTCTGGTAAGACTTAATGATGTGGGAATGGTTTGTGATGGGCTTGATGTGATGAAGATTGATGTGTGTTTGATGATGAGATGTATTTGTTTGGATTTTCTGTATTGTTTTTGTATTTTTTGATTTTGCGATGTTTTTGGATTTTTTGATTTTGTAATGTTTTTGGATTTTTTTTTATTTTTGTATGTACAAAGGGAGCTTACAAAGATCCTCATTCTATGGGTTGGTCTTGGGATATAATAGGATGGGTTAGGCGATAGGACTTGATGTTTCAAAATTTGAAGCCATGGGATGTGTGAAATATGGAGTGGTGTGACAAGAAGAGGACTTATTAGATGGTAGAACCGGCCACTACGCATGGCGCCTAAAACAGGTTTTCACCATGGTACTTATCCAAGGCGTCATCGAAGTGATTTTCACCTTTGGAAGTTTTTATTGCACTCTGATTTTTTCTTGATTTTTTGATTTTTTTTTTGGTGTTTTTGATTTTTTGACTTGGGGTATAAGATGGTTTATGCATAGAATTTTTTGAGATGTAGGATATTCATTGGCTCATCTAGAGGTTGCCCCTCAGATGTTGCAAGCTGATAGGATCCTGACCCATAATCGGCCGTGACGACATAAGGTCCTAGCCAATTGGGTTCAAACTTTCCTTGCTTAGGACGCTCTTGCAGGTTCTTCTGATTTTCCATTAGGACAAGGTCACCTACCTCAAATTTTCTGGTTCTAATCTTTTTGTTGTAGCTTCTTCTGAGGTGGTTTTGATATGCCTATAAGTGATTAAAGGCATGCAAGCATTTCTCATCTAGTAGTTCTAGTTGATGCAACCTTGCGATGCGGTAATCCTCATCAGAGATAATGTTTTGAAGGGACACTCAGAGAGATGGGAGCTCGACCTCTATAGGTAAAATGGCTTCAGATCCGAATACTAGTGAGAATGGGGTGGCTCATGTAGGAGTGCGGATGCTTGTGCAGTAGGCCCATAGGGTGGGGTTGAGTTGGAGGTACCAGTCACGGCCAGCTTCATTGACTGTCTTCTTGCGAATGCGGAGGATGGTTTTGTTAGAAGCCTCTGCTTGACCATTTCCTTGAGGGTAATATGGTGTAGAGAAGTGGTGTTTGATGTCGAATTTTTCGCACAGGGTGTGAACTTCTTGGTTTTTGAAGGGCTTTCCATTGTTAGTGATGATGGAATGTGGAATACCATATCAGTAGAAGATATAGTGGAGGATGAATTTGGAGATTTGGATACTTGTGGTGAAGGTGAGTGGTATTGCTTCCACCCACTTTGTGAAGTATTCGGTAGTGGTGATTATGAACTTATGGCCATTTGAGGATGGAGGGTGTATTTTTCCTATGAGGTCGAGTCCCCACTGTGAGAAAGGCCATGGTGTTGCAATGGGTTGTAGCTCCTATGCTGGTGCGTGGATGAGATCGCCGTGTTGTTGACATGGGAGGATGTCTTAGTAAACCTATGGGCGTCACGGTCCATTGTTGGCCAGTAGTATCCAGTCCGGAGGATCTTTTTAGATAGGGTAGGCCCACTGGAATGCACCCCACAAATACCTATGTGTACCTCTTCCAAGGCTACTTCAGCTTCCCTAGAGTCTAAATATCGTAGAAGTGTGCCGTCAAGACTCCTTTTGTATAGTGTGTCGCCGACAAGAAAGAAATAAGAAGCTCGACAGATGAATGATTTTCACTGGGAAGTGGATAGGTTAGGGGGAAGGATATTGTCATGAAGGTAAAGGTATGTTTCCTGATACCATGGGGATAGAGGACCAGTGACTTTGCACACTAGTTCAGATTGAGGAACGTCATATGTGGGGATGGGGAGCTCTTCTATCAAGAATTCATATTTCTTGCTATCCTTTTTCATATCGACCAGAGATCTGATAGTTGCCATGGCATTTGCTACTTTGTTATTGAGTCTTTGGATTTGCTTGAATTGGATGTCATCAAAGTAGTCTTTGAAATCATCAACCATTTTTTTATAGGGAATAAGCTTATCATCCTTGGTTTTGTATTCATTATTGACCTGCCTGATGACTAGTTGAGAGTCACCGTACACCAGTAGCTTTTCAATTTTCCATTGGATGGCCATGCAGAGACCTGTGATGAGGGCTTCATATTCTGCTACGTTGTTCGTGCATGGAAATGTGATTTTGAATGATTTAGGGATCACGTCGCCTTGAGGGGTAACAAACAGGATGCTTGCCCCCGAGCCTCTATGGGTGTATGATCCATCAAAATACATCTTCCATGTGCCTGTGGCTAGTGTGATTGTCAGGATGGCCTCATCTGGAAAATCTGCAATTGTAGGATGTTCTGCGAGGATAGGTACTTTAGCCAGCTGATCTGTTATAACTTGCCCTTTGACAGCCTTTATCTCAAGGTATTCTATATCAAACTCCATGAGGATCATGACCCATTTAGCTATTCTACCAGTAAGGGTAGCTCTGTTTAGGAGATATTTTAGTGGGTCGATCTTAGCAATGAGCTTTGTCTTGTGATTGAGCATGTAGTGTCTCAACTTTTGTGATGTAAAGACAAGGGCTAAACATGCTCATTCAATTTGTGTATAATTGAGCTCATACGAGATCAAGGTGTGGCTGATATAGTAAATGGCTCTTTCCTTCCCATGCTCATCATGTTGTGCTAACAAAGCCCCGATTGCTGTGTCTGTCACAGAGATATACAAGAGGAGAGGCTCTCCTTGTCTTGGTGAAGTTAGAACAGGGGGATTAGCCAGATATTCTTTTAGCTAATTGAAGGCACTCTGACACTAATCGGTCCAGGTGAAAACCATATCTTTCTTGAGGAGATATTGGAATGGTTGACACTTATCAACGAGTTCAGCGATGAACTGGCGAATGGACTGTAGTTTCCCCTGCAGGCTTCTCAGCTGTTTCAATGTTTTGGGAGGTGACATTTCAGTGATAGCCTTGACTTTTGCAGGATCTACCTTGATTCCTCGTCTGGAGACTATGTATCCCAGCAGTTTACCTAAGGTGATGCCAAAGACACACTTCTTTAGATTTAAACGAACATTGTATTGCTCTAGCCTATCAAAGATTTTGGCTAGCACATCTAAGTGTTCTTCTCTGGTCTTAGAATCATCCACATAGTCTTCCATGACGTGGTGGAAGAGGTCATGGAAGATGACGGTCATGGCTCTTTGATAGGTGGCTCCTGCATTTTTTAGGCTGAATGGCATTACCACCCAGCAATATGTTCCCCATGGGCATATGAAGGCCATTTTGTGCTGATCCTCTTCAGCAATTTTTATCTGATTGTATCCTGAGAAACCATCCATGAGGGATAACGTTTCATATCCTACTGTGAGGTCCACTATCATGTCGATGTTTGGTAGTGGAAAGTCATCTTTGGGGCAAGCCTTGTTGAGATCCCTGAAATTAGTACAACAGTGAATTTGGCCATCCGGCTTAGCAACTGGGACAAGGTTTGAAACCCATTCAGGATAATTGATAGGGTGAATGAACCTGACATCCAGTAATTTCTTTAGTTTTGCCTTGACTAGGAGAGACACTTGGGGATTCATCTTTCGAAGTTTTTGCTTAACTAGTTTCACATCGGGACACACTGCAAGATGATGAACAACCAAGGAGGGATCTAGCCCTAGCATGTCTGCATAGGTCTATGCGAAATTGTGATTTCTTCATGTGAAGAATGCCAAGAAGTCTTCCTGTTTGAACATGCTGAGAGATTCTACTCTATATGTGATTTTTGGCTCTTGTTCTATCCCAAGGTTCATTTTCTGAGCTGGTTCGACCAAGATGGGTGACCTATCTGTATAGACTTTCTCTATCTCAGGGAGGCCCATGCTTCCATCTCCTGGCCCCTTGTGGAGATTTTCACTAAGAGATACATCTTTTATTTTTACTATTTTGGGATCTGATACTACCGTGGAATAGTTTTCACCATCAGATCCATTTTTTCTTTTTGTGTTTTTGTGACTAGAAGTAGGGGTTGTCTCCCTGAAATAGGCATCCGGATGGAGTTCCATTATGTATCCTGCTCGATGATCTCCCAAAGGGAAGTGATCTCTTACCCCCATCATTTTGGCAATAGCTTCATCATTAGGTGCGATGTTGAAGATTGGAGGTCCCCGTTGGTCCCAATCAATGAGGTTTGGGTGAACTAGTGGCAAGTTAGTGGAAGATGAAGCGAGAATGGTGACGGAGTAGATGGTACAAATGGATGAGTCAAAGAAGTTGGCAAAATCACTAAAGGAGTCTTGAAGGCCCATTTCATTAACATTATCGATGTCTAAGGGGGCCGTAGCAGCCGTGAATAAGATACACTCACCAAAAGGGAGGATGCGTTGTGGTTGGCCATACCCTAATCGTTGAGTATAGGGATTCTTTGTTGCTTGTAGTGGTTCTATGATTCCCTTTCATGAAGGCCTATACCACCTTGTCCTTTATAGCCCATGCTCTTGACAATTTTAGAACCTTTATCGTAGATTTCTGTGGGGATTGTGGGGGCCTCTTGTTCAGTCTCGTCATCTTTGTAAAGCCAAGATGAAATATCTTCAAGAACATCCTACTCTAGGAGATGCTTTTTCTCGAAGGTGGGCGAGGGGTTGCACTTGATAATGACTATATTGGCTATCTCTGTTGTTGGGATGCCGAATGTCTTAGGATTGGGTAATGTGCCCACACAAAAAGTGTCGTGTAGGTCATATTCCCCACATCCCATGTTAGATAGCTTGATTTGGACCTTAGGTGGTGGAGTTTCTTGGGATGAAGTGGAAGCGATGCTTGCAGGGTCGATATATGAGTTTGATGTTGTTGGTTTGGCTTCAGTGGTAGCTTTATTATATGGGCACAATGTTTGGTTGTGGCTTTCCAAAAAACTGCAGTACTGGAAGGGGCAAGGGTCAGCATAGATTGTGACTTTTGTGCCATTGTGAGGGAATTTGATGCATTGATGGAAGGTGGATGGGACGGCTTGCATGGCGTGAATCCATGGTCTGTTGAAAATGATGTTATAGGAGAGGTTAAGATCCAGAACCTGACATTTTGTTTCGAGGATTTTCAGTCCCACTTGTATGGGAAGCTTGATAGTACCTTCAGAGAGCCGTTCAGTATCATCATAGCCTTTGATTGTAATGCACTCATTGGTGTCGACTACCACATCAGAGTACCCCAAGTGTTTTAACAGTTTTAGAGTGCATATGTTGAGGCCAGAACCACCATCTATTAAGACTCTCTTAATGGTGTGCTTGTGGATGCAGACTTTGATGTGCAGGGCATCGTTGTGTATGTGGTCAGAGGCAGGTAGGTCCTTTTCTAAGAAGGTGAGATGATGGGGTGAGGCGATGTGTCCTACCATGGCTTGGAATTCTATTACATTCAAGTTGGCAGGGACTTGTGTTTGCAAGAGTGCTTTATCGAGGACGTCCTTATGAAGGGGAGATGTGCGAAGCAACTTGAGGATGGAGATTTGTGCGCGTGTCTTGCCTAGGTGTTCTAGGAGGTTATACTGGTGGGGAGGTGATGGACGTGCGATTGGACAAGGAGCTAAGGGAGTTGACGTGGACGCAGGTGTTTGGTCGATAGGAGGGGCTATGCGGATGGATACACGGCCACGGCGAGTTGTAACAACGCAATCAGGTGCTTGTGCCCAAATAGTAATTGTGTTGACATGATGGGATGATGCTTCTCTACGTCCTATGATAGAGTCATAGTGTGTAGGTGGTGGGGTGATATTGTAGGTTTGGTTGGATGAGGAGGCTTTGTTATGATTAGGGAGAAGATCCTTGTAAGCTCCTAGGTTAGCGTTTGGTGATGGTTGGGCATTTTGATCAAGGCTAATGAGATTTTGGTCTATGAGGTCTTGGATGCAATGTTTTAGTTGCATACAGTCAACTGTTTTATGGCTCGCCACGTGGTGGTATTTGCAGTAGTCATTTTCATTATACCATGCCTCTTTGAGTTCATTATCTTGACATGGTCGAATGAGCGGGAGTGTGATCACTCCTTGTTTGAGACATCTATCGAGGACGTCCTCGTGGGTTCTGCTAATGGTGTGAAATTTCTGTGAGGTTTGCATGGTTTATTTGGCCCTCTTAGGTTATTTACATTTGTTGCATACGTGTGTGCAGGTGTTTGGTTTTGGATATGTTGGATGGCTTTCACATCCATGACACTGTCGTTCAGATTGTTCTTGTTCTTCCCCCAATAGTGTGATTTATCATTGGATTACATGTTGGTATTTTTGTTGGTATTGGGGGTGTTGTGATTGGATTTGTAGTTGTTGTTGTTGTGATTGTTGTTGTTGGATTTGGGGTCGTATAGTTTGATGGAGCCCTTGGCAATGAGGGCCTATTCAATAGTTGTACCTTTGTCAATGACCTCTTCAAAGGTAGATGCACAAAGAATTTGTAAGTGAAACCCTAGTTCCTGATTGAGATTGGCCACAAACATAGTGACAAGTTGTTTTTTAGGGATAGGCCATGGGAGTTTGCTTGCCAAGCCCCTCCACCATTGTAAGAAAGAAGTGAAAGCTTCTTCGTTCTTTTGTTTGGTGTTGTAGAGGTCTGTTCCTCATGTACAAAGTTGTAAGAGAAGTGGTTTACAAAATTCTCTGCAAGCTCAGGGAATGTTTGAATTCCAGGTGGAAGATGGGCAAACCATTCAGCGGCTTGGCCGCCAAGGCTTCTTGGGAAGAGTCTCATAAGATATGTGTTGTTGTTAGAGACTTCTAGGCAAGCTATGTAGAACTCCCTGAGGTGGTCCCTAGGGTCTCCTTTTCCCTTGTATTTGTCAAATTTAGGTGTCTCGAAGTTCTTGGGGAAAGGGGGCATGTACAATGTGCGATCGAATGGGTAGGGGCAAATATCCTCAAAAGAATAATATTTGCATTTGCCCCTAGTTTGTAGGTCCACTACCTGTTGGACTAAGCCTTGTACAACAGTGTTGATATCCTGTGGTTGTATGTACACCTGTTGGTTGGTGGGATGTTGGAAGTGGGGTGGGGTTTGATATTGGGGGTTTGTCTGATATTGTGTAGATGATGTTACGAGATTATGTGGATATGTGACAGTGGATGGATTGACATTAGATTGGTGGGCGTGGGATGGGTTGGATGTATTGTACTGTGGTTGTGAGAACAACTATCACAGATAGGCAATGGTGTTGGGATTGGGTGGAGGCACACTTGTGGATGTACTTGCTTGCGTGATGTTGCCTTGTATGCCCATGGTAATTTGTGGCATGGAAGGGTTTACCATTGTTGTAGATGTGGTGATGGGTTGTGAAGTGGTGGGGTTAGGGATATTGGTAGTAATGGTAGATGTGGTAGCGGTAGAGGTCATGTTGGTGGTAGATACGATAGGTGTGGATGTTTGAGAGATGATGGGTGTTGTTGTTTGAAAGATAGTGGGTTGGATATGTGAGGTAGATGCTTGGGTATTTGGGGTGGTAGGAACGATTGTGGAGGTGGATGATTGTGATGATGTCATGATGGGGGGTAGTTGAGCACCGATTTTGAGAAGATGATCTAGAAATCTATTTGGATCTGACTGTAGGACTTTGTCAAGTATGTCCATGTTATCAGCATCTTGTGTGAAGGTTAAGACATTAAGATCATCTTGGGAAATGGTAGGGACGTTTTGTGTTGGTGGTGGTGGTAGTCATTGTTGTAAGTAACTGAAGGGATTTTCATTGGGACCATATGGGGGGATGTAAGAATATGTAGGTTGGTTGAATGATTGGTTGATGGGTATGTTGTGACTATTGGTATTAGGCATTCCTATGCCTAGATATTGCTCTGCCATTTCTTGGATTTTCTTGTGTTGTGATCTTGTGATGGGCATGCAAGTGGATATGTTTGATTTACAATGTGAAAATGAAATAGGGATGGATGCCTTAGAGGATTTGATTAATTATGTTGGATCCCAAAGAGGGATGTGGTAATGGGGTGAGGTAGAAGAGGCGATGTGGTGGATGTATTGCTAGTGGTTTCAATCGAAAGGTGATGTGGATGGCTGATATTGATTTTGCATAAATGTTGGACCAAAGATGACATTTGCTTTGGAGGAGATTTTGATGTTTTATTTTTTTTGATGTGTGATATGAATGATTTTGGTAGTCAACAAATTGAGCTTAGATAGGACCTAGATTTGTGGTTTACACAAAAGGGATGTCTTTCTTTGTTTGGGGTTGACTAATGACCTAACACAAAGAGGGATAATGATTTCACTTGGAAGGTAGACTATGGACTTTCCAAGCAAGGTATGATGTGTGTAGGAAAAAAAATCTAGTTTGATTTTTTAGCTCAAAAGGATGACAAATTTTGGTGATGTTTTGGTTTGGGAGATTTTGAGATTTTTGGAATGATTTTCTTATGACAAGGATTTTGATTTGGTCCAAAAGGTATGTAAAAATTACTGAAGACAAGCGGATAGGAATAGCAGTGTAGATGGTGGGGATCACAACAAACTAGGTCTTTGTTTTAGGCTAGTCAATCTGGGAATAGCACCAATCCACGGGTGAAATGGTACCACAATCAGACAGATATGGTGCTGAAATAGGGCAGACAAATTTTGAAGACAAATTTTGATTTTCTTTGATGGGAATTTGATCAAATTGTTTTCAATGTCTCTTGGCAGGTTGTTTGTGAATAATAAAAGCACATTTAATACACCATTAAGCACATGAATGCACAACAACCAAGATTTTTTTGTTTTGTGAAATGACATATGATTTTGTTTGAAAAAAGCACTTTTCACAACCTAAGGCGAGAATGTGACAGTATTTGTTGAATCCCCTAGATGTGCCTATTCAAAGCAGGTAGCTCCAGGATTTTGGTAGCACCGACTCCTCCTTACAATTGTACACACTTCTCACGCATACCAAGATCTAGGTTTCTTATAAGGTTTGTCCCTCACCAAACCTTTAGATTATCCCTGCTACCTCAGCTAAGAACTGCATGAATCGGGGCCGCTTCAAAGGTTTCCCTTATGCGCCAACAAATAGAAGGATTTTGGCTTGCTAAACAATGGTTCGTAGTAAGGGCATCCGTTCAGGTGGTTATACATGTGGCAGTGCTACTCTCCATTATGGAGTCTCCCAGCCTCCAAGGGTTATGCCTTGGAGGGTTTTGGGGGAGGTTGGCTGTCGGTATAACACCACAACACCTGTTGCTTGAGACTTTCATCCCAAATGCCTTATTTTATATAGCGGCTTGGAAGAGTTGGCTTTAGCTTGATGTCGCTTGGGTCATTCTCACCTTTCGAAGTGGGGTGGCAGGCCCTCTAAGGATTACAAAAGCAATACAATCATAAAAATACTTTTGATCCCCAAGTTCACTCAAAGGTATGAGGGGAGAGCATACATATTCTAAATGATTGTATCACACTAAGCATGGTTCATTTTAGATCTTTGGATTTAAATGGGGTGTGGTTTTTTGCAAGTTTTGTGATGAGCTTTTGATTCCCAAGGTCATCAAAATGGTGTGAGGGAAGAGCATATGCTCTTTCACATTACAAACAAAAAAGAGCACAAGACACTTCAAACAATTAAGATGATTTTCTTGGTTACATGCGTGAGAAATACAAATTGTTGTTCGTTTTAATCCAATGATGTCAAATCGAAGTGTTTGATTTGTTTGTTGGCACACCAAAGAGTAAATCTTTAGAGCACCAAAGTAACTGTTTGTTGGCACACACACTTCACACAAAGAGTTGTTTGTTTGTTTGATTGATTTTAAGACACCAAATTGAAGTGTTGTCTAACTAGAATGCTGAAATAAAGGTTCATTTTAAGTCCCACATGAAATGATGTTGTGCAAGAAAACTAACAGAATCCTGCAAACAGTTTGTTAGTATCTTGCAAAGGATGATAAGAACCTACAAAACCCTTGTCAGCACCTACACAAACAGCAAAGTTAGTTTTTCTCAAAATAGCGCTAAAACAGGTATGTGAAAGTGCCACTACGGCCAGAACAACCCAACTTACAAGAATTGGTGCTAATTAAAATTATGGCGCTAATTTAAGATTGTGAAAGTGATAAAATACAAGATAGCGCTAATATAACTTTTAACACTAATAATGCAGATGGCAAGTGATGATCCAGACGATAGCGCGGCTAAAGGTATAGGAAAGCGCTACTGTGCAACCTTTTAGGGAGTTTGGTCATCCTGTAGATGGCGTCAATCTGGGTGATGGCACTGATACAACACTGAACACGTCCATCCTACAAAAAGTAATTTTTTCTACATAATGCAAGGGGTCAGATAGTAAAATTGAGGTCTTGTTAGCCTTGTTAGTCGAAGTAAATGAAAAATGAGATGGTAACAAAGCTAAAGTGCCTATTTAGACCCTTTGTAAAATTTTTGACATAACCCCCCTTGCAACTTCAATATCTCTGTGTAAACCAAGAGCGAATGAACACTGAATACAACAAGAAGATCTTAAAACCACAAAATGTGAGTGAATGAAAGAAATAGAATGTGCTGCGCAGAAATAGTGCCAAAACAGAGAATGGCGCTGAAACTAGCCAGTGATGGCATCGCTGCAAGGGTATAATGGCGCTACACCTGCAAAACACATGTATCTCACACCAAAAACTCACAAAAACAAGTTATACTAGACCTTGTGGGTTCCACCAGGCGTGCCAATGTAGACTAGATAATGCAAATAGAGTAAAAATAACAAACAAAGTGCAATAAACACAAAGTTATACCTTATAAGCAAATCCAATCCCATCAAGGGAGGAAGGAGCCTTTGCACCCAAACAAGCTCCTAAGACCAAGATGATCCCTAGACAATGGATTCCAATGTGAAATGCTCATTCAAGTTGTGCAACTCACTATCCTAGCTTAAGAGTGATTTTGGCATTATGACTTTGCATAGACTTGGTTTTTTAAAAATGGCTTGGGAGAGGCTCTATTTATAGACTTTTGGAGGGGATTTTGATCCAAGAGTGGAGATTGATTAGAAAGATCAATGGTAGAGGATGGAGATGACATGGAGGGCCTAGATCTAATCTATGAGAATGGATGGCTATGAATAAAAGTGCATCTTTTATTCATTTTGGGGAAGAGGAAATTATTAAATAAGTTATGGAGGGAAGATTATTTCTAAATAAAAGATTCATGGGGGGAAATGCAAATGAATTAAAAATTCATTTGGGGGGAAATAGAGGTATAGGCATGGGAAAAATGATTATTTATTGTGATGTGGGATTTTAGGTGGATTTATTCCCATTTCTTTATTTGAAGAATGTGGGAAATCGGGTTAAACTAGGTTTGACCATCCAAATGAGGGGTTTAGCGTTAATTAACATTGGTTTTATTTAAATAACCCTAGGGCTAGAATAAATGGGTTAAATTAATTAGTTAACATGATTTTAACTAATTAATTGATTTTAGTGGCAAAAGGGAAAAAATGATTTAGTAAATATTGCATATTTACTAAATTCATTTGGCTAAGTTTGAAACTATTGAATTAATGAAATTAATTCAATTGTCTAGGATAAGTTGATGAAAAATGGGGTAATGAAGGGATAATTAACTAAATAAAATTTAATTAATTGGTTTAGGATGGAAATTGACATGATTAGGGATATCGGGAGTTAGTTTGGTGGTCGAGACATTTTTAGGTGTCTACAGTAACCTACATGACAACACTTGGCAATAAACTCACAAAAATGTTAGATTAGGGTGGTGGGGGTCCCACTAGGCATGTCAAATATATGTATGTGAAGATGAACACAAGAAATAAAATAAACTAATGTTATCCTACTTCATTCACCTCATACACACCTTAGATTGAGTATAAAGGAAAGCATAAAATATGAAATGAAAACTATCTAATTCACCTAACATGCTAACCCTTGTGTGAATGTTCTCCTTGAATGATTTGATGTAGGTGGATCCTCATATGGACATCATAACTTTGCAATTCATGGAGTCTTGAAAATTCTTGGGTTGAGGGTCTATTTATAAATTTTTTGAATGTGGATTGGATGATTAAGATTGGATTGAAAGATCAAGGGTGGAGGACTGTTGAGAGCTCTCAAGCAAGGAGAGATTTCCAAGTGGTATGATGAGATTGGATGAGAAGGGATGTCCTTGGATCAAGGAGGCATAAATGGTCAAGATTGGGCTTTGGGGAGATTGGAGGGATGAGATTGATTTGGTAGATGGGAGGTATGAGTTGGATTTCATTTTAATTTTCAATTGGGAAGCATGTGTACATGTCCAATTTAAAATTGGAGGAAAAGGAGATGAAGGACAAAATGACCTTTTTACAAAGGACCTAGACTATGCCTTTGTAAGAAGGCCATGTGGACATGTACAAGAGGCTATGCCTTTGTAAATTTAGGGGAATGGGGAGGATTTGACCAAGATTATATTAGGATTTATTTTGTGCAAATGGGGGATTATGTTATTTAATTAGGTTTAGGTGACCTAATCAAAAGTGCAGAAAATAGGGAACTAATTCATGGGATGGTGTTGCAAGTATGAGGATAACTAGTGTTTTCATTGATGTCAACATACTCATATTGCATTAATGAGAAAGATTGGATGAGCTGTGTGCTGAGGATATTGAGAAAACTAGCCTCAATCAAGAACAATGAAGAACAGTGATGACATTAAGGTAAAAGTCCAAGATAAGATGAATATCAGAGCATGCGGTTTAAAGGGTTTTCAGATATGAGTCTTGAGATGCTCTAGTCAAGATTTCAGAGGTCCACATGAAGATATGAAGAAGTTATGGTCGCTCTAGTAGAACTGGTTCTGGTAGATGTTCAGTGGTGACAGAGTGTCACAGATTGGTCCGGTGAGCTCCAGAATTGCGTTATCTCATTCTCTGGATTGGAGGGAGTGTTGCAAAAAGCAATGTGAAGTTTTCATATATGAGTCTTGAGATGCTCCAGTCAAGATTTTAGAGGTCCACATGAAGATATGAAGAAGTTATGGTCGCTCTAGTAGAACTAGTTCTGGTAGATGTTTAGTGATGACAGAGTGTCACAGATTGGTCTGGTGAGCTCCAGAATTGCGTTATCTCATTCTTTGGATTGGAGGGAGTGTTGCAGAAAGCAATGTGAAGTGACAAGTAGATTTGTTCATGGTTTGGAGGTCTGGAAGCACCTTTTTCAGTGTGACAGTGGCGATAGACTATGTTCTTGAAGTTCTGGATGAAGAAGAGAACAATTCTAGTAAGCTGATAAAGTGCGGATGTTCTTGGTGACTCAGGAAAGGTTTTGGTGATCTTTGGATCATGTACAATTCTTATTGGTAGTCTGCATTGAAGTTGGAGTTTGCATTTGAAGAATTACCACCAGGTATTGGTGTTCTTCTTGAGACTGGTCGATCGGATGTGTTACACATCTTGCGAATGATCTTATAGGTGTTTGCCGACCTAAATGATTGTTCCTAAGTCAATGCCTTGAATAAATAAGGGATTGTGAATTCATTTTGAAGTGTGTCTTGGAGCAGAGAAGTGTGGTATAGCGAAGAGAAGTGCGAAAGGCAGAGCAGGAGTTTTTGGGCTTAAATGGAACTGATCTAGGCATGGTAAAGATGTCAATCTCCAGTTCAAGTTTGTAATACTTGTTACTTTGTAGACAGTGTGTCTCTTGTAGGCAGTGTGCCTCTTGTGAGCAGTGTGCTTAGGCAGTGAGCCCTAATTGGCATGTGCCATCTATTTTTCTTATTCTTCTAACAAAGAATAATCCTTGGGTTAATCACCCCATGGTTTTTCCCTTGACTAGGTTTCCACATCAAAATCTTGGTGTCTCATGTGTTTATGTGTATCTGCTCTGGTGTTTATGCTTTATGCTTTCATGAATGATTAATTGATATACTATTAAATAACAAAGAGGATTTAAGTGTTTGAATAGAAAGCAAGTTTTGGACAACTGATTCACCCCCCCTCTCAGTTGTCTATCCTGAATCCAACAATTGGTATCAGAGCCAAGTTCCTCTGAAGGAGCTTAACCGCTTGAGGTGATCTAGGATGTCATCATACAAGAAGGATAGTCTGAAGTTTGATGGAACCAACATCTCTCTTTGGAAAGGTCGCATGAAATGTCACTTGGAGTGTATGGGAAAGGCATACTTGTCCATGGTTATAAAAGCATATGTACCTCCATAGGGTGGTCCGACAACTCTAAATGAAATCACAGATGCTGAAAACAATCTGTGGACCAAAGAGGCTCTTCTAAGTGCATTGACTGACTTAGAACTCTCAAATGTTATTGACCTACCAACTGTCTATGAGAACTAGATTAAACTGGAACTTCTACATGAAGGAGATGAGTATGTTAAGAGTGCAAGGTTGCAGAGTCTCAAAGGGAAATTTGAAAGACTCAAGATGAGAGATGATGAAAATATTACTACCTTTATGCCAAGAGTAAATGAGCTGGTGTGTGGAATTAGGAATGCTGGTGGAGTTTTGGATGAAAATGAAATTGTTGGCAAAATTCTCAGATCCCTTCCTGCTGTCTACAAAATCAAGGTTGTTGCCATTGATGAATTCAGAGCCCATACAACTGTCACAAGAGACCAATTGGCTGGCAAATTGGCTGCATTTGAAATGACCGAGTTTGGAGATGATCCCCCCAAAACTAAATCTGCATTCAAAGCCAGTGCCTTTGTGAAAGGTAAACAAAGATTTGATTCGAGAGAAAAACTCTTCAAGGAAGTTGTCATGGTATGATCAAGCAAGAAGAGACTTGGAAGAGGAAGAAGTAGAAACAGCTCAACTTGAAGCCCTCATTGCAAAGAGACTGCCAAGAGGATCCGGTAAGTATGAAGGAAAATTACCCTTTAAGTGCTTCATACGCAATAAGATTGGTCATTTTGCCTCAAGATGTCTGGAAATATCTACAAGGTCAAATTCTATCAGACAAAGGTTCCAAAAGAATTGTTATTATGTTCATGAAGATGATGATAATGAAGGAGTAACAGATGATGAATCATAAATAGGAAACAAATCTAGAAATGAATGGGTGTTTATTGCCATCAAGGAAGACGATCCAATATCCTCTGAATTTGTCAATCATAAGGTTGTAGAAAGAGCTTAGGCTGCCCAAGTTGAAGAAAAGGATGATTGGGTTATTGATAGTGGATGCTCTCACCATATGACAGGTGACAAAAACAAGTTCTTAGACTTGGAAAGGTATGAAGGAGGAATGATAAAGTTTGGTGATAATTCTGCTAGTAGAATCAGAGGAAGGGGAACTATTTCTTTTGATGGAAAAAGAAAAACTGGTAACGTACTATATGTTGAAGGATTGAAGCACAATCTTCTCAGTGTTGGATAGTTGGTGGACAAAGGTTATGATCTCCGGTTCAAAAATGGAAGATGCAGGATCTTTGAGAGCTCCAAAACTGAGATTGCATCCGGTACTCAAACAAAAGGTAATATCTTCCATCTAGTTGGTTCTAATAAAAGTTGTCTGTTTGTTCAAGTTGATCAGAGTTGGTTATGGCATAGAAGGTTGTGTCATGTAAATTTTGATAACATCATCAAGATAAGCAATACTCAGGCTGTAAAAGATCTTCCAAAATTGGTGAAACCTACAAATAGTTTGTGCAAAGAATGTTAGCTGGGTAAACAGAGCAGAGTCTCATTAACAAGCAAGGATCAGTCCTCTACCAGATTATTGGAATTAATTCATACTGATCTATGTGGTCCAACAAGAATCAAAAGTATACAAGGTGATAGATATTTCATGTTACTGATTGATGACCATTCCCAGATGATGTGGGTTACCTTTCTGAAAGAGAAATCAGAAGCTTTTGAGAAGTTCAAAATTTTCAAGGCTATGGTAGAGAATCAAACCAGATCAAAACTGAAATGTCTGAGATCTGATAGAGGTGGTGAATTCACATCCGGTGAATTCATAGACTTTTGTGAGAAGCATGGCATAAAGAGACAATTATCCGCTCATAGGACTCCACAGTAGAATGGAGTAGTAGAGAGAAAGAACTGGACCATCCAAGAAGCATCCAGGATAATGATGATGAAAGCAAATGTTCCCCATATGTTTTGGAGAGAAGCTGTCAGCACTGTAGTCTATACTCTCAATCGAGTTCAAATCAGAAGTAATATGGTAAGACTCCTTATCAACTTTGGTTTGGTATAACTCCTACTGTGAGATATTTCAGAGTATTTGGTAGCAAATGTTACATTAAAAGAGATGAAGATCTAGGAAAGTTTGATGCTAGAAGTGATGAAGGAATTTTCTTGGGTTACTCCACTCAAAGCAAAGCATACCGGTGTTACAATAAGAGACTGAGAAAGATGATAGAAAGTACAAATGTGAAGGTTGATGAAGGAATTGAGAAGCCCTCAAGGTTTTATGAATATGATGAAGATGATCAGAATGGTTCTCTGGTTCAAGGAGCTCAATCCTCCTCTAAAAGTCAGATTCAAACTGATCTGGTAAATCAGGAAGAAGAGGTTGGTCTGAATGAGCCTGATCAAGAAATAGAAGTGCAAGAGACTCCCAAAGTTCCAAGGTATGTAAGACTGAACCACTCTGAAGATCAGATCATAGGTGACAAAAGAAAAGGTGTGCAAACTAGAAGGAAATTTCCTCAAAATTTAGATGAATGTTGTCTGATTTCAAAGATTGAACCTAAGACAATAAATGAAGCCTGCAATGATGAAAATTGGACCAAAGCAATGGAGGAAGAGTTGATGCAAATTGAGAAAAATCACACTTGGGATCTTGTTTCTAGACCTAGAAACAAGAATGTGATTAGAACCAAATGGGTCTTCTGGAACAAACTAAATGAAGTTGGTGAAGTAATCAAAAACAAAGCCAGATTAGTCTGCAAAGGCTACTCTCAAATAGAAGGGATTGATTTTGAGGAAACCTTTGCTCCGGTGGCAAGAATTGAAGCAGTCAGACTATTTCTTGCATTTGCTGCCTTCAAAGATTTCAAAGTGTATCAGATGGATGTCAAATCTACTTTCCTGAATGGTGACTTAGAAGAAGAAGTGTACATTGAACAACCAGATGGATTTCAGTTATTTGAGCATGGTGATATGGTCTGTAAATTAAAGAAGGCACTGTATGGTCTAAAACAAGCCCCAAGAGCTTGGTATGAGAGGCTGGACAAACATCTTTTGAAGATTGGTTTCAACAAAGGTACTACTGATAGTAACCTATATTTTAAAATTGGTCATGAAAACATTTTGATTGTTGAAGTATTTGTTGATGATATCATCTTTGGAGGAAGAGACAGTATGTGTAAAACCTTTGCAAATCAAATGAAAAGTGAGTTTGAAATGTCAATGCTTGGTGAAATGGATTTCTTCTTGGGTTTGCAAATTACTCAGACAAAGAAAGGAATCTTTATCTCTCAGACCAAATATGTGAAAGAATTGTTGAGGAAATTCAGAATGGAAGATTCAAAGCCAATGAACACTCCCATGGCAACCGGATGTAAGTTGAACAAAGATGATGACTCTCCTAAGACAGATCAGACCAAGTACAGATCAATAATTGGAGGATTATTGTATCTCACTCAGACTAGACCAGATATAATGCAAGCTGTTGGTCTTGTGGCAAGATTCCAGGCTGATCCCAGAGAATCTCATGTCATGGCAATCAAGAGAATTTTTAGGTACTTAAAAGGAACAATTGAGTATGGCCTATGGTATCCTAGAGATCAGGATTTTTCTCTTCATGCATATACAGATGCAGATTGGGTAGGAGATGTGGATGATAGGAAGAATACAAGCGGAGGAGCATTCTTTTTGGGAAAAAGGTTGGTTTCTTGGCTAAGCAAGAAATAAGAGGCAATATCCCTGTCTACAACTGAAGCAGAATACATTGCAGCAGTAGGAAGTTGCACTCAACTTTTGTGGATGAAGTAGATGCTAAGAGATATTCAAGTAGAATATGAGGGGCCCATCACAATTTTTTGTGATAATTCAAGTGCAATAAATATTTCTAAGAATCTGGTGTTGCATTCTAAGACCAAGCATATATCTATCAAATTTCACTTTTTGAGAGAGCAAGTGAACAAGGGTGAAGTCAGATTGGAGTATGTGCCGTCCAAGGATTAGCTTGCAGATATTTTTACTAAACCTCTTCCAAAGGACTCTTTTGAGTATCTTAGGGAGAAGTTAGGGGTCATTGCCCCTCTAGTGATGAACTAGGATGCACTGATGTGCATCAGTCCGGTGGATATCACAGTCATATCTTGTGATCCGAATTGGTGATGGGGAGCTGCTACTCAGGGGGAGTAGCTGGTATGATTCTGATATGTTAAAATTGCAAGTATGAGCCCTTTGCCATTGATGTCAAAGGGGGAGAGAAGACATGTGAAAAACAACTAGTTGTTGATCAAAGGGGGAGCAGTAAAGAAAGAGAAGACATGTGAAGAGTTGTTGCTAAAGGGGGAGCTGTGACAGAAAGGAGAAGTTCTTGTCTTGATGGTTTTTCACATCATATGTTGCCATCAATGACAAAGGGGGAGATTGTTGCAAGTATGAAGATAACCAGTGTTGTCATTGATGTCAACATACTCATATTGCATTAATGAGAAAGATTGGATGAGCTGTGTGCTAAGGATATTGAGAAAATTAGCCTCAATCAGGAACAGTGAAGAATAGTGATGATATTAAGGTACAAGTCCAAGATAATATGAATATCAGAGGATGTGGTTTAAAGGGTTTTTAGATATGAGTCTTGAGATGCTTCAGTCAAGATTTCAGAGGTCCGCATGAAGATATGAAGAAGTTATGGTCAATCTAGTAGAACCAGTTTCAGCAGATGTTTAATGGTGACAGAGTGTCACAGATTGGTCTAGTGAGCTCCAGAATTGCATTATCTCATTCTGCGGATTGGAGGGAGTGTTGCAGAAAGTAGTGTGAAGTGACAACTAGATTTTTTCATGGTTTGGAGGTCTGGAAGCACCTTTTTCAGTGTGACAGTGGCGATAGACTATGTTCTTGAAGTTCTTGATGAAGAAGAGAAGAATTCTAGTAAGCTGATAAAGTGTGGATGTTCTTGGTGACTCAAGAAAGGTTTTGGTGATCTTTGAATCATGTACAATTCTTATTGGCAGTCTGCATTGAAGTTGGAGTTTGCATTTGAAGAATTACCACCAGGTATTGGTGTTCTTCTTGAGACTGGCTGACCAAATGTGTTACACGTCTTGCGAATGATCTTATAGGTGTTTGCCGACTTAGATGATTGTGTCCTAAGTCAATGCCTTGTATAAATAAGGGATTATGAATTCATTTTGAAGTGTGTCTTGGAGTGGAGAAGTGTGGCATAGCGAAGAGAAGTGCGAAAGGTAGAGTGGGAGTTTTTGGGCTTAAATGGAACTAATCCAGGCATGGTAAAGATGTCAATCCTAGTTCAATTTTGTAATACTTGTTACTTTGTAGACAGTGTGTCTCTTGTAGGTAGTGTGCCTCTTGTGAGTAGTGTGCTCAGGTTGTGAGCCCTAATTGGCATGTGCCATCTATTTTTCTTATTCTTCTAATAGAGAATAATCCTTGGGTTAATCACCCCGTGGTTTTTCCCTTGATCAGGTTTCCATGTCAAAATCTTGGTGTCTCATGTGTTTATGTGTATCTGCTCTGGTGTTTATGCTTTATGCTTTCATGAATGATTAATTGATATACTATTAAATAACAAAGAGGATTTAAGTGTTTGAATAGAAAGCAAGTTTTGGACAACTGATTCACCCCCCCTCTCAGTTATCTATCCTGAATCCAACAAATGGGAAAATGGGATAATAGGTAAATTAAATTTACCTAATGTTTGGACTATAAAGGAAGGGGATAAATGATTAATAAATCATTTTTCCTAGGGATAAATACTGATGTAGGTACTGATACAGGTACAGATGAATAGTGATTTTGACAATAAAATATTTTAAAATCACGGATCGAAGGGGATTTGATTAATTAACTACCTAAACATGTGTTTATTTAGTTAATTATGGATAAAATGTGACTTAGGGATGTTTATGGATGGTTAGGAGGAAGTTGGATGTGATTTGGAAGGTTTAGGGATGAAAAGGGATAGTTTAGGGTTGAATAGGGATTAATTAGGGATGTTTAGGGATGAGATGAAGAGTGGAAAATTTTAGGTGTCTATAGTCCCAATAGGAAATTTTACTGCCACTATTTAAAGTAGATTACCTTTAGAATCCCTAAGAACACAACTTCCCCTCCATCAAAAATTAATTTTACCAAAGCGAAGTCAAGAGGGATCCATCTAATTTTTCTTCTATCCAATAGAGTTTTTTTATTACAAATTACACCTATAAAAGGAGGGGTTTTGATCAAGTTCTATTGTTTTAATAGTGAAGCATTCCAAGAAGTGAATTTAGTATTAGGAGAATTATTTTGCATAACTTGAGATATAACATTTTTTGAGATACTCTTCTCCAATTTGTAAAGCACTTCTTCACAACTTGTTTCTTGTTTCCTGAATTTATCCTATATTTCCTTTAAGCCATATATTCTAAATGAAAAGAGGGGGAAATATTCCATATAGAAGCAAAGGTGGATTCTAAATATAAGATAGGCTAGCTGAGAAAGAGATCTAAGAGTGTGTTTGGAAGCAAACTTTGCCAACTTAATTTCATGCATAACCAAGACCAACACTTCTATGCAAAAGAACAATTTAGTAACATATGATTTATATCTTCTTCTACCATTCCACACAAAACATAATTAAAGGGGGCACAGATTCCAAGCCTAACTAGTTTTGAACTAGTAAGAATCTTATTTTTAAGTGCAAACCATGAAAAAGTGCCTAATTTTGGGAGACAAAATTTACTCCAACATAATTTACACTAGTAGAATTTGGGCAAATAAATAACTACATGACTAAAACTTTTAGTCATGACAACTAAAAATGACTAAATTCTAGTAATTTTTTGCAACATAGCTATAAATGAATAAATAAATAACTAATTTGATTGTTAGGTAAAATCACAACTATAAATGACTAAATAAATGAATAAATAATTAGTCACACAAATAAGCAAACAAAAATTAGACTTAAAAAAAATGAGCGCCAAAAGTGAAAATGATGGGTGCCAAAAGTGAAATCCATTTCACTAAAATATGATGAATATGAAGAGGGCTCATCTAAACCCTTTGTTGTTAGTGTAGCTATGGATGCTGGTCCACCATTCAATACCACTTTTCAAGATTCTGCTCATGTTCATGATTCATTTTCTCCAAGCTCGGCTAGGGTCGGTCAGCAAATCTCTATTGTTGGGAATGGCAGACTGCAACATTGCACTAGTCTTAGGGTTATTTTTGGGAATGTGGGTGAGTTACCATGTTTGGGGATGTTATTGATTATCTTGAGGGGATGCTATGAGCAACAGGATTTTGCAGAGCTGAGCGGTGCAGTTTGTTTTAATTAGTGAACCAAAACAGACAAGCTACCATGGTATTTTTATTCTCTTCATTCCTTCTTTCATCGCATTTTTACAAAATTTATCTCATCTTTGGCATAATAGATTCGCATTATAGTTTAGGGCTTAGGGTTTATATATTTTCTTGCCTTATATTTCTTTCAAAGACTCCTAAAATTAAATCTTTTCCCCAAATTTTTATTTTTTATGTTTCATTCTGATCTAGAACAAATGAGTTTTAAATTTGTATGGCTATCTTCTAGTTCAGGAGTTTATTTAACATTGTTATTTTTCTTCTGTTCAAGATCTAATGGTTCAAGAATTAGTATTTATTTTTCTAAACAATAATCAAAGTACCATGAAATAGGCTCCAAATGAATGCGCTCACAAGAAACCTATGAAGCAACATATTATAATTGTAATGATATAATATATTAATTCATAAACCTACAAGTTCTATTTAGAATCCAGAAGGTTGGATATATGCCTCAAGAAATGAAAAAATGTGAACTACAAAACTAGAGATCTATTTTATGAGTAGCCATATAACATATTTATAGCAATCTAGGTTTAGAGGATAAATATAGGATGGATGACTACAAGAAGAGCTTTATTTTGTCCTTTGTCAGTTTAAATTCTTAGTTTGTCATTTTCCACCATTATTCTGCTATTAGTGTCAAAGATTGTGCTATCACTGTTAGTGTTTGCTGGTGTTGTATAATGGGAGTTAGGCTCTGTAGTTTTGACCATGAGTTCTAGGAACCATGATGAAGCCAACATTGTCTATCACATGATGTTTGGTGAACCCATAGGATGGAATGCGTTGATCAAACTTAGATTCTCCTTGATCAAAAAGGATTTTCAAATGTAAAATACATAATTGTAAAACCATCCTTTTCCCCTCTACATACACTAAACCTATCTACAAACCAATATATGACATAACCATGTTTCCATGGACATAGTCAGTTATGTACTAGGCTCCCAATCATGGTAAGATGCTAACAGAGGATTTGATCATAAGCATAGCTTCATGTGTGTTTTTTAAGATAATGCATTCAAGTTTTTAAAGTGTGATATTAGTATTAGATGAAATATGTAGTGATAAATTGGTTCTATCTTTCACATCCCCAATATTTGATGAGAAAATATTTTTGATCTTGGCATAGTAGTTTCTGACCCATGACAGCAAAAAGTTCATCCACTACTAAGTATATATTCTTCTCCATTTAATGAGATGCTGATACTTATGTTCATTTATATTTAGTATTTGATCTTGTTGAAATGCATGAGATGGGTTCTAAGAAATTTATTTTACATTCTTCAATTTTCATGTTTTCAGGCTAGGAATTATGTGACAGATGAAGTTTGCCATACTCTTATTGTTGCAATAAGTAATGCTATGGACCTTCAGGGATATATTGTGAGGTCCCTTTATTGAGCAGCTCAGTGTCAGAATGAACATGTGAGTGATTCCATTCATTCTTCCCTCTAAAGTAAAATAAATGATTAACCTTGTATTTCATCAAAATTGCCTCTTTATGGCACAGATGGAAAAAAGTGATTGTGTACATAAGTTCTGAAGTTATCTAATTGTGAATTTTTCAGACATTTTGTTAAAACTTATATTTGTGATTGTCTGATCTATATGTATGCTACAAATTAATACTTTCAGATATCATTAGATTTGATTGTTACACTGTAGTTGAGATGTTTTGTAACTGAATTTGTTCTAAAATCAAGTCTTACAGGTAGTAAGTTCTAGCTTTTTAAATGTTTTCACATAAAGTTAGATTGACCTTCTTTGTAGTTGAGGTGTCTTATTAGCTATCTGCCTTAGATGGGCACAATGTATGTATTTTTTCTTATGGGCAGACAAGAAGTTTGCCAAGATCATCATTACATAAACATAAATATATAATGCATCATGGATTAGATCAATCAGAGGTTGGAGCTAATGTGGACTCAACATTTAGTGAACTACTTATTGAAGATGAATTGAATTCTTACAACTATTTGTTACTTTGACCTAGAGTTTGAACAAGTGTAAATTTATAAAAAAGATGAAATATTTTGAAGGTCAGTGGGAATTGATTGAGCATAATACCATCAAAGACCACATAGGGCAACTTGGATAGTGACAATATTTCACTGTTAATCCTTGATTCTAGCTAGAATTTTATTTCTATTTCAACAATTGCGATGGACAACATTGTGAAAGATGGCTCCAACACTCTTTTTTCCTATATTTGGCATGTATTCAAGAAACTGCTTTGTTTTAAATCTCACTACAATTTTGGGGACACAACCATCAAAATGTTGTAAGGACTGGTGGTCCCTCAAAATTGGAAACACAAGGTATGCATTTTTTGCATTATTTTTATGTGCATAGAAGATTCCCTTATATCATTATTATTTTGCAAATTGAGAGTTGGTAGGGTTTGAATGATTTCCACAAAAAAGTGTTCTTTAATGGGAAGAAAGTGGGGTTGAGCTCATACTCCACAATGAAATGCTTCATGTTAAGAAAAGTTTTATGTGGTTGTGTCTAGGACCTCTAGGTAGATTAGTTATTAAGTTTTTTGAATTAATTGGAGTTTCCTAAATAAGTTCACTAATGTAGGAAGCATGATAGTATATTTGTCATGTCAAGGCAATGTCTGAGTAACACCATTGAGTTGCTAGAAATTTTTAGGCTAAGTACCTGCAACACTTTAACTCTCAAAACCTAATTGCCAAACTTCAAAAATTAAGATTGATTTTGTTAAGCTATGTTGCAATCTCTTGCAGCATATTTTCTCATGCTTGGTAAATGATATCATATTTCATCACTTTTATTCTAATAATATTTAAGGTTTCATGTCATTGAGTCCTTAGAAGTTTTTTTCAAAAGGCTAGGAAGTATATACATGACTTAGTTCATTCATGAATCATGGAACTATGTTAATATGTTAGCACTCATTGAGTTCATCTTGAAGCTAAGTTCCATATGAGTGTGTTATAGGAGATGAATACCATAATATTTTGGATGGTTGTTACCCTAGTGATTATTCTCTTCAAATAATAGTTGCAGTGGATATTTGAAGAATACATTATAAAATACTTTTTGATGTTGTAACATAGGGCACACAATTGTGCTTTCTTGAGTACATCACCAATGGAGGTTAGGCATTGTCAGTGGTGCTACTTAGAGACAAATCCATCTTTCAACACTATCTTTGGCATTTATATGACCTTGATGGGCACATGTTTTGTGAAGCTTTTTCAACAAATCCATTTTGTACATATCCTGCAATCATTGCAGTCCATGAGACCACATTTCTTTGAGGCATTCTATCAAACAGTTCACGTGCCTTGTCTATGCTTCTACATTTTGCATACATGACTAATATGGAAGTTGCAACTACAACATCTAACAAAATTCCTCTATCCTTTATGTTTTGATGGATGTCCATACCCTAGTCTAAAGCTCCTATTTTGACACAGATAGGGAGGATACTGGAAAAGGTTGTGGAATTTAACTTTACACTAGCAAATTGCATTTTCTTTAAAATTTATAAATCCTTTTCAACAAATCCATTTTGTGCATATCCCGCAATCATTGCAGTGCATGAGACCACATTTCTTTGAGGCATTCTGTCAAATAGTTCACATGCCTTGTCTATGCTTCCACATTTTCCATACATATCTAACAGGGCAGTTGCAACTACAACATCTAACTAAATTCATCTATTCCTTATGTTTTGATGGATGTCCATACCCTATTCCAAAGTACGGAGGATGTTGGCAAATGTTGTGGAATTTGGCTTTACACAAACCAATTGCATCTACTTTAAAATTTCTATAGCCTTTTCAACAAATCCATTTTGTACATATCCTACAATCATTGCAGTCCATGAGACCACATTTATTTGAGGCATTCTATCAAACAGTTCACATGCCTTGTCTATGCTTCCACATTTTGTATACATGTCTAACAAGGCAGTTGCAACTACAACATCTGAAAAAATTCCTCTATCCTTTATGCTTTGATGGATGTCCATACCCTATTCCAAAGCTCCCATTTTGACATAGGCAGGGAGGATGCTAGAAATGGTTGTGGAATTTGGATTTACACTAGACAATTGTATTTTCTTTAAAATTTCTAAAGCCTTTTCAACAAATCCATCTTGTGCATATCTTACAATCATTGCAATCCATGAGACCACATTTCTTTGAGGCATTCTATCAAACAGTTCACGTGCCTTGTCTATGCTTCCACATTTTGCATACATGTCTAATAGGGCAGTTGCAACTACAACATCTGACTAAATTTCTCTATCCTTTATGTTTTGATCGATGTCCATACCCTATTCCAAAGCAGGGAAGATGCTAGCAAAGGTTGTGGAATTTGTCATTACACCAGCCAATTGCATTTGCTTTAAAATTTCTAAAGCCTTTTCAACAAATCCATTTTATGTATACCCTGCAATCATTGCAGTCCATGAGACCACATTTCTTTGAGGCATTCTATCAAACAATTCACATGCTTTGTCTATGCTTCCACATTTTGCATACATGTATAACAAGGCAGTTGCAACTACAACATCTAAGAAAATTCCTCTATCCTTTATGTTTTGATGGATGTCCATATCCTATTCCAAAGCTCCCATTTTGACATAGGCAGAGAGGATGCTAGCAAAGGTTGTGGAATTTGGATTTACACTAGCCAATTGCATTTGCTTTAAAATTTCTAAAGTATTTTCAACAAATCCATTTTGTACATATCCTACAATCATTGTAGTCCATGAGAACATATTTCTTTGAGGCATTCTATCAAACAATTCATGTGCCTTGTCTATGCTTTCACATTTTGCATACATGTCTAACAAGGCAGTTGCAACTACAACATCTGACAAAATTCCTCTATCCTTTATGTTTTGATGGATGTCCATACCCTATTCCAAAGCAAGGAGGATGCTAGCAAAGGTTGTGGAATTTGTCTTTACACCAACCAATTGCATTTTCTTTAAAATTTCTAAAGCCTTTTCAACAAATCCATTTTGTGCATATCCTACAATCATTGCAGTCCATGAGACAACATTTCTTTGAGGCATTCTATCAAATAGTTCATATGCCTTGTCTATGCTTCCACATTTTGCATACATGTCTAACAGGGTAGTTACAACTACAACATCTAACAAAATTCATGTATCTTTTATGTTTTGATGGATGTCCATACCCTATTCCAAAGTAGGGAGGATGTTGGCAAAGGTTGTGGAATTTGGTTTTACACCAGCCAATTGCATTTACTTTAAAATTTCAAAAGCCTTTTCAACAAATCCAATTTGTGCATATCCTACAATCATTGTAGTCCATGAGACCACATTTCTTTGAGGCATTCAGTCAAATAGTTCATGTACCTTGTCTATGCTTCCACATTTTGCATACATGTCTAATAGGGTAGTTGCAACTACAACATTTGACAAAATTCCTCTATCCTTTATGTTTTGATGGATGTCCATACCCTATTCCAAAGTAGGGAGGATGCTGGAAAAGGTTGTGGAATTTGGCTTTACCCCTGCCAATTGCATTTGCTTTAAAATTTCTAAAACCTTTCCAACAAATCCATTTTGTGCATATCTTACAATCATTATAGTCCATGAGACCACATTTCTTTGAGGCATTTTATCAAATAGTTCACGTACCTTGTCTATGCTTCCACGTTTTGCATACATGTCTAATAGGGTAGTTGCAACTACAACATCTGACAAAATTCCTCTATCCTTTATGTTTTGATGGATGTCCATACCCTATTCCAAAGCTCCCATTTTGACACAGGCAGGGAGGATGCTGACAAAGGTTGTGGAATTTTGCTTTACACTAGCCAATTGCATTTGCTTTAAAATTTTTAAAGCCTTTTCAATAAATCCATTTTGTGCATATCCTACAATCATTGCATTCCAAGAGATGACATCTCTTTAAGCCATTCCATCAAACAATTCATGTGCCTTATCTATACTGCCACATTTTGCATACATGTCTACCAGAGCATTTCCAACTATAATATTTGACAAAAATCCACCTTCCATTATGTTATGATGGATGTCCATACCCTGTTCCAAAGGTCCTATTTCAACATAGGAAGGGAGGATGCTGGAAAAGGTTATCAAATCTAGATTTACACCTGCTAATTACATTTTATTGAAAGTTTCTAAAGCCTTTTCAAAAAATCCATTTTGTGCATATCCCGTAATCATTGCATTCCATGAGATGTCATCTCTTTGAGGCATTCTACCAAATAATTCACATTCCTTGTCATTGCTTCCACATTTTACATCACTCGCTCTATTGCAAGCACTTTAAGTCATGCTTGTGGTGATGCGGGGCTTTCCCAGCATCACCACAAACATGACTTGAAGTGCCTGCGGGAGAGTGGGTGATGCAAAATGTGGAAGCATTGACATTCCAAAGCTCCCATTTTGACACAGATAGGGGGGTGCTAACAAAGGTTGTGGAATTTGACTTTACACCAGCCAATTGCATTTGCTTTAAAATTTCTAAAGCCTTTTCAACAAATCCATTTTGTGCATATCCTTCAATCATTGTAGTCCATGAGACCACAATGGGCTAACAATTAAACACATTACAAATTATTAAATAAAACAGTGTTTGTAGGATTTGCAAGGTGTACAACACCTAATCCTGGCTTGGTAGGAGTGACCAAGTTTAATTTGGAGCCAAATCTTCAAGGAGTGGGAGATGAGGGAGCAGGTAATCTCTGCGTATAGAGCTCTATTGAGAGCAAGAAAAAAATCATTCTTTGGCGATGATATAATGCTCATGCAATCTACAAAAGAAATCAGATCCAAATTTGAAGAAAGCAGATCAGTGTCTTCCCTTATAGATATTCAAAAATTAGTGCAAGAGGCAAGGGAAGCAGCTAATTTTCTCCTGAACATGGTGGTGTAGGCCAAACTAATCGAAAGGGGCACCTATGAAATGAAGCTTGATAAAGTGCACGAGGGAGCCACATTAGAGCTTCCATCTAAAGAAAAACCCTCAAAGGCTACTTGAGTACATTATGCAAGACGGAGCTGAATGCTTTGGACTTTGGAATATCAATACTATCCATAACATTAAATTACAATCCAATTGATGAGTCATATTGTAGGACATTCAAGCCTATTTTGATACAATAAAAATATTTTTATGTTAAGAAAACTTATAAAAACTTCAAACTAGTTTAGTATTGTTTGAACTGTGACAATTTTAATGTCATTATTATCTAACCCCTAACTAATTAAACAATAATTTTTAAAATATTAAGAGGTCAACTTGGAATGGTCGTTTAGGTAAATATATTAGATAGTTTTTATTCAGTTGGAATTTATTTTGATTTCATGCTTGAACTAGCTATACCTACATCTATTCCATGTTAACAGTTTTGTGTTATTCAACTCCACTATTTTTTTCATTTGTGGAATTTTTATTTATAATGTATACACCGATAAATATGGTTTACAACATTTACACTCATACAAATTATCAATATGGTCTCAAACTTCTTGTCTTCCATTCAAGTTAGAACTTTGGTTTGTTGAACATTTTGTTTATCATTAGACCTTATGTTGAAAATATTAGTTGTGAATTGGCATAACTATCATTACTATATGCTAATATAGTACTATAGTATAACTATATATTGATGTTTGGATATGGTCATAATCTAGCAAGTCTGCACTAATTCCTATAAATATACAGAATAAGTTTGTACCTAATCTTTAGTCATTACAATATGTTAGGCTAGAAGAACCTTATCTAGGCTAGCAGAACCAATATTAACACCAGCTCTCCTAATTTAATGTAGTTTAATTATATGCTTCTTGTTTGCATTTATTTAACTAGCCTAGATTTATGTAAAAGAGATTGTATTCCCTTACAATTATATATATGACAATATATACATACACATACATATAAATATATCTATATGTACACATACATATTTTTATGAGACATAAGTATATATGTGTGTATATGTATTTAAGAATTGCCGAAAGTTGCTCAAGTTTTCTATCAAACATATTATATGGGACAATGTACATGCAATCCAGGCTCTCTGAAATGAATATGCACCTTACACATTTGGAGATTTGAGCCACTTTAGTGAATTGAAATTAGTGTCAAATCCAATTAAAATCATGTGCTGTAGTTAAATTAAACCTTTAGTAATTCTTGATTTTCCTTTATTTTTCTGCACTGAATATGAAAAGTTTCTAATTTTTGTTATTGGTTAAGGCTATTTTTTCCTAGTGGAATGAATTTTAAAAAAATTAGAATTTGTACATGAGTTGCACAATGAGTAGGTTTGTTTGTATATTATCCTTTTTGAGAAAATCTTAGGGCTTCTAGTATACTTTATTGTGCATGCATTGATGACTTATCTACTTCTAGTATTCTTTCAATTTGTTACAATAGATATTTATGCATCTCTTATTTGATTTTGTAGCATACTGTACTGGTCTCTTGTTAGCCCATTGGGTGTTGAAGTAGTTGGAGATGGATGATGAATATGTTGGCAATGAGGAGGTGATGAATGAGATATTTGATGTACTTTCTTGTCTTCTATGGAAGAGTAATCAGTTAGGCAGAGGGTTTAAGGAAGTCTTAAGACTATCTTCCTCTTAACAGTAATCACCATGCTATAATCTCTATTTTTGGACTCTCAAAAAGCTTATAACAGATGCATGTTAAACTATTTAGGGGCCTTTTCCACATTGGTAACCACAAGTATATGCATTCACTGTCATTGGATCTCTAATGATAAGAACTAATACAACAAATCCAAACCTATCCCCTATTTTAGTTTCCAAATTCTAACAATATCATAATTGCCTTATGGTAACAGTGGCCTAACAAGGCTAAAACAATAGCTATCAGAGATAAGGACAATTTATTGCTACAGGTAACAATTCACAATGGTAGCTTATGAACTAGAGAAAGTTGGGTGCATGAGACAAGATCTCTACAGAGATGACAATGTGATCTTGAACTAGGACAGTGAGCTTCATGGGATAGTCATGTATTTGTGAAGAAGACATCTATGAATGTCTTTGTGCTTCTATGCTTAGTGATACTCAGAAAATTAGTTTCTTGCTCATTCTTTGAGCTATGTATTGTAACCATGATGGTTTTTTTAGAAAAGAGAAAGCATTGTAACTTATTTTCAGATCTGTATGTTGTTTGTAAGCATTTTTTATCAATAAAACAAGCATTGTTTACCTTCTCGAAGTTGTTTCATTGTGCAAGCTTCAAAATATACTACTAAATATACTAATGACTAAATGCAAGCTTCAAAATGACTAAATATACTACTAATTGATGTCAATTAATAATTAAATTAACTAAATATACTACCAATTGATAGAAATCAATGAACAATGAATAAATATGACTAAATATATAACTATTGTTAAATCAGTGAATAAAAATGACTAAATAAGTGACCAGTTAACAACAATCAATGACTAAATATATCAGTGAATAAAAAATGACTAAATAAGTGACCAGATTACAACAATCAATGACTAAATATACTACCAAATTGATCAATCAAAACAACCAATAAATGAATAAAAATGGTTTAGTCATCAATTTGGTCATGTTATAAATGACTGGCAATAAACTACTAATGATCACGTGACCATGTTTGGTCATTTATAAATGGTTTTTGGTAGTTTTTTTAGTAATATATTTCTCTTTTTGTACTGGTTTTATAAGGCCACCTATCATTAGAAGCTAAAAATATTAGAGACTAATATCCTTTCTTTACCATATATTGTCTAGATTTTGAGGGTACCCATGAAACTTGATGTGCTTAAATTGTGGAATTAAAAATTATCCTATTTTCCAAAATAATTTGGAGAAGAAGCTTCTATTCCTAAGAGATAGGATAATCTTGTAAGTTTCTCAATCTTTTCTTGAATAGAATGGAAGTAGAAGTAAGGACAAAGTAATCTTTGACCCTAGTACCCTAATGGTGTTTAAGAATATATTTTTCTTCTTTAAGGCTATCAATTCTATTTAAAGGCTCGATGACCATTTCAAGAGTCTTCCCAAAATAGTGGTTTTCCCCATTATGGACAATCTAGGAGAGATGAGGTAGAATTACTTCCCTACATTATATAATAAAGTTCCACATTCTAGATCCACTTGGAGGATTAAAGAGTGTAAAAATCCTTTCAGCATCATGAGTGTCTAATTATTTTTCTTGCATGGTGTGATTCCATTGTGAGACTAGTTTTACAAATATTCTCTAGGCTAATTTTGCACCTAGATCCAAGTTTTGAGCTTCTATATTATGGATTCTAACCCCTCCCTAAAATTTTGGCTTAAAAACATTATCCTAAGAAACCAAATCTATTTTCTTTTCTTTATCAAAATTTCCTTTCCATAAAAAGTGCCTAAGACTTTCTCAATATCTACAACTATTCCTTTTGTCTTTTTTAGTATAGACACCATATATATTGGGGAAAAAAATAAGACTACTTTTATTATTGTAATCCTACCTACCAAAGTTAACCATCTCCTTTTCCAAGAAGAAATTTACTTTTGTATAGTAATATAAATCTTTTTCTAGAATTCATTTTTTAAAAATCCTATAAATAGAGGAATGCCCAAATACTGACATGGAAGCTATTCAATTTTGAATCCCAAGAGTAATGAAATTATATTCTATAAACTGAAACTAGCATTATGGAAAAAGATTTTAGATTTGGCTAGGTTAATTTTTTGACTTGAAGTTTCACAATAATTTTTTAATACATTTTTAATATTTTTTGCTTCCAAATAGGTAGCCTACCCAAATACAAGTGTATCATCTATGAATAATGTATGTGTAATTTATTAAGCAAGGCTAGGGATTGAAATACCTTTCCATGCTTGTGCTCTATTTTGGGCTGAAATGGTCATGCTAAGAGCCTCTACCATCAAATGATGAAAAGAAAGGGAGAGATTGGATCTCCTTGTCTAATTCCCTAAGAAGATTTGAAAAACCCACTGAAAAATCATTTAGAAGCATAGAAAAGGTTATCTCTAGAAATACATGAATATATCCATTTACACCACTAATTTGAGAAACCAAATTTTTGAGGATCTTTATTAGGAATTCCCAATTTACTCAGTCATAGGATTTCATTATATCTAACTTGATCACCATTATAGAAAATTTATTAGCTTGAATAGAATGTAAAACTTCGTGTGCAACCAAAGAACCCTATACTATTTCTCTCTCTAGAATAAACCCCCCTTGCTCCTTTGAGATAATTAGAGGAATGATAGTGGCTAATCTATTTGTGATTGTGTTTGGGAAAATCTTATAAATAATATTGCATAGTGAGATTGGGCAAAAAATTGCAAAGGATAAATGACACAAATTCTTTGGGATCAATGCTATAAGAGTAGTATTCATTTCCTTTAGAATAGTTATATTTATTCATGCTTTTTCTACTGCTAGCCAGACATCTATGCCCATAAAATGCTAGTTTTTTTGAAAAAAAATAGTAGTATAGCCATATGGTCCAAGTGCCTTATCAGGAGACAAGAGAAAATAAAATTCCTTATCTCTTCTAATGAGAATTCTACTAGTAACATCTTATTGTCTTGTAAAGTTACTAAGAAAGGTATATTATCCAAAATGTGAGAGAGGGGAGTACTTGAATCCTAATGAGGTTTGGATAATAAGTTTTTGGAAAAGTTGACTACCTCTTTTTGGATCTCTAGCCAATTGATGTTGTGTTGTCCTTGAGTAGTTTTGATGCTAGAAATGGAGTTAAATTGATTTATGATTTTGGTTTAGGCATGAAAAAACTTTGTATTTCTATCCCCATCTTTCAGCCATAACTCCTTTGATTTCTATCTCTAATAAATTTATTCTCAAGTGATAGTATTTCTTCAAGACTCCCTTTTAACTAGTTTTCCATTTCAAAGTTTCTTTGTTCATTCAATTTTGAATGATGAATTCATTCAATTCTTCTAGTTTCTTTTGAAATTTTATTTTTTCTTCAAATATGCTCTTAAAATGAAGCACATTCCATGTTTTTATCTATTTTTTGATGTATTAAAGATTTTTACATAATTGGGACATCCTTGACCCTTCCTTGAAAGGAGCCTTTGTCTACCACTATTAGAGAAGAGGAAGAAACTAAAAACCCTTGAACCAGATGGCCTCAAATTTGAAATAAGATTTAGGAGGGGAAGGGTGATGTGACACAATGATGTCTAATAAAATTTAAAAGTGATGAGAGCTAGAAAAGGGAAAGATGGAGGTTGAGAAGTTAGGATCATTAGACAACCAATTGGTAGGAAACAAAATCCTATCAAGTCTTTCAACAATGAGAAGAAAATATTTTCTTCAATTTCTCCATGTAAACCTTTCTATTTTTTGGTGGGCAGTCAATCAAACTATTTTTTTATGAAATTATTGAATTCTTCCATTACTTTGAGGGCAGGAGTGATACCCCCTATTTTTTTTTCTCATCAACTATTTCATTAAAATTCATTACCCAAGAGAGTAATTTCATCTTTCAAAGTTGACAAAAGAGGTCCCAATGAATTCCAAAAAAGCTTTTTATTGATAGTTGAAGTAGGACCATAAATATTAAATAACCAAAAATGAAAATTTGAGATAATACTAGTTATTTGATAAGCATCTAGTTAGCCTCTAAGGCTATAGATTCCACATTGACTATTTTTTAGTTTCATAATATTGTTAATCTTCCTGAAGCACTTGTAGCCTCTTTCATTAAATATTTCCATTTAGCTCATTTGGTAAAAACTTTATTTTATTGATCTATAACAAACTTAGTTTCTTGTATCAAGATAATGTCTAGAGAATTAGATTCTAATTGATGCTTAATCAAGCATCACATGTTATGGGCATTAATGCACCTAACATTCCATGAGAGGATCTTCATTGCTCCCGAGGAGAGTGGTATGCTCTCCCCATTCTCATAGTTTTACAAAGGGTTGATTGTATACCACCTGTAATTTCCTCTTGGGTTTTCTTGCACTTTGGATTCCTTCTTTTTTTTTAAGGATTTGGGGTTATACAATCAACCTTATCATCTTTCTCTATTTGAGATGTAGATAGTTTTTAATTATAATCATAATCAATATTCTCTTTGATCACTTCTACTATTTCATCCCTGATATCTTCTCCTACTTTTAGAAGGATGTTATTAAACATTGTTAGAATGCATAGGAAAACTAAGAGGGGGGGTGAATAAATTGTGTATTAAAACATTAAACCCTCAAAGCAATTTGAAACATCAACCTCTTATTATGAATTAGTAGAATGTAAACATATGGAGCATCAATGCAAACTCATAAGAACACTTACATGGAAAAACCAAGAAGGGAAAAACCACAACGAGGATTAGCTCACATATATATGAATAGAAACACTGAAAACAAATAGGCTTACTACCCAAAAGAAAGGCTCATAGCTAGAATGACTTGTTGTGTCATTGCAGAACATGCCCCATTTTGCCATAGTAAAATAGGGACCCAACCTTTTTGTCTTGTTTTTTACTCCCTTTGCCTTGGGTGGTATGGTAAAAGTTATGTATCCAGTGCAGTGACAGGATATCACCTTGTGCATGCAAGGACCTCATAAATGGGTTAAGTGCTGAAGTCAGGTTTTGCTATCACAAACCTCATTAGATGAAAGAATACAAAATTTTAAGTAGGTTTGCCTTTTAGATCACCGCAAAATTCCTTAAGGATAAGAAGTTAAGTTTGGTCAAAGTTGGTCAAACTAGTCACTCATAAGGTCATCACATTCCCTAAGGACCCTAGTATTCATTAATATCCTAGACACAGGTTTTAACAAAGAAAATCCCAATGTCTACATATTCGCTAATATGCAAACGTCAAATTTCAACTTGGGAAGTGACCATCTGTCAATACCCATGTAGTGCCCCTCCGTTCCCACCTTGGATGTACAGGTGAACCGATCAAGGCACATGAAGACAAAGGTAAAATAACATGAATAATTAAGGTAAGGTAAACAATTGATGTTGTACAATATTGATAGATGTTTCATCCATGTGTGGTTTCATATGATAGTTAATATTGATAATCTCCATTGCGACACTGATAATACAGGCTTTGACATTGTTTTGCATTCTAATGATTAAGATGTCAATCTTACTACAATTGTTATATATTAGAATGGATCTCATGTGACTGATTCTGTTAGATTTAATTGTTATAATGGTATTTGTGACACTTATGATTTCATGCACCTGTATGTTCAGTGTAGGGTTCTGTTCAGATTAAGAGATAGATTTGATTTGGTTATGATTATGTGTTGAGCTAATCTAGATTGATATGACGTGGAAGGGATGATGTCGCATCACTCACTTGTGAGCGCCCTGCGATGTTGCGATTCCTTTTTCCACCTAGTGCTAGCTTATATGCATCTATACATGCTTGACTGTGACATTTGTTGTAGGATGCAGGTACCAGGCATTGACTCCACCTGAATTAACAGGTCCAAGTGTGCCTTGAACCCAATGGATATGTTGTTTCAGAGATAACTTAAGGTCCCACATCCCAAGTCATTATCCTCAATCAGGATGCATGACATGTCTAGTCAACCTGTCAGTTCTGTTAGTATGTCGGTCTTGCAATTGATTTATATTTAATGGAGCTTGTTGGATAAGTGCATTTTGGCCTGACTTGAGAACATGTTTGATTTGGTCTTTTTGAGAACATGTTTGATTTGGGTTTTGACGGCTGTCCTACTCAGTGGGTTATGTTGTATGCCTATATTTCATTATATAGTCATACTAATATTTGACCCACTTTAATATTTAATAAGGTCATATAATATTCTTAGTATTATTATTAATATTTAATAAGATTAAATTGGTAATTGATAATTACCTAGTTCAAATAATTATTTAAAGTTGTTTGAATATGAATTATTTTATTACTATTATTTTATTGATTTAATTTAGGGAAGGTCGCTGAACACTAGTAAACACACTAACCAGACCCTAGAGTAGAGAGGAGACAGTCCTATCATCCAATTGACGAAGCCTAACGATTGGATCAAGAGTGTATTGATTCAGTGTTACACTATGGTTACTAATGGATTTGTGATAATATGTTATTTATGATGGATATATTTTAGCTATATATTGTACTAACACTTCTTGTTGAGTGTACATGTAGAATTATTATGTCAATGGATGATGGTGGTCATTTAGCCACTTTATGTCTTTCTGTGTGATGTCTGACCTAGGCATGGGGCCCTAAGGTCTATTGGCCATGATGTTAAGAAATATTATTTTTAGTTTTATGTGATAAAATGATTATGTTCTTGTGTGGGATTTAACCTTGTAACTTTTAAAATGATTTTTAAGTGTTTTTAAGAGGTCTAAGTTGTATTTTATGTTTGGAAAATTGTCTTATGTCCAAGGTGCATAGGTAAGAAGTTTATTTTTGTCATTTATAATATTTTAAAAGGTTTTTAGACCCTCCTTTAAGCCCCACTTACAAAAGTGACGAAAATGGGAAGGTGGTTGGTTGAATTAGTTGGGTGGTTGAGTTAGTTGGCTGGTTGAGTTAGTTTTGGGTAGGAAGTTACTCTTTCCTTCTCTTTAAAAACTCTTCATGGAGTGGGGGTGACTTGCTCATTTTATGATTTTCATTCAAGGATTCTACCATTAGTGGGATATTGCGATTGAGGTATCATGTTTTCTTTAGTAATTAAATATAAATATTATATGTTTTTCTTTATTGATTAAATGTAAATTTTATATGTTTTTCTTTATTGATTAAATATAAATATTATATATTTTTCTTTATTGGTTAAATGTAAATATTGTATGTTCTAAATATTGTATGTATCCTTTATTTATTAAATGTAAAGGTTGTTTTTCTAAGGGTTGTTGCTTGTGAAATTGGAAAAGCAAACATTTCAATGTAAATCATGAAAGAATCATATTTGTTGCCTTATTTGCGTGTCATAAACCTAGATCATCATAGCATGAAGTATATTTTTTATTTTTACATTAGATCTTCCTATAATTATAAGATAGTAATCGCCATATATATTGGCATTAAGGTTTGCATATAATTATATGTTATCTATATATTAGTATTAAGATTTCTATATAATCTTATAGTTGCTAAATGTTGGTGTTGGATCTTAGAACGATGGTTTTTATCTATTTTTTAAAAGGGGTTACGAAGTCATCTTGCTAAGGATCTGTTAGTTTGTTCATATCCTCTAATAGATAAACTAATGATGTTCTTTGTGTAGGTAAGTATCTTTGAACCTTGTCAAACAGTTGAAGTACCTTGTCCATTAGAGTATTCCTTACTTCTGCCTTCTATTAGATCTAGATGGAAATGTTTTTCTTATGTGCATTAAGGTCTCAAATAAATATGGACTTTGGATCATATAAAACTGCCCACTTTTGCATAGATTCTTCAGGATCCAATTCAAATAGTAGATTGTATTAAACATCTTATTAGCTCTTCATTTAGTCAATTTATATTTTGGGTGTCTTGTTCTTTGGTTGTTCAAATCTTCACAGTATTCTTGATCGACCATAATCTAAATCTAGATAACCCATTTAATATGGTGTGCATACTCCTTAAGTCTGTCAAACTCCATCCTCTAGGTGAGACTCCAGCCTTGTTTAACAAAGGTGTTTCAAATTGGGTGTGGTGGTCTATGAAGTCGTCGCTTGAAGAAATGGAAATGGTGTGGCTGCTACTCAAAGGCAGAGTGGTGTTGTTTATAAACCATCCAAAATTTGAAGGTTGATTAACCAAATCTTACCTTGAGGATAGGAATAACCTACACAAGTGCATGAACATGTTTATAAACATTTATGTCATATGGATATTTGTATAGGTATCAATTATTAATTATAAATTAAATATGAATCCATGCATAGTTAAGATCCACGATTTAGTAGATGAGTTTGTTGGAGTATACATATATGATATAGATATTAACGTATGAAACAAAAGAAACATAGTTGTGTTGTGTGGTTACACAACACGCCCCATTTTAACTTGGCAAAACAGGGACCCAACTTTTGGCCTGGCTTGTGTTGTCTGTTTTCTGGCGGTTTGGTAAAAATGAGTCAGGTGCATCATCATCATGATATTCGATGAGGTAGGTCATCATCATGAGGTCAGTTTGTCAAATTTCATATTTTGTTTCTATGACCTCATATTTAGAAAGAACTTGAAATTCCATGCAGGTTTGCCTTTTACATCACCTGAAAATTCGTCCATATGAGGGAGTTATGAGCAGTCAAAGTTTTGGTCAAACCTGATAATCGCAAGGGTCATCATATTTTTATATCCTCAGTCATGTTGTCAAGGTCATCATGATTTTGATCTATCACCCGATAAAAATCATGCAGTCCCAATATCCGGACGTCAATCTTAGGTGATAGTGTGTTTTACCCGTCAAATGACCTTGGGCGCATCGTGAGCATCATGTTCTTAACATCACCTGATATTATAATATCATGCTGATATTATAATATCACCCTGCTTAGAAAATCCACCATCTGCATAATTTGCATGCGCATGTCAAAGTCCTATCGGAGGGTCATCATCCTGATCTTTCAAGAGAGGGTCATATTTGCTGATATTCACTGATATGATGATGACGTCATCATATCCTCCTGATCTCTTTTTGCATGATCATGATGATCACCCTATCTTTTAAGGGAGGGTGATATTCCATTCCTTAGCATGATCATATTTTAAATATCACCCTAGCGCTAACCTGATGATGACCTCAACTCATCCTCGTGCTTCAAAGATGGAATATACATTCGATGAGGAGGTTCATCATATTTTTATCCAGTCATGTTGTCAAGATCATCATGATCTTGTTTGTCTACCCGATATTTCATAATGTCCTCCTGCCGAGAAATATGACTTTTTGCTAATATCCTGATGACGTCATCCCGATCTGATAAACGAAGAGGCAAATATCAGGAGGACATCATCATCAGATTTTCCTTCGGCAGGATATTTTCCAAAACATGATCCGGTTCGCGAATATGACGGTGACGTCATGTTCTAAGTTTATCAAAAGTCCCAGATATCCTGATGATCATCATCATCCTGATCTTTCAAGCGGGTTACCTTGGCCGCAAAGGGGTCATATTACATTCACCACCTGATCATCTTCCTTAGGTGACCCGATATTACATTTACCCCCTGATCTTAACTAAACATGACGGTGACGTCATCTTTTGCATTTTAATGAAGCCCGAATATGATGATGACGTCACCATGATATTCCTTTCCTTAGCAGCAGGATCATCTTTCATATCCTCCTATTTTCCTTCGACATGATGATGATGATGATGTCTTTCTTTTCCCCAATATACAGAAGTGAAACATGACGGTGACATCATCTAGACATTCGGAAGGGGGAGCATCATATTTCCAAAATATCATGCTGACGATAGTTTTAAGTCTTGCTGTCAGCCTTATCTTGAGTTATCATGCCGATAGAACATGTCTTCCCGATGGATGGACATCATCACGATTTTTGGCGTCGGTATAGTTTCACCGTCGGCCTAATGTAAAAATTTGTCATTCCGACAGTGTGTAGTCACGCTGATACATACATGATCATATTTGAACCCGATATACATGAAAATGGGTGGGAAAACAGAGCGATAGAAATCTGAAGCCCGATTGCCTGTGGCTGCATATTATGAGGCCTGTTTAATAAAATGATTAAAACGTTTTACTTCCTGTTGTTTATCCACATGATGATGAACTTAATGTTTGTCTGTTTATTTGCAGGAAGTCATGATGCTGTTAGAGCTGCTACTGAAGCTGATAATTACAAAGTTGCACATGAAGGCAACATGAACCAGAAATGAGGAGGATATTGTCAAATATGCTGTTTGCCAGCTGGAGACCAAATCAAATCAAAGATGCTGGAATATTCTGTGCCAGCTGTACATTTGCCAACTGGCGAAGCATGTGCTTTTCATCTGGACCGTTGATTATTATGAGAGGATCCTGATCCTTGGATCATTGTAACTATTTTCTGGCATTTGTTCTATATAAGAGCCAGATCCTAAGCTGTAAAAGGGGGATATACACAGACGCATCTGGCGCATTAAGGCCGATTACTGTAGAATCAATTAGGAGATCGGATTACTGAGACTAATGAGGATAGAATTGTTGAAATGTCAAGGTTCTTTCTTCAGATCACTGTAAATGTACCTGTTCTTGAGCATACTGAATGGATATGAAGTTTCAGATTACATCCTGATTGTAAATTTTACGTAATCTTCATGTTGATTTCTGGATATGTACTGGTGAATGCTGTGTTCAACTGGAAGCGCTTTCATTTCATTACATGTTGTTATCAACTTTTCCTTTGAAGATTTGCACTAGATCATGCGGATTTGTGGAATGTCCTGGTGAAGTATGATTCTAGTTTCCTTCTTTTCATTGCATGTATGGGAGCTTGTATGTGGATCAGTGATATAAGTCAGGTAGTTTTGGGAATCTCATTCTTTAACCCTTTTCCTTTTTTTAATTTCATAAATTCATCACCATAACTGCAAATCATGATAAATAACAAGCAAAACAGAGAAATATGCTGAAATCCTGTAGGTAACTGAAAATCATTAGCATATTTGAGTTAAATGCATGCAGTATTGAAAATATCATGCAAAGAATCATAAATAATGGTAGAAATCATGCAAATATCAGCCTGTAGGCACATTATTTGACTAAATTCACAGTGCAGAGGTAGAATTGTTGGAGATTTATGCAGAGCAGACATATAGAGCAGGATATTTGGAGGTGATGATGAACTTTGCAGAAACACGTAAGGCCCCTGAATGGAAAACAGCAACACACATCAACCACTGAGTAACGTCAGTAGATTAAGACCTAATCAATGGAGACTTGGGATAATGAATTCTCTGAATTCATCGTATCTTTCAAGATGAGTAAAGGTTGTTGTGTAACTTTTATTCTATGTTTGTGAGTGACTAACATCATGACCAACATAAATTGGCACTAGAAGGAGGGCTGAGCTATTTCTCAGCATCATTAACAGAAGGAGGGCAGAACTGGAAAAGCCGCTACTGCTTCCGTCATCATTCATTTTTATGCAGGCCCCTCGCTTCTAACGCAACATAAATTGGTGCTAGAAGGAGGGCCTGAACAAAGAATTTCTGGATTTCTGCAAATATTACATAAATATTTTAGCATTTGAGTTAAATGTCTGCAAATATCTCTTATCTGAAATGTTTTGGTTGCACCTGTGCAAAGATCTAGCCCAAAGCATCAAAGATTAGTTTGATTTTCTGAACTTTCAAGTTTTATTCTGAGATATGATGGATCTCCTAAAAAATTGAAAAATATAGTCTCATTTTGATGGATGTATATGAAGGCAATTGTCAAATTAACATTCCTTTGTTTTAGGAAACTTTGAGTAGGCAGCTTTACCCTCACAGTTTGTCTAACTTTGGTTTATCTACCTGTTGCAGGATACACCAGACTATAGAACACAGTGAAATAAATTGTTTAACTTTCCTTACAAGGTTGGATTTATACTTGAAAGGACTAATATTCTTCCCAGATGTGTTCAGGGCTGAAGTTTGCCAGGAAAATGAGGAAATTCTGGAGCAACAAGCAGATGCAGCACCAGAAGTTATTAGTTGTCCAGACACTGAAGTGGACCGATCTGAAGATTTTGAATTATACTTGTCTAGAAACATACAGTGTAGTCAAATATTAGGTTTATCCACTGATGATGTCTTGATTGAAAGCTGGTGCAGATTACATGATGAAGAGCATTCAGAAAGGGATTGTTACGCCTGCTTGATCATGTTGAAAAAGACTCTAGAAAATACAATAGCTGAGTCGGTTCCAGAAGGTAATGAAGAGGAAACATCTTTCCTGGATTCATTTTATGGTGAGATTGATAGGAGTTCTCTACTTCCTAATACAAGTAAGGATCAGTCAGTATGCAGGTATGAATCTTGTGAAAATTTTAGAGAAGAAACCACTCATCAGGATAATATTTTTGATTCTGATCCTAATACTTTTGATAAAGAAGATGAAACATCTTTCCTGGAGTCATTCTATGGTAAAGAGAAGTGTAAACAAATAGTAGAACAATCCAAATGCACTCCTGCTGAGGATGAAGTTCCTATAGTGGTAACTCAGGGAGTCAAAGAGAAGAAAATAAATGCTGATTTATTACCTAACTTCTTTGAATTGAATGATCAAATACAAGAATGTTGTAGATTAATGGAACCAGATCCTCCAATAGATAGAAGATGTGAATTATTTAATGAACAATTCCTGAAAGATGAAGATGTAGGAGACTTTGGAGTTGTTATGCATAATCAGATGTCACTCCAGAAATATTTTGAGAATGAAACAGGGGGGTGTCCTTATCAAGTGAAAGTTGTTTCTCTTTTACAGTCACATGATTTAGAAGGGATAAATTTCTGTATATCAGGTTATGATAATAAAGATACTTATTTAGATGCTGATGTGCAGGAAATTGAAGAAAATATTGAGAAGTTTCCTGAACTGGAGGATAAACTGAACATCCAGAATGAAGGGATAAGGCTGGATAAAGATGAAGAATTAATACATCAAGAGTCATACATCCTTCAATTTGAAGCGAGACCAGACACTGAGCCACGCAGTGAAAATATAATGACAAATGGAAGATCAGCTGCCAATGAAGAAGCATGTCCAGCAAAATCAGAAATACACCAGGTTGTATTTCTCCTTTCCACAGTAAATGATGTTGAATACTATTTTGATTATGGAAATTCAGGAGATAAGACATGCATATGGATTAATCATGAACATGATGAGCTGCCTCAGTTGCTGATCATCAAGAGTTATTCTGTTGAATACAGTGAATTCAGAATACCAGAATATTTTTTGGAATATAAAGATAAATTTGCTAGGTTGAGAACCATAACTAATACCCTGATGCTCCTGCACAATCAAAAGAAGTATGCAAATACAGGTGTACTTGGGTCATTTTCTGGTTTTTGTTTGCCTAGTAGTGGTTTGTATTTAATTTTGTAGGTTAGTTGTTTGTACAGTCTGCTTGTTTTGCTTTCTTTTTCTGTTTCTGTTGTTTCCTTTTTGTAGGTTAGTTGTTTGTATAGTGTTTCTTCTATTTTGTGTTGTTTTGGTTGAGTTTTGTTTTGGTAAGTCAAGATGATGCACTTCATCACCTAAGAAAATAACTAAATTGTTAGGATTCAAGTGATGAGATTAGATTTAGATATAGATTGTAATTCATTCTGATAAATATTCATGATCAGGTTTTATAATATCTTTTCATCAGGTGCCTTTTCTTGTCCAAAGTGAATCAAATGCAATGAAACACCTAACAGCCTTGGGCTTGTTGAAGATATGAGTATAGGTGTTAAGTGAAAAATCTAAAGGGACTCCCTTGCTACCAATACAATCTCCAACCTAAAGCTGCAAGTGACCATACCTTGTACAAATGAGCTGACATGATGATATCAGATATATAAATAAAAAATATATAAACAATAAACTTAGGCCATCTAAGTAACTCTACCGGGGCTATAGATTCCTGCTGGCAGTGGGGCTCTACTTAGGGAGATTGTATAGATAACCTTGCCAGGGCTATGGATGCCTGCTGGCAGCAAGGCTCTATCCAGGTTGACTATGAGGGATGATCTCCAACTATGTAGTTTAACACCAGTTACTTATATTTTCAACTTGCTTTCAAGATGAGGATAATTAATCATATGCACACACATGATCCTTTGTTAGCACTGTTGCCTTGATGAAACTTTATCATTCAAAGATCATGATGATTTTACTTAGAAAGAATTAGAATACTATGGATGAATATGATCATATCACTTGAATCATTTGAATTTTGTTTGTTTTCTTTGGTGGCAAGTTGTTGTGTGGTTACACAACACGCCCCATTTTAACTTGGCAAAACAGGGACCCAACTTTTGGCTTGGCTTGTGTTGTCTGTTTTCTGGCGGTTTGGTAAAAATGAGTCAGGTGCATCATCATCATGATATTCGATGAGGTAGGTCATCATCATGAGGTCAGTTTGTCAAATTTCATATTTTGTTTCTATGACCTCATATTTAGAAAGAACTTGAAATTCCATGCAGGTTTGCCTTTTACATCACCTGAAAATTCGTCCATATGAGGGAGTTATGAGCAGTCAAAGTTTTGGTCAAACCTGATAATCGCAAGGGTCATCATATTTTTATATCCTCAGTCATGTTGTCAAGGTCATCATGATTTTGATCTATCACCCGATAAAAATCATGCAGTCCCAATATCCGGACGTCAATCTTAGGTGATAGTGTGTTTTACCCGTCAAATGACCTTGGGCGCATCGTGAGCATCATGTTCTTAACATCACCTGATATTATAATATCATGCTGATATTATAATATCACCCTGCTTAGAAAATCCACCATCTGCATAATTTGCATGCGCATGTCAAAGTCCTATCAGAGGGTCATCATCCTGATCTTTTAAGAGAGGGTCATATTTGCTGATATTCACTGATATGATGATGATGTCATCATATCCTCCTAATCTCTTTTTGCATGATCATGATGATCACCCTATCTTTTAAGGGAGGGTGATATTCCATTCCTTAGCATGATCATATTTTAAATATCACCCTAGCGCTAACCTGATGATGACCTCAACTCATCCTCGTGCTTCGAAGACGGAATATACATTCGATGAGGAGGTTCATCATATTTTTATCCAGTCATGTTGTCAAGATCATCATGATCTTGTTTGTCTACCCGATATTTCGTAATGTCCTCCTGCCGAGAAATATGACTTTTTGCTAATATCCTGATGACGTCATCCCGATCTAATAAACGAAGAGGCAAATATCAGGAGGACATCATCATCAGATTTTCCTTTGGCAGGATATTTTCCAAAACATGATCCGGTTCGTGAATATGATGGTGATGTCATGTTCTAAGTTTATCAAAAGTCCCGGATATCCTGATGATCATCATCCTGATCTTTCAAGCGGGTTACCTTGGCCGCAAAGGGGTCATATTACATTCACCACCTGATCATCTTCCTTAGGTGACCTGATATTACATTTACCCCCTGATCTTAACTAAACATGACGGTGACGCCATCTTTTGCATTTTAATGAAGCCCGGATATGACGATGACGTCACCATGATATTCCTTTCCTCAGCAGCAGGATCATCTTTCATATCCTCCTATTTTCCTTCGACATGATGATGATGATGATGTCTTTCTTTTCCCCAATATACAGAAGCAAAACATGACGGTGACATCATCTGGACATTCCGAAGGGGGAGCATCATATTTCCAAAATATCATGCTGACGATAGTTTTAAGTCTTGCTGTCAGCCTTATCTTGAGTTATCATGCCGATAGAACATGTCTTCCTGATGGATGGACATCATCATGATTTTTGGCGTCGGTATAGTTTCACCGTCGGCCTAATGTAAAAAATTGTCATTCCGACAGTGTGTAGTCACGCCGATACATACATGATCATATTTGAACCCGATATACATGAAAATGGGCGGGAAAATAGAGCAATAGAAATCTGAAGCCCGATTCCCTGTGGCTGCATATTATGAGGCCTGTTTAATAAAATGATTAAAATATTTTACTTCCTGTTGTTTATCCACATGATGATGAACTTAATGTTTGTCTGTTTATTTGCAGGAAGTCATGATGCTGTTAGAGCTGCTGTTGAAGCTGATAATTACAAAGTTGCACATGAAGGCAACATGAACCAGAAATGAGGAGGATATTGTCAAATATGCTGTTTGCTAGCTGGAGACCGAATCAAATCAAAGATGCTGGAATATTCTGTGCCAGCTGTACATTTGCCAACTGGCAAAGCATGTGCTTTTCATCTGGACCGTTGATTATTATGAGAGGATCCTGATCCTTGGATCATTGTAACTATTTTCTGGCATTTGTTCTATATAAGAGCCAGATCCTGAGCTGTAAAAGGGGGATATACACAGACGCATCTGGCGCATTAAGGCCGATTACTGTAGAATCAATTAGGAGATCAGATTACTGAGACTAATGAGGATAGAATTGTTGAAATGTCAAGGTTCTTTCTTCAGATCACTATAAATGTACCTGTTCTTGAGCATACTGAATGGATATGAAGTTTCAGATTACATCCTGATTGTAAATTTTACGTAATCTTCATGTTGATTTCTGGATATGTACTGGTGAATGCTGTGTTCAACTGGAAGCGCTTTCATTTCATTACATGTTGTTATCAACTTTTCCTTTGAAGATTTGCACTAGATCATGCGGATTTGTGGAATGTCCTGGTGAAGTATGATTCTAGTTTCCTTCTTTTCATTGCATGTATGGGAGCTTGTATGTGGATCAGTGATCTAAGTCAGGTAGTTTTGGGAATCTCATTCTTTAACCCTTTTCCTTTTTTTAATTTCATAAATTCATCACCATAACTGCAAATCATGATAAATAACAAGCAGAATAGAGAAATATGCTGAAATCTCGTAGGTAACTGAAAATCATTAGCATATTTGAGTTAAATGCATGCAGTATTGAAAATATCATGCAAAGAATCATAAATAATGGTAGAAATCATGCAAATATCAGCCTGTAGGCACATTATTTGACTAAATTCACAGTGCAGAGGTAGAATTGTTGGAGATTTATGCAGAGTAGACATACAGAGCAGGATATTTGGAGGTGATGATGAACTTTGCAGAAACACGTAAGGCCCCTGAATGGAAAACAGCAACACACATCAACCACTGAGTAACGTCAGTAGATTAAGACCTAATCAACGGAGACTTGGGATCATGAATTCTCTGAATTCATCGTATCTTTCAAGATGAGTAAAGGTTGTTGTGTAACTTTTATTCTATGTTTGTGAGTGACTAACATCATGACCAACAAGTTGTTATAGTTTAATACGAATGTTTATTAAACTAATCGATATGATCGCATATTTACTGTAATATGGCATTGATTATATTATAATGGTTTTGTTAGTAGAAATATGATATATGGGTTTGGGTTATAAATGTTGAAATTAGCATTTAAGTTATAAGTATTTGTAATTAATATTATCTATGCATTGTTTAGCTTGACGGTTATATGTAATTGATGAGTGATTAATATAATAGATAGAATTAATATTAATTAAACTAGACCTAGGTTTTATGAAATTCTTGGTGGAGATATAACTTGAATCTAATTGCTAATTCAATTAAATGGAATTGGATATGACAAAATAATTAGTGTAGATGAAATTTAATCTAGTTGATTTGGTTTTGTAAAGATCTTTTATAATGATTTTGTTAAGTTGAAATTGGGTTTAAAGTTTGGTATTAGGTTAAACAACAATGTACTTGAAAATTTAGCCTTATAAGTAAAACTTATAGCTAACAGGATAACTAAGAGATTGAATTGCTCTTGTAAGAAAAATTTATGTTGTCAATGAGTTGTTTAGTTGAAATTGCTTATTGCAAGCAAAATTTTCATGTGAGTTGGTCTGTGTGTAAATTGTCAAGTTTAGCTTCTAGAGGCTTAAGGTAATATGATTTGATGGCATGTATTCTATTCATAGGTGTCTTGAAATGAAGATGTTGAAAGAACATGATGTCTTTTGTCTATGTATGTGGGTCTTGGTAAACAATAATGTGAGATGATGTATTTACTGTGTTGTGTATATATTTTGATGGGTTTAAATCTTCTCCAAGGAAGTGTTGATATCGAGTTTGTGTGTAGTATTGTAATGGGGAGATCTTGGAAATAGTAATGAGAAATTATTTTGTTCTTGGTTGAGATTTGAGAGCAAGATGATCCATACCTTGCTCTGGACATGTACGATTGATTAACTGAAAGTTTTGGGACAATGATGTACAGGTTGGTCACTGCAATTATGTTTTGTATGCAAGAAGGTAAATGCCTTGCATTGTTCATGTTTACTTATCATTAAGATAGTAATTGTCTTGCTTGATGGTTAGGGTTTCTAGATGTAGGTAGGGGAGTGGCTTTCAATGTGGGGCCGGCGCCCAAAGTGGCTAGCCAGGGTAACCCATTGAAAGTTAGTAATCAAGTGATAACCTAATTAATGAATTAGAGGGTTGGGTAGTAATTCACATTAAACAAGATAATTGGATTCCTCACCCATGCCTGTAGTGCTTGTTTAGACTAAGGATGGGATTGAGAAGGCCTGGTTGGCAAGTTCAACCTCCTTGTCTCCATGAAAGGGTGTGTCAGATCCACATGTGTCACCCTATGGGGCCGGTGCCTAGAGAGAGGCTGCCAGGGTAACCATAGATGGGGGCCGGTTTCTAGTGAGAGATAGCCTGGGTAACCCATGCTAGGACAATGCGATGACACTCTCCCTACTGTAGCCTAGCATTCCCTAGTTGTACTCTCCCCATTTGTAGTGTGTTGCCTCTGGAAGTGATTTTGAGTTGCTTGTGGTGTTGTCATGTGTTGTAATGGAGTCTTGTTCAGTCTTTGTTCCTATTAGGCAATTGTCTACCTGACTGTATGATGTTTTGGGACCTTATGTTATCTCCTAGCATGGGGGGTGGACCTCAGGGTTCCACATGGTCGGGTGGATGTGCTTTATCTCCATTAGTTTTTTCTTGCCTTTGTTCGTGTGCAAGAAGGTTGTAACTCCTGTAGCAGATTCATATAGTGTACCTATTTATGGAGATAGTTATTATGCTCATGTACTAGCATGTGTATTAGATGATTCATTATGTATGTATTTATATGTATTCAGAAGATGATAATGTAACAATATAGTGTTGTATTCATATGTCGGGAGAAATTGTAACTATGTACTAGATCCTAATGAATACTTATATGATGTTATGTAGATGTAAATGTTTATTGTTTTAATGCATTAGGTTTACAATGAGTTACTGATGTTAATTTATGATGTGTGTTAGATTATGTTAATTATTTTGTCAAGTAATGCAACCATGTTATCTTAGAGGACAAGTCATTAGTTTAAATGATACGTTAATATTACTTTGTTACTTTACTATCTCTTTCAATTTTAAAAAAAAAATTATCCTATTGCATATAGCATAAATGTGATGTTCTCTGAGGTATTCATGGCGGGGCGTTACAACCCACGTACATCTCCTAAAGGTGTACTTTTACTTGAATATCCCTGATATTCGCTAATGTGTGGACTTACATCAAATATAATGAAAATTCTAAACATTAGCATATTTCTTAATATCATGCATATTAGCAAACATCTCAATGACATCATTCGATATTAGCATAAAGAAGCCCCAATATGATACTGACGTCATCCGAATGTTCAAAATTGAACATAGGTATAAATTTCAATATCCTGCACATTAACTCAATATCCTAGACATTTGTTAATGTGACAATGATGTCTTCTTGATCCATTCTAAAGAAGACCTGATATGATGATGATATCATCATGATCCCTGACATTAAAAAGGTCATCTCATTCTCAATATCCTAGATATTTGCTAATATCCTGACTCGATGCAATATGAAGGAAAATCTTAATATCCCATACACTAACTTAGATCCTAGATTTTCATCAATATGATGGTGATGTCACCTCCTCACCAATTCAGAATATTAGTAAAAATGCTAATGTCACTCTCATCTTCAGAAAGGGGGGAACATTTCGCATAATTGAACATTTGGATATTTCTTAATATCCCCATATCCACTCTTGGGACACATAACACGTAGATTTTTACAAACCAATAAGATGCTGCCACATGACATGCTGACTGATCAATATCAGCATACCATAATATCATGATAGTTAAACGAAAGTAAGGTGACCTAATCCTTTGATTGTTGGCCAATGGTTGACCATCGTCATGATTATGTCATGGGCATATTCTAGAAGAGCATGCATATTACTTAGTATCCCTGACATTTGTGAATGTGTAGACCCCGTATTAAATGCTATTCTAATGGTTGGTGGACATTCAAAATTTCAAATCACATCGCGCCACCTATTTTAATCTCAAACGATTAGGGTTTAGATCCATGGATATGAACAACTTAACATTAATTACAACCTAATTCGCTAGTGTTACTAATTAAAATGAGAATTTGAGTTCATTCTATGCTTATTACGTATTCAAGAAAAGATTATAGAGCTCTTGTGTGATTAAGAAGCCATTATAGCAACCTGTGAACACGCAACAGAACGAAGTGCACCTTCAAATGGCAAATGAAGGAGGGTAATTACAAAGTGAACATGCATATCTTGAAATAGATTGAGTAGTTTAAAAGGCAAAAATATCAAGTGTGTAACGATGAAACCCTCCTTTTGTCATTTATGGATGAATGAATAGGTAAATGTTGGTTTTTACCAAAGTAAATTAATATGGGGATGCCTAAATTATGTTTTCTAAAATTCAAAACATCATGATATTTGCAATTGTTCAATCTAAATGTGCATAATGCATGTTAGGGTAAGACATACATATATTCTTTATCACAGGATACAATAGATATCCATAGGAATAGGTTAGATGCCGAATTCTTGAAGCCCATGAGTATCCAACCAAGGGGGCATAATTAAAATATGGTCAAATAAATGATATACATCTAGGGAACACTGATATAGATGTATGGATAGAAAAATCAGAAAAGGGCAATGGGAAGCCCTTGCTTATCGACATATACAATTCAGGCATGTGGCATGCCAGAGGATTTCCTTATGCAATGGAAGCCATCAAGCTGGTGGTTGAGTGTACTCGTAATTACAATGTTTGCAATAGAAAGGTGGAAAAACATGGTCAAGTGTATGCCAATTTCTCAATCACAGGCATCACCTCAGCTTTCAATTTACCATCAGGGCCCAACATATGTAAGATATATTTGGAAGGATTAGAAAAACAATATAATGGCAACTAGAGACACTGCAGAAAGATCATGTTCTCATGGAGGGCAAGTAGTAGTATATACAGAGCCTCTACAAAATTTCTAGCGCATTTGTATAAGTTCAACTTTACCCCTAAATATCAATACTTAATGGTTATGCTCAGTCACATGAGGGGGAGGCCGAATGCAAGCTATTTTGAGAATTAGATGTATGGCCTCATGAGAATGGTAGAAGATACTAATGAGAAACCCCAATGGGTAAAGATTATCAGTGATAGCCTTGATGAAGGCATGATGAATCTTGGGGGAAAGTAAACATATTTCACATGACCTCATATGTTACGAGGCCTACTTTTTACACTTTTGTTCATGAGACTATTTGCAGTACTATTACTATTACTTTTATGTTGAGAGACTATTGATCCTGAATCTTGTTATTAAACCTAATTGATTTTTAAGGAAATAATCGTGCAATGATAATTAGATGTTGCTTTTAAGTAAATGATGAATGGTTAATATTAGAAATGGAACTTTAATGTGATTTCAGTATGATTTTATGGTAGAATGTTTAGGTATGCATGTATTTAAATTGCTTTGGCTATGATATCCTTATGTGTTATTAACTTCGAGTTTAAGTGTGTAGGTATTGCTAACGAAACCACAAATACAGGAGATCATTCCATACCCTATGTTGTATCCCTTGTGAGCCGATCTAGTTCCACGAGGAACTAAGATCAACCTCGTGTTTGGTGAAATGTTGTAATGTTCATGAGGTCAAAGGAATTAAGGCTACCTTCTGATTTACATTCATTGTGATAAGTGTTGTAAGAAAGGTTGTTTTGTATCTTGTTTAAATTTTATTTCTTTTAGACCCTTTTCTTGTGTTTTTAGTTGACTTTGGGAGTCCAAACTAGGTAAAAATCAACCCTGGGTTATACCCCATGGGTCTAGGGACCCTTTTGACTAGGTTAACCTTGGGGTAACCTCCATATGGTCACTCTAACTTCACAGTGAAGTCAAGTGACGAATTTGGAAGCATGGGGATAATGGGATGAGTGGAATCCACACTCAGGCCCACTTTCAAGTCATGGAATAACTCCATGATCCCCTAATAATAGAGTGCTTGTCTCTTTGTGCCTCTCTTTTAGTGGGGTTCCCCTTAATAAGGGTGGTGTGTCATCCACTTCTTCTTTTAGTATGTTTTACTTATTGTATTTTATTTCTCCATGTGTTGTAAAAGGACTATAGTGGGGGACCTCTTGAGTGGGGTTAATTGTTTTAATGTCCACTAGGATAATGGATGAGGAGTGGGTTTAATTTTTTAATGCCACTTGGGAAATAAGGAAAATAGAAGGAATTAGTTTTAAAAGGGAGAGGAGGAGGAGAGTAAGGGGGTTGGATTATTGTGGAAAGAAGGAGAACTTGGAGGAGGAGGCTAAGAGTGGAGCTCTTCATCAAATTTCATCCATAATAGGGCTTGTGAAGGTAGGTGAACAAGACCTCTCACTTTGTATAATCTGTTACTTGTTATGTATGTTTTGTTTCTTGTTTGAGGAATGAGGATTGCAAATGTTGTCTATGTGTTTTTCTGTTAATTTGGGGTTTGTGTTGGGTGTTGAAAGAGCTCCTTCTAGTTGGAAGGCAATGCTCATCTTGTATAGGGAAGGGAAGGTGTGAACCTCCTCGGGTGTCTTCTTGTTTCTTGATATATGAAATGCCTTGAGGGCATGTTGCTACTTTTGAGCCAAGAGGGCTTTAAGGCTTGAGAGCTTATTTGGGATATCCCTAGTATTTGATCATTTGGATGGCTTGAGGCCATGAGAAAGTTTAATTTTGTTGGCTCGAGGCCATGAGATATATTGTGATTACATGGTTGAAAAGAATGACACCTTGAGTTGAGAGAGTCTACTTCCCTACCCTCTTTGAACTCACCTCAACTGAGTCTTTGTATTGTGAGTAAAACCAAGGGAGTGTGTGTGTTAATTGCTTTGGTTGTTGTTATTCAATGTTGTGAAGTGTTTTGGTCTATTCTACCTTGGGTGTGTGGATGATCTCCCTAACTCGGGGGTGCCCCTCTTGCGGGTCTATGGTAGGGAGGAGAGCTAGTTAGTTGTTGTATTCTCCCTTGATGTCATGCAGGTTTCTGTTGGAGCATGTTAAGACGATTGGAGGAGTTTTTCCTTGTTAGAGATATTGTACAATCTTCCTATTTGTAATGAGAGCTTGGTCTCTTTAAATTTCTTCCTAGATAAGTTTCTTTTGATGAGGAGAGATTGTTTCCTATGAAAGTTGTAGGAAGTTTGTGTGGGGAGAAGAAAGTAACTCTTCCCTTAGAGTGTATGTAAGTTGTGGGATTCTTACAGTTATTTGTTCTTGTTTACAAAAATTAGTAAAATATGAGATTGGTTGTAGATTTGGATCAGTTGATAAAATTTATCTCTTGTGTTACCTAGTGAAAGAGTTGCATTTACAGTATTATGGAAGTTGTAAATTTGCCCTTGAAAACAAAATTTAAATTTGATTTAAGTATGCAATGGGAGATAAGATCGATTTACCTTCCTATTTATTGGTTATTGAAGTGAAAGATCTACCAGTTCCTGTAATTACTCTTGATCTTTAAATTTATTTGAAATGGAATGTAAACTTGATGGATTAAATTTTAATTGATAAATACAGATTTAAATGCTTAGTGTTTTCTATTTTCACTTAAGTAATTGTTTATTTGAAATTAAAAATGTGGAGATAGTGTGAAGTGGAAATTACTATGAAACTTTGTTATGAATTATATATATATATATGGTTATTTTAAACGTAGATGAGAAAAGTTGATACACTTGTATATATACACACACACACACACATATATAATATATATATATATATATATATATATATATATATATATATATACGTATATATATTCTTATTATCAAATGAAGTTGTGAAAATTTGGTAAACTTGTTTATACATATATATATATAAATAATTATATATATATATATATATATGTGTTTATATATTAAATGGTTAAATTAAATGAAGATGTGAAGATGAACTATATATATATATATATTATTAATATTAATTTTGAGAATGAGCTATATATATATATATAATTGGTATTAAATTTTAATTACAAAAATTGCAAGAGAAAATAATAAAGAGCTCGTTGTCCAAATGAATAGACAACCGAATAAAACATGTTATACGGTGGGGTTATTAACCCCACCAAAAGTTCATAATACCATAGGTGTGGGGAGGGGCGGAGACCCACCCACACCCCACGAAGTGGGATGTGGGGCGCAATGCCACAGCCTCCCGCCCATGGGCTAACCACCGCCATCACCGCCGGAGTCCCCCTCTCCCCACCACCTCTGCGATCTCTGCTGCCACTTCCAACGCGGCCGCCTCCATTGTGAATACCATGCCGCCCTCTGTGGCATTCACACCACCCCACCACAGACCTCCATTCGGCCTACGACTAGCCATGCCCTCCGCAGCCGCCGAGCCCTTTCCACCTGCAACAAACAATCAAAAAACAACAAGTTTTTAGGGTTATTTAACCCCCAATACCATGAGTTAGTATTTCATAATAATAAGGTATTAAAACAAGAGTGGAGTTTCCACTAGTATGGTTTATAATGATTTTAAATAAAATAAAGGTATATATATACATTTATAAATGATATTGTTTATAAATGTAGGGCTTCAATTAAAAGGATATTGTATTTCAAAAGTGATATTTAAATAAATGCTTTTACATTTATTTATATATATATATATATATATATATATATATAAATGAATAATTGCAATGTAAATAAAAAAAAAAGTAAGTTCATAATTAATCGTTAATCTTTGTGAAAAGGGGATTTAAAAAAAAAAGAAAATATCTATATATATTTATTAAAAGAGAAGTAAAATATTTAAATATTTAATTAAAGAAATAATGAGGCAAATAATTCTGACATTTAAATATTAAATGGAGAATAAAATATTTAATATATATATATATAAATATTTATTTAAAGGGATAATGAAGCAATTAACTTTGACATTTAAGATAAAATTTATTGAGATAAATAGATTAAATAAACGATGGAATGTAATAAAAGTAGAAATGCAAACCTGTATTGAAATAAACTGAGGAAACCTTTTTAAAGGTCAACCACTTTCCAAGGGAATCTTAAACGTTGCAATTTAAACCGACATAAACATAGTGATCGATATCAACATGCACATGTGTGTAGAATATTCCGTAGCAACAGTCACTTGACGACTTAAACATACGCAACCAAACACGCTTACGCGTGCGAGGGGGGAAAATTTTAAGTAGCAAAGGAAAATTTTTAACAGCTCGTATCATGACCACATGTCGTATGTGGACATGACATGCGTGTATGCGTGTTGTGACTACATGTGAAATGTGGGCATGACATTTGGTATCAGAGCCAAGTTGTTTAAAACACTGGGCTTGTATCGACACATTATCACTTCCGCGACCAAACTGACTAGAGATTTCCTCATCTTGTAGGATGCCTCCCAGATGAGTTCAGCGAGTACTGCCCTGCCGTACTCCACCCACCGAGGTGCACACTAATTCTTCAGCTGTGGGACCGGATCAGCCAATTCCACAGGTTCAGCTAGTTCTATAGGCACAACTAGTTCCTTAGGTACTGCAAGCACCACCAGCCCCACCAGATATGGGACCATAGATATTATAGGCTTTACAGGCTATCTTAGATAGGCTTCCACTGGCTATAGTTGAGCCGTGCGTAGAGCCATGTGACGAGCCCCGCGATGTTCCACAAGAGGAGCCATGCATGGAGCCACGAGCTGAGTCTCATGTCGAGCCACATGTGGAACCCTACGTAACACTGCAGGGGGTACCACATGTGGAGCCTTACGTCGATTTGCCAGATATAGAGGAGGTTGGTTGGGCCGACAAGGCCCGTAGTAGGAGTCCCACACATCATGCCAGGCACAACAAGATAGTGAGAGAAGAGCAATTTGGTCCCAGGCCTTATGATTATCATGTAGATGAGCCTTACAAGGGGTGCAGTAATAGAGGACATCCCATTAGGGATATATTGAGGTTGAACCCTCTTACTTTCATTGGAACCATAGAGGGAGCTGAGGCAGAGGCCTGGCTTATTAGTTTGGATAGGTGCTTCGTGTTGCATCCATACGCAGGCAACACGAATGCCTGTGTGGTAGTGCACTTATTACTAGATGCAGCAGCTACCTGGTGGCACACTGAGGAGTGCAAGCGTCGCCTTTCCTTAGATACCCTCACATGGGAGACCTTTATTGAGCACTTCAACGCGCGTTATCTATCAGATCATTACAGACAGTGTCGTATAGATGAGTTCCATGACCTACAGCAGAGGGGACTCTCAGTGGCACAATATGAGAGTAAGTTTACAGAGTTATCCAGATATGCGGAGTACCTCCATGATGAGAAACTCCTAGTGCACAAGTTTATCAGAGGACTAAACCACAGTATAGCAGGACCTATTCGGATGGCAGATCCCTAGACTTTGAGTGATGCTACCGAGAAGGTTTATATTGCTGAGGAGATTTAGGGATGGGGGCAGAGTTCTCGCCCTCAGTTCCAGGATCGGGGACAATAGCAGCATCAACAGAATTTCTATAGGCCAACACAGCCACCCCCTAGAGGAGGATATAGTTCAGCACCATTACCTCCTAGGCTCCCATAACAACAGTAGTCACAGCAGCAACAGAAAGCTAAAACACAACAAAGGTCACATGGGGGAAATAATAGAGGTTGGCAGTAGTAGGGCCCGCGCAGAGATCAAAGACAGCAGGGACCACCTGCAGGACCTATGAGATCACAGCAGTCATATAGGGACTCACAGGGGTCTATTGGCAGATCAGGGCAGCAGCAATCAAGTAGGTCTCAGACTGTACAGGTATAGGTTAGAGGCCCTTGTTATGTTTGCGGTGAAGCTGGACACCTAGCTAGAGAGTGCCCATAGGGTTTTACAGCAAGGGGACAGCATTGTGCAGGAGGTTCTGAGCAAACTGTGGGTGATGTGGGTAAATCCCACCATATGTTTACAGTGGTTGACAACCGCCAGGCCAATTTTTAGGCTTCAGTTATTGAGACAGCATGTATGATTGAGGAATCTCCCATCTCTATCCTTTTTGACTGTGGAGCTACCGACTCCTTTATATCTACATCGTTAGTGGGACATTGCAGGCTGGTGGCTTCTAGGCAGGACATTAGGTGGGAGGTCGAGTTGGACTCTGGGGCCAAGATGTCAATTGATACCATTGTTAAAAATTGTGAGATTTCCTTGGGTTCTTTCATAACAACATGGGATCTTAGGGTTATGCCATTAGGATCCTACGACATAGTTCTTGGTATGGACTAGCTAGCGGCTCATAGAGCCAAGCTAGATTGCTGACAGAGGATGATTAGTTGCACAGATGATCATGGCACACCGGTCGAGCTGGTGGGCATACAGAAGCCCACGATTGCTTGAACGATATCTGCTCAGCAACTTAAGCACTGCATGTGGAAGGGTTGTCAGATGTTTGCTATCATAGTCAGTGATAGATCAAAGGATGAACCTGAGACTACATTAAATGATCACCCCATCCTAAGAGAATTTGTAGATGTTTTTCCACCAGAGTTACCTAGTATGTCTCCACGTAGAGAAGTGGACTTCCACATCGATTTGGCACCAGGGTAGAACCAGTGTCTCATGCACCTTATAGAATGACTACATATGAGCTTACAGAGCTTAAACTGTAGTTAGAAGAATTATTAGAGAAGGGACACATCTGACCTAGTGTTTCACCATGGGGCACACCAGTTATCTTCATAAAGAAGAAGGATGGATCTCTTCAGCTATGCATGGACTAAAGACAGTTGAACAAAGTGATGGTGAGGAACTGATATCCTCTGCTGAGGATTGACGATCTTTTTGACCAAATGCAAGGAGCTAGAGTGTTTTCAAAGATTGATCTAAAATGTAGGTATCACCAATTGAGAATTACAGAGGTAGATATTCACAAAACTACTTTCCGAACCAGATATGGCCATTATGAATTTACAGTGGTACCTTTCGGTTTGATGAACACCCTCGCAGTGTTCATGAGTCTCATGAATGGGGTGTTCCACACTTACCTAGATCAGTTTGTGATAATTTTCCTAGATGACATTTTGATCTATTCACGGACCGAGGAGGAACATGTGGACCATTTGAGTCAAGTATTGCATTGTTTACATGAGCATCAGCGATATGGAAACTTGGCAAAATGTGCCTTCTTTAGGACAGAGGTGCAGTATTTGGGGCACATTTTATCAGGTGATAGTATCTCTGTAGATCCATCAAAGATTAGAGCAATTCAGGATTGGCCAGCACCCACCAGTGTTACAGAAGTAAGGAGCTTTATGGGACTAGCCGATTACTACCCTAGGTTTGTCGAAGGCTTCTCCAGGATAGCACATCCTATCACTTCCCTTTAGTGAAAAGGGAAAGGATTCACTTGGACTGAGCAGTGTGAGAAGGCCTTTCGAATCCTTAAGGAACGTCTTACCAGCGCTCCCATATTAGTTGTTCCTGATCCAGCAGAAGATTTTGTTGTCTACACGGATGCATCATTAGAGGGATTTAGAGCTGTACTTATGCAGGGTGGTAGAGCGATTGCTTATGAATCACGAAAACTTAAAACACATGAGCTAAACTACCCTACTCATGATCTAGAGCTCACAGCTATTATTCATGCTCTTGTTCGTTGGAGACACTTTCTTTTAGGCCAACATTTTGAGCTCCATTCGGATCATCATAACTTGTAGTATATTTTCACTCAGCCTAATTTCAACGCCTACCAGTGTCGTTGGATGGAGTTTTTATGTGAGTACGACTTTGATGTCCACTACATCAAAGGAAAGGAAAACGTGGTTGCCGACACTTTGAGTCAAAGGCGCCATGAGGTCTTGACTCTAACTTTGAAAGTGGATTTGAGAGAACGTATTTTACAGCATCTACCTGAGGATGAGTGGTTTCTTGAGGTGCGACAGGAAATCCAGAATCAGAGGGTCCTGAATGGTAAATTCGTAGGATATTCTCTGGAGTTAGATGGATTTCTTAGACATAGACAGCGCATCTATGTACCCCGTGCGGGAGATCTACGTATAGTGATACTCTCTGAGGCTCATAGAGCACCCTATGCAGCTCATCCAGGAGCGAAGAAGATGCATACTGATTTGTGGCAGTTATATCATTGGGCTGGGATGAGACGTGATATTGCAGGGTTTGTTGCTCGATGCCTTGAGTGTCAGAGGGTTAAGGCCGAGCATCAACATCTAGCAGGACTTTTGTACCCTCATGAGATACCTGAGTGGAAATGGGACACCATTTCCATGGACTTTATTGTTGGTCTACCTATGTCATCACAATGCCATGATGCCATCATGGTGATAGTTGAGAAGTTCACCAAGGTGGCGCATTTCTCACCAGTATGTACAATGTACAATGCACCATCGGTGGCGAGAGTGTTTCTAGATCAGATTGTCAGGCTACATGGAGTACCTTGCCTCATCATATCTGATAGAGACTCTGTTTTCACATCATCTTTTTGGAGAGCCTTGCATCAGGCGTTGGGCACACAACTCAACTTCAGTTCCGCTTATCATCCTGAGACCGATGGCCAGACAGAAAGAGTTAATCAAGTGTTAGAGGACATGCTTCGCATGTATGTTGTGGATCATCAGTCTAAATGGGAGGAGTACCTATATTTGGTTGAGTTCACCTACAATAATGGGCATCACAGCTTGTTGGGTATGCCTCCTTACCAGGCTTTATACGGCAGACCTTGCAGAACACCTTTGAGCTGGGATCCATTTGAGGACCGAGTTGCCATTGGTCCTGAAATAATTTAGGATATGGAATAGTAGGTCACTTTGCTCAGACATAGACTGCAGGAAGCTCAGGATAGACAGAAGAAGTATGTAGATGCGAAGAGAATGGATCTAAGCTTTTCAGTGGGTGATAGGGTATTCTTGAGAGTGCGACCACATAAGAGTCCAATCCGCTACGGAAAAGGCTCTAAGGTCGCACCCCAGTTTGTAGGGCCTTTTGAGATTCTAGAGAGGATAGGACCTGTAGCCTATCATTTAGCCTTTCATGATTTAGTTGTGCATCATTATATTTCTGACCTATCTCACGTATTGGATTGGAGTGCTCTTCAGATAGAGGTAGACAGACAATTGGCTTTGGAGCCAATACGCATATTGGCTCATCAGACATTGGGCCTTCAAGGTCAAGAGCTGGACCAAGTTAGGGTCTAGTGGGATATGTACGATGAGGTCACTGCAACATGGGAAGATGTTACGAGACTGAAGACGCATTACCCTCACCTCTCTGATGACTTCCAGGAGGAAGTACAATCTTGGGGGGGGAGGATGTGAGGCCTACTTTTTACACTTCTATTCATGAGACTATTTGCAGTACTATTACTATTACTTTTATGTTGAGAGACTATTGATCCTGAATCTTGTTATTAAACCTAATTGATTTTTAAGGAAATAATCGTGCAATGATAATTAGATGTTGCTTTTAAGTAAATGATGAATGGTTGATATTAGAAATGGAACTTTAATGTGATTTCAGTATGATTATATGGTAGAATGTTTAGGTATGCATGTATTTAAATTACTTCGGCTATTATATCCTTATGTGTTATTAACTTTGAGTTTGAGTGTGCAGGTATTGCTAATGAAACCACAAATACAAGAGATCATTCCATACCCTATGTTGTATCCCTTGTGAGCCGATCTAGTTCCACAAGGAACTAAGATCAACCTTGTGTTTGGTGAAATGTTGTAATGTTGTAATGTTATAATGTTCATGAGGTCAAAGGAATTAAGGCTACCTTTTAATTTACTTTCATTGTGATAAGTGTTGTAAGAAAGGTTGTTTTGTATCTTGTTTAAATTTTATTTCTTTTAGACCTTTTTCTTGTGTTTTTAGTTGACTTTGGGAGTCCAAACTAGGTAAAAATAAACCCTGGGTTATACCCCATGGGTCTAGGGACCCTTTTGACTAGGTTAACCTTGGGGTAACTTCCATATGGTCACTCTAACTTCACAGTGAAGTCAAGTGACGAATTTAGAAGCATGGGGATAATGGGATGAGTGGAATCTACACTCAGGCCCACTTCCAGGTCATGGAATAACTCCATGATCCCCTAATAATAGAGTGCTTGTCTCTTTGTACCTCTTTTTTGGTGGGGTTCCCCTTAATAAGGATGGTGTGTCATCCACTTCTTCTTTTAGTATTTTTTATTTATTGTATTTTATTTCTCCATGTGTTGTAAAAGGACTATAGTGGGGGACCTCTTGAGTGGGGTTAATTGTTTTAATGTCCACTAGGATAATAGATGAGGAGTGGGTTTAGTTTTTTAATGCCACTTAGGAAATAAGGAAAATAGAGGGAATTAGTTTTAAAAGGGAGAGGAGGAGAGTAAGGGGGTTGGATTATTGTGGAAAGAAGGAGAACTTGGAGGAGGAGGCTAAGAGTGGAGCTCTTCATCAAATTTCATCCATAATAGGGCTTGTGAAGGTAGGTGAACAAGACCTCTCACTTTGTATGATCTGTTACTTGTTATGTATGTTTTGTTTCTTGTTTGAGGAATGAGGATTGCAAATGTTGTCTATGTGTTTTTCTGTTAATTTAGGGTTTGTGTTGGGTGTTGAAAGAGCTCCTTCTAGTTGGAAGGCAATGCTCATCTTGTATAGGGAAGGGAAGGTGTGAACCTCCTTGGGTGTCTTCTTGTTTCTTGATATATGAAATGCCTTGAGGGCATGTTGTTACTTTTGAGCCAAGAGGGCTTTAAGGCTTGAGAGCCTATTTGGGATATCCTGGGTATTTGATTATTTGGATGGCTTGAGGCCATGAGAAAGTTTAATTTTGTTGGCTTGAGGCCATGAGATATATTGTGATTACATAGTTGAAAAGAATGACACCTTGAGTTGAGAGAGTCTACTTCCCTACCCTCTTTGAACTCATCTCAGCTGAGTCTTTGTATTTTGAGTAAAACCAAGGGAGTGTGTGTATTAATTTCTTTGGTTGTTGTTATTCAATGTTGTGAAGTGTTTTGGTCTATTCTACCCTGGGTGTGTGGATGATCTCCCTAGTTTGGGGGTGACCCTCTTGTGGGTCTATGGTAGGGAGGAGAGCTAGTTGGTTGTTGTATTCCCCCTTGATGTCATGCAGGATTCTGTTGGAGTATGTTAAGAGGATTGGAAGAGTTTTGCCTTGTTAGAGTTATTGTACAATCTTCCTATTTGTAATGAGAGCTTGGTCTCTTTAAATTTCTTCTTGGATAAGATTATTTTGATGAGGAGAGATTGTTTCCTATGAAAGTTGTAGGAAGTTTGTGTGGGGAGAAGAAAGTAACTCTTCCCTTAGAGTGTATGTAAGTTGTGGGATTCTTACAATTATTTGTTCTTGTTTACCAAAATTAGTAAGATGTGAGATTGGTTGTAAATTTGGATCAGTTGATAAAATTTATCTCTTGTGTTACCTAGTGAAAGAGTTGCATTTACAGTATTATGGAAGTTGTAAATTTACCCTTGAAAATAAAATTTAAATTTGATTTAAGTATGCAATGGGAGATAATCTAGATGGATTTACCTTCCTATTTATTGGTTATTGAAGTGAAAGATTTACCAGTTCATGTAATTACTCTTGATCTTTAAATTTATTCGAAATGGAATGTAAACTTGATGGATTAAATTTTAATTGATAAATACAAATTTAAATGCTTAGTGTTTTCTATTTTCACTGAAGTAATTGTTTATTTGAAATTAAAAATGTGGAGATAGTGTGAAGTGGAAATTACTATGAAACTTTGTTATGAATTATATATATATATGGTTATTTTAAACATAGATGAGAAAAGTTGATACACTTGTATACACACACACACATATACATACGTATATATATTCTTATTATCAAATGAAGTGAAAATTTGGTAAACTTGTTCATATATATATATGATGCAGGAGCATCCAGTGGTGTAAGGGCAATCTTGCATCACCCAAAAAGAAGTTAGTTTAAAATCATTATAGTTGTTTTCATTTCTTTCCATAATTACTGTTTTTGGTTCCATAATCGCCTGAATAATAATATAGAACTTTCAGTTTTCCCAAACTGCTAAAAATAGTAAACTGCTATTTTTAGAAAGTTTGCATTTGGGCACTAAATAGCCCCGTACGGGATTGAAAATGGTTAGAATTGGTAGAACAAGTTCTTAGCACGTAGAGCACTCTGCGAGCTTTTTGACGCATAAAACGGTTCATCAATCGGAGTCCCGGATCAAAAGTTATGGCTCCCGGAAGTTGGACCTATTTTTGGAGGGAGATGCAAAATTTGAAATTAGGTTGTTGGCCACCAAAAAGGCTATTAATAACCATTTTTGGGAACCCTGGGTAGTAGCAGAGTTAAGGAGGCAAGTGTAAAGTCAAGAATAGGTAGGAAAATAGAAACCCTAGCTAATTTGGGGGTTACAAAAGGTGGAAGATTCCAGAGCCTGGTGATGGTGGCTGTAGTGTGTTGCAGCCTATAGAGGACTAATTCCTCTGATTGTAATTAAGCTTCTGTAATGTAATGAGTTGCCTAGATCAATAAAAGAAAGTCTATTCTCTATGTTCAATTTCTATTATTGTGTGTTTTATGATTTACCCCCTTCATCAAGTGGTATCAGAGCAAGGGTTCCTGAGTGTGTAGACAGATCGTCGACCGTGAGGCAGTTTGCACCAGGACCTAAGGTTGTGGATTTGCTGTGGAGACCAAGATGCCTCCACGAAGAAATCATGTTGGGAGGAATGCTCTGACAGAAGAGGGTTTTAGAGCCCTACAAAGACAAATTGATGCATTGCAAGAGGAGCTACGAAGAGGGTTTGAGCCGAGGGTAAGAGAAGAAAGTGAAGATGAAGCTGAAGAAGAGCTATCTGAGGAAGAACAAGAAGCCACTGGAGATGCTACAGAAGTTAGGTTGTTGAGGGCCATTTCAAAGATCAGAAAGAGGCCCAGGATCAAAGTTTCTACATATTCTGGAGATTTGAATCTAGAATAGCTTATTAATTGGATCAATGACATGGAAGAGTATTTTGAGTATGAAGATGTGGACCCAGATCGGGTTAAGTTTGCAAAAACAAAGTTGAAGGGCCACGCCAATATTTGGTGGAAGGATGTCCAATTAGAGAGGAATAGAAGGGGAAAAGGAAAGATCACCAGATGGGATTGGATGGTGGAGAAACTAAAGAACTAGTTCATTCCTGTGGACTATGAGATGGAGTTATTGAAGAAGCTGCAAGGACTAAAGCAAGGTAACAAGTCTGTTAAGGAGTATACAGAAGAGTTTTATAAAATTACTATCAGGATAGGCCATGCAGAGCCCAACAAGGAGAAGGTAGCCTGTTACATTAATGGGTTGAGGCCTAGTATGCAAGAGGAGTTGAGCCTTGTAAGAATGACCACCATAGAAGATGCGTACCAGTTTTCCCTGAAGGTGGAAGAGAAGCTGAATAAAAGATTTGATAGCAAGCAAAGGGGAAGAGGTCAAGGCAGAAGAACTAGTGGAAGACCCTATGGGGGCCGAAATGAAGATGCAAAGAAAAGTGAAGAAGCTAGTACCAGTTGAAATCAGAGAGGTGATAATACCTACCGCCCTCGTGACCAAAACAATGGTGAGCAAAGAGAAAGAGGAAGAGGCAGACCTGGGAAAGGACCTGGAAGAGGAGGTTTCAGAGGAACCTGTTTCCAATGTGGAGAAGAAGGGCATCGAGCATACGAGTGTCCGCAACATCAAGGAAGGATGAATAGAAGACCTAAAGGTAATGCACGAGTTGCACATGTGGATGAAGATGCACAGTCTAAGCACTCTAAAGATGCAGAAAGGGGAGAAACCCTAGTTGTCAGAAGAATTTTGTTGAATGAGGAGAAAGAACCCAATCAGAGGAAGAGTTTATTCCACACAAGGTACAAATGTGAAGGTAAGTGTTGTGATATTATTATTGATAGTGGAAGCACTGATAATCTTGTTTCAGAGGAGATGGTTGACAAGTTGAAGTTGACAAGAAGAAAGTATCCACATCCATACAGGATTGCATGGTTGTAGAAGGACCATAGAGCTTTGGTCAATGAACAGTGTTTAGTGAAGTTCAAGATTGGTGACTACCATGATGAGGTATTGTGTGACATCATACCGATGGGTGTATGTCATATGTTATTGGGGAGGCCGTGGCAGTATGATAGGAGCACTGTCCATAATGGCCGTGCAAACACATATTCCCTAACAAAGGATGGAGTTCATCATAAGTTGAAGCCCTTGAAGGAGGTGGAAGAAAAGGTATGTAGCACTGCCAGAATTTGCTTGGTAGATGGTAGAAAGTATTTGGAGGGAATGAAGCATGAGCATCATTGCTTTGCATTGATTCCCAAGATTAGTCAAGAGAACTGTGAAGATGTACTAGCAGAAGTTTTAGATATGTTAGAAGAGTTCCAGGACATTATCTCTGATAATGTACCAGAAGGTTTACCACCAGTAAGGAAGATAAGTCATCAAATGGATTTGATACCAGGAGCCAATTTGCCAAACAAGGCAGCCCACAGAATGACCCCTGCAGAGAATGAAGAGCTGAATAGACAAGTTCAGGAGTTGTTGAGGAAGGGACTGATAAGGGAGAGCCTAAGTCCATGTGCAGTACCTACAGTACTAGCACCAAAGAAAGATGGAGAATGGAGGATGTGTACAGACTCTCAAGCCATCAATAAGATAATGATCAAGTATAGATTTTCATTGCCAAGAATGGATGACATAATGGATTGTTTGAGTGGAGCCAAGTACTTCACGAAAATTGACCTAAAGAGTGGATATCACTAGATCCATTTTAGAGAAGGAGATGAATGGAAGACAGCCTTCAAGACAAAGGAAGGTTTGTATGAGTGGTTAGTCATGCCATTTGGGCTAACCAATGCACCGAACACATTCATGCGGCTCATGAATGAGGTACTAAAAGAATTTTTGGGAAGTTTTGTTATTGTTTATTTGGATGATATTTTGATTTTCAATAAGACTTGGGATGAGCATTTGATGCATATCAGAAGAGTTCTAGAGAAGTTGAGGGAGGAGAAGTTGTTGATTAATCTGAAGAAATGTAGTTTTGCAAAGAAAGAGTTGGTATACCTGGGATTTGTTGTCTCAGAGGAAGGTCTTAAGATGGACCCAGAAAAGGTAAGGGCTATCATTGAATGGCCTACACCAAGGAGTGCAACGGAGGTGAGATCTTTTCATGGTTTGGCAAGTTTTTACAGGAAGTTTATCAGGAATTTTAGTAGCATTTGTGTACCCCTCACTGAGACAATGAGAGGGGATAGAAAAGAGTTTAGATGGACTAAAGGAGCAGACAAGAGCTTTGATACATTGAAGCAGAAAGTTGTAGAACAACCTATTTTGGCACTTCCAGATTTCAATAACGTATTTCAGGTAGATTGTGATGCTAGTGGTAGTGGTATAGGAGCTGTTTTGAGCCAAGAAGGTAAGCCCATTGCCTATTTTAGTGAGAAGCTTAATGATGCCAAGAAAAAGTATTATGTTTATGATCAGGAATTTTATGCAATAGTTTAGGCTTTGAAGAAATGGAGACATTATTTGTTGCCAAAAGAGTTTGTTTTATATACTGATCATCAAGCTTTGCAGTATCTTAATAGTCAAGGGAAGTTGAACCAAAGGCACTTAAAATGGGTTGAGTTTTTACAGAGTTATACCTTTGGTTTGAAGCACAGGAGTGGGAAGTCCAACAGAGTTGCAGATGCCTTGAGCAGAAGGCAAAATTTGTTGACAGAAATGAAGATAGAGGTTGTTGGGTTCGATGAGCTCAAAAGTTTGTATCTTGAAGATCCAGATTTTGTAGAGGCTTGGAAAGCTTGTCTGGAGCCTATTACTTTGGATAGGACAAAATGGTTGGATTTCATAATCCAAGATGGCATGTTGTTTAGAGGAAGCCAGTTGTGCATTCCGAGGAGTTCCATGAGAGAGAACTTGATTAAGGAGAAGCATAGTAGAGGATTGGATGGACACTTTGGTCGAGATAAGACCATTTCTATTGTTGGTGAAAATTATTATTGGCCACAGTTGTAGCAAGATGTGAGGAAGTTTGTACAGAGTTGCAGAGTATGTCGGATGGCAAAAGGAACAAGTCAAAATACAAGATTGTATCAACCATTACCTGTACTAGAGAAGCCATGGGATGATATTAGTATGGATTTTGTTCTTGGTTTACCAAGGACACAGAGAGGGCATGATTCTATTTTTGTGGTGGTGGACAGATTCTCAAAGATGGCACATTTTATTCCTTGTAAGAAGACTAATGATGTTGTTCATATTGCAGAGTTATTTTTCAGGGAAGTGGTGAGACTACATGGTCTACCAAAGAGCATAGTTTCAAATCGAGATACCAAGTTTGATGAAGTCATGGTTCACTTGAGAAAAGAAAGGTTCCCAATTGGAACATACAATAAGTTGAAAATGAAGAAATTTGGACCATGCAAAATTTTGAAGAAACATGATTCAGGAAATGTATATGAGGTAGAGCTGCCAAGTGGGATCAATATTTCCCCTGTTTTCAACATTGCTGATTTATCAGAATATCATGAAGGTGGAACAGAGGATGGACCAACAGAAGAATAGTGGAGTATTCCGGCATCTACTTCAACAGAGGAGATAGAAGAGATCTTGGATAGTCGTGTGGGAAGAAGTACTCAGAATAAGCAATATGAAGAATATCTGATAAAATGGAAAGGAAGGCCTGTTGAAGATTCTTCTTGGTTGTCTAAGGAAGAGGTTGACTGTTTGGGTTTTCCTCACACAAACACATGAGACGTGATAGGGTCACTTCTCAAATTACCCTGGGTGTCTGATGCAGGAGCATCTAGTGGTGTAAGGGCAATCTTGCATCACCCAAAAAGAAGTTAATTCAAAATCATTGTAGTTGTTTTCATTTCTTTCCATAATTAGTGTTTTTGGCTCCATAATCACCTGAATAATAATATAGAACTTTCAGTTTTCCCAAACTGCTGTTTTTAGAAAGTTTGCATTTGGGCACGGAATGAAGTCAAAATTTATAGGAAGTTACATAATGGAAATATAAGACCTTTGGCAAAGGAATCACATGAAGATCATTTACGAGCTGAAAGATATTAAAGTTTTTGTTTCCCGAAAAATGCCTGAAAATTATTCAAACTCAGGTTTGAGGCACTAAACGGCCCCGTATGGGCCTGAAAATGGCCGGAATTGGTAGAGCTAGTTCTTAGCACGTAGGGCACTCCGCGGGCTTTCTGATGCATAAAACAGTTTGTCAATCGGAGTCCCAGATCAAAAGTTATGGCTCCCTGAAGTTGACCTATTTTTGGAGGGAGATGCAAAATTTAAAATTAGGTTGTTGGCCGCCAAAAAGGCTATTAATAACCATTTTTGGGAACCCTGGGTAGTAGTGGAGTTAAGGGGGCAAGTGTAGAGTCAAGAAAAGGCAGGAAAATAGAAACCCTAGCTGATTTGGGGGTTACAGAAGGTGGAAGATTCTAGAGCCTGGTGATGGTGGCTGTAGTGTGTTGCAGCACGTAGAGGACTGATTCCTCTGATTGTAATTAAGCTTCTATAATGTAATGAGTTGCCCAAATCAATAAAAGAAAGTCTATTCTCTATGTTCAATTTCTATTATTGTGTGTTTTATGATTTACCCCCTTCATCAATATATATATATATATATATATTAAATGGTTAAATTAAATGAAGATGTGAAGATGAACTATATATATATTTTATTAATATTAAATTTGAGAATGAGCTATATATATATATATATATATATATATATATATATATATATATATATATATATATATATATAATTGGTATTAAATTTTAATTACAAAAATTGCAAGAGAAAATAATAAAGAGCTCGCTGTCCAAATGATTAGACAGCCGAATAAAACATGTTATACGGTGGGGTTATTAACCCCACTGAAATTTCATAATACCACAGGTATGGGAAGGGGCAGAGCCCCACCCACACCCCACGAAGTGGGATGTGGGTGGGGCTCTGCCCCTCCCCACACCCCCGCTCAACACAATGCCACAGCCTCCCGCTCGTGAGCTAACCACCGCCATCACCGCCGGAGGCCCCCTCTCCCCATTGCCTCTATGATCTCTGGTACTGCTTCCAACATGGCCACCTCCACCGCAAATACCACACCGCCCTTTGTGGCATTCACACCACCCCACCATAGACCTCCATTCAGCTTGCGACCAACCATGCCCTCCACCACCGCCGAGCCCTTTCCACCTGCAACGAACAATCAAAAAACAAGTTTTTAGGGTTATTTAACCCGCAATACCATGAGTTGGTATTTCATAATAATAAGGTATTAAAACAAGAGTGGAGTTTCCACTAGTATGGGTTATAATGATTTTAAATAAAATAAAGTTATATATATACATATATATATATATATACATTTATATATGATATTGTTTATAAATGTAGGGCTTCAATTAAAAGGATATTGTATTTCAAAAGTGATATTTAAATAAATGCTTTTACATATATATATATATATATATATATATATATATATATATATATATATATATATATATATAAATGAATAATTGCAATGTAAATAAAAAAAAAGTAAGTTCATAATTAATCGTTAATCTTTGTGAAAAGGGGATTTAAAAAATATATATCTATATATATTTATTAAAAGAGAAGTAAAATATTTAAATATTTAATTAAAGAAATAATGAGGTAAATAATTCTGACATTTAAATATTAAATGGAAAATAAAATATTTAATATATATATATATATTTAAATATTTATTTAAAGGGATAATGAGGCAATTAACTTTGACATTTAAGATAAAATTTATTGAGATAAATAGATTAAATAAATGATGGAATGTAATAAAAGTAGAAATGCGAACCTGTATTGAAATAAACTGAGGAAACCTTTTTAAAGGTCAACCACTTTCCAAGGGAATCTTAAACGTTGCAATTTAAACCGACATAAACATAGTGATCGATATCAACATGCACATGTGTGTAGAATATTCCATACCAACAATCACTTGATGACTTAAATGTATGCAACTAAGCACGCTTACACGTGCGAGGGGGAAAATTTTAAGTAGAAAAGGAAAATTTTTGATAGTTCGTATCATGACCACATGTTGCATGTGGACATGACACGCGTGTATGCGTGTTGTGACGGCATGTGAAATGTGGGCATGACAAATGTGGTCTATGCATGTGCATTCTAAGGGACATTTGATGGTCCGCTAATAATTGGCAGGATTGGTCTCAACCCTGAGGATGTGAATATATGGGATCACTATCCACAATTGAAGAAGAGAGCATCTCTCCAACATTACAGGAGAGTAAATGATTCCTTTATTATGTATTTTGTCAAAACCATGGAGGAAGATAGAGCAAAGAGACTAAGCATGGAAGCTCAAGTGGTGATATATAGGAATGGTGCCCGGTTTATCCAATTACCCACATTCACATACATAAGAATGGAAGGCTTCACGGGGAAACCCCTCATGTTGCCAAGATACTTGATAGATAGGGTCATACTGATGGAGGTGGCCAAGTAAATACTACCCTCATTTGAGGCTTTTGCTCAGAAAAACAAGAATCCTAATGTCCTTTTTCCACTCATGATTGGGTGGTTTATGTGTGCTGATAAAGAGACTACTAAAGAAGCAATAGGGGGATTATAGTTAATGTGCTTATAGCCTTTCCTTGTATCTAGGTAGTATGACCCCTATAATAGAATGCAAGTATTATACAAGAAACTGATGCACCAAGTGCATCTTGAAGATTACTAGACTAATTTTGATGATGAGGTAGAGGTGCAAAAGATAAGCTACCAAATAATCACTCTAGAGAAAATTTACACATTGGATTGCATACCAGTTCCCATGCAATTACATGAAGATGATGGAATTATTATGTCACAAGCATATGAAGACAAGAAAATATATAATGACACAATCTCATCACCCAACTGGAGTCAACTAGAAGAGACTTCATTGGAAATAATAACACAAAGGGTTATGCAATTGACCAAAGAGTGGATGGACAGAGAGGTTATTGCACTCAAGGCCAAAGGAGTGGCCATTACCATTGATAAAAAGAGGAAGAGGCAAGACTTGACAGAAGAGGAATATGATGATTTCGTCAAAGAGAAGAGGGAATCCAAAGGAGAAAGAAAGAAAGGAGATACATCAAAGGGAGCCAAGAAATGGAGCCTGAATATAGGTGTGAAAATCATCCATCGACTCCCACCTAAAAAGGATCCAGCTTCAACCTCTGTGGGTACATCCCAAGAACCTCTAGAACAACATGAGCCCATCATAGAACCTAGTATCACTTGTGAAGGCTTAGAGGAAAGTACTGATGAAGAGGACCTCCTCATAATGAAGAAAAAAAAGAAAACTCAAAAGGTACCACAAAAGAAAGATCTAGCACCACCAATGAGAGGGTCAATAGATGTACACCCTGGTATTTAGTTGAAAGGCAAAGGAGGTGAGGGAATCAGATAAAATCTATAGCATGATGTTCCCATCCCCACCATAGTGAAGTTTAAAACTGAGCTAACTGAAGAGAAAAGAGAGGAGATGAAGAATAGAGGGGGTGATTAGCCCTCCCCTTAGATGAAATAGTAGAGCTTTTAGATGATGAAGTGGTAAGGGAAGTGCCTACAAGCCCCATGGAGGCACTAGTGAAAAATACAATGATGACTCCTCAAAGCAATCCCATTGCACAACTAGAAAGAGAAGAGGAAGAAATGGAAGAAGATAGCCTAGAGGCTATAGCACAAAAAAATTGTCTTAGAAGGGTTAGTTGATCAGGTCACCAGCTTGGCAGTTATTGAATTAGCATATTAGGTCAATGAAGATGAAAATAAAGATGAGGACATAGCTCTGGGGCAGGATGAATTGGAAGAAAATACAAAAATGGATGAAGATGTAGGAGTACCTTATCAGCCTAATGCTCAAGATAGTGAGCAATTACAGGATAGAGGGACAAAAGAACCTAGGACAATCGAACCCCAATGTCCTAAGGATATTGATGTATCAAAAGCTAGGAAACAAGGTCTATAGGGAGGTGATGATAACAAGAAAGAGGAAAATGTTGACAAAGATAATCAAGAGGATCATTAGTATGCCCAAGATCCAAGTCACCAAATCCCTAATATAAACCCATCACCACAAGATGAGCATGCCAAGAACATAAAGTCAACACAAGAGGTCTCCACACATGAGGAGGTTCATAATGAGGAAGAGAAGGAACATCCACAACAAAGGGTAGAGTAGAACACAGGGTAACTAAATGTTCAAATTTAACATACATAATAGGAAGGGTCCAAAGTGGGGGTGCTATATTGGCTGCAATGAGAGGCAAATCCGCATCCACCAGGTGTTTCTTCAAATTTTGAAATAACTACATTATTTTTGGCTGAAATAGCCAAACCAAAGAGGAGGACTAGAGCCACCTCTGCAATAAAGCAAGATCAGGTAATAGGTAAAAGAATAGCTCAAGTGGATGTACCTGTTGCAGATAAAGCCAAGGGGGAAATAAGTGCTAGTGAGTTTCAAATAACCACTATAGAGTTGGGCTTTTCCACTAAGTAGCAAGAAGGTCAGGAGGCCAAAGACATAATAGATACATTATTGGCAAGAATAGAGAAAGAGAAGAATAAAAATAAGGTGCATAAAGGGCACATTGCTCAGATGCAAGCATTTCTAAAAGGATTGGTGGCTCCTACCAATATCCCTATTAAGACATCCACCCCAGTAACTGCAATATCTCAAAATGAAATGACAAGATTAGATGTTATGAAACATAAATCACAAGTGATGGATAAGTGGTTTATCTAGTTCATCACTGAAGGAGAAAAGATAAAAAAGACCTCACTTGCCAATTAGAATTTTCTTAGCACCTTGAAGAGCAAGGTAGATAAGTTGCACAAAGAGGTTAGACATAGGTCAATAAAAGTTGAGAAACATTTGACCACGCTCTCTAAGATGAAGCATATACATGTGAATGTCCTAATATACAATAAAATTCTGACGAACCAGACATCACAATTGTGAGGTATATGGTATGAAGATACCAAGTTTGAAGTGGACATCCTAAAGAAGTGTAATGCTAAGCTTAGGGATATCAGTATCAAATTGCATGAGCTCTTGTCCAAAGAGGTGGATATGCTAGAAGCTCCTGAGGATAAGATTGAAGGGAAGATAGAGAATCAAGATGTTGATTTCAACATCAAGGCTTTTCAAGATAATTTCAAGCTTGCATTAGATGACCCACTTAATCATTTATCTAAAGATATAATTGATAAATCCATGAGGATGAAGTCTAAAGTGGATAAATACAATGAAATATTGAATAGAAGGAAGAACAAGTGGACTGCCTTACAAGCCCAGTTCTAATCACAAGGGCATGCAATTACAAAGGCTAAAATACAAGATAGAGGAGAAGTAGAAAGGATTGTGCAAGCATATAAACACATCAGGGGGATCGTCAAGGTACATGTAGAATATGACTCTTCTATTGATGAAGAGGAAGAAGAATAGGTTAAGATATAGTGTGATAGGGTCACATGTAGAATGTGTCAAGGAGGACAATTGTACACCACCAGATGGTTGCCAACTAGCAACTTGTGCCACATGTTTTGGTCTTATGACCTGGTCAATGCAACATGGACCATTGGTTGTAAGGAATGTATCCTAACCATAGGACTTTTGTAACTACCTCCTCTTCTTGTTCTATAAAAGGAGATGGAGTGCACTTTGTAATTCATTTGAAATTGAATTGAGATTAGATTGTTGAAACGTCAAGACTAATTTGCAAGGCCAATTGTGAATGTATATTTCTTTTGCATGCTTAATGAAGATGAAGTCCCTTGATTACATACAATCATAAACTTTGAGTAATTTGTGAATGGATTCTAGATACGTTCTTTGATTTGATGCATCCCTTGGAGTGCTTTTCAATTTGCACATGTTGTTATCATTCCTTTCCATCGAAGCTAGCATCAATCATATCTAGATGTGGAAAAACTTGGTGAACATATGGTTTGATTTCCTTCTCTTCATGATAGTGTCAAGAATGTATATGGATCAATGGCTAAAGATTCACTCATTTTAGTAAAGTTAGAAAGCATTCATTTAAATTTCTTTAATTTCTTTAATTTCATTTTATCATCATCATAATTGCAAATACATAGAAAATTTTTAGCAAATACAAGAAAATATGCTGACATCTCGTAGGTAACTAAACATCTTTAGCATATTTGAGTAAATAGCATGTTGAAATTACAAATATCATGCAAATGAACATGAATAATGACAATAATCATGGAAATATATGCCTGTAGGCACATCATTTGAGTAAATTTATAGTGCAAAGATGAAATCTAGTTAATAAGAGTTGATATGCAAAAGAATTGATCAAACTTACATAATATATACATCATCTAGTTAAATATAGTAGGATTTAACCTTATTTGTTAAGAAATTTATAGAAAGTAGGTGAAATAAAGCTATTTAGACATGAATTTCTTTGAATTAGAAATGTAAGGCCCCTTGAATAGAAAACAACAATGCACATCAAAGCATTGAGTAATGTCAAATGATTATGAACTAATCCAATGAGACTTGGGATCATGAATTCTCTGAATTCATCGTATCTTTTAAGATGATAAAGGTTTGATTTGCATTTCTTTATCTATGTTTTTTTTTTACTAACATCATGATCAACATAAATTGGCACTAGAATGAGGGTTGTAAAAGCATTTTAGTTCCCAAATCTATTGCCTGGATATCATTTCCATGCTTATATGAGGTGATATTTTACAAAATTTGAGTGTTTGTGAAAAGTTATTACTTGTCATGGGTTATTTGGAGTATTTGATTGTAAATATCCTAATCTTGTGCATAAATATCATGATCTTTACATTTAATTGTTTGAAATTCCTCAATCTGAGTCAATAGTTACAATTCTTGCTAATACCTTGCAAATATCCCCTCCTTGTGACTTTAGTAGACAACTAGGGTGAATTTAGTAGAAGCCGCACTCACAAATTTTTGTAGAATGCACAATACCAATGCACACATGGAACTAGATTGCCCTCAGTTCAATATAGCAGCCAGTATTTTCCAGGCTGAGGTATCTAATACTGCAGGAGATCTTCCCTGTCTTGAAGGAAATGAAATTGTCCCCATAGGGTATGAATCTGCCCTTGTGCTGGAAAGTTCTATCAGTCATCAGCATTGTCAAATGACCTCAACTCATGAGAATTACATATTAGCATGCGAAGAGTTTGCATTAGCATTTGAGTCAAACTATGTGTTCCCTTTTGAAGATAAAAATGAACTTGAGTAGGAACCTAAAGAGGTCCATGCTTATCAACAACAATATTAGGGTAGGCATAATTATAACCTGAGGAATAATCCAAATAGACCAACTAGCCCTTTGACCACATCTATTCCTCCCAACAATTTCAACACTCCACCAAATCCTAAAGCCAATAATAATCCTGGTCTACCCAAGGTGAATACTCAATATTTTGCACCTCAAAATATAGTGTTAAAAGCCATCATCCAACTGCTTGAATATGATAAATTAGTCACATATCTGGCAGAAGAGATGAAAAAGATAAAAAATAGCTTATCCTTGTCAGAATTGCTCAACACTCCAGTCATCAAGAAAGCCTTTTTGAAATCCGTAGATGAATCCACATCAAGGGATGACAATCTTGGTTATAATCCTAGTCAGATCATGACTAGAGATCTTGCACCTAAAGAAAATACTATTAAACATAAAGTGCAGGCCACTATCCAAGCCACTAAAACATCACACATGACTTTATACAGAGATAAGTCTGAGTTACCTCCATTCTTGTTCACACTAAGAATATTTGGCAAGAATTTACATAACTATCTAGTCGATTCAGGTGCATCAACAAATGTGATACCACTATCCATTTGCAATGCTCAAGGCTTACATCTAGCCAAATCCCTTGAAAAGGTGACACAACTTGATAAAATAGAAGTGAGGTAGGGGAGTTAACTCATATCCACATGCAGCTTGCATCAGACCCAAGGGTACAGTATTACATTGACATCCAAGTGCTAGATATCCCTGATACCTATGGAATGTTTCTTAGTAGGGATTGGTCCAAAACCATTAATGGTTACATGGCCACTAACTTTAACCATATGTGGTTATCTTGGAAAGGAATCCCTAACCAAATAAGGATAGAAGCTGAACCTAGGATGAAACATATGCTAACTAAGTACAACAATACTAATGAGATACTCTATGTAGATGTTGAACTAGAGGTTTACACCATAAGACCTCAAATGGTCAGGATTGAGGAAGTCTTGATGTATAATATGCATGCACATGGAAATATTGATCAAGAAGATAAGATGATCAGTAATTATGATCATAGTTCAACTGATAATGAAGAAATAGATCACTTTAAGGAGTTTGAAAAATTCCTATCTAGAGAAATGCAAAGATGCCAGTTACTAGGCACATCTATTAAGAATATCCTGATATCTGGCTGGTGCAGATTACATGATGAAGAACATTCAGAGAAAGACTATGAAGCATGTCTAAACATGATTGACTTAGAAAGAATTTATAGTGAATTAGGATCATCTTCAACTGAGGTAATTGAAATATCTGATAACGATGATACTAATTCCTATTTTTTTCTTTAGATGCAGGGGAATGTGAGGAAGATGTACATCCAGATAATGTCTGCATACACCATTTAGAAGAGGTTTTGAGATGTGACAAGAGACATCCGCATGCCAAAAGTGGAAATGTTGTTACCCCAGGAATAGACTTTCTTATTGAGTCAGACTACAAGCTCTCAAATGAGGATAAAGAGACTCGCTTGAGTCAATTTGAAGAATTTTTATCCAAAACACTTTAGAGGCATATGTTACAAGGAATCCCTCCACAATAAGCATTGATTGAGGGATGGTACAGACTCCACAAGGCAACACACTCAAAGACAATATGCACCTTATTCTTACATGTATTAAACAAAGAAGGGCAATTGTGTTCCAAGGACAAATTATAGAATATCAGAGATATGCCTAAAGATGAAGAGAGTATTCTTGCAACACATCCAGAAGATAAAAGAAATAATATCAGAATGATGGATATAAAGTCTCTATAGAAATCACCAGAAGTGATGAAAACTGAACCCTAAAAGTTAAACTGGATATTAGGCCGTGCAGCTGCATATGCTAAAAGGAAAAGAGAAGGTCTTGATAAGCCATTAACATAAGATAAGCCATGGGTTCTTAGGTTTGATGGTTCTAAATCCAAACAAGGAGCTAGAGTAGGCATTGACCTCATTGATCCATCAGGGAAGTCATTTCTAGAAGCCTACCAATTATAGTTCCCCATGCACTAATAATGTGGCTAAGTATGAAGCCTTAATTCATGGATTGTTGTTTGCCCTCAAGAAGAAAATCAAAATTCTACATGTCTATGTATATAACTATGCACTGGCCAACCAGGTCCTTAAATTCTATGTCCATCGCACATTGAAATGTGGCTCCAGTATTGATCAGGCTGAAGGGCATGCATCTATAAGAAAATATTCCCCATTTGGTGGTGAGTGTTGTCTTTAATCTGTCTATCTTGTCCACCATCACCTGGTTGTATCCTAAAGAATCATCTAGGAAAGACATCATTTGAGCTCCATTCACTATTTGTAGAACTTCATCTAGAGAGGGTAAAGGATAATTGTCCTTTTCTGATGCTCTATTTAGATTTCTAAATTCCATACATAGACATATGTCTCCATTCTTTTTCCTAACTAGAACAAGATTGGCTACCCATGTTGAGTACCTAACAGGGAATATGATCCTTAGATTCAGTAACTTTTTTACTTTTTCAAAGATAAGGGGCTCCAGCAAAGAATTGACTGGCCTCTACTTTTGCCTGAATGGCTTGTCATCTGGCTTTAATGGGATAGTATGAGTGGTTATTGATGTATCATATGTTTTCAGTTCATCATAGGTCTAGACAATGACATGGATATAATCTTTCAATGCCTAAGTTATCCCTACCTTTTCTTCTTCTGTGTAGACTTTGCCTATCAGAACATTTCTTGTAACATCTCCCTATCCAATGTTGATAGGTGAATACTCTCCTCCATCCGTCTTGGGGAAATCCATTTGTTTTATCATGTCTAGGTCAAAATCTCTTTCAAGCTCAATCATGCCTTTGGCAATTTTTTTGCCTGGAAAGTCCATGATTTCTTTTTCTTCCCATAGATGATCTTCTAAATTCTCTCATCTAAGATCTATGCTTTGAATATATCCATATTTGCAATGAAATCTAGGATATGTTGGTCATCATCAAACACTTGGAAATGGGTGACATTATTAGGTATGGAAGGCACTAATACCAATTCTACTGAGATTCTCTTCATTTCATAAATGGATACAGGTCCCAATGTGCTTGCAGCTTGTGCCAGTGCATCAGCTCTATGATTTTTTTCTCTAGGGACATGCATGATGTTGAAAGCATCAAAGATTTCTATCAAATCCTAGACTCTATGTCTATAATTTGATAGCTTTTATAGTTGCATGCATAGATGCTCCTGACTTGTTTCACTACTAATTCTAAGTCCCCATAACCATGCAGAATCTTGACTTGTTTCTTGAGGGTAAACAACAACCCATGGATTAGGGCTTCATATTCAGCCACATTATTAGAGCAGGGGAATTGTAATCTGTATGCTACTAAGAATGATCTCCTTGATGGGTTAATGAGGTCAATGCCTACTCCAACCCCTTGTTTAGATTTAGAGCCATCAAGTCTCAAGATCCAAGGCTTATCTTCTGTTAAGGGCTTAGCAAGACCTTCTCTTTTTTTCTTAGCTCTTGTCGTTGCACCTGCAAATATCCACTTTATCTTTTGAGGTTCAGTCTTTATCATTTCTGGTGGTTTTAGTGGAATTAAAATATCCTCCTTATGTTCCTTTTGGACATCACTACTTTGACTACCTTCTCTATCATCAGGAGATATTTCAATTTCATTCCTTACATTTTTAGGGATATCCTTGATCTGAGGTGTCTTTTTACTCAAGCACTTCTACTCCTCTTTATTTAATATGTGGAGACATAGAGCACAAGTCGTCTCTGAATGTGATGCCTCATGGAGTCTACACCATCCTTTGATCAATGCCTAATGTGGAGGAATTCCTTGTAAAATGTCTCTGAATCTATTTAGACAAAAACTCATCAAAATGGGTCAAGTGACTCCCCTTGTCTTCATCTGATAGTTCATAATAAGATTTGATGAGACAATCAGTCCCTGGGGTGATAATATTTTTCTTCTCACGAGGGTGCATCCCTTCACATATCAAAATCTCTTTTAAATTATGCATGCAGACATTATCCTGATTAATCATCCGATCATGCTCCCTTGCATCTAAAGAAAACAAATAGGAATCAACATCATCACCATCAAATAATTCACTTACCTCAATCGATGATGATCCATCTTCCAAGTTCACTCTTTCTAATTCAATCGTATCCAGACATACCTCACAACTCTTTTTTGAATGTGCTTCATCATGTAATCTACACCATCTAGATATTAGGATATCTTCCATGGATGTCCTAGTTAGTTGGCACCTCTGCATTTCTCTAGATAGGTATTTTTCAAACTTAGTGAAGTGATCTACTTCCTCTTCATTTGTTGAATAGCAATTAGACTCAATGATCATCCTGCCCTCTTAGTCACTATTTTCCCATGTGTGCATCTTACACATCAGGACTTCTTCAATTCTAACAGTTTGAGGTCTTACTGCATAAAGCCCTAGTTCCATGTCTACATAAAATATCTCATTGGTATTATTGTACTCGGTTATCATGTGCTTCATCCTAGGCTTGGCCTCTATCCTTATCTGATTGGGGATTCCTTTCTAGGGTAGCCACATATGACTGAAATCGGTGGCCATGTATCCATTTAATGTCTTGGACCAATCTCTGATAAGTAAAATTCCATAAGTATTAGGGATATCCACTACTTGAATGTTAATGTAGTATTACACCCTTGGGTCTGATGCAAGCTACATGTGGATCTGAGTTAATTCCCCTATTACACTCACTTCTATTTTGTCAAGATGTGTGACTTTTTTGAGGGATTTGGCTGGATGTAGACCTAAAGCATTGCAAATGGATAAGGGCATCACATTTGTTGATGCACCTGAATCTACCAGACAATTATGTAAGTTTTTTCCAAATATTTTTAGGGTGAGTAAGAATGGAGGTGATTTAGACTTATCTCTATATAGAGTCATCTGTGATGTTTTAGCAGCATGAATAGTAGCCTACACTTTAGGTTTGATAGTGTTATCTTTGGATGCAGGGTCTCTAGTCATGATATGACTAGGATTATGACTAGGATTGTCATATGTAGGTGTGGGTTCATCTAAAGACTTCAAGAAAACCTTCTTGATGATTGGGGTCTTCAGTAGTTTTGATAGTGACAAGCTAATTTTTATCTTTTTCATCTCTTCATCTAGGTATGTAACAAGTTTATTTGACTTAGGTAGTTGGCTAATGGCTTTTGAAACTGTATTCTGGGGTGTGAAATACTGAGTATTACCTTGGGAGGTACAAAGTTATTAATGGCTTTTGGATCTGGTGGTGTATTAAAATTGTTAGGAGGGATAGATGTAGTCAATGGACCAGCTAGTTTATTTGCATTATTCCTCAAGTTATAATTATGTCTACCCTGATATTATTGTTGGTAAGCATGAACCTATTTAGGTTCTTGATCAGGCTCATTTTCATCTTCAAAAGGGAATACATAGTTTGACTCGAATGCTAAAGTTGATTCCTCACATGCTAGTGTGTAATTTTCATGAGATGCAGTCATCTAGTAATGCTGATGACTGTTAGCACTTTCAAGCACTAGGGCAGACTCATATCCAAGGGGGAAAATTTTCATTTGCCTTAGGGAAAGGAGGATCTCCTACAATATTTGATACTTCAACCTAGAATATATTGGCTACTATTTTAAACTGAGGACAATCTAGTTGGACATGTACGTTGGTATTGTGCATCTTGTACCAATTTGTGAGTGTAGCCTCTGCTAAATTCACCCTAGTAGTCTGTTTGGGCTCAGTAGGAGGTTGATTGTCCAATGGTGAAGGTAATTATCCATTTTTAGGCCAGGTGTTCCAAGTTCTAGGTGGCCTAGGGGCAGCATTGTTATTACTATTGAAATTCCTATCATTATTGTACCCCTTGTTAGGATATCCAGGCCTATCATTGTTTTTTCCATATCCTCTATCAAGATATCCTATGTTTTAATTTGATTGAGAATAAAAATTTTGACTCCTCATATGTTTGATCTTAGTGGTTAATTTTCTTAGTTCTATAGATATTTCCCTAATGTCATCATTCTCCTCATGGGCTTTGGCAACTACATTATCTTGTTGAGGTTTGAAGAAAGAACTGCCATTACTATTATTTTGCACTGCCTCCTGAGGTGCTTGTGCAGGATGAGGTATAACTTGCTTGTTTCCATTTGGAGGGGGCATGCTATTGAGTGGAGGTATTTGTAACAGACTAGGCATTATAGTGGGTGGTTTCATAGATCCATTAATTTGTGGCTGAACAGGATATGCAGGATATCTACAATTAGGAGTAAAGCCAGGTGTTAGCTATTGATTGACTTTGATAGCTTCTTTAAAATTACTTGCTAATGTTGTTATGGCAGGATGTGTTCTCCTGATGAACATGGATGTTAGGGGATCTAAAGCTGAATAGTATATTGATCTTAGTACCTCATCACCTACATTATATGGAGCAATTAGCTTGGAATACATTTTCTAGAACCTAGAATTGAAGCTAGAGATTAACTCTCCCTCAGCTCTCTTTATTGTAGTAAACATGTGGTATGTCATAACTAGATCTATAGGTATTTTAAATCTTCCTAGGAAAGCTTTCTCCAAAGCATCCCAAGTGACTATGGATGACTAGGTGAGGCTAATGTACTAGTTGTATGCTTCTCCTAGGGAATAAGGAAATATCCTACACACAACATCTTCATACTCTATTCTTTCCCTGAAACATGCTTCCTTTTACAATCAAATATGATCCTCTGCATCCTGATAAGGATGATTCTTAGGCAAAGGGTGATAAGTTGTAAAGGATAATGGTGATTTAGTAGTAAAGAAAGACATTGCAAGAGGTGTTGGTGATATTGGAGGTACTAGTGGAGATACTGGAGGTGTTATAACAGGTATTATCAGAGACACAGGTGAACTAGGACTAGTACTATGGTGGATATTTGTCATATAGGGTCTAAGTCCGTGAATTGGCAATTCCTCCAAAGGTCCGGTGGATCTTGACCTAGTATTAGGTATGTGAGCCAAAGCTTTACAACTTATGACTGGATATGGATATTTTGACTAGATCTTTGCAAAGATTAGGATATTTACTCCTCTAAAGTGGATACTTATGGTCAAATGTCCAAAGTGACAGGATATTTTCAATGTATTTGTAGAAATTGAATATATTAACTCAAATTATGGAAATCCAAATTAGTAACTGTAATACCAGGTCAACTGACAACAAGGATAGGGTATTTGCACTTGGATCCTTCAAATGACCATCAACAAATGAAAACTTTGCATAACTAAATGAGATTTCAAGTAATCTTATGAAAATTTGAAAATATCGCCTCACTTCAATGTGCAAAAAGATATCCAAACAATGAATCTCCAAATCAAAATGCCTTTGGCCCTCCTTCTAGTGCCAATTTATATTGATCATGATGTTAGTCACAATAACATAGATAAGCAATTCACAAAACAAACCTTTATCATCTTGAAAAGTATGATCAATTCAAGATAAATTGATAATTATAAGGCTCTGTTAGTCAGGTCTTGACCTTTTGATAATCTCTCAGTTAGTTTGATGTGAATTGTTGTTTTCCATTAGGGGCCTTACATTTTTGTTTGAAGTGATTTGTATCTGGATATGCTTTGTTTATCCTACTTTCTATGAATTCTCAACAAACAAGGTTAAGTCTTACTATATTTATAATGATTATGCTTCTGTACCATGATTTTGTGTAAATATTATGCCTACAAGCTAATATTTAAGTGTTCTTTGTCATTATTAGTGATTCCATGCATGATATTTTCAAATTGACATGATATTTTCTCAAATATGCTAAAGATATTCATTTATCCACGTATATCTACATATTTATGATGATTTGCTTATTATTTTCTATGTACTTACAACTTTGATGATGATTTAATGAAATTAAAGAAATTTGAAATAAACTTTTTTGAATTTATAGAAATTAATGAGTTTCAACCATTGCCATATATGTGCAATTCAATACTTCCTGAAATAGAGATGAAAACCAAACCATGCTATGCCAGGACATTCCACAACTTCACACAGTTGGTGCTAATCTTCAAAGGAATAGGAAATCAACAACATGAACTAGTTGACATGCATTCCAAGGGATACAACACATCACAATAACAAGTCAAGATGACATCTAGAAGATTACTCAAGATTTACTATGTAGCTGTAATATGTATCTCTATTCCATTAAGTCTACTAATGTGAACATATTTACAATTTGGTCTTAAGAAAGTACAATGACATTCAACAGTCCTATCTCAATTAAGATCTTAATGATTTTACAAAGTGAAATCCATCTCCTTTTATAGAGTAAGGAAGGGATGTAGTTATAAAAGATCCTGTGGTCAGGATTCATTCATTACAATCAATAGTCCATATTGCATTGACCAAGTTAATAGACCAAAACACGTGGCATGGGTTACCAGTTGGCAACCATTTGGTGGAGTACAAGAATCCTTCTAGAATATTCTTCAAAATTATGTTGACTTAGCTAGCTTATCCACATGCCCTGCATCTTTTCTCATTCCTCCTCATCTGTGGATGGGTCATCTTCTGTATGCATATTAATAGTCCCCTTGATAGGTTCATATGCTTGGACTATGCTTTCTATTTCCCCTCCATCATTTACCTTAGCCTTCTTAAATGCATGTCCTTGGCTATTGAACTGAGTCTACAAGGCTATCCACTTATTCCTCTAGCTATTCAATACCTCATTATACTTCTCTATCTTGGCTCTCATTCTCATAGCCTTGTCAATTATATCCTCAAAGAAATGGTTGAGAGGATCATTTGATGCAAGCCTGAAATTATTCTGGAAGGCTTTGGTGGCAAAGTCCATATCTTGGTTCTGTACCTTTCCTTCAATCTTGTCTTCGAGAGCTTCTAAAATCTCTATCTCTTCTGATAAGAGCCCATGTAATTTGACACTGATAGCTCTGGGTTTAGCATTACATTTCTTGAGAACATCCACCTTAAATTTTATGTCTTCATACCATATATCTAATAGCTATGAAGTCTAAACTATCAAGATATTATTAGTTATCAAGATATCTGCATCTACTTTCTTCATCTTAGAAGATCAATCAAATGTTTATTAGGTTTCATTGACCTCTGTGCAATCTCTTTTTGCATCTTATCAACCTTGCTCTTTAAAGTGTTGAGCAAGTCCCAATTGGAAAGTGAGGTCTTTATCACCTATTCTCCTTCAGATAGGAACTGGATGAACCATTTGTCTAGCACCTGTGATTGGTGCTTCATGACATCCAACCCCGTGATCTCATCCTGTGACACTATTGCTAGTGGGGTGGATGTTGAAATGGGGCTATTAGTGGGTGCCAATAATCCCTTTATGAATGTCTGCATTTGAGAAATGTGCTCTTTATGCTCCTTATTCTTTGCCTTTTCCTTTTCTATCCTATCCAATCAGGTATCTATGATATCCTTGGCTTCTTGGCCTTCTTGTTCTTCAGTAGAAAAGCCCAGGTCTATAGTGGTTATCTGAAACTCACCTGCACTTATTTCACCTTTAGCTTTATTTACAACAGGTACAACTATTTGGGTTGTTCCTTTCCCTACTGTAGGATCTCTCTTTATTATAGAGGTAGCCCTGGCTCTCCTCTTTGGTTTGGTTAATTAGTCAAAAATAATGAAGATATATCAAAATTTGAAGAATCAAAGAATGTAGGTGGATTCCCCTCATGCTGAAGCCAATATTGTACATCATCTTTGGGCCCTTCTTGGTCTGTATTCTCAATGTGAGCATCATGTGACTCTAAGTTTTACTCCTCCAAAGTGTTATCGTCCATTCTTTACTCTTCTTCTTCTACTTCCCCAATGTGATTTCTGTCATCCACTTTCTATTGTTCATCATGTGTGGGGTTTTCCTTTGATCTTTTCATACCTTGATCAGGTATCATTTGTTCATCTTGAGGTGGTGGTGGATCCATATTAGGTCCCTAATGACCAAGATCCTAGATATTTTGATGATCTATTCAGTTATCTTCATCCACCTTTTCGTATTCTTTATTATCATGTCCCTTCATTGGACCTTCTTGTCCATATTTTGATAAGTTTGTATCCTTATTATCTTGGGTTTCATATGTGATATTGGGACCTAACTACCTAGATGCATCAATTATCTTTTCTTCTTCAACACGTCCTTGTTCAGTGTCTTAAGCATCCATTTGATCAAATATTTCCATATGCACATCCATAGCTCTATTGTCTTCTACCTCATTATGCTCTAGGCCTGCATCCTTATCTTTGCTTGCATCATCATCGCCCTAATATGCTAAATAAATAACTCATGGACTCATCACATGACCGATTAATCCCTCTAGGCTAATTTTCTGTACTACGGCCTCTGGATTATCTTCTTCTATATCCTCCTTCCTCTCTTTCTCTACTATTAAAGTATTTTGAGGTGTTACCATTGTATTCTTTACCAATGATTCCATGTGGCTAATAGACACCTCATTTACTACCTCATCATCAAAAAGGTCTATTGTTTTATCTAGAGGTAGAGGCTAATCACCCTATCTTTTCTCATCCTCCTCCCTAACTTCCTATACTAATTCAGTCTTAAATTTAATAATGGCGGGGATAGGAACATCATATTGTAAGTTTTGTTGAATCTCCTCACCTCCTTGGCCTTCAAGCACAATGTTTGGGTGTTTGTCCACAGATCCCCTAATTGTTGATACTTGGCCCTTTTGTTTGGGAACCTTTGCTCCCACTGGTGCATCTTGTTGGGTGAAAATTTTGTCATTTACCTAACTAATGGCAAAATGGTTATATTGCCATAGCTATGATGAGACTGAGTCTCTCCTCTCAACAAGGGGAGGCTTCCTCTAGATAATGAGATCTTTCTTACAAACAACTTTTAATACTTAAGTAAACTAAAACTATTCCTGGGATGTTTTCATTGCATCCTATTCTCTTTTTTCAGAATAGATGTTTCTTCTCTTACAAAATGACAACTTCAAAACAAATGATATTTAATAATTCCCGAACTGAGACAAACCATAGAAACACAAAGTCTTTTATTGTTTAACTTATTTTCCACAAACAAACTTGATTGAATTCAAATGTAGCTCAAAGTCTCCACTTTCACCCAATATGATATAACTAACTTGAACACAATAGCTTACAGCACAAAGTCTTTAAATAATTGTATCCTCACAAATGTTAACACAAACTCCCACAATGAGAAAATAATACAAAGTATTTGACCAGAACAAGAACACTTCTCTCAATTTCCAACAAACTCCACAATCCCAGCAATGATTCAATACGATATAACACCAGTGACATAAGAACACTAATATCATAAAACAATATGATTAAACTCAAAGTTTCATACTCAAACTACTTGTTTATATTGATATTCACTTGAAAATTTGATAAACATAAAAAGCTCAAAGTCTTGAAATGTTTTCCAATTCGACAGAGTTTCTTTGCAATAGATAAAAGATAAAGATTAGAATAGAGGCCCTCTTTATTTATAGAGAGGAGCCTAGAGCAAAAATAGGGAAATTTAACTACTTTGACTTATTCAAACATAAGAGTCCTATTTGACTTGGGACTTCCTTTATCTCACATGTAATTACATTTTGGAAAAACACATGTGAGTATGTCCATAACAAAATTCAAATTACATCTACAAAACTAAAAATAAACTAAGGCATTGAAAAGGAACTTTAACTGCCACCATTGTTCTTCAAAACGTTTTTATACATATTTTGTATTGCTACCATTTAACACCCATCAGGCTTCTCTGTATTCTCTGAGATGGTATGAGCCCTGAGAACTGCCTCTTTAACCACTTCTATTACTTTCTCACGTTTCTCAAGATTATCCTTTAGATTCTCAAAAGTTGAGTGATGATCATAAAGGCTATCCATTGAAACCACTGTAGGTGCTTCATCATCAAACTTCCGCTACACCATCTTCTCAAAAGCATCTATCATCTCCTCTGCTAAGAGAAACTTGTGACCTTCACCTGTCAGAGTGCATGGTAGTTCCTCCAACTTGTGTAGAAGAAAAACATTATTGCTTTCACTATTTTCATGTCCTTGGGACAAGTCATCAAGTAAACCTTTTATCACATTGATGTGATGGACAAGAGATTCCTTTGTCTTAAGGTATGACTCTTGGTTTGAAACAACATCAATGGCTATCAGATTCTTTATTTTGATCTTCTTCATCTAAACCCATTCCTCTAAACTTTCTTCTTGATCTTACAGTTCTTGAGAAAGTAAATCAATAATGTCATCTAGCTCAGCTTTTGCCTTGTCCATCTTTCCTTTTCTTTCCACTGTGGTCTTCAATAGAACTCTTCCTTGTGCCAGCAATCGTTCCACAATATCACTAACCACTCTTCCTCTATCCTGAACTTTCTCAACCTTTTGAATAAGAGGAAAAGCAATAGTCACTGCCATAGGTTCCATGATCTTAGATGATTTTACTATTTTTTGAAGAATAGCAGCAAGTTGTTCTTTCTTCACTTTGTACTGCTCCTCCTTCTTGACCTCATCATATTTCTCAAGCAATGAACTTGTAGTGGCTTGAAAATATGCCTTGGTACCTTCATGATTTATCTTACGTAACTCAACTTTGGAGACAATATAGTCATTCATATCAAAAGTATCTGCAATGGCATCATCTGGTGGCTTAGCAATTTCTGCATATTTTTTTCCTTTTTCATTAATAAGCCTAGAAATAGTTTTAGGTTTCTTTTTTTGGGCCTTTGGCTTAGCAAAAAGTAACTTCTCTATATCAATTTCATCTGATGAAATCGCTTGCTTCTTCCTCTTGGGAGTGTATGCAGAAAACCATGGAGGGAGTGTTGAGGTACCAATATTCAGAGAAGAGTCAATGACTTGTTTTGTTGGATCCATGCTCACACCTGTTATAGTAACAATCAGACTAGTGTTGGTAAAAACTGCACTAGTGTCAACAACTTTCTCTGAAACATCTAGAAAATGCTCCAGAACAGATTGTTCACCAATATTAAATGATGGGGAAGATAAACTTAGAATAGAATCGAAAGAATCAAACACAGTCCCAAAACTTGTTCTTACAGAGGTAGGAGTATTAGCAGAAGACAACAAAAATAGGTGAAATAGGAACATTGGAAACTACTGGAAAACTACTAGAAATAGGAGCATGAGGAAGGGGTGTAGAAACTTTTGCTTCTGGTGGAAGATCCTTCTGAGGGAAAAGATGTGAATCACCAAGTTGTTCCTATTCTACATTCTTCTCCTTTTCTTGTTCCTTTTCATTTTCCTCATCTGGCTTCTTAGGCATTTCTGCTTGCTCAGTATCAATATCTTCAATCACTATTTCATTAACATTTGTATCTTCGGCACCTGATTCTATGACAGTAGAAGTTCCTACAACCTCCTTTTTCTTTCATCCTTTAGATACAAACTTGATTTTTAGTTTATGCACTTTAGAAGGAGTGTCACTTTTAATCTTTGTTCGGTTTTCTACCTTTTTCCCTGTTTGCTCCTGAATTTTAGTTTCTAACCCAGTAAGAAATTCTTTTAGACTTATTCCCTTACTTCCTAACTACACATTTGTATTGGCTAGAATTGGCTGAAATTTTTTCCTAATTAAAGTTTCTTCTTTGATAGACCATTTGACCTCTGGTAGAGGTGAGGCTTCAATGTTCTCAACATTGTATTTAGGATCCAAAACATCCCCTTCATCTTCCATTCCCTCTAGAATATCTGTGAGACCTAATTCTTCAATTTAACTCAAGTGAAGTCTACAATAATCTAGCTTCTTGATCTCATTCTATGTTCTGAGATTGGCCCAAATATCTTCAACCATTGGCATATGGAAAACTAACTTCCTCTTGATCTTGTCCTGCACTCTTCTGAAATCAAAATGATCTCTTTTCTTGAAAGTCATCATAGTGACCAATTGCATTTCTAATTGAACTGCTTTGGCCTTGGTAGCTAACTAAACAGAGTACCTCCCAATTTCTACAAGAAATTTAATTCCTGACTTTTTTAGCTCCATCTACTTATTGTGCACAAAAATCAATTGCCTACATAGTTCCATCAGAATAATTCTATCACTAGGATATTATGGAAGCATATAGGGATAACCAAGATAGTATCCCACTCTGAGATTAGTGAAAGTTAGAAACTATAAGAATAAATAACCAAAAGAGTTGACCATTTCCTAGGCCTAATCTGATACTCTTTTCTTCTTTAGTTCATTATTCCATAAACACATGTATACTAAAAGGAAGGCATCATTAACCCTGCAGAAATGATGGATTGATCCCTTTAGAGTATTAGAACCAATATCCTATCACCAACTTGAGTCAAACTAGGAAAACTCCTCATGATTACAGCAACATACATCAGATATGAAGTCATGTAAAACTTGAAAGTTGTATTAACTTTCACCAGCTGATCATGTAGAGCATTGCTGATCTGTTCCTCCTAGAAGATTTTTTGTTGACCCCTAAGAATCACCTTAATATATGTATACATCCATTCATGAAACTTAGATGAAGAAGGGAGACCTTTGATTTGACTCAACAGTGTAATCAAATCACTTACCTCCTTGACAAAGTCACTTCTCATGATGTCTTTTGGCCATCTAGTCATATTACTCTGAGGCATCTTCAACCACTTACTATTGATATGTTTCCTTGTAGCTTCAATATCTTCATCATAATCCTTTTGTCCTTGAGCAAAATCTATTTCACCAAAAATTTTAATTAGAGGACACATAAATATTTTATCAAGAAACTCTGCATCTAATCTCATGATCACATTTCCTTGAGAATTAGACACAGTCCTGGTATCCCTATTATAATGACTAGCTACCTGAAGAACAAACTCAGGATTGTGGGCAGCGATAGGAAAAGAGGCAACCAAGTGAATGTTATTGTCGATAATCTTTTGCATATATCAAGGAGGATTTAACTATTTTGTTCTATCGATAAACTTGGCCATGTCCACATGACCAATCTCTATATCTCTAATCTCGTCCACATTGGACTGCAATGAAGTCATAGGGAAAACCCCTTAGTACTTATACTTCATGATTTTAGCCTTTGATGGGGATGACTTTGACATCAACTTTGTGAAGAGAATTGGAAACAACATCTACCACAGATGTTTGTTGAAACTGCAAAAAGCCCTGATCTCGCAATTAGGGGAAAAATGGGCAAATTGGGATTACTGCAAATTGACAATCATGAACATGGGAATGTGCATTAAAGGACTTGAGAGTGTAGAAATTGAGGAAATAGGTGAAAGTGGGCCAATAGGTATTGAAAGGAAAAATTTCCCAGTGTTAGGAAAATTTTCAGGGTGACATGCATGGGTGGTGATTTTGGCCGCTCCTACATGAGTGGTAAGATTATTATCATGCATGGTTGGTGAAATTGATTGCCATTGCATGTGGGGTAAAAATTGAGATTGATGTAGGGGTGGTCAATTTGATCACCCTTAAATGAGGGAAAAATGCAAGTTTACTCTAGATGTATAAGCGGCGAAAATGCCTGCTTAGGCATGTTGGAGAAAAAACTATGTTTAGATGCGAAGTTGGTTGAAATGACCACACATGAACCTTATTATCAAAACCTTAAAACACATGTAATAGCGGCAGATTTTACTGCTTGAGCATGTAATATTTAAAAGTTTAATTTCCATGTAGGGGTGGCATTTTTAACCGCCCCTGCATGAGGGTAAGATCAAAGACAAGGCACACGTATCATTAGTGGTTTTCACCATTGATACATGTGTGATGACTTAGAAAGAAAGAAAGGCAAGATACCATCGGTGAAATGTACTGAGGATTCACACAAGTTTACATCCTAAGACCTATTCAGGAAAATCCACAAAAACAAACAAAATATTAGGTTCCATGAAAGAATAAACCATTCTAAAATGACAACAATAAATATAAACACAAGCTATACAAAGGTTTCTAAAATCTTGATTAACAAACATATATAATGATAAATCCAAACAATAAAGTTTTACAAAACAATCTTTTTAAATGATCAATGAAACCCTAGTTTAAAATTGAAACTAAATACAAAAATAACAACCTACCTCAGATAATAAGCTGAAACCCTAAGCGCGACCTTGGTGACCAAAATCTATCCAAATCTAGAATCAACACGATCGAGTGATCTTAGGAAGACTTTAATAGTCGATTAAAAGATTTAGGGAATGAGGAGTAACAAAATGGAATGAGTTTACACCTTAAAAAGGTTCAAAAAGGTGTATTAATGGAGGCATGAGCACCATTAATAACACTCAAGTTTGTGAGATCCACTAAGATTTGTTTGAGTGGCAGGAAGGACTGATTCTACACATCATTAAATCACATGTAAAAGTGGCAATAATGATTGTTATTACACATTAAAACATGACAAGGAACATACATGGGCGGTGATTTTCGCCACCCATACATGTCAAATAAAAAAAATGAGACAAACATGTAGAAGAGGCAATTTTGGCCAACTTTACATGTTAAAATAACAAAGATATGCAAGAGTGGCAGTTTTGACCTCTTGTGCACATGAAGACTTAAAAATTTACTAAGACCTTAAAATGATCAAAATTGATATTTTGACAAGCTTGCAAACTAATCAATTTTCACAAATCTCAAGGAATTGACTTAGGGGAATGTCACAAACCATTCTATAGTGTCAAATGACTTCATACAAGGCCAAGAGAACTTGTCTCGATTTGTGAACTTAGATGTAGACTACGAAATAGACAAGTTTCATAGGGGTTGTCTACAAAATGAGCGTAGCTAATTTTGAGAACAACAACTGGCTCTAAATGGGGAACTTCCTTCGACCATTCTTTGAAATGATCAAAGGGAGAAGAATCTAGTCTCTAAGTGCCTTCATCCATGCCATTGGGCCATAGAGTCAAGCTACCAAAAAGGAAAAGACATAGAAGACTAAACAAAAATGAAAAATAAAAACACAAAAACTATACAAATGTACAAATGAACTTATCTGATACTTCAAGGGTTGAAGTGCTTTAGATGTTGTCCACTGTGAGGCAGCAAGAATGGTGTTCCATCAAGATACTCTAGCAAGAATCTATTTTCACCACAAAATTGATGAATGTCAAACGGGCCTCTCCATAGGGAGTCAAACTTCCCATGCATTCATTTTGGCTCTCTCCTCTTGTCCCATAACAAGACTTGATCTCCAATTTGAAATTCTTGGGCCTTCACCTTCTTGTCAAAGAGCTTCTTTACCCAAATTTGATGTTCAACAATATGGTCTACTACCATAACCCATTGCTCTTCAAGTTCACTGAGGTACATTATTCTTTTGTCAATAGAACTTTCAAAAGTTCTATCTTCCACTGCCTTTGCCAACTTCAATGCCGACAATTCCAAAGTAATAGGTATCTCTGTATTCAGACTATATAGAAGCTGAAATGGTGACATACCTATTTCCCTTTTGGGAGTAATCCTATCCTCCCATAAAGCATCAAATAAAGATTTATGCCAAGTTCTTTGATTATCTTCCACCATTTTCTTGATAATGGTAACCAAATTTTTGTTACTAGATTTTGCCTGACCATTCCCTTGTGGATAATAGTCTAATGAATGAGAAAGGATGATCCCATGTTCATAGAAAAAACTAGTGAACTTGTTTTAAGAAAATCAAGTAGCATTATCTGCTATAATTTTATTTGGAACTCCAAACTGGGAAATAATATTTTCCTTAAGAAAATTACATACTACCTCAGAAGTATCATGCTTGACTGGAATTGCCTCCACCCACTTGGTGAAGTAATCTATTGCAGTGAGAACAAAATTGTATCCCACACTTGATGGTGGGTTCACAACACCAATGAAGTCAATGCCCCATTGCTGAAAAGGTTCTTCAATCACAACTAGCTTAAGTGGTAGTGTAGCCAACTTAGGCTTTCCAACAAACTGATGATAGAGTTCACATCTATGTACCTAGTTGTATGCATCTTGAAATAATGTGGGCCAATAGTACCTAGCCCGCAAAATTTTATGAGCTATCATAGGTGCAAAAAAATGTCTTCCACATGCCAAGTTGTGAAAAGACTCTAGAAGTCTGCTTTGTTGTGCTTTATCCACACAACAAAGAAAAACTCTATCAAGGCTTCTTTTATATAAACCATTATCCCACAAGACATAGTTTGTAACCTTTAACTTGATAGTTCACTTTTCTTTATAAGATAAATGAGGACACTCACCATAGGTGAGAAAATGAGCAATATTAGAATACCACTCATCTGTAGTAGTAACAAAGAGAACAGTTGGCATATCCTCAACCTCTTCCTCTTCATCTCCTATTTCTTTTGGGACATTGTCAGCAATCAACTAACACAAACCTCTACGATGCACAAGCTTGGTAGGTTTGATATCAAGATCAAACTCTTGAATTTTGGCAAAGAAACTGCATCTTTTGATCCCAAATTCTTGTTGTGTTAGGATAGATTTCACTATTGTATCTGGCACCAAAATAACAGTATGAGAATTCATAATATAAAACCAGAAATGCTTCACCTCCTTGACCATGACATAAGCCTATTTCTCCATATTTGAGTATTTTAGTTCATGAGCCTTCAGAGGACAACTCATAAATGAAATAGGAGATTCCACACCTTCTTCATTCTGTTGAACCAGAAGTGCTGAAAGTGTATGCTCGGAAGCATAAATATACATTATGAAGTTCTTAGTATAGTCAAGACAAACCAAAACTAGAGCATGAGCTATGGCCCTCTTAATGTCCTCAAAGGCTACTTTACCTTCCACACTCTAGTGGAAAGTGGTCTTACCTTTCATCATATTGACAGTATGACAAGTTTTCTCTATGAATTCTGGAATGAACCTCCATAAAAAATTCACTTTTCTAAAGAAAGAATGAATTATAGTCTTACTAGCAAGCAAAGTAAGACTCTGGATAGACTTGACTCTTTCTAAGTCAATTTTAGTACCTTCCTAGACACAATATGACCGAGAAGCTTACCCTCTGTAACCCCAAAAACTAATTTCTTAGGATTAAGAGAAATACCATTTTGATGACACCATTCCAAAACCTATCACAAATGGTAGGCATGATCTTGACGTTGTTTAGAGAAAATGGTCAAGTAATCAAGATACACCATAATGAATTTCCCCACTTCATCTCTGAAAGTGAGGTCCATTATTCTTTGGAAAGTAGTGCCAGCATTAATCAAACCAAACATCATCCTATGATATGCAAATGTGCCCCAAGGTGTTGTGAAGGCAGTCTTGTATTGATTTGCTTCACTGACTTCTACTTGATTATAGCCTAAAAAACCATCTAACATAGACAACATCTCTGAACCAATTACAATTTGTAACACTTGGTCCATAATAGGCAAAGGGTAGTTATCTTTTAAAGAAGACTAGTTGAGATTTTTTAAGTCAACACAAATACAGATTTCTCTATTCTTCTTTCCCATAGGAACAATATTTGCAATCCAAGTGGAATGATGGATAGGAAAGATTATCCTTGCATTCAACATTTTCTATATTTTAGAAATAATAGTACTTGATATCTTGGGATTATACTGTCTCTACTTTTGCTTGTAAGGAAATGATCCAACCTTGAAAGGGATTTCATGCTAGATCTCCTTAGGTCTGAAAGATTTCAGATCATCATAAGAATACGCTAGAACATCAATGTAATGGTGAAGAAGTGTAATGAATTTGAATTTCTCATCAATAGTGCAACATTTCCTGATGTTAACCATCTTGGGATCTGCTTCAAAACTTAAATTTACTTGCTCAAATTCCATGGATGAACTTGAATCAAGTTGTTGCTACTATTTGATATATCTGTCATGCTTGTCAAATAACTTTTCTAAAGAAACTAAACCTTTTGGAATCTTATTCCCTTTTAACTGAAGAATCTCCTCACTAGTCTGTGAATCTATTTCAGAAACATATTCACGTGGCAGAGAATCACTACCTTCAAAATAGAGCTCATCAAAGTTATCTATCTTCTCTAAAAAAGCTATGATCTAATTATCACCATTAAAGACCTGCCAATGTTAAGCATTGTCCAGCACACTTGGTCAGAAAACCAACTCAATCGTGTACTTGTTACCTTTGAAGTCCTTATGAGGGACCATAAGGGTGGCAGAGACAGCCAATGAATCAACATGATCATTAAACTCTCTCGGCACTGCAGAGATGTCAAAAGCATCAAATCCTTCAATCCAATCCCAGACATGATTGCGGTGATGTCTCATCCTTTCATTCTTGGTCTGATAAAGATTTCTCACTTGGCAAACCACAAGCTCAGCATCACCCTATGTATGAAGATTTTTAATACCTTTAACATGAGCAACCTCCATTCCGAGCAATAATGACTCATATTCAGCGATATTATTAGTATTATCAAACTGTAGCTCATAGGAGAAAGGAAAGATATCACCTTGTGGAGATATCAAAACAACTCCAACTCTAGATCTGGTGGAAGACCAACTGCCATTAAATTCTAAAATCAAAACATCATTTGAATTTCTCGCTTTGATGTTTCTGCAACCAGTAGATTCTTCCTCATCAGAGAGAGAAGAATCTAACATCACTATGCTTTCATCTGAACTTTCATCTGATTTACTAGAAGTATCTTCTAATTTTGCATTTGAAATATCTAAACTCTCATCTGATGAACTAGAAGTATCTTCAGTAGACAAGAAATAATTACCCATTCCTGAAGACTTAGACAAAATTTGGGCTTTTGGATTTTTAGTTTGGCGATAACAATATATTTTGCCTCCTTCTCAGGAATAAACTTTTACATGACACCCTTAATAGGTATCCTTGCCTTGGATAATCCATGTTTAGTTCTCCAACCACGTCTTTATAAAAATTATGCCCAAGAAAAATGCCATAGGAAGCTGGGACATCAGCAACTAGGATGGTCATCTTGATCCTCTTATCCAGAAAAGCTACAAATGCAAATTGGGCATCCTTGATTTGGCCTAACAAAGGCACTTAATTATTTTCCATTGAGAAACATCTCCCAAATATCTTAGTCAGAGTGAGGCCAAGAGCATCTGCCACTTTGGCAGGCATGACATTATCAGAAGCCCCGGAGTCTATTATACAATTGCTTAATTTGTGCCCATTGACCAATAGAGAAACATAGAAGGGTTCTATTTTCCCTAGAGAAACAAGGGGAGTAGTGACTAGGTTATTTTGGATGGATTTGTTCTTTGAGGAGTCGTGGTAATTCTTAGGAGAAACTTTCCTTGTAGGGGTAGCCTTGTTTTTAACATACTTAGCTAATCTATCAAACTGTTTAGGATTAGCTTGTAGATACTCTACCTCAGACATTTGGATTTTAATTTTCCTAGCATGATCTATTAAGTCAAAGAGCTAAAATGAACTAGATACAAAGGAAGGAAATCCATCATTTTGGGTTTTGGTCGGGGTAGTAATGGTTTGAGGAACAAAAGTAGAAGAAATAGGATTGCTAGATGAACTTACATCATTATTGACAACCGAGTCCTTTAATTGAAAAGGCAACTAAGTTCCTCGCTTGGAAATCAAGATCATAGGTTGAGGCTCCTCTCTTGTCTTTCCTTTATCAACTTGCTGATTTGATTGATTTTGGGACCTAGTAAAAACAACATATGCTCCATCATATACTTCTCCTTCTCTTTCAACTTCATCTTGGTAATTCAGAAAACCAATGGTAGAGTCTCCAACTAATTCTTCTTCTCCTTCTGTAAAAAGATTAGCATTATTCTCTTAATCCAAATCAGCTTAGAAATAATTCTCATGTTCTACTTCATAGTAGCCAACTACTGAGTTGACCAACATTGCTTCAATGGCAAGCTTCCTCTATGTCAGTGGAAGATAATTTTCTTGCCCTTGATTTCTGGCAGCATTGCCTTGATATGAATTGTTAGGAAATGTCCTCCTTGGTATATCCATATAAGAAGGAGCAAACATACCTTGGGACATTTGCTTTTTTCAAAGCTAGCAACTCATTTGCTAACTTTTGCACCATATGATCTATTGTGCTTATGGAAGAATTATTAGTAGAGGGATGACCTCTATTTCTGTTTGAATCTCTTCTTATCTTACCCACAAGGATAAGATCATCTTCAACCTCTGTAGTTAATCTTTGAGCTCGAGAAAGATCAGTAGGAATAGTCTGCCTTAACAGAAAGCTTACCTCATGAAGCTGAGAGTTCATGAAGAAACATTTTAGATTCTCCATCATTGGTTGAGCGGTTGCTGGAATTCTATTTGTCAAATTATTGAACTTGGTAATGAAATCTCGCATGGGCTCATGTGGCTCTTTCTTCATCTATGTTAAATGAGCTAACAAAGGGTGTGCATCTTCTATAGGCTTAAACCTAGCTTCAAACTTGGTTTTGAGAGTATTCCAATTAGTTATGGTTTGGGCTTGAAGATGGTAAAACCAATCTATAGCAACACCTTGAAATGTTTCAACAAAAAGCTCACAGCCACATCTTTGTGTTCCACCCCTATCACACCACAAGCTATGCAAAACGTTGCAATATGTTCATCTGGATGAACTTTCCCATCACCATAGAATTTAGCAAAATTCTTCCTTGAACTACGAGGTAGTTCATGCAATGGTGGCATTTGTTAAGGGAAAATTGGATCTAAATGAATAATCAATATAATAATATCAATGATACCCAAAACTCAATGAAATAATGAACAAAAGAGATTCAATCAAATAATGAACAATACAAAGAAAACCTCCTTTAATTCTCATCTTCCATTGATCACCTATCTCAAATGATTTTGGCTATGAATATGGCCCTTAGAAGGTACACTTCCTTTCTATGATTCCAAGATGTTCAAATGGGAACTGCTATGATAGTATTGCCATGAAGATGAGCTTCAAAACAATGATAGTAGTAGTGTGGTAACAAATTTGATAGTAAGAAATGAAGGAATTGGTGCCAAAGGCGCGTTGTAATTCTTACAGAGTAAATTTACTTAAAGCTTGGATGAATGAAATGGAGGAATAGGGTTCAATTTATAGACTTGCGAGAAAGAACATCAATGGTACATAAAGAATGAGAAGATCAATGGTATGGAATGGTTGAGAGAACGTGTGAGAATAAGAAGAAGACAAGTGTCACCCAAAAGCTATTTTATTTGAGTTAACTACTTTCTTTTCTAAAGATAAGACATGCTTTTCATAAATTAGAAAGCTTTTTTCTAAATTAAGAGATATTGATTAAAACAAGGTTGATTGAGTCAATTAACTCAAGTTGAGATTTGATTTTGCATGATTTGAGGGAAATTAAATAATAAATTATTTAATTTTGGTGTGCATGAAGAAAAAGACCTATTTTTAGAAGATTTGGAAGATATTTGAAGAATTAGAAGATAAGAAAGCTAATTAAATAAATAAATTTATTTAATTATTGTGCATGATTTGGAAGAATAAATAAAATATTTGATTATATTTTATTTTTAGAGATTGAGAGGATTTAAATAAATTTGATTGATTTATTTAAATTTGGAAGAATGATTTTGACTTAATTAAATAATTAAGAATTATTTAATTGTTTGGAAGAATTTAATTAAACAAAGGATTTTATTTAATTTTGACTTTAGAAGAGATAACTAAATATTTTTATATTTAATTAACTTAGAGGAATATGAAACAAATAAATAAATTTGTTTATTTATTTATTGATAGAAGAATTAGAATGAAATAAATATTAGGAATATTTATTTAGACTGAATCATGTCATTTTTAGGCATATACATTTTTCCTCTCTTTGATGCAATGTAGTTTATGACGTTGCTTCAAAGAATAAATAGTCTGACAATGATACATGCCTCAGTTTGCCCCTGGTACAGGTTTAACAATGGTAGGATGCCCCCTCGAGAGATTAGACGGAAAGAAGGTAGAAAGTGTGGGATGGACAATCTCATGAAGAAGAAGGGAAAAATAGGTTGGGGTAAAGAAAAATGGTTGAAGAAAGAGATGAATGATATGATATGCAAGATAAAATGATAACACACACAAGAAAGTAAGCAAGTATGCACAAATGATAAAAGAACAAACAAGGTATTTGATGAAGGGGGTAAATTATAAAATACACAACAATAGAAATTACACATAGAAAATAGAACTTCCTTTATTGATTTGGACAACTTATTACAGAAGCTCAAAGACAATTAGAAGAATCAACCCTCCATAGGCTACAACACATTACAGCTTCCTATTCCTAGACTCTAGAATCACCTACCTTCTGTAACCCCAAATCAGCTAGGGTTTCTATTTTCCCACCTATTCTTGACTCCACACTTGCCCCCTTAACTCTACTACTGTCCAGGGTTCCCAAAAAATGGTTATTAATAGCCTTTTTGCTGGCCAACAACCTAATTTCAAAATTTGCATCTCCCTCCAAAAATAGGTCAACTTCTGGGAGCCATAACTTTTGATCCGGGTGTTTGATTGATGAACCGTTTTATGCGTTGGAACACTCAAGGAGTGCTCTACGCGCTAAGAACCTTCTATATTGCTTTCGGCCATTTTCGACCCTTACAAGGCCATTTGGTGCCTCAAACCTGAGTTTGAATAATTTTCAGGCATTTTTCAGGAAATGAAAACTTTAATATCTTTTAGCTCGCAAATGATCTTTGTGTGATTCCTTCACCAAAGGTCTTATATTTCTATTATGTAACTCCCTATAAATTTTCACTTTAATCCATGCCCAAATGCAAACTTTTTAAAAATAGCAGGTTACTATTTGTAGTAGTTTGGAAAAACTGAAAGTTCTACATCATTATTCAAGCAATTATGGAACTAGAACCACAAATTTTGAAAATAAATGGAAAGAACATCAAAATTTTTGAAACACATCTTTTTTTAGGTGATGCAAGATTGCCCTTACACCACTGGATGCTCCTGCATTAGACACCCAAGGTAATTTGAGAAGTGACCCTATCACGTCTCAAGTGTTTGTGTGAGGAAAACCCAAATGGTCAACCTCTGCCTTAGACAACAAAGAAGAATCTTCAATAGGTCTTCCTTTCCATTTCACCAGATATTCTTCATATTGCCTATTCTAAGTATTTCTTCTCACATGGCTATCCAAGATCTCTTCTATCTCCTTCGTTGAAGTAGATGCTGGAATACTCCACTGTTCTTCTGTTGTTCCATCCTCTGTGCCACCCTCATGATATTCTGTTAATTCAACAATGTTGAACACAGGGGAAATATTAATCCCACTCTTCATCTCTACCTCATATGCATTTCCTGAATCATGCTTCTTCAAGATTCTGCATGGTCTAAATTTCTTCATTTTCAACTTATTGTATGTTCCAATTGGGAACCTTTCTTTTCTCAAGTGAACCATGACTTCATCCCCTACCTAGAACTCCTTATACCTCCTCTTATGATCTGCCTTAGCCTTTTACTAAATATTCATCTTATTAATGTGCTTTCTCACCTCTTCATGCAAATTCTTTAGATTTTCTACAAAGTCTTCAGCTTCAGTAGTTGTCTTTTCTCCTTTGTCCAGCTTCCTTAACTCTGAAGCATTTCTTGGACTATTCCCATATACAATCTGGAATTGTGATTTACTAGTACTCCTATTGATAGAATTATTGTAAGAAAATTCTTCCTATGGTAAAATCAAATCCCATCCCTTGGGTTTATCTCCTACCAAGCATCGTAGTAGGTTACCCAAACTCCTATTCACCACTTCTGTCTATCCATCAGTCTGTGGATGGTGTGTAGAACTAAACTTTAAATCTATTTTCAACTTCTTCCACAATGTCCTCTAGAAATAACCAACAAACTTGGCATCTCGATCTGAAACTATGCTCTTTGGTAGACCATGTAATCTCACCACCTCCCTAAAAAATAATTTAGTAATATGAACAGCATCATTAGTCTTCTTTCAAGGAATGAAATGTGCCATATTCGAGAATCTGTCCACCACCACAAAAATGGAATCATGTCCTCTCTGTGTCCTTGGTAAACCAAGAACAAAATCTATACTAATATCATCCCATGGCTTCTCTGGTACAGCTAATGGCTGATATAGCCCTGTATTCTGACTCAGTCCTTTTGCCATCTGACACACTCTGCAACTCTGTACAAATTTCCTCACATCCTGCTGCAACTGTGGCCAATAATAATTTTCACCAATAATAGCAATGGTCTTATCTCGACCAAAGTGTCCAGCCAATCCTCCACGATGCTTCTCCTTAATTAGGTTCTCTCTCATGGAACTCCTTGGAATGCACAACTGGCTTCCCCTAAACAACATGCCATCTTGGATTATGAAATCCAACCATTTTGTCCTGTCCAAAGTAACAGGTTCCAAACAAGCTTTCCAGGCCTTTGTAAAATCTGGATCTTTAGGATACAAACTTTTGAGCTCATCAAACCCAACAATCTCTATCTTCATTTCTGTCAACAAATTTTGCCTTCTACGGCATTTGCAACTTTGTTGGACTTTCCACTCCTGTGCTTCAAAACAAAAGTATAGCTCTGTAAAATCTCAACCCATTTTAACTGCCTTTGGTTCAACTTTCCTTGACTATTAAGATATTGCAAACCCTGATGATTAGTATATAAAACAAACTCCTTTGGCAACAAATAATGTCTTCATTTCTTCAAAGCCTGAACTATTACATAAAATTCTTGATCATAAATAGAATACGTTTTCTTGGCATCATTAAGCTTCTCACTAAAATAGGCAATGGGCTTACCTTCTTGGCTCAAAATAGCTCCTATACCACTACCACTAGCATCACAATCTACCTGAAATACCTTATTGAAATCTGGAAGTGCCAAAATAGGTTACTCTACGACTTTCTGCTTCAATGTATCAAAGATCTTGTCTACTCCTTTAGTCCATCTAAACTCTTTTCTATCCCCTCTCATTGTCTTAGTTAGGGGTGCACAAATGCTACTAAAATTCTTGATAAACTTTTTGTAAAAACTTGCCAAACCATGAAAAGATCTTACCTCCGTTGCGATCCTTGGCGTAGGTTACTCAATGATAGCCCTTACTTTTTCTAGGTCCATCTTAAGACCTTCCTCTAAGACAACAAATCCCAGGTATACCAACTCCTTTGCAAAACTACATTTCTTCAAATTAATCAGCAACTTCTCCTCCCTCAGCTTCTCTAGAACTCTTCTAATATGAATCAGATGCTCATCCTAAGTCTTAGTGAAAATTAAATTATCATCCAAATAAACAATAACAAAACTTCGCAAAAATTCTTTTAATACCTCATTCATGAGCCGCATGAATGTGCTCGGTACATTGGTTAATCTAAATGGCATGACTAACCACTCATACAAACCTTCTTTGATTTTGAAGGTTGTCTTCACTCATCTCCTTCACTGATATAGATCTGGTGATGCCCACTCTTCAGGTCAATCTTCATGAAGTACTTGGATCTTCTCAAATAGTCCATTATGTCATCCATTCTGGGCAATGGAAATCTATACTTGATCATGATCTTATTGATGGCTCGAGAGTCTGTACACATTCTCCACTCTCCATATTTCTTTGGTATGAGTACTGTAGGCACCACACATGGACTTAGGTTTTCTCTTATCAATCCCTTCCTCAACAACTCTTGAACTTGTCTGTTCAACTCTTCACTTTCTGCTGGAGTCATTCTATGGGCTGCCTTGTTTGGTAAACTAGCTCCTGGTATCAAATCCATTTGATGACTTATCTTCCTTATTGGTGGTAAACCTTCTTGTACATTATTAGAGATAATGTCCTAAAATTCTTCCAACATAGCTGAGACTTCTACTGGTACATCTTCACATTTCTCTTGACTAATCTTAGGAATCAATGCAAAGCAATGACGCTCATTCTTCATACCTTCCAAAAATTTCCTACCATCTACCAGGCAAATTCTGGCAGTACTACATACCTTTTCTTCCACCTCCTTTAAGGGCTTCAACTTATGATGAACTCCATCGTTTGTTAGGGAATATGTGTTTGCACGGCCATCATGGACAGCGATCCTATCATACTACCACAGGACAGCGATCCTATCATACTACTACAGCCTCCCCAACAGCATATGACACACATCCATCGGTATGATATCACACAGCACCTCATCATGGTAGTCACCAATCTTGAACTTCACTAAACACTACTCATTGACCAAATCTCTATGGTCCTTCTGCAACCATGCAATCTGATATGGATGCAGATGCTTTCTTCTTGTCAACTTCAACTTGTCAACCATCTCCTCTGAAACAAGATTATCAGTGCTTCCACTATCAATAATAATATCACAACACTTACCTTCACATTTGCACCTTGTGTAGAATAAATTCTTCCTCTGATTGGGTTCTTTCTCCTCATTCAGCAAGGTTCTTCTGACAACTAGGGTTTCTCCCCTTTCAGCATCTTCATAATGCTTAGAATGTGCATCTTCATCTACATGTGCAACTTGTGCATTACCTTCAAGTCTTCTATTTGTCCTTCCTTGATGTTGCGGACACTCATATGCTCAATTCCCTTCTTCTCCACATTAGAAACAAGTTCCTCTAAAACCTCCTCTTCCAAGTCCTTGCTTAGGTCTGCCTCTTCCTCTTCCTCTTTGCTCACCATTGTTCTAGTCATGAGGGTGGTAGGTATTATCCCTTCTTTGATTTCAACTGGTGCCTGCTTCTTCACTTTTCTTTTGATCTTTATTAGAGCCTCCATAGTGTCTTCAACCAATCCTTCCATCTTGACCTCTTCCCCTTTGCTTGCTATCAAATCTTTTGTTCAACTTCTCTTCCACCTTCAGGGAAAATTGGTACGCATCTTCTATGGTGGTCATTTTGACCAGGCTCAACTCCTCTTGAATACTCAGCCTCAACACATTAATTTAATGGGCTACCTTCTCCTTGTTGGGCTCTACATGGCCCATCCTAATAGTAATTTTATAAAACTCTTTTGTATACTCCTTAACAGACTTGTTACCTTGCTTCAGTCCTTGTAGCTTCTTCAGCAACTCCATCTCATATTCCATAGGAATGAACTGCTTCTTCAGTTTCTCCACCATCTGATCCCATCTGGTGATCTTTCCTTTTCCTCTTCTATTCCTCTCTAATTGGACCTCCTTCCACCAAATATTGGTGTGGCCCTTCAACTTTGGTTTTGCAAACTTAACCCGATCTGGGTCCTCCACATCTTCATACTCAAAATACTCCTCCATGTCATTGATCCAATCAATAAGCTGTTCTAAATTCAAATCTCCAAAATATGTAGAAACTTTGATCTTCAGCCTCTTTCCAATCTTCGAAATGGCCCTTAACAACCTAACTTCTGCAGGATCTCTGGTAGCTTCTTGTTCTTCCTCTAATAGCTCTTCAACTTCATCTTCACTTTCTTCTCTTGTCCTCAGCTCAAACCCTCTTCATAGCTCCTCTTGCACTGCATCCATTTGCCTTTGTAGGGCTCTAAAACCCTCTTCCATCAAAGTATTCCTCCCAACATGATTTCTTCGTGGAGGCATCTTGGTCTTCGCAACAAACCCACAACCTCAGGTCCTAGTGCAAACTGCCTCACGGTTGGTGATCTGTCTACACACTCAGGAATCATTGCTCTGATACCACTTGATGAAGGGGGTAAATCATAAAAAACACAATAAAAGAAAGTGCACATAGAAAATAGAACTTCCTTTATTGATTTGGACAACTTATTACAGAAGCTTAAATACAATCAGAGGAATCAACCCTCCATAGGCTACAACACATTACAACTTCCTATTCCCAGACTCTAGAATCACCTACCTTATGTAACCCCAAATTAGCTAGGGTTTCTATCTTCCCACCTATTATTGACTCCGCACTTGCCTCCTTAACTCTATTACTACCCAGAGTTCCCAAAAATGGTTATTAATAGCCTTTTTGGTGGCCAATAACCTAATTTTGAAATTTGCATCTCCCTCCAAAAATAGGTCAACTTCTGGGAGCCATAACTTTTGATCTGAGTGTTCGATTGACAAACTGTTTTATGCGTCAGAAAGCTCACGGAGTACTCTATGTGGTAAGAACCTGTTCTACCTATTCTAGCCATTTTCAGGGCCATTTGGTGCCTCAAACCTGAGTTTGAGTAATTTTTAGGAGTTTTTTGGGAAACAAAAACTTTAATATCTTTTAGCTCACAAATGATATTTGTGTGATTCCTTCCCCAAAGGTCTTATATTTCTGTTATGTAACTTCCTATAAATTTTCACTTCAATCCATGCCCAAATGCAAACTTTCTAAAAATAGTAGGTTACTATTTTTAGCAGTTTGGAAAAACTAAAAGTTCTACATAATTATTCAAGCGATTATGGAACCAGAACCACAAATTTTCAAAAGAAATAGAAATAACATCAACAATTTTGAAACACATATTTTTTTTTATGATGCAAGATTGCCCTTACACCACTGGATGCTCCTACATTAGTATTGCCCTTGTTGAGTGGTAAACCAACGATATATTGATAACGATATACGACAGTGTTGTCATGGCGTGGAACGATAGATTCCTAGAGAAAACATGAAGGATAGTGTCTGGTTTTAGGAAATGAAGCATGTCGTGTAAGACACATGTGTTGGTTTGATTGTGACAATGTTACATCTTATATAAGACAATTGATTGATTAATTGATCGAGTTGGTTTACGACCAGACAATGATCAAGACCATTGATTGTGATTGGATCATTTGACAAGATTGGCTTGACTTGATTGGTATGGATTAAGGATGGGCCTTGCATCTAGATCACTGCTCAGACTGACTGGATAAGGATGAAAGATATGATCATAGATAGAAATTTTATTGATAGAAGAATGACTTGACAGAAGGACTCGCAAGATTTTTTTTGTATTGATACTCTGCATTTTGGATCTTTTATTGCATGGGATATGGATGCTTATGGATTCTTTGTGGATGTGAGTGGTTTTTTGACATCTTGATATTGCAAGTATTTTGAAGTGCTTATTTCATCATTGGGCTTTTAAAATGTTGTAAGAAAATACAAGCACCAAGATATAATTGAACCGAGATGACCCGAGTATTGCTTACATGGATTTTGATTTAGCAAGTTAATACAAGCATCTACGTATAATTGAATCAAGATGACCTAAGTATTTCTTGCATATTAACAAACAAGGATTTACCCCTTTCATGTTAGACCTTTGATGTCCTCGAGGATCTTTTACCGATCATGTCTTTAGACAAGGCATCACATTACTAAAGTTGAATCCACAAACAACAAACAAAGAAACTGATCATGCCCCCATCATAGCATCTCTAGCTTTTGGCATCCATGAGTAGCATAGAAAGGCATGATAATAGAAATCAAGATGTCGTAACCTAACTTGATCACAACCACAAAACATTTTTGTATTTATATGTGTTTGTTTCTTGCCATAATTTAGGTAAAATCATTTAGAGTGCTTTAGGTACTTGCTTGCTTTGCTTTGGATAGGTTGGAGTCTTGCATCATGATTTCTACTTGAAAAAGTGGGTTTTGCTTGCACATACTTGTCTTGCGAAGGATTTCACACTCCTTATTAGTGAGATGGACCCTAAGGGACTGACCTAGTGCCTTGAGGGCTCATTTCTAAATGGCCTTGCCTACGTGATGATGCAAAGGCAACGTAGTTCATGGACTTGGACTATGGATCGACTAGAGGAGAGAAGACAAGATATGGGATGGATAGGAAAGTGGTGCCTCGAAGGCACATTTGAATAATGGCCTTGCCTACATGACGACGCAGAGGCAACGTAGTTCACGGACTTGGACCTTGGATGGACTAGAGGAGAGACGACAAGATATGGGATGGATGGGAAAGTGGAGCCTTGGGGGTGCATTTGAATAATGGCCTTGCCTACGTGATGATACAAAGGCAACGTAGTTCACGGACTTAGACCATGGATGGACTAGAGGAGAGATGACAAGATATGAGATGGATGGGAAAGTGGAGAATTGGGGGCGCATTTGAATAATGGCCTTGCCTACATGACGACATAGAGGCAACATAGTTCATGATTGACCCTATGATACTGACGATAGACACTATGCTAGGCTGACACTGTGGATAGGATATTGGATAAGACCTTAGTTGATAAGGCGATAAAGAGATAGAGTATCAAGCCACGATAGGATAAGATGACATTATGGATAGCCTTAATGCTAGATACTAATGACAAGGAAACACCACGGATAGGTAGATGGATCGGTTATAGAGGATACAGATGGTTAGGTAGAAGGAATCAAGGATGTGATCTCCAAGGACTATGTCGCATAGGAATAACGTGCCCCACTGTAGGTAAATACTTAGGACTTTTCATGAAAACACTTATGACGACAGGAGGATGAGATCATAATTGAGGTTTTGCGTGACTTTGAGGGATAAGTATGTCAAGAGACATATAAATCATTTGTTAACATTGTGCCCCCAATCTTTATCAAGATCAAAAAAGATAGAAAGGAAGATTAGGATGGATGGATTCGACAGTATAGGTAGTATAGGATAGGAAATGGTACGAAAGGAAAATGATTGGAGAAGAATGATATGCCAATGAGACAAGGTGCCTCCAAGTGTAGGTGATGTAGAAGATCAACTTACACATGACACCTATTTGCTAGGTTTTCATCATGGTACTTATCCAAGGTGCCTGTTTGCCAGATTTTCACTGTTGGGTGAAAGGATTTTTCTTTACTCTTTTGATTTTTTTTTTAATAGGAGAAGGGGAATATGGAAGGGAGAGACTCAAGTATTTAGTTCCTTGAAAGGTGATAGTCCCACTAGATGGATGTTGTCATATCGACCATGTCAAGTGTCACTCATAGATGTTGGTAGGGGATTGCATGAAAGTGAGATGGAGTAGTTAGATAGTGGATTATGGAAGGTGCGATAGTGGATGATGATGCGGTTTGTGTAAGAGTTTTGTAAGGACGGATGAAAAGTCTATGAAAAAGCATGGACCATAGGAATAGGATGAGGAAGACATGTAGGATAATAGTGGAAGGAAGGGGAGATGGAGGTATATGAAAATGTTGTTGAATGGAAGAAAATCATGACCAACGGTTGCACATACCGTGATAAACATTGAAGCTAGTGATGGGAAAGTAGTGATAGGAAGCAACGGAGACTTTTGCTTGTGGATGAATTATTTAGGCATGTAGGGATCCACATAGACTAAGTATTTTTAGAGCTTTGCTTATCATGTGGAATGGAAGAATTTGAGACTTTTGGATGGAATGGGAGAAAGTGGACAGTTGTGATTTTTGAGAGGTAGGTGCCTCATGTAACTTGATGGATTTTTGCTTAGGTACCCAAACCATTTTTCTTTTTGATAGTACCTGTGAAGGTATGGGTTTGGGTGTATGTAGTTTTGTGTAGCTTCGGAGGTAATTATGTGTTAGATGTGGACCCACACCTTTTTCAGTTTGGCATATAGGTGTGTGGGTATATACAACTTTTGAGAAGGATGTTTCTTTGATTCTTGGCTTTTATATCCTAGGTCATGAGGACTCTTAGGATTTTTGACTTTATAGGTAGAGGTATCCAAAATTTTTCTGTTGAATTCTTTTGAGATGGTGGAAGTAGAGTTGGAGGAAGTTCTTTGTTTAGACAACATGTGCATATGTTGGTCATAATCAGAATTGTTAGAAGATTCATAGATGGATGGATGAGGTGTTGGAAAAAGTGGTGGTAAAATGCATGGAGGGATATTAGGAGTTGGAAGTAGTGGAGGTAGATTGGATGGTGGAAGGTGTATGGTCACATGATTTTGGGATGTATGTGATAAGGGAGGTGGAATGGCGACATAAGTTTTGGGGATATGATAGGATGTATGATGGAAAGTGGTGGATTTAGGAGAAGTGGAGGAAATACCAACATCTTGAGATTGTTCACCTTGGGATATGTTTCCAAGGCCATATGAATGAGGATGAACATTGACATGGACATGCTCCAAAATACCTTGTTCACGAAGGCCTAAGCCTTTACCTTGATAGTTCATATGTTGGAGCATGCAATGGACAACAAGATTATGTGTAGGTGGAACACTAGACATGAGTTCCTTATTGGATGGAGAAGTGAGATAGAGGATAATGGTTGCTGGTGTTCTAAGGAGGAACACTCATGAATGAAGGTGGTAAGACCAAGGATATATGGTGGGGGATCTGTAGCATGGTTGATAATGGACGATGGATGGGTCTTATTGGTTTGATCTTTTATGCTTGCTTGGGAGGCAAGTGTCTCATCAAAGGAAGAGAAAGTTGTTGGATCTTGGATGGGACTAGATGGGGTTATAAGCTCTAAACCATGGAATGCATAAAGTGGGCTAAGAGGATCATCATGGTTTGCTTGATCATAGATAGGCTCTTGATCATAGATGGGATCTTGATCATAGATAGGTTTTATCATGATGGGATTAATGTGCTCTTGTATAAGTTCTTCATCAATGATAATGTCCTGATCATAGAAAGGAGAGGAGTTATGCAAAGGTTGAAATTGGCTCTCATGCTCATGTATGGGATCAAGTTGCCCATGGATAGCTTCTTCATCAGAGGTAGTATCTTTATCATTGAAAAGGTATAGGTCATGAATGGCTTGAGATTGGATTTCTCTCTCATGTATAAGTATAGGATCCTCAAAAAGATAAAGGTTATGCATGGGTCAGATGGGGGTGCTTTGATCTTGATTTAGACAAGGGGTTGATGTTTCCACATGCTCTAAAGTGTGCTCTTGACATAATGCTTGGGTTGTTTGAATGGAAGTGGAGGTAGAGGTCTCTTGGATAGGATTTTGGTCAACAATATGAATGTGCGATGGAACTTGACTTTGGTTCCTGGTAGGAGATTTTTCAATAGGATCGAGGGGTTTTTGATTACATGATGAGGTTGGTGCAATGGACCTGTTTGAAGGCTCTTTGATAAGGTCAAGGACCGGTATTTGGGGACATGGTTGACCCTTTGCTAATAGTCCTTGGATTACATCCTTTGTAGGCATTTCGATAGATGAATGAGGTAATTGATGAGTGGAATTTGGAATTCTCCATAGCTTTTCTTGTGCTGCATATCTTTCCTAAAAATCATCCGAGGATTTTTTGTTTGTCATATTAGGGCTTGGGGAATTCAATGGTGGTTTTGAGCTTGGAGTAGGATTAGTATGCCTTGGGCTATGGGTTCTAGGAGCAGTATTTTCCTTGTCAAGAGTATCATTAAGATGGGACAAGAATGTATGACTCTGGGGCATGGTGTAGCTAGTATTAGCTTGTTCATCTTGTAGGATTGCAAATTGTTGTTGTATGGCTTGGAGTGCTTGAACAATTGCTATATGACCTTGGGGGGAGGTGTCTAATTGTAACTACAACTTCGGGCACTTAAGTTCTTAAGCTAGTTCTTCTAATTTAGTTGTCATCTCCACAGAAATTGACACAAGACCGAAATGGGTACTCAGAAAGGTGGAAAATTTTCTCGTAAAAGAGGTGGAGATGCTCATTGTTAGAGATGCATAGAAATAGAAGCACAAAAGTAGAGGGTATAAGAACAACAAGTCGTTATGAATGCACAGTATTGGTAAAAAGTAAACGCATAGCAACAGGTGAAACATGCACAGGAAGTCGATACAGATGTGTAGCAGGTCGAGGTAAATGCGCATCTTCAGATGGTAAATGCGTAGCTCTAGTTTTTTTAGACTATTTTTGTAATTTTTGACAAATTTTTTGGTGTTTTTTGGGTTTCTTGGTTGCAAGATGGTCTTTTTGATATGATTTTCTTTATTTATGGAAAGAAGACACAACAAACACAAAGAATGTTTTCACATTTTTTTTTTTTGTGATTTTTTGACTCTTTTTGGACTAAAAGAAAGCAAGTACAATCCTAGGTTTCAAAGGATAATATAAACCAAATTCTCACTATCTCTAGTGAAGCATCTTTGGGAGGTGATAATTACCCTTCCCTGCACCAGCTTATAGGGGTTTTGGTCACTGAGACAAAGGTGTTTAATAAAGGCAATCGATCAAGTGGTTATACATGCGGCAGCACTACTCTCCATTATGGAGTCTCCCAACCTGCAAGAGTTGCACCTTGGAGAGTTTTGGGGGAGGTGGTTGTCGGTATAACACAACTTCACTCGTTGTTTGCAGCTTTTGCTCTAAACACAATTTATTTATAGTGGATTGGTAGGGCTTGGCTTTAGCCTATTACCACTTAGGGTTGTTCCTACTTGGATGAATGGTATCCAAGAGTAGGCCCCTCTAAAGGAAAAACACATGCAAAAATGATATATCTGGCATTTTGGTCACTTAAGATAGGGGAGAGCATAGGTCTGGTATCATTCCCAAAACATAGAAGACAATGGTTCTTTTCCCCTAGTTAAAATGAGAAAAACTAGATGAGCTATCTACTTAGGCAAGCACATAAATTTGTTAACTTTGAAGTGATAACAAGATAGCAATGGTTCAATTTTACCCAGATAGCAATTATGTTTTCAATTTTACCCAGATAGCAGTGATTTGTTAACTTTGAAGTGATAACAAGATAGCAATGGTCTAGTTTTACCAAGATAGCAATGAGTTTGTTAACTTTGAAGGATAGCAATATAGCAATGATTCAATGATATGCAAGATAGCAATGATTCAATTACCGCCTTCCTAGTTAAGAGTATGTGAGATTTGCATGAGCATCCATTTACTTTCCCATTTAGAAATTGAAGTGTGAGTTAATAAGTGTAACTATATGATACTAAACTAGTACCTAGCCTGCAAACAGATCAAGAGTGTTCCTATTAAAAAAAGATGTTAGCATTAGCAAAAACTTCAAGGAAACCCTAAAAATCACTAGCTAGACCAGATGTGCAGCTTCAAAGCTTGAATGCGTAGAAACAGAGCTCAGAAGTGTAGCAGTTCATATGCGCTAAGATAGAGGTTAAAAGTGTAGGAAAATAGTATATATGTGACAAACTGATAAATGCACTGTATTAGAGGGTATATGTACCAGAACAGAGTCTGTATGCGCTGAAAGAATGTATGCACCAGAACAGATAGCAGATGCTTGTCAGCGTAGTTTCCTCCTATGTACGACTTTCTAAAACACAAAAAATTAGTTTTTGGGTTAAAAATTGGGGCTAGGCCCCACGGTGGGTGGCAAAAATGTTAAGGGAAAATTGGATCTAAATGAATAATCAATATAATAATATCAATGATACCCAAAACTCAATGAAATAATGAACAAAAGAGATTCAATCAAACAATAAACAATACAAAAGCAAACCTCATTTAATTCTCAGCTTCCATTGATCACCTATCTCAAATGATCTTGTCTACGAATATGGCCCTCAGAAGGTGCACTTCCTTTCTATGATTCCAAGATGTTCAAATGGGAATGGCTATGATAGTATCACCATGAAGATGAGCTTCACAACAATGATAGTATTAGTGTGGTATCAAGTTTGATCACAAGCAATGAAGGAATTGGTGCCAAAGGCACGCTGTAATTCCTACAAAGTAAGTTTACTTAAAGCTTGGATGAATGAAATAGAGGTAGACTTGCAAGAAAGAAGATCAATGGTATGGAATGGTTGAGAGAATGTGCACAAACAAGAAGAAGACAAGTGTCACCCAAAAGTTGTTTTATTTGAGTTAACTACTTTCTTTTCTAAAGATAAGACATGCTTTTCATAAATCAGAAAGTTTTTTTCTAATTTAAGAGATATTGATAAAAATAAGGTTGATTGAGTTAGTTAACTCAACTTGAGATTTGCTTTTGCATGATTTGAGATAAATTAAATAATAAATTATTTAATTTTGGTGTGCATGAAGAAAAAGACTTATTTTTATAAGATTTGGAAGATATTTGAAGAATTAGAAGATAAGAAAGCTAATTAAATAAATAAATTTATTTAATTATTGTGCATGATTTGGAAGAATAAATAAAATATTTGATTATATTTTATTATTAGAGATTGAGAGGATTTAAATAAATTTGATTGATTTATTTAAATTTGGAAGAATGATTTTGACTTAATTAAATAATTAAGAATTATTTAATTGTTTGGAAGAATTTAATTAAATAAAGGATTTTATTTAATTTTGACTTTAGAAGAGAAATAAATATTTTGATATTTAATTAACTTAGAGGAATATGAATCAAATAAATAAATTTGTTTATTTATTTATTAATAGAAGAATTAGAATGAAATAAATATTAAGAATATTTATTTAGACTAAATCGTGTCATTTTTAGGCGTATACAATGTTAAATTCAAAGGACCAAAAGTATTTCCCCACGGGCCTTGAGCTACCATTATGCACTGATTGAAAGGTGGGATGACAAATGTTTGAGGGATTTGAATAGATAAAACTCTATTAGTACTAGAGCTAGAAGCTTCACCTGGTATTGTAGACCTGGCATTGGTAGGAGGAAAACTCCTAGTTTGCTGAAGCCAAGGTTGTGGAGGCAGAAGACCAAAGTTATTTTGCTACATCAATTCAAACACAGGATCAATAATTCCTTGAGTTCTCTTGCTTCTTGTATACCGTGAGTCTACCAGAATGCAATGTACTCAACAAAGATCTGGAAACAACTTAAAACAATGGAAGAGGATGAAATGATTCAACTCAAAGTGTGAGGCTCCAAGTTGTGTGATCTTCCCTAGTAGAGTCACCAAAAAATTGTTGGGTAAATATTTTGTCGTTTAGCTAACTAATGGAAAAATGGTTATATTGCCACAGCTATGATGAGACTGAGTCTCTCCTCTTAGCAAGGGAGGTTCCCTCTAGATAATGAGCTCTTTCTTACAAACAACTTTTAATACTTAAATAAACTAAAACTATTCCTGGGGTGTTTTCATTGCATCCTATTCTCTTTTTTCAGAATAGATGGTTCTTCTCTTACAAAATGACAACTTCAAAAGAAATGATATTTAATAATTCTTGAACTGAGACAAACCATAGAAACACAAAGTCTTCTATCGTTTGACTTATTTTCCACAAACAAACTTGATTGAATTCAAATGTAGCTCAAAGTCTCCAATTTTACCCAATATGATATAACTAACTTGAATATAATAGTTTATAGCACAAAGTCTTTAAATAATTGTATCCTCACATATGTTAACACAAACTCTTGCAATGAGAAAATAGCAAAGTCTATTTAACTAGGACAAGAACACTTCTCTCAATTTCCAATAAACTCCACGATCCCAATAATGATTCAATACAATATTACACCAATGATATAAGAACACTGATATCGTAAAACAATATGATTCAACTCAAAGTTTGATGCTCAAACTGCTTGTTTATATTGATATTCACTTGAAAATTTGATAAACATAAAAAGATCAAAGTCTTGAAATGTTTTCCAATTTAGCAAAGTTTCTTTATAACAGATAAAAGGTAAAGATTATAATAGAGGCCCTCTTTATTTATAGGGAGGAGTCTAGAGAAAAAATAGGGAAATTTAACTACTTTCACATATTCAAACATAGGAGTCCTATTTGACTTGGGACTTCCTTTATCTCACATCTAATTACATTTTGGAAAAATAAATGTGAGTATGTCCATAAAAAAATTCAAATTACATCTACAAAACTGAAAATAAACTAAGGCATTGAAAAGGAACTTCAGCTGCCACCATTGTTCTTCAAAAAGTTTTTATACATAGTTTGTATTGCCGCCATTTCACACCCATTGGGCTTCACTGTATTCTCTGAGATGGTACGACCCTTGAGAACTGCATCTTTAATGGCCTTTATTACTTTCTCATGTTTCTCAAGATTATCCTTTAGATTCTCAAAAGTTGAGTGATGATCATAAAGGCTATCCATTGAAACCACTGTAGGTGCTTCATCTTCAAACTTCCGTTGTGTTACCCCAAAAATTTAAACCCAAAATTTTCAAATTTTGGTGCTTAAGGATTGATGCAATCATCGCTTTGCTCCAGTCTAGTATTTTTTTAGAAATCCTAAAGTTTTGGAAACCACTCTAAAAAACTCTATTGTCAAGCGGTTTTAATTTCATGAATCTTTTGTTTACCCGACTTGTGTTCTTAAGTTCTTGAAATGTCTGACTCCCTGACTTCTCCTTTGTGTTTGGGAAGTTCAAACCCACTGTCAGAAATTTTCATGTCTTATGAACTCCTTCAAAGTTCTAAATCTGCTCCGACCACCGACTAGTTAGTATCTTCATGGTGCTCATTTTCTGAAGTATCGCCAACCCATCAGTTTGCTCATGTGATATACGACAAGAATGTCTTTTCAAAAGCTATGGAATGCAAGTTTCAAATCTTGAGACCCATTTCCCAAGATATAAAATTAATGATGCATTAATGACAAGTGTAATAAAGCTCATTAAGATGGTGGCACAACGTTAATAAGTTTGAAAGACATCATTACCTACTATCATAATTAAGTAAAGGTGGCAGTACTCTTTATGTTTAGTTTTCTTGCTAGCCAAGCTATTTTTTCGAATGGGACTTCCAGTAAATAATGAAATCTGGGATGATGAACCTATGCATGTTCTGCAACCCAATTTATAATGCCCTGAGGAGGAGCAGATCGATATCATCTGTTAGCTGTGCACAGTCAATTAGAAGGACAAAACCAAATACGCTGAATACCACATGACAATTGACATTTTGGAAGAGGAAGAAGTGCATGCTGAACTATGCTACCTTTTTATGGAGATATGCCTAGAATTGGGGGAAGATTAATGCCACCTGTCTTGCATATTTGAAGTATTTTTGTATTTAGCAATGATTATTACAATTTTGGTATGATGTGTCATGCCCACATTTCATGTGCACTCTAAGGAAATAGTTACTTCTTCCACACCAAACGAATAAATGTAAAAACTAATTAAAGTCACAACTTTTAACATAATGAAGGAGGATTATCTCTCCACTCCTTAGATAACTTCTCAATCATTGATCAACATCAACAAAGCAAATAACACACAACCCCCATGGCTTACTCACAATACATAGACTCAGCTTAGGTGAGTTCAAGGAGGGTAGGGAAGTAGACAACTCTAACCCTAGGTGTCATCTCTTAGCTAAAGTACCAATCATGCCTTCAAGCATCTCTTATAACAAGAAAACGAGATGACACCAAGGAGGGTCACACCTCCCATTCCCTATACAAGATGAGCATTATCTTCCAATTGGAAGGAGCTCTTTCCACACCCAAATCAAAAACCCAAAAATAACAGAAGGCACAAAGAAGACACTTGCACATTCATCCATCAAGCAAGAAGTAAACATACATATTAAGCAACAGTTCTTGCAAGAGGATAGTCTTATTCACCAACCTTCCAAAGCCCAACTATGGAAGAATTTTGATGAAGAGCTCCACTTTAGCTTCCTCCTCAAAAGTCTCCTTCTTTCCACCATATTCCAAACTCTCCCTTACACTTCCCTTCTTCTCCTCTTTTAAACTAGTTCCCTCCAATTTCTTAATCTCCCAAGTGGTATTAAACAACTAATCCATAAATCATCCATTATCCTAGTGGTCATAAAACAATTAACCTCCACTCCATAGGTTCCCCACTTAAGTCCTATCTACAACACATGGTGAATTTAAAATCCATTAAGTAAAATAAAATACAAATGGAGTGGATGACACACTACCCCAAATAAGGGAAACCCCACTAAAAGAGAGGCACATGGAGACAACACTCCATTATTAGGGAATCATGGAGTTATTTTATGACTTATAGGTGGCCTGAGTGTGGATTCCACTCATCCCATTGTCCCCATGCTTCCAAATTCGTCACTTAACTTCATTGTGAAGTTTAAGTGACCATATGGAAGTTAACCCAGGGTTATCCTAGCCCAAAAGGTCCTTAGACCCATGGGGTATAACAACCCAGGGTTGATTTATGCCTAGTTAGAACTCCCATAGTCAAATAAAACACAAGATAAAGGGTCAAAGAGAACTAAAATTTAAACAAGATTAAAACAACATTTCTTACAACACTTAACATAATAAAAGTAAATTAGAAGATAACCCTCATTCCCTTGACCTCATGCAACATTAACACATTACAACATTACAACATTCCTCCAAACATGAGGTTGATCTTAGTTCCTCATTGAACTGGATCGGCTCACAAGGAATACAATAAAGGTATGAGATGGTCTCCTGTATTTGTGGTTTTGTTAGTTACACCTGCACACTCAAACTCGAAGTCAATATCACATAGAGATATCACAGCCAAAGCAAAAATACATGCATCCTTAACATTCTATCATATAATCATATTGAAGTTCCATATCCATCATTTTCTTAAAAGCAACATCTAAACCATCATTGCACAATTATTTTCCTTAAAAATCAATTAGGTTAAAAGAGCAAGATTCCAGATCAACAGTCCCTCAATGCATAAATCATAGTTAAATTATCACTGCCAATAGTCTCTTGAACAGTAGTGTAAAAAGTAGGCCTCACATCCTCCCCCCCTAAAACTGTACTTCCTCCTGGAAGTCGTCAAAGAGGTGAGGGTAAGAAGGTCTTTTGTCTTATTGCATCTTTCCATGTTGCCGTGAACTCGTCATACAAGCCCTACTGAACCCTATCCAACTCTTGTCCTAGAAGGCCCAGCATTTGAAGTTTTTGCTAATGTTTATTTCATTTAGATGGGGATACTAATCATGTATCTAGATATGTAGACATCGGTCATTGGAACCAACTAGAAATTATTCATAATGAGGCATGGTAGATGAAAAGGTCTATGGTGTACTCATTATCCATCTTAACTGTTTAAGGTTGGTGTAATTCCTAGAGGTAAATCTTATGTATGCATGTGCAAAAATCAAACATTTAGTCAACAATACTATAGAGACCAAAGTTATATTCCACTTTAACTCCAATGTTATCCAGAAATGACATAAATTAAGTGTTGATTTAAGGAGTCAATGTAGTTTTATTTTGATGCGAAACAAAAGTGAAGTTGTTTAAATAGATTCTTAGTCGTTCTCTCTTGGTCAAGTAGATATTGCATTATAGGTGTCCCAAATCAACACTTTAGAATATGCCCTAACCTATGAGAGGAAGGATTAGGGAAAACTGTTCTAAGTTATATAGGATTATAGTATTTAAAGACTCCAATGACTAGATAATTATCAAAATGCATATGTTTGTAAATCAAGGTTGACTGTTAAATTCAAAACTGTTAAGCTACCCGTTTGCAACACCCCAAAGTAATCAATGGAACCCCATGTTATGATTACATCGTTCATTATTTACCCGGATAGTTTACTTGAATTATAATTTGCATGATAATGAAACTTTTCAAAAGTAGAAGAAGCATTAACCGATTCAACTATCCATCTTTTCTATTCATAGGTTGTAACAACTTTTCTCTTTAGTTAGAAGAAAATAAATAACTTGATATACGTAACTTGAAATAAGCAACTTGAAATAAGTAACTTGCATTAACTTGAAATAAGTAAGTTTCCCCTGCATACCTACATGCATTCTTTCTGAAAGATTCAAAATCTATATATCTAATTATATCCCCATCAATGACTAACTTTTACTCAAGAAGCAATTTGAGAATACAACCACTAACATGTACAGAAATCACTATTTAAAGTTGAAATCTCTTCTTGCATATGTTATAGCATTTAAACGATGAAGTGTTCCTTAAAATATTATGCAACCTTTCATAAATCTCAGAATCAGATTGATAGTAGACTTGCTTACCAAACAAATTTTCTTACCGCAGATGTTCTGTATGTGGTACCATTATAATACTATGGCAGGTTTTGATATCTTAAGTAAGTTCTGTTGCATCAGTCAAGGTAAGTACGAAAAATACATAATAATGATCTCATCAGATTATAAAGTATGATAATTCAAAGTTATCAAGGCATAATTCTCAAAACATACTGCATAAAGAATTTCACACATCGTACAACCTGCTTATATATTCACCAACTCAATATGTCAATTACTGATCTTATATCTAAACACATTTTTCCATGCATCCACATTACAGGTATTAACTTCACAAGGCTCACATAAGGTTTAGGGGGATGCCATAGTATCATCATAGAACCAAGTAACCATTAACCAGTGCCAAGTAACCAAAGATCCAGGAACCAGGTGGAATGTTGGTCTCTGGGCCACGCGCCTGGGGGCCTCGCCATACATCCCAAAACGACCTACCTCTTGTTTGTATAAGGGGGTTAGCCTCCAAGAGATAGCCAATCATAAGAACAAGATCACTAGGAAGGTAAGTGGATTATAACCAGCCCATACTAGTCCACACCTACCCCCATCCTCATAAGTTTCCCGCGTCTACTTCCTTATATACACTCTACTAGAGGTCGCTCCAACGACATGGCGAGAAGAACATCACAACACAGGACCAACACTTACAAACAACAAAATAATCTAGCTTAGCCACCACAATTAACAAATATACCAAAGAAAAGAGTTTCAAAATTCAACAATAAAATAAATAAATGCACGCCATTCCAAAAATAAAACAACCATAACCACAAGGGTTACGTGAAAAATGAAGAATCAAAAATTTGTGGCTAGGCTACTTTCAGTCAAGATTAAATAACATGGTTGGTCCATACATGCAAGAGACAAAAAGGCATCAGGCAACCAAAAGAGCAAGAATGAAATCCATGAAAGTGCACATCACATCACTACGTGACTAACATTAAGTCACCAATAAGGAAGGAGGGAAACACAGTCACTACATATGTTAAGCAAACACAACCAATGCAATAACATCATGTAGGAAATTGCACCTTCACGTACTCTGACATGGAATCGTGCCCCTCTCAAAGGTAGCACATTAGTAGTAAATAACATCGTGTCCTTCTCAAAGGTACACATTAGTAGCAAATAACATCATGTCCTTCTCAAAGGTACACGTAATCACAATGTAATGTCTCTAGGATGCCATGCATCCAATAAGATACCAAAGTCTGCACCAAGTAACATGGCCTCAAGCAATACAGATGCCCATACCAAAACATAATCAAGATCCCAAGTCAACTATCAAATAGTACCATCAAGGAAATATAACATGATAGGATAACACGATGGGCCTCGTAAGGGTCCATTTACCAAGGGGAAGTAGGGGGTACTCTCCACTACCTCTCTCCACACATGGAAGGTCTCCAACTCCAAGTTTGGACCTTACAGGTAAACATACAAACCACCACACAAGGATGAATCCATCATACTTATAGTTAGACACTCAACCCATGGATGGATACCCAGTATCACAAGCCCATGAGTACACTAGGCATGTATGGGATAATCACAACACCAAGCATTCATGTTCTTCTGTAACTCATATCCACAAGGTAACACATAACACAATTTTCCTCTATCATTCATTACTTAATGATGGAAAATAAACTTCCTTTCACAAGGTCACCAAGTTATTTACCATAATGATTAATCAGGAATCTATCTACAACATTTAAAATTCACCACTATGAGGTCTAAAAAGAATCTAATCATAGTCTTTGCATCTTAAAACAATACACCCCAAATCAAGTATACCATATACTAGCATTTGCTTAATAAGTCATAATTGAATCAAGCAACATCAAACACATATATTACTACCTATGAATTAAGAATCAAACATATACTTATCTATTAACAAGCTTGTAAGAGATTGCATATCTTAAGGAGAATTTAATTAAAAGCTTAAGTCGATAATTTAGTGTTTTACCAAAGGATGCCAAAACATTACCCCTACTCAAGGTATGTGTAACTAGATATCTATTTTACACCAAGAGTATCTTTAAAATACAAAATGCACATTAAGGAAGTTCTTTTCAATGTTCAACAAGTACTTTAATTACCCTTGTAACTTCTTGAGATCATAACTTATTTTACAACAATTCTAAGCATAAGTTACATTTACTCCTATTTCTTTCATAACCTTTAACTCGCAAGAGCGATGTAAACATCACTCATTGACTTGCACTCATGAGATTTAAGTGGATATATTTCATGCAAGCATTACTAATTACCCAGCGCAGGGTAGACAAGGCCAACTCACATGATAACCAGGGTTAAGAGTCAAGAAGATATGTAAGTTTAAGTCAATAATGATGCAATTGATAGTAGAAAAGTTAATTACCGTACGCATACTCTATGCTTGACTCACTAATCTCTCTGGCGATGTTCACTACGTTTACATTCAATCTACTTTATAGAATTTGAATGTTAATTAATTGGCTCCCAAACGGTTCACTCGGTTTATTCATTACTGTCTTGTGTTATCTATCTCCACCTCTCTACAAACGTTTTGATTAGTACCACGTTTAATTGTTTACTGGTTTATTTATTTTCTACAGTTTTCTACTACCATACATTGCGAAAACATATATTTGATCGTTGATATGGTTTCTTCCATTGTGAAGATAGGATATTTAAATTTTTTATTTTTTTTTCCTTTTCTAAGTGATCTCAAACTTCTTCCATATTAATTTTAAATAATGCACATTTAAATTAAATAAAATTCTTATATAAAAAAAATTATATTATATATAATTTTCATCAAATATGTCAAAATTTTACATTTATAACTAATTTGAGTTCCTCAACTAAATACATTTAGTACTTTAACTATATATATATCCATATAGTTTTATATGCACATAAACACTTAAGTATTCCTCTTGTGAGTAGAATCCACAAGCTATCCACAATTAGCTCTACTATTATAAAAAATATCATTATATATATATGTTTTAATACAATTAACTCTACTATTATAAAAATAACAATTTATATATGTTTTATTACAATTAGCTCCACTATTAAAAAAAAATAGCAAAATATATATATATATATATATTATTACTATTTTTTTAATTAAAAACCCACTCATAAAAACAAATGTTTATTACAAATCATCTTATTACTTTATCTATAGTGGTATTTATATAATATTGTTAATTTAATTTCTATATGTATGGTGATTGGGATTACAACTATGTTCCACTTACCACTCCTTTTAATTTTTATATTGATCAATGCTTATATAACCAGCATATATATTTAATAACATCAATTTTAAACATATGTAAGTTTGGGATACAACTATGTCCCACTTAAAACTCTTCTTATAGATTTATTTTAAGAAACCCAAAACCATTCTCTCATTTAATACCAAGGTTGTTGAATGCAGGGCTAAACCTGCGACAGAGGCAGTGATGGACAAAGGGTCGGCAAATAGGCACTGCGGAGGTGTGAATGGGCGACGCGGTTTCCACAGAGGCAGGGGCGGCTGGGGCATCGATAGCCCGTGGTAGGTGGCGGAGGCGAAGGCGGAGCGTTGGAGGGTGCCGCAGGAGCGGCGCTGTGGAGAACCCGCGGTGGTTGCGAGTTGTTGGCAGCCTTGGCGGGGGTTTGGGAACGCGGCGCTGTGCAGAACGAGGGGGTGTGGGCTGCACCCGCGGCGGTGGTGTGTGGGTGGGGCAACCTATGCAAAAAGTCGGTGGGGTTTAAACCCCCACCAAAAGTGTTATATATATATATATATTTTTGTTTTTATTTCTTTTATTTTATTTTTAAAAAAACATTGTAAATCAAACATTTTGTTTCTCTAATCAACATTAATTAAATAGAATTTAAATCTTCAACGTACTTTTAATATATATAAAAATATTGATAAATTAACCACTAAAATTAGATGAATATATATATTTGAACACCAAAATTAAAATGGTTTTTATATTCTGTCAATTAAAAGAAGATAGAGCATAAACGAAGAGTTTAAATTTATCATGAGCTCTCTTGTAAAAATCTAAATTTCTATTTTCTATTAAATATATATAATAGTATAAAATTTAAAATGGTAATGAAAGTAAAATTGCATAGATTCACAACAAATTAATTTACGTCTTTATCTCACAATCCTTTTTTTTTTGTTTTCAATGATAAAATATAATTAACTAAATTTTATAATTTCCTCCAACAATGCAATGGATATAAATTATCAACTTGTTCATTTCAACAATTTTATGAATATATTTTAGCCTAGAATTTAAAATGGAAAGAATAGTTACATTGGCTCACTAAGTAAGTTTATGACCTCATTTCACAATTCTTTTCTTTTCCATTGATAAAATATAATTTACAAAATCAACTAAATTCATTACTCCTTCCAAAAATGCAATGGATAAAATAATTCTCTCTTCTACCTACACAAATGATGCGTTGAAATACATGCTAATATTCCTAACAAACAACATTCTAAGGGATGGATTTCCTTCTCATCCCATTACAAAATTAACCACTACATTGCCATAAAACTCTATAACTTACAGATCATAAAATATATTAGTTTTTACAAACCTATTTTAACCCGTACTAATCCTTAACTTAATAGATTAGAAATACAAGGAATTAGACAATTGTAGCAATATTTCCTCCTACTTTTCTCCCAATTGATAAAATAAAGTATATAATACAAACAAACAACCAATAACATGTCATGGGGAACTTGTCTCTCTACTTACAAAATTAACAATCTATACATCAAATTTTGAAATAAGAGATCTCTCCTCAAATGTTCTTACATGATGAAATGATAAGAGACCAACTCTCAAGAGAAGGGTCGACAAGAAGAATACAACCAACTCTAACTCACAAGCAGAAGACTACATTAATCATGATGACAACACAAGAGGCTAGTCGACAAATCGCAACCTTACTCTCTCGCAGTTACACGAAGTAGGTCAAGGGTCAACCATACTCAACCCACTCCATGTCAGCCCAACTACACGCTAACCTAGAGATCCCAATGTTGAAACCTAGGCTCTGATACCAAATGTCATGCCCACATTTCAGGTGCACTCTAAGGAAATAGTTACTTCTTCCACACCAAACGAAGAAATGTAAAAACCAATTAAAGTCACAACTTTTAACACAATGAAGGAGGATTATCTCTCCACTCTCTAGATAACAACTTTTACAACAAATTCAAAGAGAAGATCTCTCTACATCTTTTACATAATGAATATATAGGGACCAAGCTCTTAATGCAAGAGGAAGATAGACAGTTTCTTAAACAAGGTAAAACTTCTTCAATCCTTTTCACATGATCCCACAGTAACCTACAAGACAACAAGGAGAAAACAAGAACCATCTAGCTCTCCTCCCTACCTTTGACCTGGAAGAGGGTCACCCCCGAGCTAGGGAGACCATCCTCATACCAGGGTGGAATAGACAAAACAACACTTCTCAATCATTGATCAACATCAACAAAGCAAATAACACACAACCCCCATGACTAACTCATAGTACATAGACTCAGCTTAGGTGAGTTCAAGGAGGGTAGGGAAGTAGACAACTCTAATCCTAGGTGTCATCTCTTAGCTAAAGTACCAATCATGCCTTTAAGCATCTCTTATAACAAGAAAACAAGATGACACCGAGGAGGGTCACACCTCCCCTTCCCTATACAAGATGAGCATTGCCTTCCAACTGGAAGGAGCTCTTTCCACACCCAAATCAAAAACCCAAAAATAACAGAAGGCACAAAGAAGACACTTGCACATTCATCCATCAAGCAAGAAGTAAACATACATATTAAGCAACAGTTCTCGCAAGAGGGTAGTCTTATTCACCAACCTTCCAAAGCCCAATTATGGAAGAATTTTGATGAAGAGCTCCACTCTAGCTTCCTCCTCAAAAGTCTCCTTCTTTCCACCATATTCCAAACTCTCCCTTACACTTCCCTTCTTCTCCTCTTTTAAACTAGTTCCCTCCAATTTCTTAATCTCCCAAGTGGTATTAAACAACTAATCCACAAATCATTCAACAATTTTATGAATATATTTTAGCCTAGAATTTAAAATGGAAAGAATAGTTACATTGGCTCACTAAGTAAGTTTATGACCTCATTTCACAATTCTTTTCTTTTCTATTGATAAAATATAATTTACAAAATCAACTAAATTCATTACTCCTTCCAAAAATGCAATGGATAAAATAATTCTCTCTTCTACCTACACAAATGATGCGTTGAAATACATGCTAATATTCCTAACAAACAACATTCTAAGGGATGGATTTCCTTCTCATCCCATTACAAAATTAACCACTACATTGCCATAAAACTCTATAACTTACAGATCATAAAATATATTAGTTTTTACAAACCTATTTTAACCCGTACTAATCCTTAACTTAATAGATTAGAAATACAAGGAATTAGACAATTGTAGCAATATTTCCTCCTACTTTTCTCCCAATTGATAAAATAAAGTATATAATACAAACAAACAACCAATAACATGTCATGGGGACTTCTCTCTGTACTTACAAAATTAACAATCTATACATCAAATTTTAAAATAAGAGATCTCTCCTCAAATGTTCTTACATGATGAAATGATAAGAGACCAACTCTCAAGAGAAGGGTCGACAAGAAGAATACAACCAACTCTAACTCACAAGCAGAAGACTACATTAATCATGATGACAACACAAGAGGCTAGTCGACAAATCGCAACCTTACTCTCTCGCAGTTACACGAAGTAGGTCAAGGGTCAACCATACTCAACCCACTCCATGTCAGCCCAACTACACGCTAACCTAGAGATCCCAATGTTGAAACCTAGGCTCTGATACCAAATGTCATGCCCACATTTCAGGTGCACTCTAAGGAAATAGTTACTTCTTCCACACCAAACGAAGAAATGTAAAAACTAATTAAAGTCACAACTTTTAACACAATGAAGGAGGATTATCTCTCCACTCTCTAGATAACAACTTTTACAACAAATTCAAAGAGAAGATCTCTCTACATCTTTTACATAATGAATATATAGGGACCAAGCTCTTAATGCAAGAGGAAGATAGACAGTTTCTTAAACAAGGTAAAACTTCTTCAATCCTTTTCACATGATCCCACAGTAACCTACAAGACAACAAGGAGAAAACAAGAACCATCTAGCTCTCCTCCCTACCTTTGACCTGCAAGAGGGTCACCCCCGAGCTAGGGAGACCATCCTCATACCAGGGTGGAATAGACAAAACAACACTTCTCAATCATTGATCAACATCAACAAAGCAAATAACACACAACCCCCATGGCTAACTCATAGTACATAGACTCAGCTTAGGTGAGTTCAAGGAGGGTAGGGAAGTAGACAACTCTAATCCTAGGTGTCATCTCTTGGCTAAAGTACCAATCATGCCTTCAAGCATCTCTTATAACAAGAAAACAAGATGACACTGAGGAGGGTCACACCTCCCCTTCCCTATACATGATGAGCATTGCCTTCCAACTGGAAGGAGCTCTTTCCACACCCAAATCAAAAACCCAAAAATAACAGAAGGCACAAAGAAGACACTTGCACATTCATCCATCAAGCAAGAAATAAACATACATATTAAGCAACAGTTCTCGCAAGAGGGTAGTCTTATTCACCAACCTTCCAAAGCCCAATTATGGAAGAATTTTGATGAAGAGCTCCACTCTAGCTTCCTCCTCAAAAGTCTCCTTCTTTCCACCATATTCCAAACTCTCCCTTACACTTCCCTTCTTCTCCTCTTTTAAACTAGTTCCCTCCAATTTCTTAATCTCCCAAGTGGTATTAAACAACTAATCCACAAATCATCCATTATCCTAGTGGTCATAAAACAATTAACCTCCACTCCATAGGTTCCCCACTTAAGTCCTATCTACAACACATGGTGAATTTAAATTCATTAAGTAAAATAAAATACAAATGGAGTGGATGACACACTACCCCAAATAAGGGAAACCCCACCAAAAGAGAGGTACATGAAGACAACACTCCATTATTAGGGAATCATGGAGTTATTTTATGACTTATAGGTGGCCTGAGTGTGGATTCCACTCATCCCATTGTCCCCATGCTTCCAAATTCGTCACTTAACTTCACTGTGAAGTTTAAGTGACCATATGGAAGTTAACCCAGGGTTATCCTAGCCCAAAAGGTCCTTAGACCCATGGGGTATAACCCAGGGTTGATTTATGCCTAGCTAGAACTCCCAGAGTCAAATAAAACACAAGATAAAGGGTCAAAGAGAACTAAAATTTAAACAAGATTAAAACAACATTTCTTACAACACTTAACATAATAAAAGTAAATCAGAAGATAACCCTTGTTCCCTTGACCTCATGCAACATTAACACATTACAACATTACAACATTCCTCCAAACACGAGGTTGATCTTAGTTCCTCATTGAACTGGATCGGCTCACAAGGAATACAACAAAGGTATGAGATGGTCTCCTGTATTTGTAGTTTTGTTAGCAACACTTGCACACTCAAACTCAAAGTCAATATCACATAGAGATATCACAGCCGAAGCAAAAATACATGCATCCTTAACATTCTATCATATAATCATATTGAAGTTCCATATCCATCATTTTCTTAAAAGCAACATCTAAAACATCATTGCACAATTATTTTTCTTAAAAATCAATTAGGTTAAAAGAGCAAGATTCCGGATCAATAGTCTCTCAACACATAAATCATAGTTAAATTATCACTGCCAATAGTCTCTTGAACAGTAGTGTAAAAAGTAGGCCTCACATGATGTAACTATTTCTATTTTGAGAAGTCACTTTCTTGATTACGGTTACTCAAAAAGGATTGTTTTCGAATAGTTTTAATTTTCGGGAAGTTATATAAGGAGAGGGGAATTTCAATGGAAGGCATCTTTTTGTGGTGGCTATCAGTGAACAGTGGGGAAGAAGAGCAAGTTTACTTTGTATTAATTTTTAGTTATACTTTTCTTAGCTCTATTTATGTATAGAGGCATTACAAAAACTTTGAGTTTTGGTTATATTGAAGAAATGAAGAATTACTTGCAAAACTTTGTGTCTCCAAGTGTCTTCTGTGATTGCAATTGTTCTTATGTCAATTAGTAATTTGTCTTCAATATTGCTTCTTTTATGTTGAGATGTATTAAGGTAGAATATAACTGTATCTCTCAATTAACTTATCCTTGTTTATGAATGTTGGATAAGTTGGCTATGTATTGTTTATCTGCATTCATTTCTTTCTGTAATCAGTCATGCACATCTATTTCATAGTGATGGGTAGATGTTAATACACCTTTTCTACTTTATGGTTAAAAGAATACCCCATGTTTTTATTCGTTGCATATCTTAAGAGGGATCTGTACCTCTAAAATTCAGAGGAAAGTTGTCAATCCAATGACAACTTCTCCAACTGTTAGTACTGTTTGTTCTTCTTGGGCATCTTGAGTTGTTTTCTACATTTCTTCTCGAAGGGAAAATTTGTCAACTAACAGATTTTTGCCGACTCTATTGGGGATCCAAAATTGAAAGATCAATGCTATTGTTTTCCCAAAAATTTGAAGGTGCCTCCCCAAGGACGGAGGCTGGCGGCTCTACGAAGTGGAGATTATTCAAAGGCATTTGGTTCTAGCGAAGACTCATGCTGATTCATTTTTTAGATTTCCATGATGGCTTTGGTTTCTCATTAGCCATAGGGAAATCACTTTGGACCTCTCTTTTTGTCTCAGTTTTCCCCTCTGCCTAAAGGATCAAGAAAGCATTTTCCAAAGTTTAGTGGAGAAGCCTCTCAGGATGCTAAAGAACACATTCTGGCATTCATAGTTGCATGCATCATTTTAGGGGTAAGTGAAGAAGATGTTTTGGTCAGGTTGTTTATTGAATCTCTTGTTGGACCTGTAGCATATTGGTTTCACTATTTGGAGGATAAATGTATTATCGGTTGGGATTCATTGAAGAAGAAGTTCTTGGGAAGATATAAGGGTCCTGTTGATGAAGCTACTCTGCTATGTCATTTTTTTAATATTCGAAAGCAAGATGCTGAATCCATTAGAGATTTTGTTGATAGATTTAAACGACTACTCAAAAAGATTCCAACTTCCATTCAACTAAGAGAGCAGCTTCAACTTTGTACTTTTATTTCCTCTTTGCATCCTGATGTCTAGTTTGAGTTGAAAAGGAGTAAAGTAAATAATATTAAAATCACACAACAAGAAGCTATGAAGATAGAAGATGATTTGATATTAAGTGGCTTATGGAAAATAAATTAGGTTGTGGGTAGTTTAAGTAATAAGCTTGTGAAAGAGTTTATCATGTATAAACAAAGTTTTCAGCTTGTATGTTTCCAAACTACACAGTCCCCTTTTGCTAAAAGTTTTAATCTCTCTATTTTTGATTCAAAACACTTTGGTAGAGATAAAGTAAATGTTGTAGAAGTTGAACCTCATATAGACAAAAGAATTGAAGCCTTTTATTTTCATTATGATGAAGATAATGTTGAACCAGAAAACCTCACAGGTGGTGCAAAAACTGAACAATCCTTCCATTATGCTAGTTGTAAAGAGGATAATGAAAATGGTATAGTTTTGCTTCCTTGTTGACTACAAAAATGGAATCACTTACTTTTTCCAGCGACGAGGAGCAACTTGAGTTATTGAATACCCTCTCTCCAGAGTTCATGCAAGTTGAATATGAGGCCTTTACTTTTTCTGAGCAAGATGATATGGAGGTATGGCTACAAGAGGAGGTCAAGAATGATTTTACATTTGAATCTTTTCATTTTAAAAATCTGGATACTAAAAATTTTGAAAAAGAAATGAAAGATGATGTTGTGAGTAGCCATGATAGTTTTGATGAAAGTGATCAATTGACTGAATGTGTGGAGCCTCATATTGTCTACATCCCAAACTAGTGTCTTAACACATCTGAGAATGAGCTTTTATGTGGTGAAGAGGTCACCATGTCTGATTTGCAAATTATGAATAAATGTGATTTGGAAATTCACGAAACTATTGAATTAAATACTACCGCGAAAGATGAGAGTGTGCCAGTTGGAGGTGATTTTCAGACACATAAAAATGTTGTTTATAATTCAGATTTTCAGCTCATTCACATCTAGTTTTGCATGAGACATGTATAGTTGATGATTGGTGCCCCAATGATTTGAATGGTTGTTTTCAGTCATGGGATGTGAGTTTATCTGTTGCAAACAGGGTGATCATATGCAAGAAAATATCGGGACATGTATTGCAAGTTGGGATCCAAAATTTTTAAATAGAGTAGTCATTTCCACATGCAGTACCAAAGAAGAATCTTTACCTCATAAAGATGAGAGTGTGCCAATTGGAGGTGATTTTTAGACACATAAAAATGTTTTGTAATTCAGATTTTCAGCCTCATTCACATCTAGTTTTGTATGAGGCATGTATGGCTGATGATTGGTGCCCCAATGATTCGAATGATTGTTTTTAGTCATGGGATGTGAGTCTATCTATTACAAACAGGGGTGATCATATGCAGGAAAATGTTGGGACATGTATTGCAAGTTGGGATCCAAAATTTTTAAATAGAGTAGTCATTTCCACATGTAGTACCAAAGAAGAATCTTTACCTCATAATCTTTGTGTGGGGTGTCCAATTCAGGGGCTGGCTCATTCTTTCTTACAAAATCAAGTGCATTTTGATATCACATATGAGGTTATATAGGAAAATGCTGGTAGCCTTAAGTTGTACAATGCTGATATGAGTAATCCTATTATAGAAGTATACAGTGAGGAGTGGCTGGTGGAGCATTAGATTTTATCTAGATTTTTTTTACATGATGTTGTTCACATTCCTCTAATTATGACAGTCCTCAATTGGCTATTGGTCTCTTGCAGGCTCCTCATTCACCAAACATTGTTATGCACTGGTAGCTATTTCTCCTAGCCAGTCAATGGATTTGCATGACAATCCTAGAGTCATCTGAGGTAGGGTCTTCCCGACCATGTACATATTAGGAGTTTTTGTTGTGCTGGTAATCTAGTTTCCTTTCCTATTTGCCCTATTCTGGCTCCTTTGTTTCCTACGTTGTTTGACTTTGTTACCCAAGGGATAAGGCACTAATCCATACTTATGATTCTGGGTTCCTTGATTCATCCTTCGTAGTCCTCATCCCTAATCAGAGCCTGTTAGTACCCTAAAAATTTAAACCCAAAATTTTCAATTTTTTGTTCTTAAGGATTGATACAATCATCGCTTTTCTCCAGTCTAGCCTTTTTTTAGAAATCCTAAAGTTTTGGAAGCCTCTCTATAAATCTTTGTCATCAGGCAGTTTTAATTTCATGAAACTTTTGTTTACCCGAATTGTGTTCTTAATTTCTTGAAATGGATGACTCCCTGACTTCTCATTTGTGTCAGGGAAGTTCAAAGCCCACTGTCAAAAATTTTCATGTCTTATGAACTCCCTCAAAGTTCTGAATCTGCTCTGACTGCTAACTAGTCAGCATCTTCACGGTGCCCATTTTCTAAAGTATCACCAAACCGTTAGTTTGCTCATGTGATATATGGAAAGAATGTCTTTTCAGAAGCTGTAGAATGCAAGTTTCAAATCTTGAGACCTGTTTCCCAAGGTATAAAATTAATGATGCATTAATGACAAGTGTAATGAAGCTCATTAAGATGGTGGTACGATGTTAATAAGTTTGAAAGACATCATTACCTACTAACGTAATTAAGTAAAGGTGGCGGTGCTCTCTGTGTTCATTTTTCTTGCCAGCCAAGCTATTTTTTAGAATGGGACTTCCAGCAAATAATGAAATCTGGGATGATAAACCTTTGCTTGTTCTGCAACCTAATTTACAATGGCTTGAGGAGGAGCAAATCGATACCATTTCTCAGGTGCGCATAGTCACCTGGAAGGAGAAAACTAGATACATTGAATATTGCATGATAATTGATGTTCAGGAAGAAGAAGAAGAGTGTGCTGAACTGTGCCAGCTTTTTATGGAGATAAGCCTAGAATTGGGGGAAGATTAATGCCACCTGTCTTGCATATTTGAAGTCTTTTTGTATTTAGCGATGATTACTACAATTTTGGTATGATGTAACCATTTCCATTTTGAGAAGTCACTTTCTTGATTATAGTTACTCAAAAATGACCATTTTTGAATAGTTTTAATTTTTGAGAAGTTATATAAGGAGAGGGGAATTTCAATGGAAGGCATCTTTTTCTAGTGGCTATCAGTGAATAGTGGGGAAGAAGAGCAAGGTTACTTTGTATTAATTTTCAGTTATACTTTTCTAAGCTCTATTTATGTATAGAGGCATTACAAAAAATTTGTGTTTTGGTTATATTGAAGAAATGAAGAATTACTTACAGAACTTTGTGTCTCCAAGTGTCGTCTATGATTGCAATTGTTCTTATCTCAATTAGTAATTTGTCTTCAATATTGCTTCTTTTATGTTGACATGTGGTAAGGTAGAATATAACTGTATCTCTCAATTAATTTATCCTTGTTTATGAATGTTGGATAAGTGGGCTGTGTATCATTTATTTGCATTCATTTCTTACCGTAATCAGTCATGCACATCTATTTCATAGTGATGGGTAGATGTTAATACACCTTTTCTACTTTTTGGTTAAAAGCATACCCCATGTTTTTATTCATTGCATATCTTAAGAGGGAGTTGTACCTCTAAAATTTAGAGGAAAGTTGTCAATCTAATGACAACTTCTCCAACTATTTGTTCTTCTTAGGCATCTTGAATCATTTTCTACATTTATTCTTGAATGGCAAATCTGTCAACTAACATGTTGCACCATCTTCTCAAAAGCATAGATCATCTCCTCTACTAAGAGAAACTTGTGACCTTCACCTATCAGAGTGTATGGTAGTTCCTCTAACCTGTGTAGAAATAAGACATTACTGTCTTCACTATTTTCATGTACTTGGCACAAGTCATGAAGTAAACCTTTTATCACATTGATGTGATGGACAAGAGATACCTTAGTCTTAAGGTAAGACTCTTGGTTTGAAATGACACCAATGGCTATTAGATTCTTTATTTTGGTCTTCTTCATCTCAACCCATTCCTCTAAACTTTCTTCTTGATCTTGTAGTTCTTGAGAAAGTAAATCAATAATGTCATCTAGCTCAGGTTTTGCCTTGTCCATCTTTCCTTTTCTTTCCACTGTGGTCTTCAATAGGACTCTTCCTTCTGCTAGAAATTGTTCCACAATATCACTAACCACTCTTCCTCTAGCCTAAACTTTCTCAATCTTTTGAATAAGAGGATCATCAATAGTCACTGCCATAGGTTCCATGATCTTAGATGATTTTACTATTTTCTGAAGAACAACAGTAAGTTGTTCTACCTTTACTTTGTACTTCTCCTTGTCCTTCTTCACCTCATCATATTTCTCAAGCAATGAACTTGCAGTGGCTTGAAAATCTACATTGATACCTTCATGAATTAGCTTACCTAACTCAACTCTAGAGACAATATAATCATTCATATCAAAAGTATCTAAAATGGCATCATTTGGTGACTTAGCAATTCTACATATCTGATTCCTTTTTCATTAATAAGCCTAGAAATAGTTTTAGGTTTCTTTTTCTAGGCCTTTAGCTTAGCAAAAAATAAATTCTCTATATCAATTTCATCTAGTGAAATTGCTTGCTTCTTCCTCTTGGGAGTGTATGCAGACAACCATGGAGGGAGTTTTGAGGCACCAACATTCGGAGAAGAGTCAATTATCTATTTTGCTAGATCCATGCTCACACCTGTTATAGTAACAATAGGACCAGTGTTGGTAAAAATTGCATTGGTGTCAACAATTTTCTTTGAACCATCTAGAAAATGCTCCAGAACATATTTTTCACCAATATCAAATGATGGGGAAGATAAACTCAGAATAGGACCAAAAGAATCAAACACGGTCCCAAAACTTGTTCTTATAGAGGTAGGAGTATTATCAAAAGACACAAAAAAAATAGGTGAAATAGGAACATTGGAAACTACTAGAAAACTACTAGAAATAGGAGCATGAGGAAGTGGTGTAGAAACTTGTGATTCCAGTTGAAGATCCTTCTGAAGTGAAAGTTGTGAATCACCAAGTTGTTCTTGTTCTACATTCTCCTCCTTTTCTTGTTCCTTTTCATTTTCCTCATCTAGCTTCTCAGGTATTTCTGCTTGCTCAGCATAAATATCTTCAATCTCCATTTCATTAACACTTGTATCTTTGGCACCTAATTTTGTGATAGTAGAAGTTCCTACAACCTCCTTCTTCTTTCCTCCTTTAGATACAAACTTGATTTTTGGTTAGGAGTGTCACTTTTATTCTTTGTTCAGTTTTCTACCTTTTTCCTTGTTTACTCCTAAATTTTAGTTTCTAACCCAGTACGAAATTATTTCAGACTTATTCCCTTACTTCCTAACCACAAATTTGTATTGGCTAGAATTGGTTGAATTCTTTTCCTAATTGAAGTTTCTTCTTTGACAGACCATTTGACCTCTGGTAGAGGCAAGGCTTCAATGTTCTCAACATTGTATTTGGGATCCAAAACATCCCCTTCATCTTCCATTCCCTCCAGAACATCTGCAAGACCTAATTCTTCAATCTAACTCAAGTGAAGTCTACAATAATCTAGCTTCTTGATCTCATTCTGTGTCCTAAGATTGGCCCAAATATCTTCAACCATTGGCATATGGAAAACTGACTTCCTCTTGATCTTGTCTTGCACTCTTCTAAAATCAGAATGATCTCTTTTCTTGAAAGCCCTCAATGGGACCAATTGCATTTCTGATTCAACTGCTTTGGCCTTGGTAGCTCACTGTATAGAGTACCTCCCAATTTCTACAGGAAACTTATTTCTTGACTTTTTCAGCTCCATCTGCTTATTGTACACAACAATCAATTGCCTACACAGTTCCATTAGAATAATTCTATCACTAGGATATTATGGAAGCATATATGGATAAACATGATAGTATCCCACTCTATGATAAGTGAAAGATGGAAACTATAAGAATAAACAACCAAAAGAGTTGACCACTTCCCAGGCCTCATCTGATACTCTTTTCTGCTCTAGTTCATTATTCCATAAACACATGAATACTAAAAAGAAGGCATCATTAAGCCTACAAAAATGATGGATTGATCCCTTTAGAGTAATCTGTGGATAATACTCATAAACTGGAACCAATCTCCTATCACCAACTTGAGTCAAACTAGGAAAACTCCTCATTCTTGCAGCAGCATACACCAAATATGAAGTCATGTAAAACTTGAAAGTTTTGATAACTTTTACTAGATAATCATGTAGAACATTGCTAATCTATTCCCCCCAGAAGATTTTTTATTGACCCCTAAGAATCACCTTAATGTATGTATACATCCATTCCTGAGACTTGGATGAAGAAGGGAGACCTCTAATCTAACTCAACAGTGTAATCAAATCACTTACCTCCTCAACAAAGTCACTTCTTGAGACCTCTTTTGGCCATCTAGTCAAATTAATCTGAGGCATCTTCAACCACTTATTGTTGATATGTTTCCTTGTAGCTTCAATATCTTCATCATAATCCTTTTACCCTTGAGAAAAATCTATTTCACTGACATTTTCAATTAGAGGACACGTAAAGATTTTATCAAGAAACTCTGTATCTAATCTCATGATCACATTTCCTTGAGAATCAGACAGTCCTGTTATCCCTGTTATAATGACTAGCTACCTGAAGAACAAACTTAGAATTGTGGGCAATGACAAGAAAAGAGGCAAGCAAGTGAATGTTATTATTGATAATCTTCTGCATATATCAAGGAGGATTTGACTAATTTGTTCTATCCATAAACTCGGGCATGTCTGCATGACCAATCTCTACATCTCTAATCTCGTCCACATTGGACTGCAATGAAGTCACAGAGAAAACCCCTTGGTACTTATACTTCATGATTTTAGCCTTTGGTGGGGATGGCTCTGACATCAGATTTGTGAAGAAAATTGGAAATGACGTCTACCACAAATGTTTGTTAAAACTACAAAAATCCATGATCTTGTAGTTAAGGGGAAAATGGGCAAATTGGGATTACTGCAAATTGACAATCATGAACACAGGAATGCGCGTTGAAGGGCTTGAGAGCATGCAAATCAAGGAAATAGGTGAAAGTGGACCAATAAGTATTGAAAGGAAAAATTTCCCAGTGTAGGAATATTTTTAGGGTGACATGCATGGGCGGTAATTTTTGCCACTCTTGCATGAGGGGTAAGATTATTATCATGCACGGTCAGTGAAATCGATCGCCATTGCATATGGAGTAAAAACTGAGATTGATGTAGGGGTGGTTAATTTGACTGCCCTTACATGAGGGGAAAATGTAAGTTTACTTTGGATGTATAAGCGGCAAAAATGCCCACTCATGCATGTTGGAGAAAAAACTGTGTTCAGATGCGAAGTCGATCGAAATGACCGCTCATGCACCTTATTATCAAAACCTTAAAACACATGTAATAGTGGCAAATTTTACCGCTTGAGCATGTAATATTTAATGATTTAATTTCCATGTAGGGGTGGAGTTTTTAACCACCCCTACATGAGGGTAAGATCAAAGACAACGTATAAGTATCGTCGATGGTTTTCACCGTCAATACATGTGTGATGACTTAGAGAGAAAGCAAGGCAAGATACCATTGGCGAAAAGTACCAACAATTCATAGGAGTTTACATTCTAAGACCTATTCAGGAAAATCCACAAAAAATAAATGAAAGACTAGGGTTCCATGAAAGAATAAACCATTCTAAAATGACAACAATAAACAAAAACACAAGCTATACAAAGGTTTCTAAAATCCTAAATAACAAACATATACAATGATAAATCCAAACAATAAAGTTTTATAAAACAATCATTTTAAATGATCAATGAAACCCTAGTTTAAAATAGAAACTGAATATGAAAAATAACAACCTACCTCAGACAATAAGCAGAAACCCTAAGCGCAACCTTGGTGACCAAAATCTATCCAAATATGGAATCAGCGCGATTGATCAATCTTAGGAAGACTTCAATAGTCGATTAGAAGATTTAGGGAATGAGGAATAACAAAATGGAATGAGTTTACACCTTAAAAAGGTTCAAAAAGGTGTATTAATGGTGACATGAGTGCCATTAATAACACTCAAGTTTGTGAGATCCACTAAGATTTGTCTAAGCGGTGGGAAGGATTGACTCTACACATCAATAAACCACATGCAAAAGTGGCAATAACGACCATTATTACACATTAAAACATGACGAGGAACATGCATGGGCAACTATTTTCACCACCCATGCATGTCAAATAAAAAAAATGAGACTACCATGTAGAAGCAGCAATTTTGGCTGACTTTGCATGTTAAAACAACAAAGATATGGAAGAGTGGTAATATTTGACCGCTTGTGCACATGAAGACTTAAAAATTTACTAACACCTTAAAATGCTCAAAATTGATATTTTGACAAACTTGTAAACTAATAGATTTTCATGAATCTTGAGGAATTGACTTAGGGGAATGTCACAAACCATTCTACATTGTCAAATGACTTCACACGAGGCCACGATAACTTGTCTCGATTTGTGAACATAGAGTGTAGACTACGAAACAAACAATTTTCATAGGGGTTGTCTACAAAATGAGCACAACTAATTTTGAGAAAAACACATCTGCAACTTTCTTTCTCCTCTTAATAACTAAGGGCCCCTCATCATCATCACTTTCCTCTAAATCCTCCTAAGTGATGCCTTGTTCTACTGTATGCTTAGGTTTCTTCTCGGGCTTCTTGGATGTTGTAGCAATAGAGATTGAGCTTGTGTTTTCTAAGGTGAGGGATTTGGAGTTATCTTGACACTAATATGCATCCCTCTCCTCTTGGTTGCCGTAGACAAGCCTTCATGTATTCTCTTCTCTAGAGATTGTCTCTTATCTTTAAGCAAGTCATCATAATCTTCCTTTTTCGACTCTTGTCTATTCCTTTTATTATCAATGGTCATAGCCACCCTCTTGGCCTTGAGTGCAGCAACCTCCTTCTCTACCCAAGCTTTGGTCAGTTGCATGACCCTTTGAGTTATTATCTCTAGTAAGGTTTCCTTGGGCTAGCTCTAATCAAGTGAGGAGATCGTCTCATTGTATATTCTTTTGTGCTCATATTCTTGAGACATGATTACCTCATCATCTTCATGCAATTGTGGGGGGACTGGAATACAATCCAAGGTGTGGTTTTGTCTTAGTGTGAGCCTTTGGTAGCTCCTCCTTCTGACTTCAACATCATCAGGGAAATTAGCCCAATAATCTTCTATCTGCACCTAGTGCACTGTCTTCTTATACAATGCCTCCATCCTATGATAAGGATCATACTACCTTGATAATGAGAAAGGCTACAAACACATCAGCTGTAGTCCTCCTACAACCTCTTTAGTTGTTTCTACATTAGGACACATATACCAGCCAATCATAAGTGGAAACATGACCTTGGGTATTTTATTCCTTTGGACAAATGCCTCATGTGAAGGCAATATTTGCAAGGTCATTTACATTACTATGACCTTGTCTATTAGGTATCTTGGAAATATAAAGGGTTTCCCATCAAAGCCCTCCATTCTTATGTATGTAAACATAGGAAACAAGATGAATCAAGATCCATTCCTGCCTACTACTACTTGAGCTTCCATGCTCATTCTTTTTGCTCTGTCCTCCTCCATTGTCCAGACTAGATGAATGATGAAGTAGTCATTAACTTTCTTATAGTGTTGGAGGGATTCTTTCCTTCCTAGTTGTGGATAAAGGTCCCATATATTTACATCTCCAGGATTACAACTGACCCTGCCAACAGTCTACAAACCATCAAATATTCCTTTGGTTGCACATGAATATACCATGTAAGAAGACATATGGAACATGTTTATCTTACCTACTAGATTCTTCATACTTTCATCAATACTATCATTGATTAGTTTCACCCACTTTGGTTTCTGATTGGTGAATTCCACCATCCTCATTAGGCGATACATCCAGTCCTCAAAATTACCTACATTCAGTCTCTACCTCATCCATCTGAGCATAACCATCATGTATTGGTACTTAGGGGCAAAGTTGAATTTGTATAGGTGTACAAGCAATTTGGTCGATGCCTTGTATGTGTTGTTACTAGCTCTCTAGGAGAACATGAATTTCTTGCACTCCTTGAAACTACCTTGATACTGTTTCTCTAGGGCTCCCAAGTTAATCTTATACAGATTAGATCCTGGTGGTAAATTAAATGTGGAGGTGATACTTACGACCAAAAAGATCTGCATACACCCTACCGTGTTTTTCCACCTTTCAAGTGTGGATGTTGTAATTATTAGCACACTCTGCCAGTAGCTCAATGGCCTCCATTGCATATGGTAACCCATCGGCATGCCACATGCCTAAACTATATATACTCATGAGTAAAGGATCTCCACTGCCTCTCTCTAATTTAGTTGTCCATGCATCAAGATTAGTGTTCCTTGGGTGTGTATCACCTATTTTGTGAGGCCTACCTTTTCCACCTCTGTTCGTAAGACTATTTGCGGTACTATTACTATTACTTTTATGTTGAAGGAATGTTGATCCTAGAATCTTGTTATTAAACCAAATTGATGTTTAAGAAAACAATTGTGCAATGATAATTAGATGTTGCTTTTAAGAGAATGAGGAATGGATAATATTAGAAAAGGAACTTGAATTTGAGTTTCATATGTTTATATGGTAGAATGTTTAGGTATGCATGCATTTATACTGCTTCGGCTATGATATCTGTATGTGTTATTAACTTTGAGTTTGAGTGTGCAGGTATTACTAACAAAACCACAAATACAGGAGATCATCCTGTAATCAGAGAGATTAAAATGAAGATAATGACTAATCTAATGCAAAACAAAATGATTATACCTTCATCGAGACCTCACAAATCCATGCGGGAAGGAGATGCGCCAAAGAGCTCCTCAGATGTCTCTCATGATCAGAATGACTAAATGTGTAGAATGTGGATTGCTCAAGTGTTCACAACACATTGCAGATGAGATTAGATGATGGATTGGAGGGGATTGAGACAAGATTTGGAGTGATTTTGACAAAGTGATGGTATGATAAGAGGATTGAGACAGGATTTTGGCAGAGTTTTGATGCATGAATTGGCCTTCAAAATGGCTTAGAGAGGGGTCCTATTTATAGGATTTTGGAGATGAGGATGGAGGGTCAGGATTCATTTGGTAAGATCAAGGGCTAGGAATAAAAGTGAATCTTTTATTCCTAGGGATTGAATTAAAAATTCCCATTTTGGGAAGAGTGGAGATGAGTGGGGGACAAATGAATTTTAAATTCATGTGAGTGGAGGTGAGTGGGAGACATCTGAATATTATATTCAGGTGAGTGGATGAGTGGGGGACAAGGTTAATTAAGTGTCATCTTAATTAACTTAAGAATGATTAACCTAATTAACATGGATTAGGGAAAATGAATAAATCAATTAAATGAATATTAGGAATATTCATTCAATTAATAGGATAGGGTTGTAAGGTTGAATCAATTAGGGTGAATTTATTGATCATAAGGGACATGCAGATTGGGGGAATGGATTAGTGTGAGGTAGAGAAAATCGGTCTGCAGAGCAGTCCAATTTTAGGTGTCTACATTTGCCCCTCTTTGAGATGGTGTTGCGGCTAAGCAACACTATTTCAAAGAAGTTAAAACATAGAGATGGATTGGATAGAAAAAAAAGATTTTGGTTTGGAAGAATAGGGTAAGGTTTTGGGGATAATTGGTAAGGGTGATGCCCCCTCGAGAGGATAGGCGGGTTACGAGAACAAGGTTGTGCTCTCGAAATGGATGGGACAGAGTGGTAGATCTGGTCAGAGGATAAGTGGTGGGATGAAAGGATGATGATGTTGGGAGATGATTGGTGGATGATCATTGTGTTGAAACTAAATTTGAGCAATCCTAGGTTTGATATAGCAAAGTGGATATGTTCACCAAGGTATAGAAGACCAGGGTGATGATGTTTATCCAACATTTGCATGGACTAGACACGTAGACACAGGGATGATCTCATGCATGCCCAAGATAGTACAACCTTGTCAAGATGAGGGAAGGGGACTCATAGCATAAGCCCTTAGTACAAAAAAGGTATGATTAACCTTAGATGCATAAGGAGATCAATATGCTAGAACCGACCCTATAATCAATCAAGATATGAATACTAGCTTGGAGTAATGAGACCAACCCACAAGCATAGCATACAAAAGCAAGACTATGCCCCATTCTAGATGTTTTCACCACATACCATGATATAATGAGATCAAGGTAGCTTTGATGTGATCTTCAAATAGGACAAAAGATAAAAATTGAAAACCAAAAGACCAACGAACCAAACAAGTCACCATTGTATCTTTTGCCAAAATGGATGATGATGTGATAGATTCTGCCTATTGTAGGAAAGATATATCCTAAGGCAGGGATTGATAGAGGATGTGATGATGCTATAAAAGTGGCTCAAGATATGATGGTGACAAGTTGTGATTGATGCTGATTTGATAGTTGATGATTTTGATTAAGGACAATGCTTTGATAGGTGATGCGATGCTTGGATCTAGTGTAAGTTTATTGATGATAGATGCGGGATGATGATAAATGTGATGATGATGTTCGTGTGATGAAGCAAGTTTTATTTGTGTGATGGATAGATTATTTTTGGAATTTTGTGTGTTTTCAATTGTTTTGGGATTTTTTTGATATTTGTGATGTTTTGAATTTTGTGATTTTTTGTGATGTTTTGGGATTTTTTTATGTTTTTGGATTTTTTGGATTTTTGAAAAGAAATGGTTTATTATGAGGTGGTTGCCTTGGATTTCATGTGGATAGCCTTTGTGCTAAGTACCAATGACAAGGGAACACCAAGTCTAGAGGTGAAGGTGATGGGGTTGGGATGGGGGATTGGAGAGTTGATTCATGATGGATGAATGGGCAAGTGATAGGGATGTATGTGAGGTAGATGGAAGATAGGGATGAGGATTTTCTCCAAGGGCTAGGTTGCAAGGAATCATATACCCCAATGTCTAAAGCATTTTGCATGATGGGCTCATGTGTGAATGGATGTTCTTTGCAATAGATGAATGGAGGATATACTTGGAAAGGAAGTATGCCAAGAGGTTTCCAAAGCAGGTTGTTGATATGTTACCCCTTGTCTTTATCAAGATCTAGGGTGGGAGATGGTTGAAACAAGATAGGATGCATGGGGAATGATAGGATAGATAGGGGATGTTGGATAGGAATATGATAGGATAACGATAAGATAGTGGATAAGATGTGCAAGGAGATGATGGATGTGGATGAAGGATATGGTTTTGCCCCCAAGTGTAGGGATACAAAATGGATGGAGAAGGGATTATGCATGATGCCCACAAGGGGTTTTCATCAAGGTACTTGCCCAAGGTGCCACAAGGAGTGGTTTTCACCATTGGACAGATTTTTTCTCTTTACTATTTTCTTGATTTTCTAATTTTTTTGCTTTTCTTGATTTTTTTACTTTTTTGATTTTTTGATGGAATGGGGACTCTAGCGTCTGTTTCCATAGCAAGGAGAAGATGGTCCCATGTTGGATAGCATTTTGGATGATGATTACGTGGATGTTGGTAGATAGGAGAAGATGCTACAGATTATGGATAATGGATTATGATGTGGAGTATGTGGGATATGATGTGGACTATGCGGATTATGATGTGGACTATGCAAAAGCATGGACTAGAGGAATGTGATGGGGAAGATATGAAGGATAGTGAACGAAAGATGGAGAGATGGAGGTATGTGGGAATTGCAAGTGGTGGAGGGGAACCAAGACCAGTTGTTACACACATCGTGATGTATTTGGAAGCTTGTATTTTGGATGTGGAGTTGGGAGTAATCAGGATCAGGATGGGAGATTTTTGGATGGTCGACTTGGGGTTTTAGGGACCCAAATAGACTTAGACTTTGGGGGATTTTTAGATGGGGAATGGGATGTTTGGGATTTTGCAGTAGATTGGGATGTGGATGCCTCATTAGAGTTGAGTGATCTTTGTTTAGGGACCCACACCATTTTTGTTTTTGCTTTTTCTTGTGATGGTGTGGGCTTTGATAGCCTTTGTGATTTTTTAGGTTGATTGGAAGGGATAATATCCTTAGGCTTTTGTGCTTTATGAGTTGAGGCATTCAAATGTTTGAATCCCAGGGACTTAGTGGAAGCTTCATTGTTGAAAGATGTGTGCTTTTGTTGGTCTTGATTGGGAATTTGAGTGAATTTATGGATAAATGGATAAGGAGATTTGAGGATGGGGATATTAGGAGTTGGGAAGATGGGAGGATAAGAAGATTTGATAGGGATGTTGGGAGTTGGTAGGATAGGAGGTAGAGTGGATTTGATAGGGATCTTTGGAGTTGGAAGTAGTGGAGGTAAATTGGATGGAGGGAGATGGATGGTTACATACTTTTGCAAATGGTAGGATGATGGAGGAGGGATGGCGACATATGTTTTGGGAGTGTGATGAGATGCACCATGCTTGGGATTGGATGAATGGATTTTGGAAGGTGGGTGGATGGTATCGACTTGTGTAGATTGTTGTTCTTGGGATGTATAGCCAAGGCCATGCGAGGTTGGATGGAATGTGGTGTGAATGGGCTCCAAAATGCCTTGTTCGTGAAGGCCTAAGCCTTTGCCTTGATAGTTCATAAGTTAGAGCATACGACATGCAATGGGGTGTTTGGTGCTGTGGAAACAAGATGTGAATCCATTATTTGTTGGAGATAGATAGGGGGTGGATGGGAATTGTTCACATCCTACAAGGGGTTTACCACAGATGAAGGTGTTGTTTCCAAGTGGATAAGGGGATGGATTTGGGATGGGATTGGTAGATGGAGGTAAAGGGTTCGTGGGTGATGGTACAGGGGTGGTAGAAGAAGGTGTGGGATCAATAAGTTGACCAATAGATGGGAGGGGATCGGGGATGGGATTAGATGGGATGGTTAGATCTTGACTAGGTGAAGAGGTTGATGTTTCAACATGCTTTGGATTTGATTCTTGGCATAGCTCATGTGGTTGGGTAGAAGTGGGATTGACTTGGATAAATGTGGTGGGTGCTTGGATGGGTATGATAGGTGTTTGGCTTATGTGTTCTTGAATAGGGCTGCATGATGGTTCTTGAGGTACGATAGGAGATTGTTCAAGCAGTTCGGTGGGTGTTGGATTGCATGAGGGTGTTTGATTCCTTGCTAATAGCCAATGGATGGCATCTTTCATGAGTGCATGTGTTTAAGAACAACGTAATGGATGGATAATGATGGAGGTTGATGTGGGATTAGGAGTGGGATTGGATATGGGTGTGATGGGATTAGGTTGTGATGGTTCATGGATGGGTTCAAGGATAGGTATTGGATTGGATGATGGTGTTGGAGGGCATTCTAGATTGGTATCTCCCTTGTCAAAGGTTATTAGATCTTACCTAGGATAGCTTGGACTCATTTGATGTATGTACATGGGACCACTTGGACTTGTATGTGCTTCTTGTTGCAAAGGTATATTTGGGCTCACTAGTGCTTGGATTGATGACACTTGGTTGTCTCGTGGATGGGCTTGGTGGTATGTTGGAATGTTAGAATGAGAAATTGGATAATGTTGGGGTGAAGGTTGAGTTGTTGATGTGGCATGAACATGATAGGTGGATGAATTAGGTTGGTATGAAGTTGAGGGTTGATATGAGGATGATGGAAGTTGATATGAGGATGATGGAGGTTGATATGATGGAAGTTGATAGGAGGTTGGAGATGGTGTTTGGACTTCTTGTTGTGATATGATTTGTTGTTGATGTTGGTAAATGTGTTGATGTGATGATGATGGAGGGGTTGTATAGGATAGTGAGTGTTGTGATATGGATTGACGTAGATAAGGGTTGTGATAAGTTGAGAAAGGGTTGATAGGACCTGTGGATGAATTTGGTTGATGTAAAGTGGGGTAAGATGATGCAGGATTGGTTTGATGTGTAGATGGATATGATGGGATAGGTGCTAGGTATGATGGTTGTTGGACTTTGCAAGTGGCCAAGAGGTGTTGGATTTGATTCGAGAGGTATTGTATGTGTGAGGATTGGCTTGTTCGACCTATTTGAATCAATCCTTGAATGCTTTGAAAGGTTCTCTCCTCTAAAGGGGATTGGTTTGCCTGCATGTGGTGAAGCATATGAAGGAGCTTTTGGAGGTCCTCTAAGTTTAACATGATGTCACACAAGTGGTTAAATCTTAAGTCCTTGTTGGCAAGTGCTTGGTTATGATTTGATGATGATGTGGATTTGAAATATGGTTTGAAAGATTATGGATTGATGTTGGTTGGATTCTAGATGTGATTTGGAAGAGATGGGATTAGAATGATGTGGATGAATTGGATTAAGGATGATGAGGGTGATGAGAAGAAGATTGGATTGAATGACTTGGATGATGATGTGGATAAGATAGGTGGTTATGATGATTAGGCAAGACGGGTGATTGGATTAAGATGAAGTGGATAAGAATGATTAGGATGATGAAGATAGATTATGACAAGTTCAATTGATTGGATTTGATAAATGGGGAGGTGGTTTAGCGGTGTTGGGAGGAAAATCGGGCCCAACGTGAGGGGGGTGCAGGGGGACGGATGCGACCTCCCACTGACAGGGGTTCGGGGGCATAGCCTCCTGACCAAATTTTTTTTGAAAATGGGCTTATAAAATTGATGTTTTTGATGGGAAAATTTGATTTTTTGACATGGATGAAGAAGGCGCTAAAATAGATGGAAAATGGTGCTGAAATAGAGAGGAATGGTGTTAAAGGATGCAAATGGTTGGATTAATGGATGAATTTGATTTTTCTTGGCAAGTAGACAAACAATCAAGCAAGAAAACACAATGGCCAAAAGTTTGACTTATGAAAAAATGTGATAATCAAGTATGTACAACCTTAGGGATTTGGGCCACTAAAATAAAGGTTCATAGTGGGGGAACATCTGGGGGATCAACACCTTACGAGCATTTGATAAACCACTTAAGGTTTTGACTAGCTCTACTAGGAGTTTAATATACCTCAAGGGTACTACTTCCTTTCAAGCTAGCACCGAATGGTAAGCGCTCATACCGATTAGACTTGGCTTTCGTCTTATCCTCAATTTACATATAGTGGACCAGATGAAAGTACCGCTTGGGGTCGCCAATGAGTTCTCGGAATGGATGTGTCTCAAGGGCAAGCCCACGTCCTAAAAAGAAAAATAGAATAGAACCATTTCTCTTTACCCAAGATCCTTTTGAAGGCAAGGGGAGAGGATACTTTGATTCTACCCTATGGGATAACACAAATGTGCAAGTGTACAAGACACGGCAAACAAAGAGCTAATGTTCGTTTTAAGCCCAAATTGAAAATGTGCCTAAAGTTGTTTGTTGCAAGCAATGTTTAATTTTAAGAACACCAATGTTAAATGTTTGGCACACACATAAAGATTTGATTGATTTGTTGATTTTAATGCACCAAATTGAAATGTGTGTCTAATCTAGCATGCAAAAGGGTTTGTTTTAAAAGCCCAATTGAAATGTTTTTGCTAGACTAAGATAAAGAAACACCCTGTAATAGATTGTTAGTGTCCTCAAAGTGATGGTGATAACCTTCAAGCAAACTGTCAGTCACTGCATAGAACCCAAAAGTTAGTCTCAGAAAATAGTGCTGAAACAGAGGTAAGATAGTGCTAATATAGAAGATAGCGCTAATCCAGAAGCAATATAGCTCTAATACAGAAGATAGCGCTAATCCAGAAGCAATATAGCACTAATACAGAAGATAGCGCTAATTTAGAAAATAGCGCTAATACAGACATAGGATAGCACTAATACTGAAGATAGCGCTAATTCAGAAAATAGTGCTAATACAAACATAAGATAGCGCTAATACATAAGATAGCGCCAATACAGAGGCAAGATAGCGGCAAATAATGTTTTTGCCTTAGTTTATAGTCTGTAGTGAGAAAAATAGCGCTGAACTGGGTGATGATAGCACCAATATGGCATAGAGTTGGTCAATGGGTAATTTTAGGAATATTTTGCCATAGTTTCCCCTTGTTCGTTCAAGATTCTTGCAAAAATAGAGAACAAAAAGACATAAAAAATAGTGGGAAGACTGTTAAGAAGAGATGTGTGAGATGTGTGAGTAGAAGTTAGAATAGAAAATGCTTCGTAGAAATGGTGCTAAAACAATAGATAGCGCTAAAACGTGCTAATAATAGCACCACGACGCAGGGTGGATGGTGCTGCACCTGCAAAAACACGTCCTAAGCACAAAAACTCACACAAACAGATTAGATTTGGACCTTGTCGGTCCCACTAGGTGTGCCAATGTAATCAGTGAGATTAAAATGAAGATAATGACTAATCTAATGCAAAACAAAATGATTATACCTTTATCGAGACCTCACAAATCCATGCGGGAAGGAGATGTGCCAAAGAGCTCCTTAGATGTCTCTCATGATCAGAATGACTAAATGTGTAGAATGTGGATTGCTCAAGTGTTCACAACACATTGCAGATGAGATTAGATGATGGATTGGAGGGGATTGAGACAAGATTTGGAGTGATTTTGACAGAGTGATGGTATGATAAGGGGATTGAGACAAGATTTTGGCAAAGTTCTGATGTATGAATTGGCCTTCAAAATGGCTTAGAGAGGGGTCCTATTTATAGGATTTTGGAGATGATGATGGAGGGTCAGGATTCATCTGGTAAGATCAAGGGCTAGGAATAAAAATGAATCTTTTATTCCTAGGGATTGAATTAAAAATTCTCATTTTGGGAAGAGTGGAGATGAGTGGGGGACAAATGAATTTTAAATTCATGTGAGTGGAGGTGAGTGGGATACATCTGAATATTATATTCAGGTGAGTGGATGAGTGGGGGACAAGGTTAATTAAGTGTCATCTTAATTAACTTAAGCATGATTAACCTAATTAACATGGATTAGGGAAAATGAATAAATCAATTAAATGAATATTAGGAATATTCATTCAATTAATAGGATAGGGTTGTAAGGTTGAATCAATTAGGGTGAATTAATTGATCATAAGGGACATGCAGATTGGGGGAATGGATTAGTGCGAGGTAGAGAAAATTGGTCTGCAGAGCAGTCCAATTTTAGGTGTCTACACATCCCATACCCTATGTTGTATCCCTTGTGAGCCGATCTAGTTCCATGAGGAACTAAGATCAACCTTGTGTTTGGAAAAATGTTGTAATGTTGTAATGTGTTAATGTTGCATGAGGTCAAGGGAATAAGGGCTATCTTCTGATTTACTTTTATTATGATAAGAGTTGTAAGAATGTTGTTTTAAATCTTGTTTAAACTTTATTTCTTTTAGACCCTTTTTCTTGTGTTTTTATTTGACTTTGGGAGTTCTAACTAGGCAAAAATAACCCTGGTTTATACCCCATGGGTCTAGGGACCTTTTTGACTAGGATAACCTTGGGTTAACCTCCATATGGTCATTTAAACTTCACAGTGAAGCTAAGTGACGAAATTGGAAGCATGGGGACAATGAGATCAGTGGAATCCACACTCAGGCCCACTTCCAAGTCATGGAACAACTCCATGATCCCCTAATAATGGAGTGTTTGTCTCCTTGTGCCTCTCTTTTGGTGGGGTTCCCCTTATTTAAGGGTGGTGTGTCTACCACTCCCCTTTTTATTATATTTTACTTATTGTATTTTATTTCTACATGTGGGCTACAATGGGGGACCTCTTGAGTGGGGTTAATTGTTTTAAGCCCACTAGGATAATGGATGAGTTGTGGATTAGTTGTTTAATGATTCTTGGAAAATTAGAAAAATAGAGGGAATTAGTTTTAAAAGGGGGAGGAGGAGGAGAGTAAGGGGGGTGGGATTATTGTGGAAAGAAGGAGATTTTGGAGGAGGCTAGAGAGGAGCTCTTCATCAAATTTCATCCATAATTGGGCTTTGAAAGGTTGGTGAAAAAGACTACTCTCTTGGTTGATCTGTTGCTTGATATGTATGTTTGTTTCTTGCTTGATGAATGAGTTTGCAATTTTCTTCTATGAGTTTGTTTGTTAGTTTTGGGGTTTTGTTTTGGGTGTTGAAAGAGCTCCTTCCAGTTAGAAGGCAATGCTCATCTTGTATAGGGAAGGGGAGGTGTGACCCTCCTCGGGTGTCATCTTGTGTTCTTGTTATAAGAAATGCCTTGAGGACATGTTGATACTTTTAGCCAAGAGGGCTTAAAGGCTTTAAGAGCCTATTGGGATATCCCTGGTAATTTGATTTAACTGGAAGGCTTGAGGCTTTGAGGAAGAGTAATTGGTTGGCTAGAGGCCTTGTGATAAAATGTCATAAAATGTGAAAGGATGACACCTAGAGTGAGAGATGTCTACTTCCCTACCCTCCCTGAACTCACCTAAGCTGAGTCTTTGTATTGTGAGTCAAACCCTAGGAGTGTGTGTGTTATTTGCCTTGTTGTTATTCAATGTTGTGAAGTGTTGATTTGTCTATTCTACCCTGGGTATGTAGATGGTCTCCCTAGCTCGGGGGTGACCCTCTTGCGGGTCAAAGGTAGGGAGGAGAGCTAGATGGTTGTTTTCTTCTCCCTTATTGTCTTGCAGGTTACTGTTGGAGCATGTAAAAGAAATTGAAGGTAATTTTGCCTTGATAAAGAAAATGTCTATCTTCCTATTTGCAATGAGAGCTTGGTCTTTATAAGTTTCATTATGTAAGAGTTTTAGAGGAGAGAACTTCTCTCTTGAATTTGTTGTAAAAGTTGTTACCTTGGGAGTGGAGAGTTAACCCTCCCTTTTTATGTTATTAGATGTGACTTAAATTGGTTATTACATTACCTCATTTGTGTGAGCTGGGAGAAGAAAGTAAATCACTCCCTTAGAATGATTGTGAGTTGTGGGTACTTATAGTTGCTTGCTCTTATTTATCAAAATAGTAGATTGTTAGATTGGTTGTTGTTTTGAATCAATTGATAAATATATTTCTTGTATTATCTAGTGAGAAAGTTACTTTTTATAGCTTTATGAATGATGCATTTTGCTCTTGAATACCAAACTAAAACTTGAGTTAAGTTTGCAATGAGAAATAATCTAAATCAAATTTTTACTGGACTATAGTGTGTTATTGGAATAGAAAGATTCAATAGTTACATGTATTTACTCCTGATCTTTAAATGCAATTGAAATGGAAATTTTACTTGATAGATTGCAAATAGCAAATACAGATGTAAATGGTTAAAGTTCTTTTTCATTTGACTATGTGCTACATTGAAATTAAAATGTTAAAAGGTAGTGAGAAATGAATTTACCATGTACTTCGTTATATATATATATATATATATTTATTTTTAAATTTAGTTGTGAAAATTTGATATATCTGTATTTATATTTTTATAAATAAGTGAAATTGTGAAACATAAATACATATATATATATATACATACATATATATATATATTAATTAGTTTATTTTAAATGAAATTGTGAAAATGAAAATATTGTTACACTTGTGAACTTATATATATTTAAATCAGTTTTAAATTAAATGTATTGGTGAAAACAAGATATACACATAAATATATATACAATATATATATATATATATGAACATATTCTTAATTAATATTACATGGAAATTTTGAAATTACCAATAAACTGTACTGAGAGGTTCACTGTTTTTTATTTAACACAGTCGAAGTTTGAATGCATGATGGTGGGGGTTTAAACCCCCACTAAAACCATTTACAACAGGTGTGGGGAGGGGCAGAGCCATGGGATGTGGGTGGGGCTCCGCCCCTCCCCACATCCCTGCTCCTTATAACTCCGTGGCCTGCCTCAAGCCACACCCCTGCCATGGCCCTAAAACCCGCCACCGCACCTGCCAACTGCCGCCCTCCGCGACCCCTACACCACCTTCACCACAGCTCTCCGCCTCTCCACCCTCTATTTGCCCCTGTGCCTCTGCCCCTCCACTCCTCATTCGCCCTGCACGGTACTCCGACAATGCCCTCCGCCGTTCCTGTGAGCTGCGCCTTGTCCCATGGCTGCCGCTCCATACCCTGCAAAATAAACACATTCAAAACAAGAAAAGAATTAGGGTTATTTAACCCATTAACATGAGTTGGAATTCCATGATTAAATGATATTAAATTTAAGTGGTGATTCCACTATCCTAAAACAAATAACAATTATATATATAAAAATATATGTATATATATGTTTAACTATATATATGTATATTTATATATATAATAATTGTGAATGAACGAGCTTGCACTGAAAAGATATTTTAAAATATATATATATATACACACACACATACACACACATATATATATATGTATATATATATATATACATATATATATATATCTATTTGAATGGAGTTTCCACAACAAGATTTAAAAAGGAATATATATATATATATATATATATATATGGGCAATTATAATGGGGCTATGGTAATTTGCCCAAATAGCAAATTACATTAAATTCGTTTATAAGAAAATTGTATTCTTTGTTAGAGTTGTAAATTCTTTTTACCAATGAATTATCAAGGTATGGAAGATGTTTTAACATAATTAAAATTTAAATGCAAAAATGAAAAGTAAATTAAGTAATACGTAAACAGTGAAATAAGCAACGTTTTAAAACAAATCGATAGAGGAATAAACAAGTAATGCAAGGCAGATTTTAATAGATTGAGATAACCAATCAAAGTTCAATCACCTACCAAGAGAAACCTAAATGAAGCAAAATGAACCGACTCAAACATAGTGAACGATATCAACATGCACCTGTGTGTGGAATAATTTGTAGTAACAATCACTTAGACAACTTAAATATATGCAACCGAGCACGCTTATGCGTGCGAGGGAAAGATTTCAAGTAGAAAAGAAATTTTTTTGATAGTTTGTATCATGTCTACAAGTCATATGTGGACATAACATGCATGTTTTGCGTGTTGTGAATGCATGTGAAATGTGGGCATGACATATTTTTCCATATCTGAATGCTAACCCTCTGGATTGTATACACATAGGTGTCAAGAACTTAGTATTTGACCTGTTCCTACAAATATCCATTGTATCCTGCAATGACAAGTATGCATGTCTTAACCTAACATGCATTTTTTAGGGTTTTAGATCTAAACATTTTGTGTACATCAGGGTGTTTACTTTCACAAAGCATACTCAAATGTAATCATATGAACTCACCATAGTGAAAACCATTTACCTATTCACCTAATCAAAAATGATAAAATGAGGGTTTAATCGTTATGTTGATCATGATGTTAGTCACAATAACATAGATAAAGAATTCACAAAATAAACCTTTATCATCTTCAAAAGTATGATCAATTCAAGATGAATTGATAACTCCAAGGCTCTGTTAGTCAGGTCTTGACCTTCTAATAATCTCTTAGTTAGTTTGATGTGAATTGTTGTCTTCCATTAGGGGCCTTACGTTTCTATTTGAAGTGATTTGTATCTGTATATGCTCTATTAATCCTGCTTACTATGAGTTCTCAACAAACAAGATTAAATCTTATTGTATTTATCCTAATTATGCTTCTACACAATGAATTTATGTAAATATTATGCCTACAAGCTGATATTTAAGTGTTCTTTGTCATTATTAGTGATTCTATGCATGATATTTTCAAATTGACATGCTATTTGTTCAAATATGCTAAAGATATTCATTTATCCATGGATATCTACATATTTATGATGATCTGCTTATTATTTTCTATGTACTTGAAGTTATGATGATGATTTAATGAATTAAAAAAAAATTGAACTAAACTTTTCTAAATTTATAGAAATTAATGAGTTTCAACCATTGCCATATATGTACAATTCAATACTTCATGAGGGTAAGTGCAAGAAGATGGGGGGCCAAAAAGTGGCCAAAAAAATTTCAAAAAAATTTAAGTCATAATGCGAGCGCGTTATAACTGTTGATGATTACAATATACAGCCTTCTAGCCCTCCTTCTAGCGCCAGAAAATTGTTGATGATTACAATATACAGCCTTCTGGCCCTCCTTCTAGCGCCAGAAAAACTGTTGACGATTGTTTTGATGCAATCATAACAGTAAGTTAAAATTCACATATAATGAACTGAAACTATACTTGAAAGATAAGAAGGAATCATTTGAGATTCTACTAATCCCAAGTCTACAATGGTTCGGTTGGTCAAGTTTAGTTGGTCAATGTGAAGCTGTAATGTTCAAGGGGCCTTACGTAGTTTAGAGTTGTTTGGTGGTTTAATGGACTAAAAATATGCAAAAGAATCATAGATTTCAACAAGTATTTGTTCATTTGCATACAAGTGTTACTGTGCTACGAATTTAGATGGTTTTCTTGAATTATTGTAGCCTTCTCCTTTATACATTTATGAAAACTGTCTACTCTTAACTCTGTTATACATGCTTCTTCAAATTTGAGACAATTTCCTTTAGATTTCTACGTTTTCAGCTAAATATTTCAGATGGGTTGGGAAAAGTTAGAAAGATCTAATCTATACCTTATTTAATCTACCGAAGGATCTAATTGTTTCTGTTATGCACTATGTAAATACCACAGTAATTTGATCAAATCCACAGTAAAAACCTTAAATGCAAGTTCTGAGCATTTTCACAAACATACATTTAAAATTGCAAGCTCTCAAAGAAAATATTTCAAAACACAAAGAAGAGCAGGAGAACACTCAGAAGATAGATGCAGAACTCCAGATTCTATTGTATTAGAAACGAATAGTCATACATGATTTACAATGTAGGAATGACTCTTAGTTTCATTGATCATATTACAGAGAACTTACAAGCTTTACAGATACAGTAAGGCAGCCAGACATTCCACGCGCACCTTACTGCAGACAAACAGGCGACCTCCTTCTTCTACTTCTAATCTAAACTAAGCTAACTTGCTGTGTTTTCCTAAAAATCCTGTGTAGCCCCTGTTGTAAAGTATTTACAGTGTAGAGAGGCACAATATATAGACTTTCTGGTTGTCCTCACTACAGCAAAAAAACCTAACTACCTCTGGTTCAAACCCCTGGTTATAGCAAAAATACAGATGAACCAGTCCTCAAAAATATCTCTGAGCAGTGTCAAATTTGGGTGAAATAATGCCCCTTCTAAGAAGTTCTGGCAGCTCAGCAATAACTCTTGTTTGTCTATTGTAGTAATACTCTCAGCTGCAACCTTGTTCTTCATTTGGTTGGCCTTGACTTCTTCGCACTTCATCTTTATCTTCCTGCTCCTGAGATTGGATTTCCTTCTTCCATGAGGTCACTGTGTTGAATTTCCAGCTGCTTCCTCGACTGCAAGCCTGCAAGACAAGACAAGCAATAAGTACCATATTTATCAAACGAACAGCAAGAAACCAAAAATATCTGTTTAAATTAGGGTGACCGTGCAAAATGTGGAAATCGGGTCCAAAGTTAGCAGAAACTGCGTTCAAAATGTACACAGACTGTTCAAAACCCATCGGGTCAACTATCGCTGACCAAAAATGCTACTGGCGCCAAAAATATAGTTTAAAAAAATTCCACCGCCTTGTTCCTTCCCGCCTATCAGTGTGAAACTGTCCATCGACGTGTCCAAAATACATTGGCCGATGCTCGCTATTTGGCCGACGGCCTTTTTCTATCGTTTATTCCTCTATCGGCTTGTATTTCCCTTCATCGGCGAGAGATCGCCCATCGGCGAACTCTATATGCTTTTCGCCGACCACTCTCTTCTTACCGATGTCCTTTATTGGTATGACTCTTCCCGTCGATGTCCCCTCCTTCGCTCGTCATCGGCGAGAAGTTGCCCATCGGCAACCTCCATTCTTCCTGCGCCGATGCCTCTTGTTATACCGATAGCCCTCTATCGGCGTAAGTGTTGCCGATGTCAGTTGTTAGTTCTATCGGCGAGAGATCCCCTCTCACCTAGATATTTCCAAATACTGCCGACGGTGCTTGTTATGCCGATGGCATACCATCGGCGAGACCACGTGCTTCGGGGTGACCATTTCAAACTTGGCCGACATTGAATGTTACACCGATGGCAAAAGGCCATCGGTGAGAGACCTTACTTCGGTGACATATATTTGAACTCCGCCGATCACATATGTTAGGCCGATGGCCTCTTCGCCATCCTTCCTGCCTAAGCCTTGAACCCGAACCACTGAATTTAAACCATTGAATCCCGAACCCTTCGAACCAAAAAAGAAAAAAAAAGGTTCAATGTTGTAAAAACACTGCCAATGAATGAATAATGGCGATCAAAGTGTTTGATGCATTTCTGCAAAACAGTTAAATGTGAGATACAGAGTGGAACCCAGACAAAACTGCCCATGACCTAGAACCACTAACTATGAATATCAAAATTTAAAATGAATGCCAACAAAAGGGCAAACAACTGACTGTATATTATGCAAAACCTGATAGTTCATTTTACCAAATCGATCATAACTTGCAAAATATGATGAATTTTAAGATGGTTTAAAAAGCAACCTTGGCTCATTTTTCACAAGGAATCCAACCACATCATGCATTGGTACTGAAAATGCAATTTTCTCTATTTTCAATGAGGTTTTCAAATTTGACTCTCTTTTCCCTTTAGCACCAAGCAGAACAAAACAAGTAGAAGCAAAAAGGCAAAGCAACAGCAGGGGTCCTCGTTTTGCTAAGGGGCAAAATGGGGCGTGTTGTGAACATCACAACAACTAGCAACCAAAAAAAAACAATTAAATTCAAAGTGTTCAAGAAAACTAGATGAAATGAATCCATAACTTCCGACTATCTTTCCTGCAAATTACTATTCAGCTTGAGACTCAAAGTATTCAATAAAGATGCATGAATTTCCATTTTCAGTCTAGTTGTGTGCACGTGATTAATTATCCTCATCTTGAAGATCGGTTGAACAAACCAGTGACTGACATTAGCCTACGTAGGTGAGGATATTCCCTCATAGCCGACTGGATAGAGCCTTGCTGCCAGCGAGCGTCCATAGCCCCGGCAAGGTTATCGTTACAATTCTCCTAAGTAGATCCCCACTGCCAGCGAGCGTCTATAGCCCCGGTAGAGTTACTTAGATGGCTTAATTTGGATTTTCAGTATAATCCGCTTTATTTATTTATTTATTTATTTTATTTTCTCATTTTGAAAGACTTCATAAGATATAACAATTTGTAACTTCATGATGCAAGGAGTGGACACTTGCTAAAATTAAGCTGAGAATTGTAATGGTAGCAAGGGTAACCTCTGATTTTTCACCTAATAGCTACACTGATAAGTTCAACAAACCCAAGGATTTTAGGTGTGTCATCGTGAGAAACTTGCTTCGAATTCTCAATCACATTTATTGAATACAAAACTTTAGAAGATGAACAACTCTCTACATTCATGACAGTAACAAGTTATGTGTAAATTGCAAATGATTAACTTGAATATCCTAAATTTTATACTATTTTGAATGGTTGCTAGTTTTGCTCCTTAATACTCTAAAGTAAAATAAAGATCCCTGCTGAGGAGACAACAAACAAACCAAACAAACAGGCTGTACAAACAACACAACAAAAGAAAAAACTGTACAAATAGAAAGAAACAAAAAGCAAAAACAAATAGAAGACAAACTATACAAACAACTAACCTAAAAAGAAAACAGCAAAAGAAGAACTGTACATTACTTACAGCACTTTACATTAAGAAAAAAAGGACTACCCCCCTTTTTACCTCAAGCCTGGAAGTAGTGTTTCAAATGCTGGCCATTAACTGGTAATGGCACATCTTCTCCAGTCAAGGTCTTAAGTCTAAAGGTGTTATCTCCTATTATTTCTGAGACTTGTAATGGACCTAGCCATAATTTATCAAATTTTCCATGGCTTCCTTTCTTTTCATGTGCTTTGTCCCAGCACAACACTAAGTCTGATATTCTAAATGTTTTGACTCTTGCCCTTTTGTCAAACCACCTCTTAACAACCACTTGGTGTTTGGCAAACTTCTCGAGGGCTTGACCTCTTTTCTCCTCTAGTTGTAACATTTGCACTATTCTGGCTTCCCTATGGTTATCAAAGCCTAGATATTCATTGGCAAACTTCCAGGTTGGTATTCTCAGATTTACTAGAAGTATGGGATCAGTCCCATAAACTAAGTGATAAGGTGTGCTACCTAAAGCTATTTTAAACTTGGTCCTGTCTACCCATAATGCATATCTTAACAGGGTATTCCACTCTCTAGGACTTTTGGCAATTAACCTCTTGATTATGTCTAATAAAATTTTGTTTGTTGATTCAGCCAGTCCATTACCTTGAGGGTAATAATTCGAAGAAAACCTTAGAATAATCCCATATTCAAATGCCCATTTAGAAAATTTTAAAGACGAGAAAGCAGGGCCGTTATCACATACCAATGAATAGGGCGTTCCAAACCTGGTGATAATGTTTTCTTCAAGGAACTTGATAACTACCTCAGTTGTGGAAAATTTGCAGCAGGTGGCCTCAGTCCACCTTGTACAATAGTCTGTTACCGTCAATATAAATTTGTGTCCTGCAGAAGATGGGGGATTGATGACTCCGATAAAATCCAAGCCCCATTGTGCAAACGGTCTGGATTCGATCACAGGTTGCAGTGGATTGGCCAGATTTCTCCCTTTGTCTGCTGCAGTCTGACAGGTGTGGCAACTTCTGATGTGACTCTTAGTATTTTTGAACATAGTGGGCCAGTAATAGCCCACCCTCAGTATTTTGTGTGTTGTAGCTAAATGGGAACCATGGCCGGTTCCGTACTTGTCATGTAGTTCTGTCAACACTCTATCAGCTTCAGTTCTGTTTATGCATCTCAGATAAATTCCATCATGGTTCTTCCTGAATAGAAGACCTCCTTGCACCATATAATTTTATACCTTAATCTTCAAAGCTCTCCTCTGAGAAGCCTTCATCTTGCTTGGGTACTTTCCAGCTATCAGGAAGGTGCTTAAATCATCGTACCAGCCTGATGCGTCTTGGGAATTCAATACATATTGTTGTTTTATCAGATTTGGATCCATGTTTGCTATTGTCTGCACCAACGCCTGCCCTCTGACCAGCTTTACGGGAATGATCTCCATGTCAAATTCTTGCAGTGTGGTGATCCATTTGGCTCTTTTTTCTCCAGGCTCGTTTTGCATCAACAACATTTTTACTGCTGCGTCTGGTACTATGGCCTTGATCTGGCTGCGCAGAATGTAGTGTCTAAATTTTTTCACAGCCTTTACCAATGCGAATGCCTGTCTTTCGATATCTAGATATCTCAGCTGTGCATCCTTCAGAGGCGCACTCATAAATGCTATGGGCCTCTCTCCATTATTTTCACCTTTCTGTGTCAAGGCAGCCGCGATAGAATGAGAAGATGCAAAGGAGTAGATGTAAAACGGGCTTGTGTAGTCTGGACTTTCCAATACAGGGGCATTAGAAATTACCTCCTTGATATCTTCAAATGCGGCTTTGGCCACTGGCGTCCATTCCATCTGTGCATCTTTCTTCAACATGGCATTCAACGGCTGCACGATCTCTGCAAAACCTGTTATAAACTTCCGAACAAAGTTAATTTTACCAAAAAATGATTTCAACTCTTTCCTACTATTTGGTATTTGCAAATTTTTTATGGATTCTATTCTATCCGGATCAATTGAAATTCCATTTTCAGAAACGACATGGCCTAATAATTTACCTTCAGTTACACCAAATATACATTTCTTAGGATTAAGGGAAATCCCATACCTTTCACATCGCTTGAGTACTTTTCTGAGGTCTTCAGCGTGGGTGGATGCATCCTTGGAATACATAGTTAAATCATCCATATACACAACAATGCATTTACCTGATAATCCACGGAATGCAACGTCCATGGCCCTCTGAAAAGTGGCACCTGCATTGATCAGACCAAAAGGCATTCTTCTATACGCATAATTTCCCCATTTGCAAGTGAAGGTGGTTTTTAGTCTATCTTCTCTATTAATTAAGACCTGATTATAACCTGAAAAACCATCTAAAAAAGACATCATCTTTGCGCCATTTACTGCTTGCAGTACTTCGTCTATTAGGGGCAAAGGATAATTATCCTTTTCAGATGCCTTGTTTAAATTTCTAAAGTCTACGCACAACCTGATGTCTCCGTTTTTCTTCCTCACTGGTACTAAGTTAGCTACCCAGACAGAATGTCTGACTGGAAAAATTATTCCAGCAGACAGTAATTTTTTAACTTCCTCAAAGATTAAAGGCTCTAGAATGGCATTTACAGGCCTCTATTTTTGCCTAAATGGTTTGACTTCTTTTCTTAAAGGTATTACGTGAGTTATGATGGACTCATCAAATGTTTTCAAGTCTTCATAAGTCCATGCTATGACATGTTTATATTCTTTCAGAACGTCCAGAACCTCTTTTCTAATTTTCTTAGAGCAAGCTTTCCCAATTAGTACACTTTGTGGATTTAGCTCAGTCCCTAAGTTATGTAAATCACACCTACCTCCTTCTGTTTTGGGTAAGTCTTTCTGTCTTATTACTCCGTCGAAGTCAAAGATGTGTTCTAATTCAATTACTCCTTTTGGTAAGAAGTTGCTCTTTAAGTTGATCATATCTTCTTCGTCCCATGTTACTTCAGGTCTTTCTTGTTCGTCAATGATTTGGGCCTCAAATGCCTCATTACAAGTCAGAAAATCAATAATTTGCTGATCCCCTCCAAATACCTAAAAGTGTGTAACGTTGTCTGGTATACTAGGCACGTTAACTAGCTCAACAGCAAATCGTCTTAATCCTGACAGTGTCAATGGTTCTAATGTACTAGCAGCAACTGCTAACGCATCTGGCCTGTGGTTCAGCTCTCTAGGAATGTGCTCTATGTTAAAAGCATCAAACGAATCCATTAAACCCCATACTCTATGTCTGTAACTAATCATTTTCTTATAATTGCAGGCATATAGTTTCCTCACTTGTCTGACTACTAATTCAGAGTCTAAAAATACTCTGATGGTTTTTACCCCTTTCTTGATGGCCATGACAAGTCCTAAAATTAGGGCCTCATATTCAGCAATATTGTTAGTGCAGGAAAATTGTAATCTATATGCTGCCAAATGTGATTTACCTTGAGGATCTATGAGTTCAATACCCGCACCTGCGCCCTGTTTTGATTTGGACCCATCACATTTTAACATCCACATGCCATCTTTACTTTTCTGATCTTTTACCTTGGCATACTTTGTCCCTTTTATTGCCTGTGGGGTGTTGTCTTGTTTATTCATGGGTTTTTCCGTTTGGTTATCTTGCATATGTGTGTTTTTAGTTTGCAACTCAGAAAGATAACTACCCTTGTCCTCTATTTCTTTTCCTAAATCTGGAATCAAGGCATCTATATTATCCTGAACATATCTCTGTGTTGGATCAGGATTCTCATTTTCCTCTTGTGACTCTACCCTCCCTATGCACTTTTTGTATTCATATTCAATGATGTCTTTGCATATTTCACAATTCTCCTCAGAATGTTGTCTATCATGGACTCTACACCTATTTTTATATAACTTACATTGGACTGGGAGATTGTGCGTAACACAATCTTCCACCTCTCGTCTAATGGCATGACCAAATTTGTCTATTGCATTGTTTTCTTCATCTGAAGAATTTCCGTCAGACTCAATGAATAGTGCCGTTCTATTGCTGACACACTTTTTTCTAATGTTTAACATCATAATCTCTTCAATCTGCATCCCATTGTTGGTAATTCTATAGACACCTGGTTCAACAGCAGCATATAATATTTCATTAGTTCGATTATACTCTATTATCATATGTTTCATTCTGGGCTCTGCCTCTATTCTGATCTGGTTTGGGATGCCTCTCCAAGGTAACCACATGTGTGAAAAGTCAGTAGCCATATATCCGTTTAATGTCTTGGACCAATCCCTACTTAGCAACATTCCATAATTTACGGGTATATCCACTACTTGAATGTCAATGATTTGGCTTACCCTAGGGTCTGAAGCTAATTGCACTTGAATGTTCATGAGCTCTCCTATCACGCTAACCTCAGTCTTATCTAATTGCGTGACAACCTTGGCAGATTTGGTGGGAGTCAGCCCGAGAGTTTTACATATTCCTAAGGGCATTACGTTGGCTGAAGCACCAGAATCTACCATGCAATTGTGTATATTCTTCCCACACAACCTAACAGTTAACAAGAAAGGGTGAGTATCCCTCTTATCCGCATGTATTACTACATTTGTATTGGAAGGCTGCTCAACTTTCTTACCTTTCTCCTTAGGTGGTGGATCACTATTAGGAACAGTTATATCAGCAGACACCTTGTTTGTTATGGATGTATCCAGGGATTTTAAAAAAGCATTTCTGATCCCTGGGGTCTTCAATAATTCATTTAGAGGTATATTGACCTTAATTTTCTTTATTTCCTCTGATAAGTAATTCATTAATCTTGTTGTCTCTATTGCTTCTGTCTTACTTGTTTGATCCTTTTGCACTGTTGTTCCATTATTTGTGTGCTGACTAGCTTTAAGTATGGCAGGATTGTTGCTAGCATTCTGATCTGGGGGTGTATTGATGTTATTCGGAGGAGTGGAAGTGGTGAAAGGTCCTCCCGGCCTAGGGTTGTTCCTTAAATTGTAGGTGTGGCTTTTATTTGTCTGTTGAAAGGCCTGCACCTCTTCTGTTTCATTTAATATCTCATTTTCAGATTCAAAAGGAAACTGAAAAGCATTTAACACAAAGGCTGATTCAGGATAAAGACTTTCACAACAGTATGGTTCATCCTCTAGCAATTCATCCTCTTTCTCTTCTGCAGTTGCAAAGGTAAACGTTTCTAAGACTAATGCTGTGTCATATCCTGAGGGTACTACCTCATTACCCTTAGGAATGAGAAATTCAGAGGTAGGAGGCTGTACATCTATGTTGAAAATACTAGCTGCCAAGTGGAATTGTGGACAGTCGTGCTCAGTATGGGCATTGGTATTGTGAAATCTGCACCAATTTTTGGGTGCTGTACTGGCCATTTGTATGGTAGTCATTTGTTTTGTACCATGATTATCTGTATTCTCAAAAGGAGAAGCCAGAGTACCGTTGTTGGGCCCAGTGTTCCATGTCTTGGGTGGCCTAGGTTGATTCTGATTTCTGTTATTATCGCCCCAGGTCCTATTATCTACCACTGGCCCCCTATTTTGCATTGGTTGCCCCTGACTGGGGCCTTGATGCTGATTGTAGTTTTGGTTCTGATTGTACTGCTGATTTTGATTGAGACTATAATTCTGATTTTGGCCTTGGTTGTGATTTTGATGTGGATTGTAGTTTTGGTTGCTTCTTCCATAGAGGTTCTCATTTCTTGGCTGTGTCACTTCGGTTGTTAATCTTTTCAAATGTGCAGTAATTTCTTTGATTTCTTCCCTATCCTCTTGTGCTTTTGCCACAGTTACATCCCTAGGAAGTTGGAAGAAAGGCTGACCATTATTTTGACTGTTATTGGAAGTACTAGCCGTGTAAGGAGTTATAGCTTGGATTGGAGTAGGATTATACACAGGTGTGTATGAAGGAACCGGATTTACTAGTGGAGCGTGCTGCACAGGGACTCCATTCCATGGGTGTGCCTGATTCTGCACCCCAAAATTTCCTCCATTGACAAATGGACTATAAGTTGTATGCCTCATTTCTTGGTTCACTGAGGCTGCCTCTTTATAGGCTTTGGATATTGAATCTATGTCAGGTTTTCTTTTGACAAACATGGCGGTTAAAGGATCCAAGGCAGCATAGTACATAGCCAACAAGGGAGCATCATCTATGGTATAAGGGGTTACCAGCCTAGAATAGGCCTTTTGAAATCTATCATTGAAATTATCAATTAGCTCTCCCTCACCTCGTTTTATAGCAACCAATTTATGATACAAAGCACAAGGGTCAATGGGTCCTCTAAATCTTGACAGAAATGCTTCTTCCATAAGTGCCCAGGAAGAAATGTAACCATTGGGTAAGTTTACGTACCAGCTAGAGGCCTGCTCATTAAAGGTGTAAGGAAACAATCTACACACAACATCCTCGTGCTCTAACATAGCCCTAAAACATGCTTCCTTAAATATTCTAATATGATCTTCTGGGTCCTGATGCAACTGGTATTTGGGACATATCTTTTCCAGATTTTTTGGCATCTCATGATAATCATTGAAGAGTATGGGAGAATTGACATCGAAATAAGCCATTGCAGGTGTTTGAGCTTGACTTGAACTTGCAGGAATACCTGGATTGATTGGTGGATTAGGATTTACAGGAGGATTGAGACCTCCGGGAGTGCCTGAACCAAGATTTAAAGATCTGAACAGTGATCTGTTAGGACTCACAATACTACAGATGTTAAAAGGTGACCCAGGAGGTGTTCCAGATGAACTTCCCGTTTGTGATATCTTTGGATTCCAAATTAAAGGGTTTTTACTTCACCTTGTATCAGGTAGTTGCACAAATATATCTCCTGAACTAGATCTAGACCTAGTCACTCTATTACTGTCATTAGCCAGTTTGAAATGAAACCTAACTCAGGAAGGCTCTCCTTCTAGCTCCAGAAAATCTGTTGATGATTACAATATACAGCCTTCTAGCCCTCCTTCTAGCGCCAGAAAATTGTTGATGATTACAATATACAGCCTTCTAGGACTCCTTCTAGCGCTAGAAAATTGTTGATGATTACAATATACAGCCTTCTGGCCCTCCTTCTAGCGCCAGAAAAACTGTTGATGATTGTTTTGATGCAATCATAACAGTAAGTTAAAATTCACATATAATGAACTGAAACTATACTTGAAAGATAAGAAGGAATCATTTGAGATTCTACTAATCCCAAGTCTACAATGGTTCGGTTGGTCAAGTTCAGTTGGTCAATGTGAAGTTGTAATGTTCAAGGGGCCTTACGTAGTTTAGAGTTGTTTGGTGGTTTAATGGACTAAAAATATGCAAAAGAATCATAGATTTCAACAAGTATTTGTTCATTTGCATACAAGTGTTACTGTGCTGCGAATTCAGATGGTTTTCTTGAATTATTGCAGCCTTCTCCTTTATACATTTATGAAAACTGTCTACTCTTAACTCTGTTATACATGCTTCTTCAAATTTGAGACAATTTCCTTTAGATTTCTACGTTTTCAGCTAAATATTTCAGATGGGTTGGGAAAAGTTAGAAAGATCTAATCTATACCTTATTTAATCTACCGAAGGATCTAATTGTTTCTGTTATGCACTATGTAAATACCACAGTAATTTGATCAAATCCACAGTAAAAACCTTAAATGCAAGTTCTGAGCATTTTCACAAACATACATTTAAAATTGCAAGCTCTCAAAGAAAATATTTCAAAACACAAAGAAGAGCAGGAGAACACTTAGAAGATAGATGCAGAACTCCAGATTCTATCGTATTAGAAACGACTAGTCATACATGATTTACAATGTAGGAATGACTCTTAGTTTCATTGATCATACTACAGAGAACTTACAAGCTTTACAGATACAGTAAGGCAGCCAGACATTCCACGCGCACCTTACTGCAGACAAACAGGTGACCTCCTTCTTCTACTTCTAATCTAAACTAAGCTAACTTGCTGTGTTTTCCTAAAAATCCTGTGTAGCCCCTGTTGTAAAGTATTTACAGTGTAGAGAGGCACAATATATAGACTTTCTGGTTGTCCTCACTACAGCAAAAAAAACCTAACTACCTCTGGTTCAAACCCCTGGTTATAGCAATAAATACAGATGAACCAATCCTCCAAAATATCTCTAAGCAGTGTCAAATCTGGGTGAAATATTGCCCCTTCTAAGAAGTTCTGGCAGCTCAGCAATAACTCTTGTTTGTCTATTGTAGTAATACTCTCAGCTACAACCTTGTTCTTCATTTGGTTGGCCTTGACTTCTTCGCACTTCATCTTTATCTTCCTGCTCCTGAGATTGGATTTCCTTCTTCCATGAGGTCACTGTGTTGAATTTCCAGCTGCTTCCTCGACTGCAAGCCTACAAGACAAGACAAGCAATAAGTACCATATTTATCAAACGAACAGCAAGAAACCAAAAATATCTGTTTAAATCAGGGTGACCATGCAAAATGTGGAAATCGGATCCAAAGTTAGCAGAAACTGCGTTCAAAATGTACACAGACTATTCAAAACCCATCGGGTCAACTATCGCTGACAAAAAATGCTACTGGCGCCAAAAATATAGTTTAAAAAAATTCCACTGCCTTGTTCCTTCCCACCTATCAGCATGAAACTATCCATCGGCGCGTCCAAAAATACATTGGCCGATGCTCGCTATTTGGCCGATGGCCTTTTTCTATCGTTTATTCCTCTATCGGCTTGTATTTCCCTTCATCGGCGAGAGATCGCCCATCAGCGAACTCTATATGCTTTTCACCGACCACTCTCTTCTTACCGATGTCCTTGATCAGTATGACTCTTCCCGTCGATGTCCCCTCCTTCGCTCGTCATCGGCGAGAAGTCGCCCATCGGCAACCTCCATTCTTCCTGCACCGATGCCTCTTGTTATACCGATAGCCCTTTATCGGCGTAAGTGTTGACGATGTCAGTTGTTAGTTCTATCGGCGAGAGATCCCCTCTCGCCCAAATATTTCCAAATACTGCCGATGGTGCTTGTTATGCCGATGGCATACCATCGGCGAGACCACGTGCTTCGGGGTGACCATTTCAAACTTGGCCGACATTGAATGTTACACCGATGGCAAAAGGCCATCGGTGAGAGACCTTACTTCGGCGACATATATTTGAACTCCGCCGATCACATATGTTAGGCCGATGGCCTCTTCGCCATCCTTCCTGCCTAAGCCTTGAACCCGAACCACTGAATTTAAACCATTGAATCCCGAACCCTTTGAGCCAAAAAAGAAAAAAAAAGGTTCAACGTTGTAAAAACACTGCCAATGAATGTATAATGGTGATCAAAGTGTTTGATGCATTTCTACAAAACAGTTAAATGTGAGATACAGAGTGGAACCCAGACAAAATTGCCCATGACCTGGAACCACTAACTATGAATATCAAAATTTAAAACGAATACCAACAAAAGGGCAAACAACTGACTGTATATTATGCAAAACCTGATAGTTCATTTTACCAAATCGATCATAACTTGCAAAATATGATGAATTTTAAGATGTTTCAAAAAGCAACCTTGGCTCATTTTTCGCAAGGAATCCAACCACATCATGCATTGGTACTGAAAATGCAATTTTCTCTATTTTCAATGAGGTTTGCAAATTTGACTCTCTTTTCCCTTTACCACCAAGCAGAACAAAACAAGCAGAAGCAAAAAGGCAAAGCAACAGCAGGGGTCCTCGTTTTGCTAAGGGGCAAAATGGGGCGTGTTGTGAACATCACAACAATAACGTGTTCACGTTATGGCTTGGTAATGACAATCCTCAGGCTCGTCATTACCGAGCCATAACACGAGTGCATTATAACGCGAGCGCGTTATAACACGCTCGTGTTATAACCTATTATAAATTTAAAAAAAAAGCAATTTCATTTCATTTCATTCTGATTTTCTCCTCTGCCCGTGGCTTCCAAACCCTCAAAAACGTGCTCGCGTTCTACAAAACACCAATCAACACAAAAAGCTTGTTGATTCATCGCCAAAATGCCGCTGTGACATCGAGCACGCCAAAGGAGTGAGTTATCTTTATTTTTTTGTTTGAATTTCTTTCTAAATAGGTAGGTTTTTGTTGATTTTTGATGTATATTTTGTTAATTGTCAGGAAATGTTAATGCACCTCCTCCTCCTCCTCCTCCTCAAAATCCACAAAATCCTAAGGAGGAAATACCTGCAGAACAACAACCTCCTCCATTCATTCCTCGACATGCCCCTGGAACACAATATAATATAATGGGGCAAATTGAAAACAACAAAAAACAAATTGAAGATATAATTGCAAGGTTGAAAGATCCTTCCACTTCAACCTTGCATAGGTCCACGCTTGCTGAATCTCTTGAGTCTATGTTATCAAATGTAAATTCAATTAGCAAGCAAATAACTAGTTGGACCAATAACAAGAGAGAGTTTAGAGATTACTCTGCAGATAAATTGTCATACCAAGATGTCAAAAAATTACAAATTACAAAATTAGACTTGTGTTCAATTTTCACAAACCCACAAACAAATCAACCTCCACCCATTACATGCAAGAGGTTCCCTATCCATTGGTGCAACAACCAAGTGATAAGGGACAATTTCAGGCAGAGGTGGTGGATGGTTTTTGACCATCCTCCATGTAATAATAATGAGGTCCCACAATACTTTTTGAGGAAACTCTACTGCAAGTTTGTCCTCAATAAAGTGCCAAACTATTTTGATATGCGGGACTTCCAGGGTAGAGGTGGGGGCTCAGCACAGGATAGACCAAGGGCACGTCTTGACCCACAGCGGGTAGTGAGATGAGTAATCAGCAGACCAGCCCACAAGCATGTTTCTATCCCTTCCATTGTAAAGGAGAGTGTTGAGGTCAATACACTAAGGTCGATTAGTGCCTTGACCCAGAGCATCATAGAGCATGCCGATCTTGCAACATAGAGTGGGTTGGGAGATAGTGCGAGGAGTAGGGTCCCACTGCATACTTGCTAGGCTTGCGGGTCAGCTTGTGGTTATGACCCCATGGACAGTCAGGACACAGGTGCACAGGCTACATCTGCAGCTGAGCAGATGGTGATGATAGATACCCTCCTGAGTGAGACTTTCGGCCTTGATACTCAGGTAAATATTAGCAAGTTTATTGAATTTAATTTATTAAATTTCATTTTTGAAATACAAGATTAACTAATTTAAATTGATGATTTTAATGAAATTTCAGGGTCATAGCGTTGATGCAGTTTTCAGTGGTTCTCCACCTACATTTTTCACTAGATCATCTACTGTCGAGGTATGTAACTAGTAAACAATTATAAATATTACACGTGAATAGCATCGTTATATGAATGGTATTCTAATTTCTGATTTTGGATGTTGAATAGGTTAACACTGTAGATTTCATGGCAACACCTGCCAGCGGTGGTGGACTTCAAAGCTTTACGGAGGTAATAAAATAAATAGTTTAATGAATGAATTGTACTTACTAAATTTTTGTATGTGATTTGTGTTTTTTATTGTGTGTACTTCCATGTTTAGATGAACGTGTGTGTATGTTAGGAGCCATGATTTGCATCACTATTATAGTTTTCGTAATTGAATAATGTTGTTTTATTTCCAGATGATGCAGGCTGCGGATACACCTCCCCATGTTCATAGGGCAATGGAGCAGGGTGTGGCCTTTGCGATTCATAGCTCTATGGCATTGATAGGGGTATGAGGCAGATTAGTAAATTTCAATTTACATTCATTGTTATAGTTGTCTATTTTTGAAAAATCAAAAGATTATTGATTTGAAGTTTAATTTCTATCTGGATGGTTTCTATAGGACATGACATCACTAGGGCCTATTCCTGCTACTGAGGCAAGCGAGGAGACAGATTATATGTTAGCAGTAAGTGATTATTTTGCTAAATGTTTCATTTTTTTATAACATGTAATTTCTATATATTAATGTCTTTACTTTTATTTGTAACAGGTAAAGGTGCAGGAAGAACTAAATAGGAGGAGTAGCCCTCAGGTTCGTAGTAGACCACCCACATGCATGTCTCCATCCCCTAGAAGATCAAAGGCTGCTCGTGATTTATTCTCTTCACCAGCTAGAGGGGGATGACTTTTTATTGTGTTCCTCTGTTGTATGCCTATATGGCATTTGTGGACATATATTTTGTATTGTACATAGTTGACATTGTATGCCTATATGGCATTCTTGTAAGCCTATATGGCTATTTTGTATATATGTTATACTTATATCGATAGATATTGATGTATGCCTATATGGATATTTGGTTAATACAAATCTTTTTTATTGATGGTGTCCATATTGCATTATAAATCCACTTTTGAATGGATATTTGTAGATGGCTACTTCAAATATTTAAAGTCCGATTGTATTACATAGGATGTTTGCATTTTCTTTGATAGGCTTGATAGGCCATGGATTACATGATGGTGTTTGATGGAAAAGTATGGTACTAGAAGACTCTAGTTCATTCTTAATAGGCTTGTGATTGATAATATCTTTGCATGATTGCACTTGATCTTGGATCATGGGCATGTTGTTAGGATTTTGATTGCATTGTGATGTTTGATGGATAGGCATGGTGTAAGATACCCAACTAGTTCTATGAAAATTTTTCCTTAAACAATTTTACTTGCTATCAATTCATCAACTACTTCAACAACACAAAGATATACATCAAAGATAACTACTTGAATGAATCAACCTTAGAGTTGGGTACTTGTCCAGTTATTTGACTCAATCAACTTGCAATGTCTTATTATATGGATAATGCTTTCAATAGCATGAAGTTACAACTTATTCAATGGAGATACAAAAGAAAGGCCTTGAAGCCTTGATGTTTACAATGGCGTCTACACTTGATCAACTCAATCAAACTCAATGATGTCAACTGAATGTCAACACCTCACAATATCACAAGGGAGCATCACCTTGCTTGTTGCATGGATGAACGTCATAGTTGCAAGACTCTTAGGGTTAGGTGCCAACTGAAGGTAGTAGAGACCAGACTAGGTGCCATCCTAAGCTGGGCGCTTCCTTGAGGTGGTAGAGACATGAATGAACATTTGGTGGGGTTTGATGACTCTATATTGACACTCAAATTCACTTAGGCACAATATTAGTGTTCTTCTAACTAGGTGCTAGATAGGAGGATTCTCAGGGGTTTTGGCGCCTAGGTTACAACTTGTCAATTTCTCAAAGAATCTTTGAAACACTTGACTTCCAAGGATTATCATCTTACCCTCTGATGGAGTGCCTTGTTCCAAAATTGGTCTTGGGGACTTGCATCTCTCTTAGGTGCATGTTTGGAGTAATGTCAACTAGTATCAGCGCCTATTATCTCAATTGACACTTGACATCAAACTTTTGAAGCTCTTTTACCCTAGCGCCTTTATCTTCTATCAAGTGCCTAACATTCTGGAGGTGAATTCCATCTTAATCCAAGTCTTCAAGGTACTTCCAAGTTTAGGCGCCAAAACAGGGTTATGGAGGAGCAGAACCACGCCTTAGGAGGATGACTAAACCCTAGGTGCCAATTTGAGGTTGCAAGAGCATAGGTATGTGCCAAGTAGAGTTTGATGCTCAAAACATTAACATTATTCAGTGAAATCCTTTTTTGACTCTAGGTGCCATTTGGAGGCTAGAAAGAGGGAAGTTGACACCAACTGCATTAGGTGCATTTATGAGGTGATGGAGACCAATAAGTGTGCCTTGTCCTCTGGCTCTATTCCTTGTTAACTTTACAACTTAGATTATCTGAACAACACTGAGAATGCTTCCCTTCTTCCTGATACAAGTTGAAAGATCCACTGGGTGCCATTTCAGGTGTCTGGAGAGATCATCAACCAAGGGCGCTAATAGAGCCTTTGGCAAATGGAAAGAGCGCCTTACTTAGATTTGATTTCTGGATGCCAAAATTGAGGAATTTTGCACCTTGGCTAGGAGTTTCTCATTTCAATCTTGATTATTTATCTAAGTGACTTTCCTTAGCTCCCAAGCCTTCAAAATATCCATTACCCCCTGCTAGGTGCTCAAAATAGAGTGTTAACGCCTTATGAAGGTTAGGTGCATTCTGAGGGTGGGGTAGGCAAGTGAGGGTGCCAAACCAGGCTTTGAGACTTCTCTCCTCATCAAAGGCTTTCAATCCTAGGCGTCAGATCCAAGGAGTTCCAACCAACACATGCGCCTAGTGCTGTGAGTTCACCCAAAGGACATCTTTAACTTGAAAACTTTCAATCTTCATCCATCTATGCTAGGCGCTCAATTGGAGGATCCCTAGAAACATGTATAGGCGCCTTGAGGTTCTTAGGTGCTTAATTTGGATGATCCTTGTGCTAGGCACTTAGTAAGGAAAACTAGAGTGAAATGGGTGCCTAGGCTCCCAAGCTTCCATACTTAGTCAAATTTTAGGGTTCTGACCTTGTTCCTACAAAACAAACAGATAGAGTTAGTCCGAAACCAATTCATTCCCTCATCATTTGGAATTAGCCTCCAGGAATGAGGAATAGGCTAATCCATTATACACTTGATGATCAAGCTGGGAACGGGGACATGACACATGGTACTAGGCTAATCATTTTGGGTTTTGCATGAGCCTCGGACAAGGTAGTGGGATGACTTGAATGCATATTACCTATATCCATGGGATGACTTTGTTATTTTTCCTTGTCTATGCTCATTTGCGCATTGGTATGTTGCATTGGGATGAGAGGATGGATGTTGCCTTGATAGTGATGTGTATTCGTCAACTAGTGATGGATGATCTTATATAGTGGTTGGGTGTAATGGTTATATTCATGTGGTTGTAGATGTTGATCCTTGGTTTAGAGGTGTTTGGTAGTGTGTCTTGGTGGACTCTTGATTCTAGATTAGAGTATTAGCATGATACAAGTTCTCTTGAGACTAGGATGTCTGTAATGGTGCATGTGATCTTCTAGGAGGAGATGTTAGATCATGATGTCATGTTTGGATACCTAATTTTGTAGTTGGATTTTTGACAGTGGTCTTGTTGGTTCTCTTGGTATTGAGTACATTGGTCATGTGCTTGGGAGCTTCATGATAATGTGGTGTTGCATTTGGAGCTTAACATGGATTGATTGGTTGTAGGTTCTCATACATACTTTGAGACTTGGGTGAGGCTAGAGTTCTCTTGGGATTAGAGACACTTGTTGAGATCGTTACCCTTTAGAGGTTTTAGCAGGAAGACCAAGGAGACTTTCAATTGGATATGGGCGTGAGTTAATTATGGACCTAGAGAAGATTCTTATTGGTTCTAGAGGGTTCATTTGAGGGGTGTCTTTAAACATGCTTTTTCTCAGGCGCTAAATTGGAGTTGTCTAGATGCACAAGTGCGCCTCCCTCAATGAAGTTCCTTTTGTTAACTTAGTTCATCCTAGTGACTGAAGGGGTTGTTATATTCTTTAGACGCAATCTTTCATAGACTAAAACATTCACTCCATGTTAAGGCGCTCAAAGGAGGCTCTGGAGATGGAAAATGGTGCCTTAACTCACTTATGTAAATTTTAGACTTTTAGGCAATTGCAAGATGTCTTGGAGGGCTCAATTCTTCAAGGTGCCCATTTTGTTCACCACTTGTAGCATCAATTGTTCAAGGCACATGTGTGATTTAGTCAAAAACAGGCACCTAAAGTGAATAGGCTTTCATCCTGACTTAATACACTGCCTCCTTCTGACGATTTTTGGGGCAGCAGAAAACCTTTCACCACGGGCAAATGCCTCAGAGCTATAAAAAATTGAGAGAGGTTATTGTAGAGGCACTCTACGTGATTGTGTTGCCTCAGATGGAATATTTCTAAGTGACATAATTTTTGAGTAACATCTCGTCAAAGATTGCTACCTTTTTGCACTTTGGACTCTTTAGGGATATCGTCGGTACAATGTAGCTCTGACTGTTTCAACATATTTGGGTGAAAAATAGGACCATGCCTAGTGTAAATGTACCCATTTGGACATGTTGGAACAGTCAGTTTGGTCACATCAGGAGTAGGACAAAAGTTACACCCCTTTGCAACTTTACACTGCCTCCTTCTGATGATTTTTGGGGCAGCAGAAAACCTTTCACCACAGGCAAATGCCTCAGAGCTATAAAAAATTGAGAGAGGTTATTGTAGAGGCACACTACATGATCCCGTTTCCTTAGACGAAATGTTTCTAAGTGACACGGTTTTTGAGTAACATCTCGTCAAAGATTGCTACCTTTTTGCACTTTGGACTCTTCAGGGATATCGTCAGTACAATGTAACTCTGACTGTTTTGACATGTTTGGGTGAAAAATAGGACCATGCCTAGTGTAAATGTACCCATTTGGATGCGTTGGAATAGTTAGTTTGGTCGCATCAGGAGTAGGATGAAAGTTACACCCCTTTGCAACTTTACACTGCCTCCTTCTGACGATTTTTGGGGCAGCAAAAAACCTTTCACCACGGGCAAATGCCTTAGAGCTATAAAAAATTGAGAGAGGTTATTGTAGAGGCGCTCTACATGATCATGTTGCCTCAGACGAAATGTTTCTAAGTGACATGGTTTTTGAGTAACATCTCGTCAAAGATTGCTGCCTTTTTGCACTTTGGACTCTTCAGGGATATTGTCGGTACAATGTAGCTCTGACTGTTTCGACATGTTTGGGTGAAAAATAGGACCATGCCTAGTGTAAATGTACCCATTCAGACGCGTTGGAATAGTCAGTTTGGTCACATTAGAAGCAGGATGAAAGTTACACCCCTTTGCAACTTTACACTGCCTCCTTCTGACGATTTTTGGGGCAGCAGAAAACCTTTCACCACGGGCAAATGCCTTAGAGCTATAAAAAACTAAGAGAGGTTATTGTAGAGGCACTCTACATGATAGCATTGCCTTAGATAGAATGTTTCTAAGTGACACAGTTTTTGAGTAACATCTCGTCAAAGATAGCTGCCTTTTTGCACTTTGGACTCTTCAGGGATATCCTCGGTACAATGTAGCTCCGACTGTTTCGACATGTTTGGGTGAAAAATAGGACCATGCCTAGTGTAAATGTACCCATTCAGACACGTTGGAATAGTCAGTTTGGTCACATTAGAAGTAGGATGAAAGTTACACCCCTTTGCAACTTTACACTGCCTCCTTCTGACGATTTTTGGGGCAGCAGAAAACCTTTCACCACGGGCAAATGCCTTAGAGCTATAAAAAACTAAGAGAGGTTATTGTAGAGGCACTCTACATGATAGCATTGCCTTAGATAGAATGTTTCTAAGTGACACAGTTTTTGAGTAACATCTCGTCAAAGATTGCTGCCTTTTTGCACTTTGGACTCTTTAGGGATATCATCGGTACAATGTAGCTCCGACTGTTTCGACATGTTTGGGTGAAAAATAGGACCATGCCTAGCATAAATGTACCCATTCAGACGCGTTGGAATGGTCAGTTTGGTCGCATCAGGAGCAAGACAAAAGTTACACCTCTTTGCAACTTTACACTGCCTCCTTCTGACGATTTTTAGGGAAGCAAAAAACCTTTCACCACGGGCAAATGCCTTAGAGCTATAAAAAATTGAGAGAGGTTATTGTAGAGGCACTCTACGTGATAGCGTTACCTCAGACAAAATGTTTCTAAGTGACATGGTTTTTGAGTAACATCTCGTCAAAGATTGCAGCCTTTTTACACTTTGGACTCTTCAGGGATATCGTTGGTACAATGTAGCTCAAACTGTTTCGACATGTTTGGGTGAAAAATAGGACCATGCCTAGCGTAAATGTACCCATCCGGATGCATTGGAATAGTCAGTTTGGTCACATCACGAGCAGGACACCAAAAATGCAAAAGTTGCTTTGTGCAACTTGACAACATTGACACTTTTTTGCAACTTGACTCAAAGACTCAAACTGACCCCAAATGACTCAAAGTGACTTAAAATCACCTTGATTTGGTGCCCAATGTACATTATAGAGGTCAAGGTGCTCCTTATCATTCAAACATCTTAGATGAGCGCATAGGAAAGGAAAAAGCTCTAAGTTTCATCATCATGAGCGCCTAATATCAAGAGACTTTAATGGCTCAAACCTTAGCATGGAGTCCTAAGGCACATTTCATGTCTCCTTTCATCCAGTCTGGCGCCCTTATGTAGATTTTTCAACTTGATTTGGCGCCCTATATGCGAAGGAAGATCTAAAGGCATGAAAGTGGATGTCATATTGCAAGAGTTTGGATCATCAAAATTGAAAGAAATAAGTCTATTAAGCTTGGGCACCCTTGGTCTTCTTTTCATTCATTATGAGCGCCTTGGGAGAATGGTATATAGGTCGTCATCATGATTGGGCACCCTAGATCCAGAGTGTTGGAGAGATCATCAAATGGTGTCTAGTAGGGTAGTTATGAGTTTGGTTGCATCAGGAGCAGGACACAAAAAATGCATAACATGATGATGTAAAAATGTGTACATATGTGTAAAAATGCAGGAGGAAATAAAAAAAGACAAACCTTACAAATTAATGTGCATACTTACAACTCAATGTAACATAACTTTACAAAATCAATGTGAATACTTACAAATTAATCCAATGAACCATCTGGGTCTACTCTACTCTTTATTGTGTCAAGTATTGCTTCATGGTCAGACTCACGCACCTTCCACAATATTTTGTTCAAAGGTCTACCCTGATACTTTATCAAATGAACATTGGATGCCACGACAAGGTTCGAGTAATGAAGAATCTTTCGATGCATGTCAAAGTCCTGAAATAGCCAAATATTAACACTCTTATGTGGGTACCTTCTAAGCCATGTTCCAGTAATAACCACTGATCCTGTAGGGTATTCGATGTTTTCTCCATCTGTAACAGGGGCCTCCAATTTCTTTTTGGCCTCAACACAATGACATAAGTAATAATCTGTTCCTTCTTCATTATCTTCATCTGTAATAACTGCATATACGTGCCCTACATTGATATGTGTAGCAAATTAGATGAAATTAGTCAACATTACAAAAACACTACAAAGTAAGATGACATTACCTAGTTGAACTAGATGAAGTTAGATGCATATACGTGCCCTATATTACCTAGTTGAACTAAATCTGATATGTGGTCAAAGTCAACTGATGATTCCATCTATGTTAGTTCCAGTGCCGTTGAGGGTCGATATGTGTCAAGTGGGCTAAGATAACTTAACTGCCATTCGTCAACCCACTCCTTTGACTCGCACTCATCCCAGACTTGAATTGTATAGGAAGAACAAAAGCATGACATCTTTCGTGTATGGATACTCCATGAACCTGCAATTGAGCTTCTGAAAGAGTGCATCTCATTTGATCCTGTCAGTGTACAACAATCCTCATATGGTGCAATGTTAGTATCATCTATCAACCAAAAAAATCTACGAACTAAAGACTTACCTTCATTACCTGGACCCATGGAAGCATTACACCACTCGACAATCGATTTTGCATCTGTCAACTTTGCATTGTCTTTATACTTTAACTCTTCTCGTGCTATGGCTCTTTTGATACATGCTCCTGCACCATCATGCTCCCCCTTTCCATGCCCGGCCTCACAAAAGTTCCACATATGTTGAATACTTGTAAAATTATGCCTCCTACTCAGCGAATAGAAATTCTGCGAGTTCTTGAATTGTGACGCACAATTATCTGACCATATGATATGCTGACTGAACGATATGCCCCTTCTAGCCAAATCATTGTAGAACACCTGAAAGCAACCTTGCACGAACTCCATAGAATGCATGCGATCATCACTAATATAGAAATTATACTCCCTTATGATCTTTCTATCATCCTCTGTACTATCATTCGCATGAATGAATGCGATGTGCACAAATATAGAAACCTGTGTGGAGTTGTAATATTGTGATTGCACCTCACACTGTGGCTATAGACTATAGTTCTCTGCAAATTCGATGACTGAAACAATGCTACCAATTGGAAATGTGTCCTTGCATAACTTGAATTGCAAGTCCAACCATCGAGCTCTATGGGCATGTCTTGCATACTCATACATTATGTTGTCACGAAATATAGGCATAAACTGATACACTGAAATCTTTTCAATAACTAATTCACACCTCTTTGCTTCTTTACCATCTTTTGTATTGTATGCCACTGTTTTATACTTGCCAAACTCTACTAGTTCATTTCCAACCACATGTGTTATTTCCATATGTTCACATATTGGCAAATGTTGCAAGCCACCGCAACGATGACATGTGCCATCCAAGCATAATTTCTTGTAGAATATTTGACCTTCCTCTCTTTCACTTAAAATTCTTGATATGAAGTCTCTTGAAGATGTTGGTGGGGCACATATGACACAACCCTGCAAATCATTGTTAGTATGCATATCTAAACATATAGACCTATAAGCATCAAAATGGTTAGAAAATTCAATATGTAATCTACAACAACAAGTAGTGCGTGTGTGATTTATCTTAACATGGAAAGGTTTTAGCATTTCAAAATATCTTTGACAAATTTTAATTTGAGGATACTTCTCTAGAAATTTACCATAAAACTGTGTTTGAGTCTCATCCAAAAAATGCTTTGGATGTGGCTCGCAGTTCTGACTACCAATTCTCCTTCTTACCACATCCCTTTGATTCGGAGATACCCTTGTGTAATTCTTCCAAAAGTCTTCAATTAGTGATCTCAATGCTTCAACAATTGGTTTATCTTTTCATGGTAGTCTCCCTGAGAACGCCCATAATTCATTGGCATTAGTGTCCTCAATTCTTTGGCATCTTCCAACGGCTCTTGATAAAGTTTTCCTATTAATTCTCAATTCTTGACTTGTCTTTCTAATGAGACGAGCTTTCCTCATTTGACTACTTACTATAGTCGATGTAATCACACACCGTGTTGCATTACTATCTTTTGTGCATGAGGTGTTACCCACACTCTCATACGCACTCATTAGATTCTTGACAATAGATTTTTCACTCGAAGCCTCTGCTGTTCTCAACCCAAGAATCTTCATGATAGACCTATACTTTATACTTCGCATCATTTCAATGAATAGTTGACATCTTGCAGTCTCATTTAACTTTTCAAAGAACAATCTCCAAATCTTATTAGCATATCTTCTACAAGTGCATTTTGGAATCTTACCTTCCATTGGCTGCAAAATATCCTCATCAATATCAATCAAATACTTTGGCTTTCTATGCAAAATTCTAGGTGGTGTCAAGTTAGGTAAATTCATCTCAACATTAGGAATTTCATTAATATTTAAATGAGATGGGTTAGATGGCATACCTTCGATCGAAGATGGAATAGATGACATAACTTGAGGTTGAGGTGGGAACGATGGTGTACCTTCTTCATCACATGTGAGTGATGATGTACTCTCAACTTGAGATGTGGTAGATGGTGTCCCTACATGTTGACTTGCGGTAAAGGACGTGTCTCCAACTATGGTATTCAAATCTCTCGTACCACAAAGTTTTTGCATTCATTCTCTTTGTGCCGCCAATACCATATCTCTTTGTGATGGTTGTGGTTCCTCTTCAATTGGTATGTCTTCATTTATCGTGTCCAATTTCCTCTTCTCATGAAGTTCCCTCATAGCCATTGCTTTCTTTTCATTCTTAGCTTCTATCTCTTCCTGTGTTGGTTTAATTCTTGATCGTTTCCTTGGCATGACAGAGAATTTATCTGTAGCATGATAAAGAGACCAATATTAGTTCCTAGGAAATGAATACATGATAATAGTGGGATTGTATTTTTTTTATGTTGTAAGGATTTATTCTTGTATAGTTTGACATCATGGTATGAACTAAGGTTTGTTTATTACACATAATTATTAAAGAGCCCAAGTGTAGAAAATATACATGGCATCATGTGAGATTGTAGGTTGCTTTCTTGATTGGGAATGTGTCTCTTTTAAACATGTATGATAAAGCATGATAAAGTAATTCAATCCAAAATAAGGAAAATGTAAAGAACATGCATGTAAAGACTTGACATACCTAAAAAATGAAGATTTGAATGGAGAGAGTACCCAATTATGTAGTGTTTTTATCTTCTTGCATCAAACTCCTCAACAATTTGAGTTTTTCACCACTTGCTTCCTTTTCAATGTTAAATTCTTAAAATTGAATCACAATTAATATTGCAACACTACAAAAATTGAAACTTGAATAGATATATATCAAACTTGGTGTGAAAACTATGTTATTTCCTCCTTCTCAAGTTGGCAAAGTAGAAAAGGTGGTGGAAAGATCATGCAAAGGTGGTACAATGTGTCAAATGTGCATGTGAACTTCCCAATAGCATGAAAGCACTTCTTTTTTGTCAGAGCACGCGCAGAATCAGTAAGAAAATAGAGCATGTGGGCCTGGATCACAAGGGTAACCACTTTTTTACCATTTCAAAAGAAATACAAAATGCGAGCGCGTTATAACACGCTCGCATTTTGTCCTGCTATAGATTCATCACATCCTTTGCATTGATCACATCTTTTTCTTGCAAGGGCTTGCCAGATGCTCTACCATATGATAGGCATAACAATGAAGGGGCAAGCCCTCATAATCAAGTTTGTGATAGAAAATGCCCTCAACCCTCAACGTCAAACCCTAATCCCTAAACTCTCAACTCTGATCCCTCGACCCTCAACCCTCAATGTCAAATCCTAATCCCTCAACCCTCAACCCTCAACATCAAATCCTAATCCCTCAACCCTAATCCGTCATCCCTAACCGTTAAATCCTAATCCCTTAACCCTAATCCATCATCCCTCAACTCTAATCCCTCATCCCTAAACCCTAAATGCTATCCCTAATCCTACACCCTCAACAGACTTGATACTATACCTTAAACTCTAATCCCTTATCCCTAAACCCCCCAACCCTATCCCTAATCCTTACAACCCTCAACCCTAATCCCTCAACCCTTAACTCTGATCCATCAACCCTCAACACTATACCTTAAACCCTAATCCCTTCAACCTCAACCCTATCCCTAAACCCTTGACCCTCGAACCTCAACCCTCAACCCTCGACGTCAAACCCTAATCCCTCAACCCTTAACTCTGATCCCTCATCTCTCAACCCTAACCCTAAACCCTAAACCCTCAACATCAAATCCTAATCCCTCAACCCTTCACTCTAATCCCTCAACCCTAAACCCTATCCCTAAACCCTCAACACTACACCTTAAACCCTAATCCCTCAGCCCTCAACCCTAAACCCTAATCCCTCAACCCTCAACCCTAATCTGTCATTCCTCAACTCTAATCCCTTATCCCTAAACCCTAAATGCTATCCCTATTCCTACACCCTCAACAGAATCGATACTATACCTTAAACCCTAATCCCTTATCCCTAAACCCTCCAACCCTATCCCTAATCCTACACCCTCAACAGACTCAATACTATACCTTAAACCCTAATCCCTATCCCTCAACCCTTAACCCTTAAAACTTAAACCCTATCCCTACACCCTCAACACTTGACACTATATCTTAAGCCTTAAACCCTCATCCCTAAAGCCTCAACCCTCAATCCTTAAACCTTCAACCCTAAACCCTATCCCTAATCCCTCTACCCTCGACACTCTAACCCTAACCTTGACATTAAATTCTAATCCGTCAACCCTAAACCCTAATCCTAAACCCTCAACCCTCAACCCTCAACACTATACCTTAAACCCTAATCCCTCAACCCTCAACCCTAAACCTTATCCCTAAACCCTAATCCCTCAACCTTTAACCCTAATCCATCATCCCTCAACTCTAATCCCTCATCCCTAAACCCTAAATGCTATCCCTATTCCTAAACCCTCAACAGACTCGATACTATACCTTAAACTCTAATCCCTTATCCCTAAACCCTCCAACCCTATCCCTAATCCTTATACCCTCCACACTCTACTTTAACCCTAATTCCTTGACCCTCAACCCTATCCCTAAACCCTTGACCCTCGAACCTCAACCCTCAACCCTCAACATCAAACCCTAATCCCCCAACCCTTAACTCTGATCCCTTGACCTTCAACCCTAACCCTAAACCCTAAACCCTCAACGTTAAATTCTAATCCCTCAACCCTTCACTCTAATCCCTCAACCCTAAACCCTATCCCTAAACCCTCAACACTATACCTTAAACCCTAATCCCTCAACCCTAACCCTAAACCTTGTCCCTAAACCCTAATCCCTCAACCCTCAACCCTAATCTGTCATCCGTCATCCCTCAACTCTAATCCCTCATTCCTAAACCCTAAACACTATCCCTATTCCTAGACCCTCAATAGGCTCGATACTATACCTTAAACCCTAATCCCTCTACCCTCGACACTCTTATTTAACCCTAATCCCTTGACCATTAACCCTATCCCTCAACCTCAACCCTCAACCCTCAATCCTCAACTCTCAACATTAAACCCTAATTCATCAACCCTAAACCCTAATCCTTCAAACCTAAACCCTATCCCTAAACCATCAACCCTCAACACTATACCTTAAACCCTAATCCCTCAACCCTCAACCCTAAACCTTATCCCTAAACCCTAATCCCTCAACCCTCAACCCTAATCCATCATCCCTCAACTCTAATCCCTCATCCCTAAACCCTAAATGCTATCCCTATTCCTAAACCCTCAATAGACTCGATACTATACCTTAAACTCTAATCCCTTATCCCTAAACCCTCCAACCCTATCCCTAATCCTTATACCCTCCACACTCAACTTTAACCCTAATTCCTCGACCCTTAACCGTATCCCTAAACCCTTGACCCTCAACCCTCAACATCAAACCCTAATCCCTCAACCCTTAACTCTAATCCCTCGACCTTCAACCCTAACCCTAAACCCTAAACCCTCAACGTCAAATTCTAATCCCTCAACCCTTCACTCTAATCCGTCAACCCTAAACCCTATCCCTAAACCCTCAACACTATACCTTAAACCCTAATCCCTCAACCCTAACCCTAAACCTTGTCCCTAAACCCTAATGCCTCAACCCTCAACCCTAATTTGTCATTCGTCATCCCTCAACTCTAATCCCTCATTCCTAAACCCTAAATGCTATCCCTTTTCCTAGACCCTCAACAGGCTCGATACTCTACCTTAAACCCTAATCCCTCTACCCTCGACACTCTTATTTAACCCTAATCCCTTGACCATTAACCCTATCCCTCAACGTCAACCCTCAACCCTCAACCCTCAACTCTCAACATTAAACCCTAATTCATCAACCCTAAACTCTAATCCCTCAAACCTAAACCCTATCCCTAAACCATCAACCCTCAACACTATACCTTAAACCCTAATCCCTCAACCCTCAACCCTAAACCTTATCCCTAAACCCTAATCCCTCAACCCTCAACCCTAATCCATCATCCCTCAACTCTAATCCCTCATCCCTAAACCCTAAATGCTATCCCTATTCCTAAACCCTCAACAGACTTGATACTATACCTTAAACTCTAATCCCTTATCCCTAAACCCTCCAACCCTATCACTAATCCTTATACCCTCCACACTCTACTTTAACCCTAATTCCTCGACCCTCAACCCTATCCCTAAACCCTTGACCCTTGAACCTCAACCCTCAACCATTAACATCAAACCCTAATCCCTCAACCCTTAACTCTGATCCCTCGACCTTCAACCCTAATCCTAAACCCTAAACCCTCAATGTCAAATTCTAATCCCTCAACCCTTTACTCTAATCCCTCAACCCTAAACCCTATCCCTAAACCCTCAACACTATACCTTAAACCCTAATCCCTCAACCCTAACCCTAAACCTTGTCCCTAAACCCTAATCCCTCAACCCTCAACCCTAATCTGTCATCTGTCATCCCTCAACTCTAATCCCTCATTCCTAAACCCTAAACGCTATCCCTATTCCTAGACCCTCAACAGGCTCGATACTATACCTTAAACCCTAATCCCTCTACCCTCGACACTCTTATTTAACCCTAATCCCTTGACCATTAACCCTATCCCTCAACCTCAACCCTCAACTCTCAACATTAAACCCTAATTCATCAACCCTAAACCTTAATTCCTCAAACCTAAACCCTATCCCTAAACCATCAACCCTCAACACTATACCTTAAACCTTAATCCCTCAACCCTCAACCCTAAACCTTATCCTAAACACTAATCCCTCAACCCTCAACCCTAATCCATCATCCCTCAACTCTAATCCCTCATCCCTAAACCCTAAATGCTATCCCTATTCCTAAACCCTCAATAGACTTGATACTATACCTTAAACTCTAATCCCTTATCCCTAAACCCTCCAACCCTATCCCTAATCCTTATACCCTCCACACTCAACTTTAACCCTAATTCCTTGACCCTCAACCCTATCCCTAAACCCTTGACCCTCGAACCTCAACCCTCAATGCTCAACATCAAACCCTAATCCCTCAACCCTTAACTCTGATCCCTCGACCTTCAACCCTAACCCTAAACCCTAAACCCTCAACATCAAATTCTAATCCCTCAACCCTTCACTCTAATCCCTCAACCCTAAACCCTATCCCTAAACCCTCAACACTATACCTTAAACCCTAATCCCTCAACCCTAACCCTAAACCTTGTCCCTAAACCCTAATGCCTCAACCCTCAACCCTAATATGTCATCCGTCATCCCTCAAATCTAATCCCTCATTCCTAAATCCTAAATGCTATCCCTATTCCTAGACCCTCAATAGGCTCGATACTATACCTTAAACCCTAATCCCTCTACCCTCGACACTCTTATTTAACCCTAATCCCTTGACCATTAACCCTATCCCTCAACCTCAACCCTCAACCCTTAACCCTCAACTCTCAACATTAAACCCTAATTCATCAACCCTAAACCCTAATCCCTCAAACCTAAACCCTATCCCTAAACCATCAACCCTCAACACTATACCTTAAACCCTAATCCCTCAACCCTCAACCCTAAACCTTATCCCTAAACCCTAATCCCTCAACCCTCAACCCTAATCCCTCATCCCTCAACTCTAATCCCTCATCCCTCAACCCTAAATGCTATCCCTATTCCTAAACCCTCAACAAACTCGATACTATACCTTAAACTCTAATCCCTTATCCCTAAACCTTCCAACCCTATCCCTAATCCTTACACCCTCCACACTCTACTTTAACCCTAATCCCTTCAACCTCAACCCTATCCCTAAACCCTTGACCCTCGAACCTCAACCCTCAACCCTCGACGTCAAACCCTATTCCCTCAACCCTTAACTCTGATCCCTCATCTCTCAACCCTAACCCTAAACCTAAACCCTAAACCATAAATCCTCAACCCTCAACGTCAAATCCTAATCCCTCAACCCTAAACCCTATCCCTAAACCCTCAACACTATACCGTAAACCCTAATCCCTCAGCCCTCAACCCTAAACCTTATCCCTAAACCCTAATCCCTCAACCCTCAACCCTAATCCCTCATCCCTCAACTCTAATCCCTCATCCCTAAACCCTAAATGCTATCCCTATTCCTACACCCTCAACAGAATCGATACTATACCTTAAACCCTAATCCCTTATCCCTTAACCCTCAAACCCTATCCCTAATCCTTATACCCTCCACACTCTACTTTAACCCTAATTCCTCGACCCTCAACCCTATCCCTAAACCCTTGACCCTCAAACCTCAACCCTCAACTCTCAACGTCAAACCCTAATCCCTCAACCCTTAACTCTGATCCCTCGACCCTCAACACTATACCTTAAACCCTTATCCCTATCCCTCAACCCTGAACCCTTAAAACTTAAACCCTATCCCTACACCCTCAACACTTGACACTATATCTTAAGCCTTAAACCCTCATCCCTAAAGCCTCAACCCTCAATCCTTAAACCTTCAACCCTAAACCCTATCCCTAATCCCTCTACCCTCAACACTCTAACCCTAACCTCGACATTAAATGGTAATTCGTCATCCTAAACCCTCAACCCTCAACACTATACCTTAAACCCTAATCCCTCAACCCTCAACCCTAAACCTTATCCCTAAACCCTAATCCCTCAACCCTCAACCCTAATCCATCATCCCTCAACTATAATCCCTCATCCCTAATCCCTAAATGCTATCCCTATTCCTAAACCCTCAACAGACTCGATACTATACCTTAAACGCTAATCCCTTATCCCTAAACCCTCCAACCCTATCCCTAATCCTTACACCCTGCACACTCTACTTTAACCCTAATCCCTCGACCCTAAACCCTATCCCTAAACCCTTGACCCTTGAACCTCAACCCTCAACCCTCAATGTCAAACCCTAATCCCTCAACCCTTAACTTTGACCCCTCAACCCTCAACCCTATCTCTAAACCCTAAACCCTCAACCGTAATCTGTCATCCCTCATCCCTAAACCTTAAATGCTATCCCTATTCCTAGACCTCAACGGGCTCGATACTATACCTTAAACGCTAATCCCTTATCCCTAAACCATCCAACTCTATCCCTTATCCCTTAACCCTCATGATTAATAGCCTTGAATGTAAAAAAATTTGAGTGGGACATAACGCGAGCGCATTATAACGCGCTCGCGTTATGTCAAACATGACAAAAGACAGACTTGCGGGAAAGAAAAATGCAAGGCAAAACATAACGCGAGCGTGTTATAACGCGCTCGCGTTTGAATCCCAAGCCTTGGGCTTGGGATTTACTTTGGATTTCCAACCCAAAGGCTTGGAGTGCCTTATGAACAGTCACAGACGTGTTTTTCTATATTCTTCAAAATTTCACATAATTTCGTTCGTGCTAACCCTCAGATTTGCACGTGTTTCAAGGTTGAACAAATCAAACACATGGGTAATGTTAGGCTTTCTCTTAGCTATTTGACGATGTGATTTTTTTCACATTTTAACAATGTTAAGCTTTTCATCTTTAATTTCTTTTGTTTGTGTGTCCGTTTTTGGGCAAAAACCATTGTTTGGTCTTTTTTTCATTGTAAAATAACTATTCATTCAAATTTCAAAAAAATTACATATTTAGAAACTAGACTCCATTCTACAAATATTAAAAAAATAAAAAAATGATTTTCAATTAGTTTTCAAAATTTATAGGGGTAGCACGGCCAAAATTCTATTTTTAGGATGTGTCCACTTTAAAAATTAGTAAAAAATCAAATATTCATCAAAAAATTATTAGAAAAATCGGGCATAAACTACATGCTATTAGCTAATTTCTCATTGAAGCAATTTTAAAAATACCAAATAAAAGTTGACCTTTTGAGGGAGCCACAAAACATGCTATGTTATGTTTTTTTGACAGAAACAACACAAATTTTTGTGGCTCCCTCTTTTTAACCCCTTAATCTATGCCATTTTCAAAACAAAATAGTAGTTTAGAAAGTGGACTCGGAGCACTATGAACATTGTTTTGGTTGCATCTCCAAATTTTGAGTGTAACTATGCTCAATTTCTCATCCAAGGCCAGTATTTCCTGATTTCAAAAAAAAAAAAAGTGGCCACTTAAGACCCCTTTTTGGCCCCCCATCTTCTTGCACTTACCCATGAAATAGAGATGAAAACCAAACCATGCTATGCTAGGACATTCTACAACTTCACAAAGTCAGTGCTAATCTTCAAAGGAATAGGAAATCAAAAACATGAACTAGTTGACATGCACTTCAAGGGATGCAACACATCACAGTAACAAGTCAAGATGACATCCAGAAGATTACTCAAGATTTACTATGTAGCTTTAATCTGTATCTATATTGCATTCAATATTCAAATGTGAACTTATTTACAATTTGACATTGACAAACTACCATGACATTCAATAGTCCTATCTCAATTTAAGTTCTTAATGATTTTACAAAGTGCAATCCACCTCCTTTTATAGAGTAGGGAAGGGATGAGGTTATAAAAGATCCTGTGGTAAGGATTCATCCATTAAAATCAATGGTCCATATTACATTGACCAAGTCAACAGACCAAAACATGTGGCACGGGTTGCCATTTGGTAACCATATGGTGAAGTATAGTAGTCCTTCTAGAATATTCTTCAAAATTATGTTGACTTAGCTAGCTTATCCATATGCCCTACATCTTTGATCATTCCTCCTCATATGTGGATGGGTCATATTTTGTATGCACATTAATAGTCCCCCTGATAGCTTCATATGTTTGGACTATTCTTTCTATTTCCCCTCCATCTTGTACCTTAGCCTTCTTAAAGGCATGTCCTTAGGTATTGAATTGAGTTTGCAAGGATATCCATTTATTCCTCCTTCTATTTAGTACCTCATTGTACTTCTCTATCTTGGCTCTCATTCTCATAGCCTTGTGAATTATATCCTCAAAGAAATGGTTGAGAGGATCATCTGATGCAAGACCAAAATTATTTTGGAAGGATTTGGTGGCAAAGTCCACATCTTGGTTCTCTATCTTTCCTTTAATCTTGTCTTCAAGGGCTTCCAAAATCTCTATCTCCTATGATAAGAGCCCGTGTAATTTGACACTGATATCTTTGGATTTAGCATTACATTTCTTTAGAACACCCACCTCAAATTTTGTGTCTTCATACCATATATCTAATAGCTGTGAAGTCTAAACTATTAGGATATTATTAGATATCAGGATATTCACATCTACTTTCTTCATCTCAGAAAGAGCAGTCAAATGTTTATCAAATTTCATGGACCTTTGTGCAATCTCTTTCTACATCTTATCAACCTTGCTCTTTAAAGTACTAAGTGAGTCCTAATTGGTAAGTGAGGTCTTTATCACCTATTCTCCTTAAGATAGGAACTAGATAAACCATTTGTCTAGCACCTATGATTGGTGCTTCAAGACATCCAACCCCGTGATCTCATCCTGTGACACTATTGCTGGTGGGGTGGATGTTGAAATGGGGATATTACTGGGTTCCACTAATCCCTTTATGAATGTCTACATTTGAGTAATGTGCTCTTTATGCTCCTTATTCTTTACCTTTTCCTTTTCTATCCTGGCCAATAAGGTATCTATGATATCCTTGGCTTCTTGGCCTTCTTGTTGTTTAGTAGAAAAGCCTAGGTCTACAGTGGTTATCTGAAACTCACCTACACTTATTTCACCTTTAGCTTTATTTACAATAGGTACAACTATTTGGGCCATTCTTTTCCTTGTTGTAGGATCTCTCTTTGTTGCAGAGGTAGCCCTGGCTCTCCTCTTTGGTTGGCTACTTCAGCTGAAAATAATGAAGACATATTAAAATTTGAAGAATCAAAGAATGTAGGTGGATTCACCTCATGCTAAAGCCAATATGGTACATCATCTTTGGGCCCTTCTTGGTCTATATGCTCAACGTGAGCATCATGTGACTCTGAGTTTTTCTCCTCCAAAGCATTATCGTCCATTCTTTGCTCTTTTTCTTCTACTTCCCCAATGTGACTTCTGTCATCCACTTTATGTTGTTCATCATGTGTGGGGTTCTCCTCTGATGTTTTCATACCTTGATCAAGTATCATTTGTTCATATTGAGGTGGAGGTGGATCCATATCAGGTCCCTGATCACCAAGATCCTAGATATTCTAATGATCTATTCAGTTATCTTCATCCACCTTTTGATATTCTTTATTATCATCTCCCTTCATTGGACCTTCCTGTCCATATTCTGACATGTTTGTATCCTTATTATCTTGGGTTTCAGATGTGATATTGGGACCTAATTTTCTAGATGCATCAGTTATCTTTTCTTCTTCAACACTCCCTTGTTTAGTGCCTTGAGCATCTAGCTAATTAGATATTTCCATATGCATGTCCATAGCATCTTTTGCCTTATTATGCTCTAGGATTGCATCCTTATCTTTGTTTGTATCATCATCACCCTAATTTGCTAAATTAATAAATGTTGGGCTTGTCACATGACCAATTAATCCCTCTAGGCCAATTTTTTGTACTATGGCCTTTGGATTATCTTCTTCTATATCCTCCTCCCTTTCTTGCTGTACTATGGGAGTATTTTGAGGTGTTACCATTGTATTCTTTACCAATGATTCAATGGGGCTAGTAGACACCTCATCTACTACCTCATCATTAGAAAGGTCTATTGTTTTATCTAGAGGTAGAGGCTTATCACCCTCTCTTTTCTTGTCCTCCTCCCTAAGTTCCTCTACTAATTCAGTCTAAAATTTAACAATGGTGGGGATAGAAACATCATGCTGTAAGTTTTTTTGAATCTCCTCACCTCATTGGCCTTTAAGCACAATGTTTGGGCATTTTTCAATAGATCCCCTCATTGTTGATGCTTGGCCCTTTTGTTTGGGAACCTTTTCTCCCACTGGTGCACCTTCATCTTTCTTTCTCATCTTTATTACCAAGGGCCCCTCATCATCATCACTTTCCTCCAAATCCTCATAAGTGATGCCATGTTCTACTATATGCTCAGGTTGCTTCTCGGGCTTCTTGGATGTTGTAGCAATAGAGGTTGAGGCTGGTGTTTTCTGAGGTGAGGGCTTTGGAGTTATCTTGACACCAATCTTCATCCCTCCCCTCTTGGTTTCCTTAGATGAGCCTTCCTATATTCTCTTCTCTAGAGATTGTCTCTTATCTTTAATGAAGTCATCATAATCTTCCTTTACTAATTCTTGTCTCTTCATTTTATTATCAATGGTCATAACCACCCCCTTGGCCTTGAGCGCAACAACCTCCTTCTCTACCCAAGCTCTGGTCAGTTGCATGACCCACTGAGTTATTATCTCTATTGAGGTTTACTCTAGCTAGCTCCAATCAGGTGAGGAGATCGTCTCATTGTATATCATTTTGTCCTCATATTCTTGAGAGATGATTACCTCATCATCTTCATGCAGTTGTGGGGGGACTGGAATACAATCCAAGGTAAATATTTGTCTCAGTGTGAGCCTTTGGTAGCTCACCCTTCTGACTTAAACATCATTAGGGCAATCAGCCCAATAATCTTCTATGTGCACCTAGTGCACAAGCTTTTTATACAATGCCTCCATCCTATGATAAGGATCATACTACCTTGATAAGGAGAAAGTCTGCAAACACATCAGCTATAGTCCTCCTATGACCTCTTTAGTTGTTTCTACATTAGGGCACATATACCATCAATGCCGACCAACAACACAACCTCAACATGATCCAAGAACCTTCACAAGCTTGCCTGAATGACCAGGTACATCCGCATTTCCTCTACTCACTGGAATCTCTTCTCTTCCTCATCTGGAACTTCAAGAACACAGTCTATCGCCACTGTCATACTACAAGAGGTGCTTCTAAACCTCAAAAAGCACGTACCAATCAAGATGACACATCACAAGGACATCCTAAACACTCTATCCAATCTGCAGAATAGGACAATGCACTTCCGGATCTCACCGAACCTTTTTGCAACACTCTATCACTCTAGAGCATCTGCCAGAACTGGTTCTACTTGACCAATCACAACTTCTTCATATCTTCATGTGGACCTCTAAAATCTTAACTGGAGCATCTTAAGACTCATATCTACGAACCCTTTAATCCGTGTCCTCTAATCCTCAACCTATTTAGTACTTTTGTCTTCTTCTCATTACTGTTCTTCATTATTCCTGATTGAGACTAATTTTCTCAATATCCTCAGCACACAGCTCATCCAATCCTTCTTGTCAATGCAATATGAGTATGTTGACATCAATGACAACACTGGTTATCCTCATACTTGCAACAATCTCCCCCTTTGTCATTGATGGAAACATATGATGTGAAAAACCATCAAGACAAGAACTTCTCCTTTCTATCACAGCTCCCCCTATCAGCAACAACTCTTCACATGTCTTCTCTTCCTTTACTACTCCCCCTTTGATCATCAACCACTTGTTTTTCACATGTCTTCTCTCCCCCTTTGACATCAATGGCAAAGGGCTCATACTTGCAATTCTAACATATCAGAATCATACCAGTTGCTCCCCCTTAGTAGCAGCTCCCCAACATCAATCCAGATCACAAGATGTGACTGTGATATCCACCGAACTAATGCACATTAGTGCATCCTAGTTCATCACCGGAGGGGCCATGACCCCTAACTTCTCCCAGAGATACTCAAAAGAGTCCTTGGGAAGAGGTTTAGTAAAGATATCTGCAATCTGATCCTTGGAGAGTACATACTCGAATCTAACTTCATCCTTGTTCACTTGCTCTCTCAAAAAGTGAAACTTGATAGATATGTGCTTGGTCTTAGAATGCAACACCGGATTCTTAGAAATATTTATTACACTTGAATTATCACAGAAAATTATGATAGGCTCCTCATATTCTACTTTAATGTCTCTTAACATCTGCTTTATCCATAAGATTTGAGTGCAACTACCTATTGCTGCAATGTATTCTACTTTAGTTGTAGACAGAGATATTACCTCTTGTTTCTTGCTTAGCCAAGAAACCAACCTTTTTCCCAAAAAAGAATGCTCCTCCACTTGTACTCTTCCGATCATCCACATCTCCTGCCCAATCTACATCTGTATATGCATGAAGAGAGAAATCATGATCTCTAAGATACCATAGACCATACTCAACTGTCCCCTTTAGATATCTAAAAATCCTCTTGATTGCCATAACATGAGATTCTCTAGGATCAACCTGAAATCTTGCCACAAGACCAACAACCTGCATTATATCTGGTCTAGTCTGAGTGAGATACAATTGTCCTCCAATCATTGATCTGTACCTGGTCTGATTTGTCTTAGGAGAGTCATCATCTTTGCTCAACTTACATCTGGTTGCCATAGGAGTGTTCATTGGCTTTGAATCTTCCATTCTAAATTTCCTCAATAATTATTTCACATACTTGGTTTGAGAGATAAAGATGCCTTTCTTTGTCTGAGTAATTTGCAGACCCAAGAAGAAATTCATTTCACCAAGCATTGACATTTCAAACTCACTTTTCATTTGATTTGCAAAAGTCTTACACATACTGTCTTTTCCTCCAAAGATGATATCATCAACAAATACTTCAACAATCAAGATTTTTTCCTTATCTATTTGGAAATATAGATTACTATCAGCAGTACCTTTGTTGAAACCAATCTACACAAGATGCTTATCCAACCTTTCATACCATGCTCTTGGGGCTTGCTTCAAACCATACAGTGCTTTCTTCAACTTGCAGACCATATCATCATGATCAGACAATTGAAATCCATCCGGTTGTTCAATGTATACTTCTTCTTCCAAATCACCATTTAGGAAGGTAGACTTGACATCCATCTCATATACCTTGAAGTCTTTGAAGGTAACAAATGCTAGAAATAATCTGACTGCTTCAATTCTTGCCACCAGAGCAAAGGTTTCTTCAAAATCAATTCCTTCTATTTGAGAGTAGCCTTTGCAGACCAATCTGGCTTTTTTTCTGATTACTTCACCAACTTCATTTAGTTTGTTCTAGAAGACCCATTTCCAATCACATTCTTGTTTCTAGGTCTGGGAACAAGATCCCAAGTGTGATTTTTCTCAATTTGCATCAACTCTTCTTCCATTGCTTTGGTCCAGTTTTCATCATTGCAAGATTCATTAATTGTCTTAAGTTTAATCTTTGAAATCAGACAGTATTCATTTGAATCTTGAGCAATTCTCCTCCTTGTTTGTACCCCTTTGCTTTTGTCACCTATGATCTGATCTTCATAATGGTTTAGAGTTACATACCTTGGAACTTTGGGAGTTTCTTGCACTACTATTTCTTGATTAGGGTCATTCAGACAAACTTCTTTTTCCTAATTTATCGGATCAGTCTGAATCTAAATTTCAGAGGAGGATTGAGCTCCTTACACCAGCGAATCATTCTGATCATCTTCATCATATTCATAAAACCTTGAGGGCTTCTCAATTCCTTCATCAACTTTTACATTTGTACTTTCTATTATCTTTCTCAATCTCTTATTGTAACATCGGTATGCTTTGCTTTGAGTGGAGTAACCCAAGAAAATTCCTTCATCACTTCTAGCATCAAACTTTCCTAGATCTTCATCTCTTTTGATGTAACAATTGCTACCAAACACTCTGAAATACCTCACAGTAGGAGTTATTCCAAACCAAAGTTCATAAGGAGTCTTACCAGTACTACTTCTGATTTGAACTCGATTAAGAGTATAGACTGCAGTGCTACCAGCTTCTTTCCAAAACATCTAAGGAGCATTTGCTTCCATCATCATTGTCCTGGATGCTTCCTGGATGGTCCGGTTCTTTCTCTCAACTACTCCATTCAGCTATGGAGTCCTAGGAGTAGACAACTGTCTTCTTATGCCATGCTTCTCACAAAAGTCTATGAATTCACCGTATGTGAATTCACTACCTCTATCAGTCCTCAGACATTTCAGTTTCAATCTGGTTTGATTCTCTACCATAGCTTTGAAGATTTTGAACTTCTCAAGGGCTTCTAATTTCTCTTTTAGGAAGGTAACCCACATCATCCAAGAGTGATCATCAATCAGTAACATGAAATATCTATCACCTTGCATACTCTTGATTCTTGTCAGATCACATAGATCAGTATGGACCAATTCCAATAATCTGGTAGAGGACTAATCCTTGCTTTTGAAAGAGACTCTGCTCTATTTACCTAGTTGACATTCTTTGCACAAACTATTTGTAGGTTTCACCAATTTTAGAAGATCTCTTACAGCCTGAGTATTGCTTATCTTGATGATGTTATCAAAATTCACATGACACATCCTTCTATGCCATAACCAACTCTGATCAACTTGAACAAACAGACAACTTTTATTTGAACCAACTAGATGGAAGATATTACCTTTTATTTGAGTACTGGATGCAATCTCAGTTCCTGAGCTTTCAAAGATCCTACATCTTCCATTCTTGAACTGGAGATCATAGCCTTTGTCCACCAACTAACCAACACTGAGAAGATTGTGCTTCAATCCTTCAACATATAGTACATTACCGGTTTTGCTCTTTCTATCAAAATAAATAATTCCCCTACCTCTGATTCTGCCAGCAGAATTATCACCAAACTTTACCATTCCTCCTTCATACCTTTCCAAATCTAAGAACTTGTTCTTGTCACCTATCATGTGGTGAGAACATCCACTGTCAATAACCCAATCATCCTTTTCTTCAACTTAGGCAGCCAAAGCTCTTTCCACAACCTTATGATTGACAAATTCAGAGTATATTGGATCTTCTTTCTTGATGGCAATAAACACCCATTCATTTCTAGATTTGCTTCCTATTTCTAATTCATCATCTATTACTCCTTCATTATCATCTTCTTCATGAACATAATAACAGTTCTTTTGGAACCTTTGTTTGCTAGCATTTGACCTTGCAGATCTTTCCGGACATCTTGAAGAAAAATGACCAATCGTATTGTAGTTGAAGCACTTAAAGGGTAGTTTTCCTTCATACTTACCGGATCCTCTTGGCAGTCTCTTTGCAATGAGGGCTTCAAGATGAGTTATTTCTGCTTCTTCCTCTTCCATGTCTTTCCTTGCTTGATCATACCATGACAACTTCCTTGAAGAGTTCTCTCCCAGATCAAATCTTTGTTTGCCTTTCACATAGGCACTGGCTTTGAATGCAGATTCAGTCTTGGGGTGATCATATCCAAACTCAGTCATTTCAAATGCAGCTAGTTTGCCAGCCAATTGCTCTCTTGTGACAGTTGTATGGTCTCTGAATTCATCAATGGCAGCAACCTTGATTTTGTAGGTAGTAGAAAGGGATCTGAGAATTTTGCAAACAATTTCATTTTCATCTAGAACTCCACCAGCATTCCTGATTCCACACACCAGTTCATTCACTCTTGGCATAAAGGTAGTGATATTTTCATCATCTCTCATCTTCAATCTTTCAAATTTCCCTTTCAGACTTTGCAACCTTGCACTCTTAACAAACTCATCTCCTTCATGTAGAAGTTCTAGTTTAACCCAGATCTCATATGCAGTTGGTAGGTCAATAACATTTGAGAGCTCTGAATCATTCAATGCGCTTAGAAGAGCTTCTTTGGTCTACAAATTGTTTTCAGCATCTGTGATTTCATTCAGAGTTGTCAGACCACCTTGTGGAGGTACATAAGTCTTTGTGATCATGGACAAGTATGCTTTTCCCATACACTCCAAGTGACATTTCATGTGACCTTCCCAGAGTGAGAAGTTGGTTCCATCAAACTTCAGACTATCCTTCTTGTATGATGACATCCTGGATCTCCTCAAGTGGTTAAGCTCCTTTCAGAGGAACTTGGCTCTAATACCAATTGTTAGATCTAGGGCACACAACTGAGAGGGGGGGTGAATCAGTTGTATAAAAACTTGCTTCTACTTCAAACACTTGATTCTTCTTTGTTAGTCAATAGCATATTAATTAACCATTCATCAAAGCATAAAGCAAGAAGACCAGAGCAGATAAACATCAACACATTAGACACCAAGATTTTGACGTGGAAAACCTAGTTAAGGGAAAAACCATGGGGTGATTAACCCAAGGATTATTCTCTGTTAGAAGAATAAGAAAAATGGATGGCACATGCCAATCAGGGCTCACTACCCGAGCACACTGCTCACAAAGAGGCACACTGCCTACAAAAGACACACTATCTACAAGATCATAGGTGTTACAAACTTGAACTAGAGAATGACATCTTCACTATGTCTGGATCAGTTCCATTTAAGCCCGAGACACACCTGCTCTAACTTTCGCTCTTTTGCTATACCACACTCATCCGCTCCACAACACACTTTGAAATGAATTCACAAACCTTTATTTATACAAGACATCGACTTAGGAACAATCATCTAAGTCAGCAATCAACCATAAGAACATTCACAAGATGAATAACACATCCAGTCGGCCACCACAAGAACATTCGTAAGATGAACAACTCATCCGGTCGGCTAGTCTGAACAAGAATTTCATCCAGAAGAATATCTTCAATTCCAGGCTCTACCATCAATGCCGACCAACAACACAACCTCAACATGATCCAAGAACCTTCACAGGCTTGCTTGAATGACCAAGTACATCCTCATTTCCTCTACTCACTGGAATCTCTTCTCTTCCCCATCTGAAACTTCAAGAACACAGTCTATCGCCACTGTCATACTAGAAGAGGTGCTTCTAGACCTCAAAAACCATGTACTAATCAAGATGACACATCACAAGGACATCCCAAACACTCTGTCCAATCTGTAGAATAGGACAATGCACTTTTGGATCTCACCGGACCTTTTTGCAACACTCTATCACTCCGGAGCATCTCCCAGAACCGGTTCTACTTGACCAATCACAACTTCTTCATATCTTCATGTGGACCTCTGAAATCTTAACTGGAGTATCTTAAGACTCATATCTACAAACCCTTTAATCTGCATCCTCTGATCCTGAACCTATTTAGTACTTTTGTCTTCTTCTCATTACTGTTCTTCACTGTTCCTGATTGAGACTAATTTTCTCAATATCCTCAGCACATAGCTCATCCAATCCTTCTTGTCAATGCAATATGAGTATGTTGACATCAATGACAACACTGGTTATCCTCATACTTGCAACAGTTTCCAATCGAAGCCCTCCATTCTTATGTATGTAAATGTAGGGAACTAGATGAACCAAGATCCATTCCTACCTAATGTTTCTTGAGCTTCCATGCTCATTCTTTTTGCTCTATCCTCCTCCATTGTTCAGATCAGATGCATGATGAAGTTGTCATTAACTTTCTTATAGTGTTAGAGGGATGCTCTCCTTCCTAGTTGTGGATAATGGTCCTAGATATTCATCTCCAAAATTACATCTGACCCTGCCAGCAGTCTGCAAACCATCAAATGTTCCTTTGGTTGCACATGAATATGCCACATAAGAAGACATATAGAACATTTTTTTCTTGCCTCCTAGCTTCTTCATACTTTTGTCAATACTTTCACTAATAAGTTTTGCTCACTGTGGTTTGTGATCAATGGATTCCACCATCCTCAAGAGGTCATACATCTAGCCCTCAAAATAACATGCATTCGGTCTCCCCCTCATCCAACTGAGCATAACCATCATGTATTGGTACTTAGGGGTGAAGTCAAATTTGTATAGGTGTACATGCAATTTGGCCGATGCCTTGTATGTGCTATTACTATCTCTCCAAGAGAACACAAATTTCTTGCACTCCTTGAAACTACCCTGATACTATTTCTCTAGGGCTCCCAGGTTAATCTTATACAAATTAGATCCTGATGGTAAATTGAATTGGAAGTGATACCTGCAACCAAAAAAATCCTCATACACTCTACTGCATTTCTCCACCTTTGGAGTGTGGACATTGTAATTATTAGCACACTTTGCCACTAGCTCAATGGCCTCTGTTGCATATAGGAGCCCACTGATATGCCACATGCCTAAACTATATATACTCATGAGTAAAAGATCTCCACTGCCTCTCTCTGATTTGGTTGTCCATGCATCAAGATCAGTGTTCCCTAGGTGTATATCACCTATTTTCCTTTTTTTGAATGCTAACCATCCGTGTTGTATACACATAGGTGTCAAGAACTCAGTATCTGACCTATTCCTATGAATATCCATTATATCTTGCAATGACAAGTATACATGTCTTAACCTAACATGCATTTTTAGGGTTTTAGATCTAAACATTTTGTGTACATCAGGGCATTTTACTTTCACAAAGCATACTCAAATGTCATCATATGAAATTACCATAGTGAAAACCATTTACCTATTTACCTATTAAAAAATGACAAAATGAGGGTTTCATCATTACACACCTAATTTTCATGCTTTTAAATCTACTTAATCAAGATTAGGATGTGCATGTTCACTTGTCAATCACCCTCCTCCATTTGCCATTCAATGTGCACATCATTCCATTAAGGTCACAGGTTACTGTAATGGTGGTTGTAATTGCGCAGGAGCTCTGTAATCTCTTACTAAATGATTTGATTAATGTGAAATGAGCATAAATCCCCTATTTCAATTGTTAACATCGATGAATTAGGGAGTAATTAATGTTATATCATTTGTGTCCATGGATACACATGCAGTGTTCTTCAGATCACAACAGGTGGCACCATGTGATTTGAAATTTTGAATATCAACCTACTGTTAAATGATATTTATTACAGGGTTTGCATACTTGAAAATGTCTGGGTGCCTAAACAATGTGCACACTCTTTCAGAATATGCACCTAACATCATCATGACGTAGGTCAACATTGATTGGATGTAAGAACCGAGTCATGAAAAACTAAATGTATTTCCTTTTGTTAAGATATCAGGGCATTATTATATATCCATAAGGACTAGTCAATGTGCCATGTGGCATCCTCTTATTGGTTCTTGGAAGTCTTCGTGTTATGGATCCTGAGGGTAGATATGCAGACATTAAGAAATATTTGGGTGATTAGTTATGCAAAATATCCCCCCTCTTAATCTAAAGATGAGGATGACATCACCATATCAAATGATGTTTCTAGACTAGTTATAATGTGATGTCATCATCATCTTACTGAATGTTAGGGTGCTAAGTTAATGTCTGGATATTGAAATTTATCATTATATTGCACTAGGTTAGGATATTAACTAATACCAAGATCTTAAGGAATGTGATGACCTTTCAATATCAGGTGTTGAGTATCCAGGTGATGTCATCTTATAATTGAGGTTTCTTTTCAATAGGTTAGGATGATGTCACCATCATATTAGTGAATATCTGCACATTAAGTTAATGTTCAGGTGCTCATTGTTTATACCTATGTTAGGTGTTGGGATGTCTGGGTGACATCATCACTAGATTGTTACTTCCATATGATGGTATTAGATGACATCACTAGAATATTAGCTAATATGTAGGATATTAAGAAATGTTATGACCCTTCAAAATTTTCATTGTATTTGGGTAAGTCCACATATTAGTGAATACCAGGGATGTTAAGATGAATATGCACCCTGTGGGATGTACATGCATTTCAACAATTTATCACTCTTCTAGCCAAAATTTGACGTCTGCATATTAGCAAATGTGAAGACATTGAGTTTTTCTTTGTTAAAACTAATGTTCAAGATATTAACGAATATCTGGGATATTAGGGAATGTGATGATATCCCTATGACTATTTGACCAAACTTTGACTAGACATAACTTCTCACTCTTAGGGAATTTTGGTGTGATCCAAAAGGTAAACCTACTTAAAATTTTGCATTCTTTCACTTGATATAGTTTGTGGTAACAAAATTTGACTTTGAAAATTAACCTCTCCTTTTGAGGTCTTGATAACTCTTTTTACCATACCGCCCAAAGCAAGGGACAAGCAAACAAATGAAGAGTTGGGTCCCAATTTTGCTGGGGCAAAATGGTGCGTGTTGTGTAACCACACAACAAATGTAAAGATAAGTGTGAAGTAAAAAGTAGAGAAGAGCAAAGGATGTTTATTGTGCTTCGATGGAACTGAACTTTGGCATAGTGTAGATGTTTCTATCTTAGTTCACCAAATCTGGCAGTGAGCCACCCAATGGTAGTGAGCCACCACATTGGCAGTGAGCCTCTTTTTTTGTAGTGAGCAATCTAGGTAGTGAGCCCTAAGGCAGTAAGCCTTTGATTTTTGGTATTGTTATTACATATTATATTGTGAGTTAACACTCACCATGGTTTTTCTCTTATTGGGTTTTCCATGTAAAAAATCTAGTGTCTCATGTCTTAAATGTGTGAATGTGTTAAGTTTTTGATTTCATGCTTTCATGCTTAAATACAATAATAGTGATTAAGTGGTTGGTGTTTTAATGGTTTTGAAATATTGGTTACAACTGATTCACCCCCTACCTCTTAGTTGTCTTTCCCTTTTCAACATGATTAACTCATGGTGATGCATGGTATTATTTTCTATGGTTTTTTCCTGATCCTTTTAGTCTAGGGGGTTCTTTTAATATTGATTGCTCTTTAGGTATTGTTTGCTGAATAGGAGGGCCAACCAATCTAGATAGTAATTGTGCTTTGTAATGTCGATATTCCAAGAAAAGTTGATATGTTCGTGGTTCAGGTTCTTCAGTAGGTTTGGGCCAAAAGTAATCAAGGATGACATTCTTTTGAGTAACCATAGGTTTCCATAGACTATGGTGAATGGTATGTGTACTCCCATGGTGAGCAATTTAAGCATTTATGTATTGTTGAAGGAATAGCATTCATAGCCTTGAGCCATGGATGACCTAGTTTCACACAGAAGAGGTCAGATATTGGGATAATGTCAAATGATTGTTCCAAGGCTTTGTCAAACACTCGGACCACTATGGAAATCTTCCCTAAAGCTAAGATAATAGCTCCATTATGTGTTTTTATCATCATGTTGGTAGGTTCATAAGTTTCCTATATCAAATTGTTTGAATAGAGGAACTCTTCCATTGTGATGTTAGTTATGCAATTTGGATCAACAATGGCACCTTTTACAAAAGTGCCCATTATGCTTACTTCAATGTAAAGGGGACCTTCAACATTCCCTATTGTTCTATCATGTGGTGTGAATGTAATATTAGGTTAAGGAATCTTCCTTTTCCTACCAGGATGAGGAGGGACCATAGCATTATTTTTACGATGAAAAGCCATAGATGTGGGACTATTTCACACCTAAAACACTTGTTTTAAGGAAGCAAGTAACAATACACACAAAGTCCACAAAAAATAAAGAGAATAGGAGGAAAGAGTACAAAACAATAAGGCCCAATTGATGGTTTTAAAAGTTTTGATCAAGAAAGTATGAACAAAGTGTATAAACACCTAGTGTTGAAATACACAATGTGTATTTAAAAATATGCTAATTTTCACAAAATGCTATGAATTGATGCAAAAATTTTAAATGGGAAATGAATATATGCTTGAATATGAGTGAAATATCTGAAATACAAGATATCTAAGATGAATGCAATGAAACAACACTAATCTATGCTTGTTTATGCTCCTAAAATGCTCAATTTTTGTTTGCTTTTTCAATGCAAATGCACAAAATATGTTATCAAATTATGAGATTAATGAGGGGCAGCAACTTAAAACCTTTTAATCAGTCCAATAATGTAGGAAAATTTGTCACAACACACCAAGCTTGCAATGGTATATGAAAGATTAGCTAAAATGTAGTAAAAATACTAGTAGAGAAATAACAATATATGACTAAAAAAACTACTAAAAACTACTTATAAATTACCAAACATGGTCACGTGACCATTAGTAGTTTATTGCCAGTCATTTACAACATAACCAAATTGATGACTCAACCATTTTTAGTCATTTATTGGTTGTTTTGATTGATCAATTTGGTAGTATATTTAGTCATTGATTTAGTCATTAATTGTTGTAATTTGGTCACTTATTTAGTCCTTTATTTTACATTGATATAGTCATTGATTGATGTTAACTGGTCACTTATTTAGTCATTTTTATTCATGGATTTCTGTCCATTGGTAGTTTATTTAGTCATTAATTTTAATCATCATTTTGATCAATTTGGTAGTATATTTAGTCAGTTTTATTCACAAATTTAAAACTGGTCATATATTTAGTCATATTTATACACTGTTCATTGATTTTTGTCAATTGGTAGTATATTTAGTCATATTTATTCACTGTCAATGATTTTATGAATTGGTACTATATTTAGCCAATTTAATTATTAATTGACATCAATTAGTAGTATATTTAGTCATTTCAATTGACTGATATTTGAGGATTTAAACATAAAACACAAAAATACACATCATAATCATCAATTAATTTCATACAATATAAAGATAGCTATTGAGAAGGCAAAATTGCTGAACTTTATTAAAAGAAAGGTGTTCTTACAATTTGCACAAGTATGAAATATCTATCTTGCCTGAAAAATACTTAGAAAAAAAGTATTACAATGTTTATTTTTAGTCACAAGAATGAAAATATGATTGAGTTACAATGCACATAAATGACGAGAAAGAATTAACTTCTCCAAGTTTACAATGCTTTGCCAAAAAGTGAACTGTCAGTAACTGATTCTCAACCAGCATAACTACTACCACAAGTCATCTAATTTGCCCCATCAGTCTAGCACTTGTCCTTCTTGACTGCAACCAAAGGAAATACACTATCATATGTAGTCAGGTCTGTGATAGGATATTCATAATGTGAAACATGGATTAGATCAGGATTCCTTAATGAAAAATCACTATATTCTTGTGTCTTGTATTGTCATCAACACTGCTTATGGGACATGTTTTTATTGAGTTTGAAGATATTAGGTCCTCTTAGGGCATGAAATCATATTCTTCCTGTAATATTAGAAAATGTCCCCTTGGGGGCTTTTCCCTCTTAAGGTTGAGCTCCCAGGTCTTTAATATGCATTTAGGACATCTTGCATCATATTTTGGCATCCCGATGAGAAAAATCCTTAGTTTCATGATGAATGGGACCTAGGGGGATCCCTTGAGATAAACCCTACCCAAAATAGGGGGAGGACTTGGGCACTTGCACCCTAGTCTTGCCCTATTTTGGGTCAGGCCCAATTTCAAAGTGTCAGTTTGTGACCATTATTTAGGTCCTATGCCAACACGGTAAGTTTCAATTATGAAATTCTTGGCAGGAATGTTTGTAGTTGCATATATAAGCATGTTTAGGCATTCATTTGTAAACTAGATGGACATTAGATGGCTATTATGAACTTTATGTATTCTTGTGATTAGAGCATTCAAAATATTCATTGTGTTGCAGAGCAGAGCATTGTTGTTGTGTTTGTATTTGCAGATTTGAGCATCGATCTCCTCATGGCATGAAGAGCTTCTTCCTCCCATGAGATCTTCACTACAAGGTGATATCATTTGTGTTTTCAAGCATTCATCATTTGGTTTTTGCCTCTATCTTTCAAGGACATGCACTCTCTATTTGACAACAGTGTTTGGAAGACTTGAATGTCTCTCTAGGGCTTGACTGAGGCAAGCCTCTAAACACCACAACCCCCTCCCAATTTTTCCATGATTGCAGGTTATAGTTTGAAGAAGTAGGAAAAGTGGAGTTGCAGGAGAGTGTTACAAAGTGTCAAAATTGTAGATCAAAGCTGAAAATAGGGATCTAGACTTGGGTGGTCACTCATTAGTCCTCCAGATCCTGCAACAAAAGAATCTCTGGGACAACAAGAACAAGTTGCAGATAAAGTTCCCAAATCCTAACAAAAAGCATGGTACTAGACTAGGTCACCCACTCATTAGTCCCTAACTATTCCACTTCTCAAACTTTGAAAATTGGTACACATTTGTCTGTTATTTTACATCTTTCTGTAGCAGCATTTTCTGTAACTTGTCTACTTGCTTCCGTATTTGCATAATTAGGGTTTTAAGCATAATTGGGCATAATCAAGCAATCAAATCACACAAATCCAAATTTTCCTACATTGTAAGTGACTAAGGGCCTGATGGTGGATTTTTACTTGACTCAAGGTCCTTGAATGCTTTAGGGTGAAAGGAGGATACACATATAAACCATTAAAAACCCTCTATCCAAAATTTACCCTAAACATTTTGGTGAACCCACATTTTTAATGAATTTGGCACCTTGCTGAGTGTTTTGCTTCAAATTTACATTGATTTCATTCATTCATTTCATTTTTCATCTTATTGCATTTGGAAGATTACAAAAAAATTGAAATTTTTTTTAAAATTTTGAAAAAAAATTACACTCTAGGGTTTGCATTTTCATATAATTTTCATCAATTAATTTGGATTTCATTAAATTTCTGATTTTGCATTAGATCTGAGATAAATTGCAGAAAATTACAAAAATTCAGTCACTTGCATGGCATTTTCATCATAAAATTGCTAGGGTTTTGTTAGAAATTTTGAATTTTTCATATAACCTAGTAATTTCAAAAACTAGGGTTTGTAGGTAAAATTTTGTTTTAGATTTTTATGCTGATCTTAGACACTCATTTGAATTTATATTTGTCTATAGTGTTTCATTTTAGTGTAAATTTGCATTTAGATCTAAAAAAATTGTAACAAAAACTAGCATTTTTCATTAATTTTTCATTAGATTTTGGTGTAGTCACGGTAGGAGGGTTCATAGAATGAACTATCTGGACCATGCAACAAGAGTAAACATAATGGAAACAACTTAGATAAATGAAACAAATTTAGATTTAGTCATTCAATATATCATAGAATTCGAATAGAGATCAACTGACAAGATGCAGGCTTACAATTAGGGCTCAAAGGCTTGATTACATACACGCGCAAGATAAAGCTTTGAAGATCCTCATAGAAATCTAAACTATTAGACACTATTATGTGAATCACTTCTCTCCTAAGGATCTATTACATCAATATATATATCAAGTCCAGATCAAAAGATTCCTCTGCGTCAGCCAAAGGTCACAAACTCCAATGAAGGGTTGTAACATGTGTACACAGATAGGTCAGGCCTAATTGCATAGAACACCTCTAGAAAATGGATGGAATGATGTACATATCTTCTAGGAAGGTTGGCCACAAACCAAAGATCATTGAATGATGTGTCATTGGGCTTCATAGATCAGGAAATGCTTCTACAGGTTTCTCCTTTAGTTGGTTGTCTATGATTATCAAGATGCTTTGTTCTGAGAAACAATCAATCTTCGGATAGCGATATCTTTCCAATAGTGATGTGTGGACCTCTAAATTCTAGATATGATGTAGATGAATGAATTTAGATGCTAAGTCCATCTCTGTAAGATTTGAAATGTAGCTGGACCAAAATACAAAAACTACTTCTAATTGAACTACTTGAATTGAACTAGAAAATGAAAAGGAACAAACTAAACTATAAACTAAAATGCAAATGTTTTTGGTTGATACAAGATTGCTCTTTAAGTAGGGATGCTCTTGCATCAAACATTCAGGGTTATTGAAAAAAGTGAGTCCCTCACTTTGTTGGGGCTAGGGGAGAACCAAGATGGTCCACCTCAGCTTGAGAAATCCATGATGAATCTTCTTCCGGTCTGCCTTTCCACTTCACAAGATATTCCTTGTATTGTCTTCCTCTAGTGTTCCATCCAACTCTGATGTCCAAAATGTCTTCAATATGATCTGGTGCTTATTGTAGTAATTGCTTCTTCAAGTCCTCTTCCATGTTGTCACTGAACTTTATTTCATGACATTGATATAGGTCTGCAATGTTGAAAATAGGTGAAATAGCCAATGTCTCCAGTAATTCCACTTTATATGTGTTCCTTGAATCAAATTTATTGAGTATCCTACAAGGTCCAAACTTTTTCATCTTCAACTTGTTATATGTCCCAACTGGAAATCTTTCTTTTCTTAGATATACCATCACTTCATCTCCAACTTCATATTCCTTATGTCATCTCTTCTCATCAACCTTCTCTTTGTACTTACTATTCATATTATTCAAATGCTTCTTAACCTGATCATGTACTATCTTCATGTGATTTGCAAATTCTTCTACTTCTACACTTCTCTTTTCCTCTGTACTGACATTTCTCAATTCTATAACTCCTTTAGGGTTTACTCTGGTCACAATCTCAAAAGGCGTTCTTCCGATACTCCTGTTCACTGAATTATTGTATGCAAACTTTGCTTGTGAAGAATCAAATCCCAACTTCTAGCCAAACATCTTAACAAGTTTCCCAAACTCCTATTCACTACCTCTGTCTATCCATCAGTCTATGGATGAAAAGTTAAACTAATTGAAAAATAGGTCAGCTACATGCACTACATCAATTGTCTTCTTGCAAGCTATGCAATGAGACATCTTTGAAAATCTATCAACCACTACAAATATTGAATCATGTTCTCTCTATGTCTTAGGCAATCCCATTACAAAATCCATGCTTATGTCTTCCCAAGGTCTTTCTGATACTGTCAAAAGTTTATACAATCCAGTATTCTGACTACTCCCTTTTGCAACTTGACAAACTCTACAACTCTGTACAAATCTCTGAACATCCTTATGTATCTGAGGCCAAAAGTAGTTTTCACTAACCAAAGCCACTATCTTATCAATGCCAAAATGTCCTTCCAATCCGCCACTATGTTTCTCCTTGATTAGATTATCTCTCATTGAATTCTTAGGTATGCATAACTAGTTTCCTTAGAACAACATATCTTCTTGATTAAAATAGTCCCACCACTTATTCCTATCCATCACAGCAGGCTCTCTACATGCTTTCCAAGATTCTACAAAATTAGTGTCTCCCTCATACATGTTCTTCAATTCATCACAACCCAACACTTCAACTCTCATCTCTGTCAACAAGTTTCTTCTCCTACTTAATGCATCAACAACTTTGTTTGATTTTCCACTCCTATGCTTCAACACAAATGTATAACTCTAGATAATTCTACCCATCTCATATGTCTCTAATTCAACTTACCTTGACTGTTCAAATATTGCAAAGCTTGATGATCTATATACAACACAAACTCCTTAGGCAACAAGTAATGTCTCCACTTCTTCAAGGCTTGAATTATGGCATAGAACTCTTGATCATAAAATGAATATCTTCTCCTTGCATCATTCAACTTCTCATTGAAAAAAGCTATAGGTCTACCTTCTAGACTTAATACTGCTCCAATTGCACTTCCACTTACATCACAATCTACTTGAAATACCTTATTAAAATCTAGTAACACCAAAATAGGTTCCTCTATCACCTTCTACTTCAACAATTCAAAAGCTTTATCTGCTCCAGATGTCCACTTGAAATCTTTTATATCACCTCTCATTGTCTCTATCATAGGGTTATAAACTGAACTGAAATTTTTGATTAACTTCTGGTAGAAACTAGCCAATCCATGAAATGATCTAACTTCTCCAATGCTCTCCGGTGTAGGCCATTCAATAATTGCTCTAACTTTCTTAGGGTCCATCTTCAATTCTTCTATAGAAATCACAAATCCCAAGTATATCAACTCTTCCTTCATAAAACTACACTTCTTGATGTTTATCAACAATTTCTCTTCTCTCAACCTCTGCAAAACTTGTCTAATATGCGACAAATATTCCTCTTTTGTCTCACTAAAAATTAGAATATCATCCAAGTATACAATCACAAACTTACCCAAGAATTTCATCAAGACTTCATTCATCAATCTAATGAAAGTACTCAATGCATTTGTCAATCCAAAAGGCATCGCTAACCACTCATACAATCCTTCATTTGTTTTAAAAGTATTCTTCCATTCATCTCCTTCTCTGATTCTGATCTGATGGTATCCACTCTTCAAGTCTATCTTTGTGAAATATCTTGCTCCACTCAAACAATCCATGATATCATCCATTCTAAGTAAAGGAAATCTACACTTAACTGTGATCTTGTTTATTGCTCTCAAGTTAGTACACATTCACCATTCACCATATTTCTTAGGTGCTAACAATGTAGGTACTGCACAAGGACTTAAACTTTCTCTGATCAAACCTTTTCTCAACAACTCTTGTATCTGTCTGTTCAATTCAACATTCTCTGCCAGTGTCATCTGGTGTGTTGCTTTGTTAGGCAAAGTTGCTCCAGGTATAAGATCCATGTGATGACTGATACTCCTGATAGGTTGCAATCCTTCAAGTACATTATCTGATATGATGTCTTCATATTCTATCAACAACTCTCTTATCTCCTCCAGTTGTGATTCTTCAATCTCCTTCAACATTTCAGGCTTCTTAGGAATCAAGGCATAATAGATATTCTCATGTCTCAAACCATCTAGAAAATTTCTTCTATCTACCAAACAAATTCTAGCATTTCCACATATTTCCTCTTTAGGATCATCCTCCAAAGGAATCAAAGTAATTCTCTTTCCATTTTCTATTATAGTGTATGTATTCTTTCTCCCATCATGTATAACTTTTTTTATCATATTGTTAAGGTCTACCCAACAAGATATGACATACATCCATAGGCATAATATCACACAAGACTTCATCATGATAAGATCCAATATGAAATTTCACCAAACATTGTTCACTCAACAATACCTTATGATCATCCTAAATCCAATCTATCTGATATGGCTTAGGGTGTTTCAATCTTTCCAACTTTAACTTAGTCACCATCTCTTCTAAAACTAAGTTATCATAACTACCACTATCAATCACAACTTTACAACACTTACCTCCTGATTTGCATCTTGTCCTGAACAAGCTTTTCCTCTATGGTGGTTCCTTATTTGTCTCTATTTGAAATAGTGCTCTCCTCATCACCAATGATTCTCCTTTATCTAGTTTACCAATAGAATAGGGGTCACCTAGTTCAATAGGTTCTTCTTCAACATAGGCTACTCTTCCACTATTTTTTGTCCTCTTTCTTGTACTACCCTAATTACATTCAAATGCTCTATGAGCTTCACCTCCAAACTTGAAACAAGTACCTCTAAATGTTCTCTTATCTAATACTCTTCCTTCTCTTCTTACCCATCATTCCAGTATGAATTATAGTTGCCTTTGGGATGAAAATTTTTGTCATTTCTCTGGTATGCAATGGTATCTCTATCATCCTTCTTAAATGGACTATCAAACATGTTCTACTCTGGAAATGATTTGTCTCCTCTAGAATAAGTCCTACCTCTCTAAAATTTATCTCCTCTTCCTCTCTATCTCTGATCATGCCTCTTATTCATCTTCTCTTCAACTTTCAGGGAAAACTGATATGCTTCTTCCAAAGATGTCATCCTCACCAAGCTTAGTTCCTCTTGAATGTTTAGTCCATTGATATATCTAGCCACTTTCTCCTTGCTTGCTTCACTATGTCCTGTCCTTATGATCATTTTATGGAATTCTTTAGTATACTCTTTCACTGATTTCTCCTTTTGTCTTAGGTTTTGCAATCTTTTCAATAGTTCCAACTCATAGTCAGCAGGTATAAATTGATTCTTTAGTTTTGTCACCATCCTATCCCATTTTGTAATCTTTTATTTCACTTTTCTATTTCTATCCAAGTGAACTACTTTCCACCATATAGCAGGATGTCCTTTCAACTTTATCTATGCAAATTTCACCTTCTCCAGATCTTCAACTTCTTCATATTCAAAATATTCTTCCACGTCATTTATTTAGACAACCAACTCTTTCGGATTCAAATTACCAGTGTAATTTGGTACATCCACTCTATGTCTTTGTCCAATCATCAAAATAGCTCACAACATCTTCACTTGATTTGATTCTTCTTCTTCATCACCTCCTAGGGTTTCACCAATTTGTTCAACATATTGAAATTCTTCTTCATCCTCACTTTCAACATCGAATTGAATTCGCATTGTTTTCATCATCTCCATCATTTCATCCATTCTACCAGCCAATGTTCCAACAACAGCAACTCTCCTCGGTGGCATTCTTCCTAGGATCAAGTGCAAACTACCTCAAGTTTAGTGATCAGGCTACAAGGTGACAATTGCCTCACAATCGGTGATCAGTTGCAATACAAGTAACTTGCCTCAATTTGATGATCTGTCCATGGCAAGATCTTATGGAATTCTTTTGCCAATTTCACTCAATTCACTCCCAAAGATTCAAACTTTCACTCTGATACCTCTTGGTGTAATCATGGTAGGAGAGTTCACAGAATGAACTATCCGGACCATGTAGCAAGAGTAAACAAAATGGAAATAACTTATAGAAATGGAACAAATATAGATTTAGTCATTCAATATATCATAGAATTTGGATAGAGATCAGTTGGCAACATGTAGGCTTACAATTAGGGCTCACAGGCTTGATTACATGTTGGCAGTGAGCTGCCCCCTTGTCAGTGAGGCAATCAACACTAACCTCAGGGTTCGTGACATGGTAGTGAGCCTCCTGTGGATCTGGGTTAAGTTTAGCATTTGTAGCGAGCGTTGATAGCTCAAGCTTTTGGTGCAACAACAAATGATTCCAACAATTGGTATTAGAGCCATGGGTCACGAGTTCGAATCCCTTAGGTTGCGTTGAGGGGGGGATTGTTGGCAGTGAGCTACCCCCTTGTCAGTGAGGCATTCAACACTGACCTTAGGGTTTGTGACATGGCAGTGAGCCTCTCATGGATCTGGGTTAAGTCTGGTGTTTGTAGCGAGCGTTGATAGCTCAAGCTTTTGGTGCAACAGCAAACGATTCCAACATTACATACATGCACAAGATAAAGATTTGAATCTCCTCGCAGAAATCTAAACTATCAGATGCTATTATGTAAATCACTATGTTGGTTTTTTCCTAGACTGGATGCTTACTCCCAGATTTCCCTACAAGGTAGCCATCAATGATCAACAGGATCTTTGGGCCAGGGGCCAACAGTGTAGGAGATAGACTCTATATTTTATCTCCTCTTCTTCTTCAGGCTCTGCAAAACCTAGGGGGGTATTCCCTACTCAACATCCATGAGGATATGCATACAAAGGCTGGGATGCTGACAGAAACCAGATAAGTCCTCCTGTAAGTAGACCAAAACTGTAAAATAAGAGCAAAGGGGCTGGCTTTGGGCCTATTTGCAGTTGTAGACAGAGGACTTGGATCCTAAAACTAATTCTACTGTCCTAATGGTTGTTTTGGAGTCTGATTTTGATTTTGAATTTGGATGCAAAGCTAGACATGGTATATAACACTAACACAAAGCAAGATTGGTGCCTATCCAGGGCTTGGAGTCAGTAGACATACACCTGTGAATGATCAGCATAAACAGCTAAAACTGGATTTCAGGGGGACACATGTGATACCTGCCTTATAGATATCTCCCAATACAAAGTGTTAAGCTATCTATACTTATGGCATCCCTACTGCAGTATATCCTTCCCAATATTCAATCTGAGAACAATTTAATCTACCCCTTGAGTAGAAGTTAAGAGATTAAACATTCAACACAGGAATTCTATGTTCTAGAATCTTAGACATTCCTTGAATACCTAGACTCAGAAGAAAGATACATGCAACACTGGAGACAGAATTAGCACAACACATGCAAACATAGCATTATTCATATAAGATTAACCATGAAATCAGTGGATTCATGCAAAAACATACAACAGGAGATACATAAACTCACAAGTTTTGCTGCACAGAGCAACCAAATCAGCTGTATTGCATTACAGAGCCAAAAATGTTCAACTTTCAACAACCAAAACAATGGTAACACAGTCTGCCTATATCGGCTAGAAAGTGTACGCACATCAATTAATTACATGACCTAATAAAAATATGCCAGATACATTCCATGAGAAATGGCGCTCATAAGTCATCAATGCAGTAGGCAGGAGAGTTGACAGGGGAGGCCTCGAGCCTTGCGCCACCATTCGGGAGTCTTCATCTAGAAATCGAGCAACCTGATCATGTGTACCATCACCCATACTCTTGCTACAATCGCCATTGATGGCTTAACCACCCGTGGCCTACTTGGAAACTGTCGCATTGTTCAAAATGGAGCTTCCCGCCAAAAAGTGCTTCTTTGCAGGTTTAAAATAATGTAGGGAGATTAATCCCACATGCATAGTGAAAAGACCACTTTAGCACTTTATAAACGTGGTCACATGTATAACAAATGTCGAGTGCCTTTTGCCGCGCTCAACAGACAAGCCTTCTCCAAAAGCCCATCACCAAGACTAACACCATCGGCTCACCCCAAAAAACTCACCTCGACATCAAAAGTCTCACCGACCGCACCATCACACTCCCTTGTATCAGCCAGAGATAGTCTATCGGCCAACCCAAAAGCTTCCCCGCCGATCTCAAATGTTACGCTGACGCCTACTCAAATCTAGGTCATCGGCAAGACATACGCCAATGACTCTTCATCGGCAAAATCCCTAACGGTTGGCCCAACCTAGAAATCATCCGCCGATCACACATGTTACGCTAATGAGCACAAAATCCAAGGTCTTCAGTGAGACCACCATTCCCTCGGAACAACAAGAAATTCCCTGGCCGATAGTATTAGTCACCCTGATGGCCAGCCTTACAAACCGCTAACCCTCCATCGGCCAGAGGTGAACCGTCGGGTTAGCTCTCCACCATCCATCCGATAGTGCAAATCACTCCGATGGCCAAACAAAACATATCCCCTTCGGCAAAATGACCACCATCGGCCCAGCCAAAAATCCTCCTGCCGACACACACTGTCATACTGATTACCATCTCTGTCGGTGTGACTTACACCATCGGAGCAACCAAAATCTCCCCAACCGATCACAATAGTCTCGTCGATGCACCAACGAGCTACACTCTATTCCTCCACCAGCCAGACACACGTCAACGACTCCCCATCGGTCAAACCTCCCATCATCGGCACAACCTAGAAGTCCTCCGCCGATCGCACATGTTACGCCGATGAACAAGAAGACAAAAGCCTTGAACCATTGAACCGAACCATTGAACCTTGAAGAAAAGGGTTCAAGCGGGAGGTTCAACCACATTGATTGGATCAAAAAAAATGAGCAAAGGATTCACTTAGTGAAAATATGGAACCAAAGCCCTTGAACCGTTGAACCGTTGAACTGGTTCAACCTGATGGTTCAATGTGGAGGTTCAACACTGAGGTTCACCGGCGAGGTTCAAACCGAAAGTTCAAAGACACAATCGGAGCACTCAAAAAACAAAACTTTCGTCGATGGACAAAACATGATGACCCCTTCCTTAGGAAAGATGATGCGGATGCTGCAAAACACTAAAGGGGTGCCAAAACTCAGAACTTTTTGGATTTTTTGGGAAGGTGCCTGCATGAAAAATTGCTCGAAAACTGACAGTCAATTCAGGCACCAACACACTGCTCTCCTGAGGATCTATTACATCAATATATATCAAGTCCAGATCAAAAGATTCTTCTATGTCAACCAAAGAAGATCACAAACTCCATTGAATGGAGTGATGTGTAGATCTTCAGGGAAGGTCAGCCATGAACTAAAGATCATTAAATGATGTATCATTAGGCTTCATAGATCAGGAAATGCTTCCACAGGTTTCTCTTTCAACTAGTTGTCTGTGATTATCAGGATGCTCTATTATAAGAAAGGGTCGATCTTTTGATAGCGATATCTTTCTGGTAGTGATGTATAGATCTCTTAATTCTAGATATGGTGTAGATGAATGAATGCAAATGCTAAGTCCAGCTCCGCAAGGTCTAAAATACAACTAAACCAAAATACAAAAATTGCTTTTGACTAAACTGCCTGAATTGAACTAGAAAATGAAAAGAAACAAACTGAACTGTAAATTGAAATGCAAATGTTTTTGGTTGATGCAAGACTGCTCTTGAACTAGGGATGCTCCTGTATTAGATTTACACTTGCATTTTTACATTATAGGATTTGTGGTGCAGTCATGGTAGGAGGGTTCACAAAGTGAACTGTCTAGTCCATGCAACAAGAGTAAACATAATAGAAACAAGTCAAAGATATAGAACAAATGTAGATTTAGTCATTCAATATATCATAGAGTTCAAATACAGATCGACCTGTAATATGTGGGCTTACAACTAGGGCTCAAAGGCCTGATTATAGAATATTAGAATATGCACAAGATATAACTTTGAAGCTCCTTCGTACAAAATCTACACTATCAACTATTACTATTATCATGAACTACTTTCCTAAGGATCTATCACATCAATATATATCATCTCTAGAATATAAGATTCCTTCGCATCGGCCAAGGAAGATCACAAACTCCAAGGAAGAGCTGTAATGTGTGTACATGGATAGGTCAAACCTAAATGCATATAAGTCCTCCATAAATGAATGGAATGTCATGTGGATCTTAGGGAAGGTTTGCCATGAACCAAAGATCATTGAATGATGTACCATTAGGTTCCACAAGTTGAGGAATGCTCCTCAAGTCTTCTCCTTTAGCTGATTATCAAAGACTGTTAGGATGCTTTGTTATGAGAAAACAGTCAATCTTCTGATAGCGATAACTTTCCAGTACTTGATCCAAATACTCTGAATTCTGGATATGATGTAGATGAATGAATATAGATGCCAAGTCCAGCTCCACAAGATCTAAAATGCAACTACAGTAGAATGTGGGCTAAAATATAGAAACTACTACTGACTGAACCACTTGAACTGAACTAGAAAATGAAAGAAACAAACTAAACTGCAAACAAACTAAAATGCAAATGTTTTTGGTTCATACAAATTGCTATTGAACCAGGGATGCTCTTGCATCAAATATCTAGGGTTATTGAAAAAGTGAGTCCCTCACTTTTCTAGGGTTGGGGGAGAACCAAGATGGTCCACCTCAGCCTAAGAAATCCATGATGAATCTTCTTCCAGTTTGCCTTTCCACTTCATAATGTATTCTTTGTAGTGCCTTCCTTTGGTGCTGCTTCAAACTTTGGTATCCAAAATGTCTTCAATCTTCTCTGGTGCTTGTTGTGGTAACTACTCCTTCAAGTCTTCTTCAAGGCTGTCACTAAACTCCACTTCATGATATTGATATAGGTCTGCATTGTTGAAAATAGGTGAAATACCCAATGTCTCCAATAGCTCCACTTCATATGTATTTCTTGAATCAAACTTTCTAAGTATTCTACGAGGTCCAAACTTCTTCATCTTCAACTTGTTATATGTTCCAACTAGAAATCTCTCTTTTCTCAAGTATACCATCACTTCATCTCCAACTGCAAATTCCTTATGTCTTCTCTTCTTATCTGCTTGCTCCTTATATTTGATGTTCATGTCTTCCAACGCTTCTTCACCTAATTATGCACTGTCTTCATGTGATCTACAAATTCTTCTACTTCTACACTTCTCTTTGCTTTCATAGCTATATCTCTCAGTTATATCACTCCTCTAGGATTCACTCCAATAACAATCTCAAAAGGTGTTCTTCTAGTACTCCTATTTACTAAATTATTGTATGCAAATTCTACTTGTGAAAGAATCAAGTCCCAAACTCCTACCTTCTCTGCAACCAAACATCTCAACAAGTTTTTCCAAACTTCTATTCACTACCTCTATCTGTCCATCAGTCTGTGGATGAAAAGCTGAACTAAACTTCAAATCTATCTTCATCTTCTTCCAAAGTGTCTTCCAAAAATATCCAAGGAATCTAGTGTCTCTATTTGAAATTATACTCTTAGGTAATCCATGCAATCTCACAATCTCCTTGAAAAATAAGTCTTCTACATGCACTGTATTAGTTGTCTTCTTACAAGGTATGAAATGAGCCATCTTTGAAAATCTATCTACCACTACAAATATCGAATCATGCCCTCTCTGTGTCTTAGGCAATGCCATCATAAAATCCATGCTTATGTCTTCCCAAGATCTCTCTGGTACTGTCAAATGCTTATACAATCCAATATTCTAACTACTCCCTTTTGCAACTTGACAAACTCTACAACTCTACACAAACTTCCTAATATCCTTATGTATCTGAGGCAAAAAGTAGTTTTCACTCACCAATGCCATTATCTTGTCAATCCCAAAATGTCTTGCCAATCCTCCACTATGTTTCTTCTTGATCAAATTATCTCTCATTGAACTTCTTGGTATGCATAACTAATTTCCTTTGAACAACATATCTTCCTAAATGAAATAATCCAACCACTTACTCCTATTTGTCACAACAGGTTCCTTACATGCTTTCCAAAGCTCTGCAAAATTAGTGTCTCCCTCATATAGGTTCTTTAATTCATCAAATCCCAATACTTCAACTCTCATATCTATGAACAAGTTCCTTCTCCTACTCAATGCATCAACAACTTTCTTTGATTTTCCACTCCTATGCTTCAACACAAAAGTTTAACTGTACATGAACTCTACCCATCTCATGTGTCTCTGATTCAACTTACCTTGACTATTCAAATACTGCAAAGCTTGATGATCTGTATACAACACAAATTTCTTAGGCAACAAATAATGTCTCCACTTCTTCAGGGCTTCAATTATGGCATAGAACTCTTGATCTTCTCCTTGCATCATTCAACTTCTCAGTGAAATATGCTATAGGTCTACCTTCTTGACTTAACACTGCTCCAATTGCACTCCCACTTGCATCACAATCAACTTGAAATACCTTATTGAAATTAGGTAATGCTAAAATAGGTTTCTTTGTCACTTTTTGCTTCAATAACTCAAAACTTTTATCTACTCCTGATGTCTACTTAAAGTCTTTTTTGTCACATCTCATTGTCTCTGTCATAGGGTTACAAACTGAACTAAAATTTATGATGAACTTCTGGTAGAAACTAGCCAATCCATGAAATGATCTAACCTCTCCAATGCTCTCCAGTATAGGCCATTCAACAATTACTCTTACTTTTTCAGGATCCATTTTCAATCCTTCCGTAGAAATTACAAATCCTAAATATACCAATTCTTCCTTCATGAAACTACACTTCTTGATGTTTATTAGCAATTTCTCTTCTCTCAACCTCTACAAAACTTGTCTAATATGCCACAAATATTTGTCTTTTGTTTTACTAAAAATTAGAATGTCATCCAAATATACAATAACAAACCTTCCCAAGAATTTCTTCAAGACTTCATTCATCAATCTCATGAAAGTGCTTGGTGCATTTGTTAGTCCAAAAGGCATCACTAACCACTCATACAATCCTTCATTTGTCTTAAAATCAATCTTCCATTCATCTCCTTCTCTAATTCTGATCTGATGGTATCCACTCTACAAATCTATCTTTGTGAAATATCTTGCTTCACTCAAACAATCCATGATATCATCCATCCTATGTAAAGTGAATATATACTTAACTCTAATCTTGTTTATTCCTCTAGAGTCTATACACATTCTCCTTTCTCCATCTTTCTTTAGTGCTAACATTGTAGGTACTACACAAGGGCTCAAACTTTCTCTGATCAAACCTTTCCTCAACAATTCTTGTATCTGCCTATTTAGTTCTTCATTCTTTGTTGGTGTCATTCTATATGCTAATTTATTAAGAAAACTAGCTCTAGATATAAGACCCATGTGATGACTGATAATCCTTATAGGTGGTAATCATTTAGGTACATTGATATGATGTTTTCATACTCTGTCAGCAACTCTGTTATTTCCCCCAATTGTGATTCTTTAGTCTCCTTCAATGTTTTAGGCTTCTTAGGAATCAAAGAATAACACATATTCTCATGTCTCAAACCATCTAGAAATTTCCTTCCATCTACCAAATAGATTCTAGCATTCCCACATACTTCACTCTTAGGATCATCTTCCAAAGGAATCAAAGTAATTCTCTTCCCATTTGATGTTATAGTGTATGTATTCTTTATCCCATCATGTATAGCTTTTCTATCATACTGCCAAGGTCTACCCAACAAAATATGACATACATCCATAGGCATAATATCACACAAGACTTCATCATGATAAGATCCAATATGAAATTTCACAAAACATTGTTCACTCACCAGTACCTTATGATCATCCTAAATCCATGCTATCTGATAGGGCTTAGGGGGTTTCAATCTTTCCAACTTTAGTTTAGTCACCATCTCCTCTAAAACTAGGTTATCAGAAATACCACTATCAATTACAACTTTACAATATTTACCTCCTAATTTGCATTTGGTTCGGAACAAAATCTTCCTCTATGGTGGTTCCTCATTTGTCTCTACTTGAAATAGTTCTCTCCTCATCACCAGTGATTCTCCTTTCTTTGGTTTGCCAATTGAACTAGGTGATCCAATAGGTTCTTGTTCCACATAGCCTGCTCTTCCACTATTCTTTGTTCTCTTGCTTGTACTTCCTTGATTACATTCAAATGCTCTATGTCCACCTCCACAGTTGAAAAAAGTGCCTCTGAATGTTCTCCTATCAGTTCCTCTTCTTTCTCTTCCATATCCTTCATTTCAGTATGCACTAGGCTTTCCTCTCTAGTAAAAATTTCTATCATCTCTCTGGTAAGCATTATTATCTTTGTCATCCTTCTTAAATGTATTATCAAACTTGTTCTACTTCAGATGTGATCCGTCTCCTCTAGAAAATGTTCTTCCTTTCTAAAATTTATCTCCTCTACCACTTTGTCTCTAATCATGTCTCGTAATATTCTTTTCTTCAACTTTCAGGGCAAACTGATATGCTTCTTCCAGAGATGTCATTCTCACCAAACTTAGTTCTTCTTGAATGTTCAATCTCAGGCCATTTATGTATCTAGCCACTTTCTCCTTGCTTGCTTCACTATGTCTTATCCTTATGATCATCTTATGAAATTCTTCAGTATACTCCTTCATAGATTTCTTCTTTTGTCTTAGGTTTTGCAATCTTTTCAACAACTCCAACTCATAGTCAATAGGTATGAATTGATTCTTCAATTTTGTCACCATCCTATCACATTTTGTAATCTTTTCTTTTCCTTTTATGTTTCTATCCAACTAAACTTCTTTCCACCATATAGTAGCATGTCTCTTCAACTTTGTCTTTACAAATTTCATGTTCTTTAGATCTTCAACTTCTTCATACTCAAAGTATTCTTCCATGTCATTTATCTAGTCGGTCAATTCTTTAGGATTCAAATTGCTAGTGTAGTTCAGTACATCAACTCTAGGTCTTTTTCCAATCTTTGAAATAGCTCGCAACATTTTTTACTTGATCTGATTCTTCTTCTTCATCACCTCCTAGGGTTTCGTCAATTTGTTCAATAGATTGAAATTCTTCTTCATCATCACTTTCAACATTAGGTCTAGGTATCAATCCTCTTCACCTATCTTCTTCAATAGAATCCAATTGAATTCACATTGTCTTCATCATTTCCATCATCTCATCCATTCTACCAACCATTGTTCCAATAGTAGCAACTTTTCTCGGTGACATTCTTTCTAGGATCAAGTGCAAACTACCTCAAGTTCGATGCTTAGGCTACAAGGTGACAACTGCCTCATAATCGATGATCGATTCCAACACAAGTAACCTACCTCAATTTGATGATCTACCCACAGTAAGATCTTACAAAATTCCTTCACCAACTTTTCTCAATTCACTCCCAAATACTCAAACTTTCACTCTGATACCACTTGGTGTTGTCATGGTAGGAGGGTTCACAGAGTGAATATCCAGTCTATACAGCAAGAGTAAACACAACAACAACAACTCAAAGATATAGAACAAATGCAGATTTAGTCATTCAATATATCATAGAATTTAAATATAGATCAGCCAACAACATGCGGGCTTACAACTAGGGCTCAAGAGCCTGGTTATAGAATATCAGAATATGCACAAGATATAGCTTTGAAGCTCCTTTGCACAAAATCTAAACTATCAACTATCACTATTATCATGAACTAATTTCCTAAGGATCTATCACATCAATATATATCATCTTTAGAATATAAGATTCCTCCACGTTAGCCAAGGAAGATCACAAACTCCAAGGAAGAGCTGTAACGTGTGTACACAGATAGGTCAGACCTAAATGCATAAAAGTCCTCTGCAAATTAATGGAATGTCATGCAAATCTCGAGAAGGTTGGCCATGAACCAAAGATCATTAAATGATGTGTCATTAGGTTCCATTAGTTGAGGAATTCTCTGAAAGTCTTCTCCTTTAGCTGATTATCAGAGACTGTTAGGATGCTCTGTTCTAAGAAAATAGTCGATCTTCTAATAGCCATAACTTTCCAGTACTTGATCTAAATGTTCTGAATTTTGGATATGATGTAGATGAATGAATATAGATGCTAAGTCCAACTACACATGATCTAAAATGCAACTATGGTAGAATACAGACCAAAATATAGAAACTGCTACTGACTAAACTACCTGAATGGAACTGGAAAATGAAAGAAACAAATTGAATTGCAAACAAATTGAAATGCAAATGTTTTTGGTTGATATAGATTGATCTTGATCTAGAGATGCTTCTACATCAGTTTCAAAATCATTTTCAGATCTGAGTGGAATTAATTTTCATCATAAATCAGATTGCAAGACATTCATATAACATTTTGCATTAAGATCTCATACCTAGGGCTTGAAAAACCTTGATTTTCACTAGATTTGGCCTTATCAACTCTCTAGATTTGCACCATAGGCATGTTGTGAAGAATATTTTTGCACCAATTGGCTATTATTAGGGTTACTATCTTATGTCCCTCCTAAAAATCTTCACAACACCTTTTTATTGGGCTCTTGTATCTAACATTTGGTGAAAATTTGTATTTTTTTGCTATATTTGCCCTAGGGTTTGACCTAGATTTACACTCCAAGCATGTTGTGACAAGTTTTATTTCTTTAAGTGACTGATATTATTTCTATAATCTTCTACACCTCCTAAAACACTTTACAACACCCCTTTTACTAGGTCTTGGAATTGAAAAATTATGAAAAATTGCATATTTTTTCTATATTTTCACTAGGGTTTGATCTTGAGTGGCACTATAAACATGTTGTGACATATTTTTTGGCATTAGGTGGCTATTATTACTGTGATAATTTTCTATCCATCATCATTTTCTTCACAACACCCTTTGTCATTCTCTTTTACATTGAGAATCACTTATTTTAACACATTTTCACTAAGTTTTAGCTTATCGTCATCTTAGATTCGCATAAAAAGTGTATTGTGAAGGACGTTATTGCTGTATTGGATTGATAGTAAACATATTATTTGTTGCCCCTGATCAAATTCTTTACAACACCTTTTCTTTCATATATTTGCATTGAAAAAGTACAAAAAAAATAAAGCATTTTAGGTCATTTTTGCATATAGTTTTTCACTTGTCTTTTGCATAAATTTGGAAAAGATTTTAAAATCTGATCTTGCATTGATTTAATATCTATACACATTGCTTCTAATCACAATAATAACAATAGGTTCCCTCCTGTTACCTTTTGAGTCACCCTTATTTAATTTTCGTAAAATTTCCCTAAGCAGGAGTCGACTTACCATTTTCCCTTATTGGTCATATCTTTGTTTCTTGAGTCGGTTCTTTATTCTTAAAGTTCACCCACCTATTGTCTTTTGTATGTGAAATTACTAAAGGATTGAACCTTTGAACTTGAACCATTATTAAAGTTCAAGAGTTCAATGGTTCAACGGGTTCAATACTTCAATGTTTCTCAAAGTGAACTGTCGGCCCTTTTTGTTTAACTCAAATATGTCTTTGAACCTTTCGTTTGAACTTGAACCCTTTTTCAATGGTTCAAAAGTTCAATGATTCGAGAGTTCAATGCTCAATGCTTCGTAAAGAGTCATGTTCACTCAGTTCCCTTGTGTAATTTAATATATCATTGAACCTTCCGCTTGAACCTTACAGCTGAGTTCAATGGTTCAACAGTTCACTATTTCAAAGTTCAAAGTTTCTTGCAAACTCACGTGACTGTTGGCCGGTCTATGTAGTCCATCTCATATCATTGAACCTTCGAGTTGAACCATATTCCAATGATTCAAAGGTTCAATAGTTCAAGAGTCTGAAGTTCAACATTCCTTAAAAGTGAACTGTTTGCCACTTCATGTAATTCAATTTGTATATTTCAACCTTCGCATTGAACCACTTCCCAAAAGTTCAATGGTTCAAGGGTTTAGTGACTATAATCTCATTTCTCCTCAAGGCTCTCTAAGTCAAAATTTAGCAGGAAATTTGGAGGAAAATATATCCAAAACTTATTATGAAACAGAAAGTTCTAATTTTCGGAAGGTTGTGGATAATTATTATACATCATGATCATGCGTGAAGAATGCTTGCCATTAATGTAGATGTCAGAATTCATGTCTTTTCAAGCATTTTTAGCACGAATTGTTTTGGGTAATAATTATTTGACCTGGTTAATGCCTTTATCAAAAGAGAACAAACCAAATTTAGCAAATGAGCATACTATATGATGCAAAGGAGAATAGCACAAGAGGTATAAGATTCTTGTTGCCCAAATTTTGCAGTAATTTCAGATACATTGAAGGTGAGTCCTACTCTTCCTATATGTTGTTTTCATTTCTTAGCTGGAAAGAAGGATCTTTTTGAGTTTTTGACATTATTTTCAAAGTTCAAAGCATTTTTCATTATATCCTCCAATCTATAGCTATGAAATCTACTTGTCTTGGTTATGAGCATGCTCCTGGTCTCACCTGTTCTCTTCCTGAACTCGGGGATACCTCTCTGGTTCAATATGATTTAGAAGAATTTAGGGAAAGGGCTAAAAATCCTGTGCCAACTCCTATGATGAAGAAGATAGTAGAAAGTGGTTTGGTTGAAGTTGCAGCCTTTCCCATGGCCATACAGTTATTCAAATTAGTCCTGGAGTGCATGAATAGGTATGAACCCCAAAATAGGTGCATTAGAAATATAGATCGTAGCGTGTTGTTTCATGTCAATAGACAAACCCTAACGTCTGTGATGAGAATACTGCCCAAGGAAACATATTCTAACCTCAATATTACTTCTTCTTATGGGCATTTCTCACTAAAGAAAGCAAACTACAGGAGCGTGATAGCAAGAAATTGGTTATTGAAATTCTAGAAAAGGGGTTCAAGACTACCTAGACCACTTACAAGAGACCACATGATTCAAGAGGTAAAAGATATTGTTGTGTTGCTGCATAGACTGAAGGGTAGTTTGATGGCATATTATTGGGAAGATTGGATGTATTTCTTCATCCAGGTGATCCTCCAAGGGGAACAGTATTTAGACTGGGCTGAAATTATAGCTGAATGTTTGCATCTGGGTTTAAGTAATTGTTTAGGGAATAAAGATTTCTATATGTCTTCATACCTCTTCTATTTCTTGGCATCTACAAGACAATGGATAGGGCTACCTCATGCACCCTTGGTTGAGCACAGCAAAATTTATGACTATTATTCACAATTATAGATGCATAATTGCTATGAGAATTACAAGAGGGTTAATGATGTTTTTTACCAGGAGAATTACATATGAATTAGAAAACAACATCAATAAGAGGATGTCTGATGAGGCTATGTAGCTAATCAACATTTATGGTAGCTTCTTTATTTAGTTTTCCAAGTTCACTTATATCAGAGTTGGGGGTTTTGACGGTGAACCTTTGAAGTTACCCCAGTATGTTTTTGATCATTTTGTATTGATAGAGGTCTGTAGATAGCTAGCCCATGTGAGCAAGAAGTTCCCAATGAAGAAGGAACCTGGTATCTCCTTTCCCATTAAACTTGGACATTATTCATGCCAGTTAGTGTCTGATGTTTTGAATTTAGAAGTGGATCTTAAAAAAATCAATTTTCAGTACTTCTCTGCCAGATCCCAATTTGATAGCAAAGGATTTGTTAGGGATAACTTGGATTTTGGAATAGGGTTTTCACATATTTCTCAATTGGAGGATTATTGGGAGGATTGTTTAAATGAATTCGAGGTTAGAAGAAGACTGTGGTGCAGGTTCTCTCTGGGACAAATAATTATCCTTAATTTAAATATGGACATTTGTAGAATTTTTTATGATGAAGAATAGATGATTGATCCACAATTTGAACAAATAAAACAATCACATATTCCAGAAGTTGACTGGGATAAAGATGAAGAAGATAGGATTGAGGTTAAGACCCTCTTGGTGATAAGGAGAAATGAGAAATGGTTGAGGGAACAAAAATTGAAGAAAGTTCAAAATAAAGTTTCCTAGCAATGTACATCAATGGTTAAATCACCATCCCCAATAAGCTCCTCTAACCAGCTTATTGCTATCTGTGGTGCAGGTACTTCCAAGTCAAAAATTGGAAGGGGTCCCATCATCAAAGAATCCAAAAAGGCCCTTACAACTATTCTGCCTCCCTATGCTACTAGATCAAGGACTAAAAGCAAAAGAAAGAGATAGACTTCTGAAAGAATAGTTGTGGATTTAAATTCTGAAGAGGATTCAGGAGAAGCAATAGGTGATAAAGAGCCTGATTCACCAATGGTAGAGGAAGTTAGTGCAAAACAACAGACAGAGATTGCTTCTGACTCTGTTGACTTGATGATGATTTCAAATGTGCCCTCTGATCAAGCAAATCCTAGTAAAGAAGTCTCAGCCTCTGTACCCAAATGGCTAGAAAGCTCGATCAGCGACAAAAGAAAAATAGTCCCATTTTCTTTGCCATTGGAGGACATGGTGAGTAAGTGTTTGGGAAAAACTCCCAAATCCAAGAAACTAAAAAACAACATCTAGGGTAGATATTGACCCTAATACTGGGAACTGGAGCACTAAAATAGTTTGGCTGACAACTAATGAGGAGGTTCAAGTCTTCACAATTGAAAAAATAGATCTTGGAACTACTTCAAGAGCCGCAGATGTGCATCATCTAGAGGCATCCACCAAAAAGATAGTCATCCAAGCCTAGAAAGATGAGAAAGATAAAAGGGAATTGAAGCAGACATTACACTCGATGGCAGAATACATCGATGCCACTCATAACCCAAATCCACAACCAGTTTCACAACTTTCTTTGTCTTTTGATCCTAAATCTCCAGCTAACCAAAAAATGTTGGACCAGGTAAACAGGAACAGAATGGTAACTAAGGTATTTGATGATTGATTGGACTGTATTATGCAGAAAGGTACAGAATATATTCATGAACTAAAAAATATATATGATCAAACCATAGTCACCATTGATGACTTGAAGACACAGAATGCTTCCTGGATAAAAGATGAAGGCAAATGGGTGAACATGATGAATCAAATTGACGAAGTACAAAAATATGGGATAGCAAAATTTCTGTCAGAAAAGAATTTAACAAGTCTGGATGAGGATGTACTATATGTAAGTAAGAAAAACATTGAATGGAGGAATTCAGTATCCCGATAAGGGCTGATTGAACTCACAAAAATGATCAAAGAAATAATTGAATTCACCAAATCATTACAGCATGATCTATAGTGTACTGATGTAAAATATATAAAGGCTGATGGAGAACCAAAAAAGGACATCAATTCTATGATTCAATCCTTCAGGGAGAAGATCAACTTCGTTAAAGAAAGTGACAACTTATTAACTGAAGATTTCTCTTGGATTTCAAAGGTGGAGTCACTTCTTTATCTCTATGTCGATGCACTCCTGGAACACATGGAGAAGGTGGGGAAAATTCAGAGGGAGAAAGACGTCTAGAAGCCAAGAGTAAAACACATTGGTATTCCCAATTTCCCAAAAATCTGAGAGTTCCTTACGGCATTTCAGGAGTGGAAAGCTCAACGTGCCTCCCCAAATCAACACAACAAATCCAGAGATTCAAATCCGTCACCTCAGCCATAATCTTTCTTACACAGTTTCTTTATTTATTTTTTCAGTTAAAGTTATTTTCAAAACTTTGTCTTTAAATGAGTTTGTAAAAACTAAATCCCACATGGGTCATAGTTACATTAACTCTGGGTTTGGTTTACATGATTGGATAATTAGGGCAACTATATATATGTTTTTAGTTGTTAAAACTGACACAGAAGTTAAGGAGAAGACACAAAATTTTGGAGCTGAACCTTTGCTATTTTTCAATATATGTGATGTTTATCTGAAACATTTTTCATCTGTGAATGAAAAGGAGAAATAATTACTCCATGCTTAGATCTGTGTGTTTGAGTATTTGAAATTGGGTTTTCTGTGCGAAATCTTCTTTCATATGGTAATTATTCTTTCATTGGATAACTCATTATATGTGTTTTATCTTTTGTTGGTTCAGCAATACACTTGTTCATATATCTGATTATTATTGAAAATAGAATCTGTGTATTCTATTACTAAATGATGTTGTAGAAAAGATATCGCATTCATAGCATGATGATGTATGGATGTTAGTTTGCCTTTAAACACTTTTTGGTTAAAAGTGTATCTGAAGAATTAGGATAATTTAAATTCATTGAAGATCCTAGAGGGAGATGTACCATAATTCAGAGGGAAACTATTCTTGATAGTTCACCCATTTGTTGTTTAACCCATTTTTTCTTGAAAGAAAAAGGGTATAGAGTCAGAATAAAACATTTCTAGATCAAGACAAATTTGTTAACCAACACCTCATAAGCCATACCTAAAAAGAAAGGTCCCTGAACCTGAAATTATGTTTACACCTTATGATGGAACAATTGAAGACACTCAAGGACCTCTTTATATCACTATGAAAATAATGGGAAATCCTGTGGATGGAACCCTTATTGATCCTGATTGCATGACCAAAGTAGCTACCAAAGAGTTCCTTTTTTCACATCAATTAATGAAAGGATCTTATGACCCTTCAGATATGATGATTAAGACACGTAAGGGAACCTTTATAAACACTTCTGGGAAGATATCTTTATTGGTCACTATCTTTTAGAAACATGTAGAACAATGGTTTGATGTTGTCCCCATTTCTGATCTCCTTCATATAAAATTGGGACACCCATGGTTAAAGGCTATGAAAGTTGTCCCTTCAACAATTCATAACTATGTAAAATTTCCTTTGAATGGACAAGTGATTACTATCCCTCGCAATAAGTATAAATCTTTGGTTACAAGACAAAATTGTACACTAGATTACTTTTGGGAGATATCTGAAAAAGAACTGGAACCACAAACAAATTTTAACTTTTTGAGCTATAGAAACTACAAAATGAAATTATTACAACAAGTGGCTGGTCCTTCTAGACAAAAACAACAAGAGATAAACAACCTGCATTTGAAGAGATTCCTAGACTGAAGGCAAAAGGACCCTATGCTGAGGTTCCTCCCCCATCATCCTAACAAAGATTAGGAGGTAATTGTTGACAACAAAATATTCCACCTAGATAAATGAAATTTGATCCTGGTGCTTCCTCCTCTAAAACACAAAAACCTATGACATAGAAAAATACTATCTTACAAAAGATAAGTGGTAAGATAAAAAGAAATAGAAAAGCAAGATAAAGGAGGAGGAGATGACAAGAATATGCCCAACGACTTGCACCTCAACAAGAAACATTGAACCAAACATAGATGATCCTAAGAATTAGCAACTTGAAAACAAGAACATAATTTGGGCTATGATACCTTATGTCTCACTTTCCTCTAAAATTTGGGAGTGGGAAGATGCTGATGATTTTCTTGATGACAACACTTAGTTTGATGATCCCTACAGGTAAGTATCTATAACCCTTTATCTCTCATGATGTGTTTCCCCATAATGTATTATGTGTTGTTTAGGCCTTCTGGGATGACCCTTGATTCTCTTGTAAGGTCTAGGATACCAGGAGACCACCTCTGTTGTGACATTCTTCTATTTGTATCATCATTCTTCTATATTGCCTCTCTTTGTTTTCATTGTTGTGTGTTGTGTATTACGGACATAGCATTACGGTTGGTGAATTGGGGGCACCCTCCTACATGACTATCCCTAAGATACATGTTTCTCCTCTCTTATTTCATTGTTCCCTTTCTCTAGTGTTTCTATCTAGTAGGCGGATGATGAAAAACATTTATACTGATGCGAAACTAGCACCCCTTTAGCAAGAAATCAAAAATTGGACTTAGTTCCTAATATGATGATGGGGTTGTAATATATTATCTGACACTTAGCTAGTAGAAGCACTCTGTGCTTTCTATGTAGTGATCTTGATGGTGTCTTATCTCACTTACAAAACATAAGAATATTGTTGCTCTGTGCACTTTGTTTGTTTTTGAATCTTGCCTTGGTGACACTCAGTTTTGAGATTTTAGTGATATAGCCCCATGGTTATCCTTGATCTCCAAGTTCATAGTATAACCTTGGATCTTTGTGTAATTGATCATATGCATTGATGTTGTTGTTTATCATGATTATATGGACACTAACACTTTTCTTGTAGGGATTTGTTTGTGGGAACATTTGGCGATCGTAAAGTACATGTCACCTTTGGGGGTTATGGGCTTTGCGAGAGTCCATGTTCCCTTGTGTATTTTCTTGCTACCTTAACATGCTTGATATTGATACCTAATATCAACCACCTTAAGGTGGGGGTATACATAAGGTAAGATGTCTATTGTAGATGTTATCTATGTGCTTGTCCTCAGGTGTAGGCTTAAAGACTGGTGGCGATGAGTCCCTCTTGCACTCTAATTTTTGTTTGCAATCAATCAATCATCAATCATCAATCATCTTAATCCCTCTGTGAAGGTGGGGATGGTGTATTTCTCAAAGAGAGTGCACATCTTGTCATTTTCAAAAGTCCTCTGCAGAGGTGGGGAGCGGTTTTGTGACTAACTCAACCCTTAAGCATGTCTTTGGCAATTGTTGTGGTGAAGCACAATCATCAGTGTGTGCCTATAATACACCTAAGATGGTGATGAGCCTAGAAATAGGAACACTCCATCACTTATCTTCTGTGTTTTCTCCATGTCATGAAAGTGTGTGTGTATTGTGTGTTTGTTCCCAAGCATAGTTTAAAGACTGGTGGCGATAAGTCCCTCCTATGCTTTGGGATTTGTGTGGCATGCTTGCTTTGTTTGGCATGTATTACATGTGTGTTGCCACATATGTAGTTTAAAGACCGGTGGTGATGAGTCCCTCCTGCATTATGGGTGGTGTGTTTACTTTCATGTACTTGCATCTGCATTTCATATATATATGAGAAAATGAAAAGGAAAAAAGAAAAGAAAATCATTGCTATCTTCTCTGCATTCACTGTGTTTTGCATGCATTCAATGATGTCTTCTCTATATTTTGCATGACTGTAATTGTCTTCTTCATGTTTTACATGCCTGTTACTACCTTCTTTGTGATTGGCGTGTCTTCTCCGTGCTTGGCGTGTCTACTATGTTTGTTGACCATACTTTAATGCATGTATTGGCCTTGCGTTGATACATACATTAAAGTGGGGGCTAAATGTAACATCAGAAAATGTCCCCTTGGGGGCTTTTCCCTCTTAAGGTTTATCTCATGGGTCTTTAATCTGCATTTAGGACATCTTGCATCATATTTTGGTATCCTGATGAGAAAACCCCTAAGTTTCATGATGAATGGGACCTAGGGGGATCCCTTGAGACCAACCCTACCCAAAATAGGGGGGAGGACTTGGTTGCCTATGCTCTAGTCCTACCCTACTTTGGGTCAGGCCCAATTTCAAAGTGTCAGTTTGTGATCATTATTTAGGTCCTATGCCAAAACGGTAAGTTTCAATTATGAAATTCTTGCTGGGAATGTTTGTAGTTGCATATATAATCATGTTTAGGCATTCATTTGTAAACTATATGGACATTAGATGGCTATTGTGAACTTTATGCATTCTTGTGATTAGAGCATTCAAAATATTCATTGTGTTGCAGAGCAGAGCATTGTTGTTGTGTTTGTATTTGCAGAGCAGAGCATCCATCTCCTCATGGTATGAAGAGCTTCTTCCTCCCATGAGATCTTCACTACAAGGTGATATCATTTGTGTTTTCAAGTATTTATCATTTGGTTTTTACCTCTATCCTCCAAGGACATGCACTCTCTATCTAACAACGGTGTTTGGAAGACTTAAATGTCTCTCTGGGACTTGACTAAGGCAAGCCTCTCAACTCCACAACCCCCTCCTCATTTTTTAGTGATTGCAGGTTACATGTTGTAGTAGGAAAAGTGGATTTGTAGGAGAGTGTTGTAGAGTGTCAGAATTGTAGATCAAAGTTGAAAATAGGGACCTAGACTTGGGTTCCTGCTCATTAGTCCTCTAGATCCCGCAATGGAAGAATATCTGGGACAACAAGAATGGGTTACAGATAAAGTTCCCAGATCTTGACAAAAAGCATGGCACTGGACTAGGGAACCTGCTCATCAATCCTTGACTGTTCTGCTTCTCGAACTTTAGAAATTGGTACATATATGTCTATTATTTTACATCTTTCTATAGCAGTATTTTATGTAACTTGTTTGTTTGCTTCCGTATTTGCATAATTAGGGTTTTAAGCATAATTGGGCATAATCAAGCAATCAAATCACACAAATCTAATTGTCCCTACATTCTAAGCGACCAAGGGCATGATAGTGGATTTTTACTTGACTCAAGGTCCTTGAATTCTTTAGGGTGAAAGGAAGATACACATATAAACCATCAAAAACCCTCTATCCAAATTTTACCCTAAACACTTCCTAAATGCATCTTCAAAGGCATCTTTTTGAGTCAAAATTGTTCACTCACCTTGCCTCTATTACATTGGACAGTTGGTAGGCAATCATATATATTTAGTGTCCTTGGTCTTCACTACTCATTGTGGTGACTGAACCGTGCATACTTGCTTTCTAGATGATTGCCCTACAACTTTCATATACTTGCCTTTTAATTAATGCTAACACTGTAGTCCTCTATTCCTTTTCTGATGCCACTGAAACCTAGTTTACTATGCCTATATCCCTAGGAACCATTGACCATTTCCACTCGCCATGAACATCTTACCTATATATACTCATTATCTCTCTGTTATAGAATAGTCACCCTTAAGTATATAGAATTTAGACTTTCATTTGTAGATTGTCATAGGTTTATGAAATTGTCATATTCCTGCAACTATACTACCATGTAGAATATATGCCTTTTAATAATAGCATTATTAGTGGTTGTCTTTTTTTCTATTTAATATTTCTATAAATTTGTCTACTAGTTTCTTCCAAAGTCTTGATGAAATGCTAACATCATCACCTTATGACTGTAATATTCCTCATTGATCTTTGTGCATTTCCAACTACCCTTCCTTTCTCAAAAACTAACACACCACCCTTGATCATAGCATCTTAAGACTCATCTCACTTTGTCTATGGCATGAACTGTGTACTTTATCTCTTGCTCACTGTCATTTATGCTATTTCAGTCTTCATGTTTGTCTTCATGATGACATCTCATATATGAAGCTCTCTCCTTTATGAAGATCTCTCATTTTTGTTTCTTGAGTCTTCATGATTGAGTATTGATCATGTGCCATATATGAAGCTCTCTCCTTCAATGCAGCCAACAATAACCCTAGAATCTTTTCATAAAGGCATATAAGGTAGTGATGTTGAATGTTTAGGGAGGAAAAGAAACATAAAATCAAGTCCAAAAAACCCATAAGACTTAAATATGTGTCTTTGCTTTGAAAAATGTGTTCCAAAGTGTGTTTCTCAGTGTTATGACTAAGAAAACTAAGTTATAATGGGTTTTTTTTTTGCTTATATAGCTCCAAAACAGACAAAAATCACTAAGATCCCTAAACAATACATTCAAACTATTGCATAAAGCAGTGGGCCAAGCTATCTAATAGGTAGTACATGACAAACATCAACTATGTCATTTTTTTCAAATATTGTAGTGGTCACCATGTGAAGGTCCCTTCTTTCTCTTTTAGATGGACAACTCCATCTATTTTGTCTTCATAACCAAGGGGTATGTTACTTGTGACCTTTAAAATATTTACATTTGCATCTCCTATTCCTTTCAATTTGAATCCATGTACAATAGATAGTGAGTGAATCCACCCAATACCCACAGATGTGGCACCATCACTAAGATCAAACACCCGAACTTTATCCCCTTCTTAGAGTTTATCAATATTAAATGTCTGCAAAAAAAATACACATTATATTGAGATATAAAACACACATTATATTATTTTTGATAGATGTATGTAATGTCTTATGTCTTGGAACAAATCAATTTTTGTATGTGCTTTTTTTATTCTGTTGAATAATAAAGAAGCAACTTTTTAATCTAAAAAAAAAAAAACTAACCCATTGCAAGTTATAAACAAATGGAGGGAAAGAATACAATAGTGTTAGACTATATGAGTACTCCAGAAAGAGACATGGATTGGCAATGAAGTTCCCCTAATTCAAGACCATGACATCCCCGAACACAATGCACTAATGCATAGTCAAAATCTATGTATGCACTCTATTACAACTAAGCTCTAAGATTCCATATGTAAGTTATATGTTCTCCCTTATTTCCATAATCTATGTATACTAGCTAATTACACTTCACTACTATTCTAACCAGCTTCTATCAAATAGGTAATGATTACCCTTATTTACATAATAAAACAACCATTACTTACTTGAATAGTACTTGCATGTGGTTTCATAGCACTCACCTCGAATTCAACATGAATACTACTATGAATATCATGTGCATGCTCATCAAGTTCATCATCATAATTATCACTATCAACATTAACATGAAGTTGTAGAGTTTTGTAGAGAGCTCTATTGATAGGGCCTTTTTCTTTTCGTTCTACTTTCATATAATTTCTCTGCATGTGGTTTAATCATCATGCAAAAATTAATATAAGTCAAGTAAAGAATTTAAAAGCTATAATTTTTTGTCCAAAAGAACATTCTAAGTATGAAGAATTAATGAAAAAACATTGGGATAGATTAACTTACAACTTAAAGAATGCAAAAGCTATAATTTTTTGTCCAAAAGAACATTTTAAGCATGAAAAATGACAAAACAGTGAGACAGATAACTGACAACTATTATATTACCTCTACTTCAGTATAACTATGATGACTGTGCTGCACATTCTTGTCTAGTTCATCATAATCATTACTATTAATATCAGCAACTCTGTTGACATCATGAAGGCATTTTTTCTTTCCTACTGCTTTGAAAAAATTGCTCTGCATGTGGTTTAACCATCATGCAAAAAAATATACAAATAATTCAATAGTCAAGTAAAGAATGCAATCTATAAATTTGTCCAAAAGAACATTTTCTAGATCACTCCAATAATAAAGAAACTGGGTTGGATTCTCCTACGCTTAGATTTCAATAATCTACATATTAAGAGGCATTTGTATACAATAATGTCAAACAAGAAGAAATGAGTTCAATAGAGCCTCTTACCTCATCTGAATTCGTGGATTTATGCTCATTCCATGCTGAAATTATAGGGTTAATGAGGAAATCAACTGTGAAACTTGTCGACTGAGACTGTATATGCAATTTAGTACATGTTGGTACCCTTCATTTGAGTTGACATGACCTAGAGAGGCTGATCATATTGGGCATGTAACATATAGCTATGAAATCTTTGTTGATGAACTAGATTTCAACTTCATCCTACTCTTAGATTTACTAGGATCTAGTGTTGCCATATAATTGACAATATCTTCTGCACCTACTTCTCTATTACTATTTTCACCTAAAATACAATGTCAGTTTCAACATATAGTCAGTTCAATAAAAAATTGAAATAAATAACACAATGTAAAACTAACCAAAAAGCCACACTTACTCCAAATTTGTCCATTTTGGCTTGCAACCCACCTTGGCCAAATGTATATTCAACACTCACATTATCTCTTGCTCTCTTGCCTTTGTTACTCTTTGCCAAATATTCTTCGGAATGCATACTTTCTTTCAATGCCTCCCATTGTTTGGGACATAGAGTGGAGTCTAACCTCTCTTTTCCCTCCATGATTATTTTTCTACAATTGTATCTAAAATTGTTCATCAAAATTCTCATCTTTTGCTTGTAATATTTTGTAGATATTTGTCCACCAATAGTCTCAAAAGCATTTTCTATTTTTTGTATAACATTTTCCATAGATAGTGGATCTTTCTATGCAAAACTCGATTTGCAAATATCCAAATGGGCCCTACATCTTACACCCAACTCGGAGGCCCACTTTGTAGTATTTGGCCCAATGGGCTCACCATCTCTTGATACCTCAAGCAAGAATGGCTTCTTTCCTTCTAATTTTCTTAGTTTTGCATTCCTCTCTGTAGATCTGTAAAAATCTTGACTCAATCTTTGTCTTTTAACAAAAGCATCCACATCTTCTATTAAACCACCACTAGTATTTCTTGCTGATCCACTAGTTCCATCAAAAGTTCTAGATGCAACAGGTGCACTCTAAGGCACAATAGATGCAAGCAATCTCTCTCCATGACTTTCATTAACCAGAACTTCATGCTCCTTGGCCACATCAAGTGTGGCATCAGTAGGTAGATCATGAGTACTAGTCTCTACAAATTTCACTTCAAACACATCCTTTAATCTTGAATAAATCATCTGCAGAATTGTTGTTCCTTTAATGCTCTAATATTTTTGAATAATCTATCTGTGAAGGGGAAAATGGATTAATCAATTAAGAACAATGAAACCCAATACACTAATGAAATCTAAAGGAAAAAGGAGATTTAAACAACAAATAAATGATACTCACACCTTTACCTTGTGTCTTCTATAGTTCGCCTATCTCTTCTTGACCTTGATGATGATGAAGCCCTCAGAAGCGAATGCTCCCTTGCTTGTTGAAGGTGACAAGAATGGAATGACTGAGATATTTTGTGTGATTGAAGATGAGCTTCAACACACTAACAATGGAGGATATGAAATGCTTAAGAAAGTGGGGTGCCAAAGGCACGCCTGTGTTTCTGCAGCATAAGTTTGCTCAAACAATGGATATCAAATGAAGAATAAGAGGGTTGTATTTATAGAGTTATGTGGAAGAAGATCAATGGTTGAGAAGAAAAGGGAAGATCAATGGAGGACGATTGTTGAGGAATGTGCAACAAATGGAAAAACACGTGTCATTCAAAAAGAAGCTTTGTTGAGTTAACTCCTCTCTTGATGAGGATGAGATTTGATTTTCTTAAATTAGAATTTATTTTTTTAATTTAAGAGAAAGTTTGCTTTAACGATGCTTTAAAACTGCTTTTGCTTTTGTGTGACAAGAGGAATTTTATTTTTAGAAGATAAGAATGATTTTTGGGAGAAAAGAAAGCATAATTAAATAAAAAGATTTATTTAATTATTTTGTAGATAATTGAGAGGAATAAATAAAATATAGAAATATATTTTATTTTGTGTAGATTTTTAAAGAATAAAATAAAATATAAAAATATATTTTATTTAGTGGATATTTAAGATTTTATTTAAATAAAATTGTATTTTATTTAAATTTGGAAGAATAAAAGATTTTAATTAAATAATTAAAATTATTTAATTATTTGAAAGGATGAAGTTGATGTAAATGAATTTAATTAATTAAATAAAATGTAATTTATTTAATTAAATGAGAGGAGATGAATCAGATAAATAAATAAATTTATTTATTTATTGATAGAAGAATGTGAATGATGAAATAAATATTTAAAATATTTATTTAAGTAGAGTCATGTCAATTTTAGGTGTATACAATTTGCCCCTCTTTGATGCAATGTGTTTTATCATGTTGTTTCAAAGAAAAAGAATTTTTGATAGTGATACATGCCCCAGTTTGCCCCTGGTACAAGTTTTAACGACAGGATGCCCCCTCGGGAGATTGGATGGGGAGAAGGCAGGAGACTTGAGATAGACAATCTCACGAAGAAGAAAGTGCAAAACGAGTTAGGATGGAGAAATATAGGATATGGTTTAGAAGAGACAAACATGGGAAGTAGCCACAGTTGTCATACAGTCTGATATGGTTCATTTGCTATATATAGGAGCTGGGTAAACAAGTTCTATTCATTTGTACACTTGTCCATAGTTGATTAGTCCTCTTGAGAGCTTAGGAGAGTATGGCAGCCAGAGAGATGGATATTCTATGTGAGGAGCATCAGTTTCAATGGATTTGATGGTTCAATCGGCCAGCAGAGGTAGGACCCCCAGTATGTAGTTCATCAAAACTTGCTAAAAGTCAATTTTTAGGCTCATTAATGGCTAGGAAAAATAACTAGAACATATGCGCCGAACCATCTTTCGGCACATATGACCTCCGAAATGGTGCATTTGCTGTGATGTGGTGCATTTAAGCTCTGAATTGGCGCATTTGATAGTTCGATGCATTTAATCTTTGAATTGGTGCATCTGCGGGGAAACGACGCATGTGCTAGAATGGCGCATACACGTCAAAGGGCGGCACATTCACTATGAAGAGGCGCATGTGATATGGATCAGCACATTTGCCACCTAGATCAATGCATTTGCACTAGGAAAATCAGTTAACTTAATGAAATTAACCCAATTGGCATCTTGATTGATGTGTCAATTGATTAGCAATCTCTGAGATTGCCAAGAATCTAGTCGAGAGATGATATGTTGTTTTGATTAATTTGATATGTTAAGTCAATGATAGGATAGTTTGGTTGCTCTGAGTAGGTTTTTCTTGGATATGGATTTTATTGACGTTATGCTTCACTTGGTTGCAGGAGGATATTCGGGATGTTCTTATGTCATGAGAGCAGTTTCTATTGCCGTTCCTACAGTGATATATGCTGACAGAGATAGATAAGGAGATCCTAGGTGCTATGGGTCTTCATTACATTTGCTTTATGCCTGAGGTTTGTGTGAACCGATCGATGTTGATTGCAGCGGTGGAGCATTTCCACAGCAAGGATGGGACATTCCATCTTTCGACGGGAGAGATGGCGATCACTCTCAAGGACCTCCCTTTTCAAGGAGAGCTAGTTGACTACTAGTCACAGCGGGATGCTGGCTTGGAGGATGATGCAGAGGTAAGGTAAGGTTGTATTAGTTCTCTCAACTTCCTCCAAAATGTTTACAAGGTGTTTGTGTTTACAAGCCTTACAAGGCTATTATAGGAATCCACTTGGCCTAGGATAACCCTCTAGTGCCATCCATTTAGGCTACTCACCACTTACCTTGGGGAGTCAGAACTCAACCCAACTCATAAGCACAACCCACCTTCAAGAACACAACAACTATTACCAATACCTCTACCAACATAGGTAACAAATACCATCATACACCTATCTATGATAAGCATGAGCAAAGGTCTCTGACCAATAATCTACCATTCTACTCCCAAACACAACCATGGATAGTAAACTGAGTATGACTGTCATAAGAAAAAGATAGAGTTCTAGTTTGACTCATTCCCTTGTAATCTAATCATTGGTTAAACCATCATTAACCTCTCAAGGTCTCAAATGGCCATCAGTGCATAATGTAAACTCAATAATAATTGTGAAAAGAAACAATTTCTCCCATATACAGACCTACACTGTACTCTACAGGGCAGGGGACAGCAAAACAACAGGTGGCTGTCCTATGACAGAGGCAACATGACAGTCTCAACCTTTATGAATAACAAGGCCAATACTAACTCCTCAACAAGATCTCCTCACCAATTGAACATACACATAACCAAGGTCATAAAATTATTGACCAAAACCGTACTCCTGCATTTATCTTGACAAAAAGCTTTGACTGTCTATGACTGTCATGAAAAGACAGCAATTCAAGAAGGTTAACTCCATAGACAAAAAAGACAATTAAAACCACCTTATATGTTTATACTTGCACAAGTCCATCACCACTTGATTCATATTCAAATGCTCTTCAAGAAAAAGTACTTTCATCCATGCATGCCGTACTATACCGTACTGTAGGTGCTTGAGGACAGCAAACTATTTTTTTCTTAAAACCAAAGCCTAAATGGCTAGTACTGGACAAGGAAATGTATCTAATATGGCTGCACTAGATATACCAAGTCTCATATTGGTCAATCTCCACCAGTAAATACTAACTCCAACTTGCATTTGTCAAAACAAATCACTTTTTTTTGCTGTCATAACACAGTCCACATTCAATTTCTGAACTAGTCAATGATGAGACTAGTTAAATGCATGCCATACACCCTGTAGAGAAGGAGTTAATCTGCAAACTATAAGAAAACATTAAATATAATTTATCTTCCTCCATTCCACCTTGAAATGAGTGACCATCATTAGAGGGCAGAGGAATGATTAAACATTTTATCAACAAAACCCTTGCTATGGAGGGTTTAAGACCAGTTTATCTAAAATAAAATGAAACCTCCTTCACAAATAATGTCAAGAATCCTAATTAGATGCACATGAAAGACATTTCACAGCTCTAACAAATTTCATAAATTTTGGCCTATGAGTAATCTGTACCAGGCCGTACCAATGCTATTTTTTTACAGAAAAAATAGAAAACATAGCTTTTCTCTTAAAAAACTCCTTCTTGCTTTATTATTTTTGGCATGTTTTTAACAACTAAAGTTTATAGGAAGTTCCAAAAACTCTTCCACTTCCCATTTGTCCGTACAACTGCCTAGGAAGGTAGAAAATCTAAGGAAAAGGCAGTTTTCTTCATAAAGAAAAAGTTTCTAAAGAAAACTCCAAATTTCAAAAAGACAACTCCTAGAAAATAGGCCTAGATTAACTCCAAAGTAGACTAGTCAATGAAATGACTAAGTCTTTTATTTCAACACAACAAAATGGCTTTTAAAGCCTTAGAGGTAAATAACTAACATGAAAAATTAACTAGAAAACAACACAAAACTGAGCTCCTGCACCAGAGGAGGGTAGACGTGCATTCGATGACCCTGAGTTGGTGGAGCAGGCGATTTCATGGCAGGATATACATGACTGCTATGACTACTTCCCATGCATAGTGGTAGGATTGATCGGTGGTGTAGTATGCCCTGATAGGCGGTCACACAACTTCCCTATCGGCTGGGGGAGGGTGTTATAGAGCATGATTATGGATGGGATGCAGTACGCATGGGGTGTGTGTGCTTGCACACCTATACAGAGACATGCACTAGGTGGTGTAGCAAAGAGGAGCCAATTTGTCAACAGGTGTTTCTCTCTTGCAGTTTTAGTTGTGGGAGCATATTGCTATCACACGGCTGATATGTTTATTTCACAGGCATAGGGGTGAGCCCTATAGTTATGGCTATGCAGGTGTGATTTCTTAGCACAGGCTGGGGAAGATGGAGTACTGGAGACATGCTTTTGATGGCTTGGATGCAGTCATCTGGCACCCTTACATAGACTATGAGGTATGGGATGATGAGGTAGACGAGCTTTCGTATTGTTTCCAGACATGGTGGCTCATTGGCAGGACTAGGTACATTCTGGAGAGGCAGATTGTTAGCAGAGTGCAGAGACAATTTGGCTGAGTACAGGGCAGACCACAGGGGGAGGCATGTTTTGCTAGGACTCATGCATAGAGGTATAGGTAGGGTCCTGTGGCATCATATGAGGAGGCCTTGACAGAATTTCGGTAGATTCCTTATGCAGCTTGGCCCATGAGGAGGGACATAGTGGACATTGGTATGAAGCTAGATTACGAGGAGTGGTTCACGGCATACCCATTCCCAAGATATTTAGGGCCAGGAGAGTTGGCTCCTCGTATAGATGAGAATGATTCAGATGATGAGGGTGCAGCTAGCAGGAGGAGGGGAGGACAGAGGAGGAGGAGAGATCAGGGAGGTGGGAGACTGAGATAGAGGCAGAGGTCCAGAGAGGGACCTGTGGGCCAATAGGTAATTGTGCAGCCACAGGCTACAGGATGGGTACAGGTCCAGGTGCCAGTTCATCCAGTGGCAGCACAGAGACATATGCCACCGCCAGAGCAGGTGGCATAGCCGGTACAGGGATAGGTGCCAGCACAGCAGGTGGCACAGGCAGAGTAGGCCCCGCAGCCTAATGTATAGTAGCAGGCTATGGTTGCACTACAGAGCTAGGTTAGGTAGCTAAGGGCTCACTTGAGAGTAGCAGAGTCGCAGAGAGAGGCAGATGCGGCACGGGTATCTGAGGTATCTAGGGAGAGGGATGCAACATTAGCTAGTATGCAGGCTATGAGAGCAGAGAGGGATGCAGCTGTGGTAGCTATGGGTATAGATGGTACCTCTATCTTTTTGGTTTCATAGGTGTAGTAGGCACAAGTGTAGGTGGCCTAAGTGTAGAGTGAGCTTACTAGAGTCTAGGCACAGGGTCAGTATTATAGAGGGTTATACCATGGAGCAGTGGCATTGGATCAGTGTGCCCCTAGCTTTAAGAGCCAATCAGAGGCGTCGCACAGGGCAGGTGAGTCGTGGTCTATAGGCTCAGTGAGGGGTCCACAACCATCCAGGGTAGACAGAGGAGAGGCCAGCGTAGGGAGCAGTGTTCCTCAGCATCAGGGTTAGTCAGACTTGGATACTTGTACCACTTTTGATCAAATTTGTACACACTTTTGATGGATGGCTGAGATAGACGATATATGTACTATTTTTTCTCTGAGACATGTATCACCATCTGTTACTTCTTTGTATACATTTATGATATGACTCTGGGAGACTTGGACATAGATTTTGATATGTTGTACATTTGGACATATTTTTGATGTTTACATGATGATGCAATTGGTCATGGTCTACATGCATGTGTTCTTTGTTTATATGCTATGGATGCATTCTATCTTGTGATGTTTTGTATATGTGATGCATACTAGATGGATGTTAGGATGATTTGATATGTAAATGCAAATGTGTATGGATATGATTATGCTGTTCTATATGCTTTTGTCTATGTTTTTTGATTCTTTTGATATGATATATGGATACAAATGTATGTGGATGTCCTAGAGATGTATGGAGATGATATGATGTATTTTTTTATGTATGTAAATGATTTAATCATATAAATGACTATCTCATGTGGTATGATATGCTGCCTATGCTATGTTTTTGATATGTCCAAATGTACTCAATTGACACAGAGATGATATAGATATGTAGAAGGAAAGAGATGACGAAATGAGGCATTCATTTGATATACTACAGTATTTACTTATTTCTTAGATGATATGGTTTGTTGGGATATGGGATGGATATGGATTGTCATCTTTGATATTGCAAGGCTTTTTTGCTTTCATCATTGGGCACTTTTTTGGTATTTTTCACTTTTTAAAATGTTGGAAGGAAGTACAAGCATCAAGGTATAATTAAACCAAGATGACCTAAGCATTCCTTACATGGATGTTGATATAGCAAGTTGATACAAGCATCTAGTCAAACTTGAATCTAGATGACCTGAGTACTTCTTGCATTTCAATAGATAAGGATTGCCCCTTTTCATGTTTAGACCTCAGAGTCCTCGATGATCTTTTGCTGATCATGTCGTTAGATAAAATTTATCACATTACTAAAGTTTAATGCACTAGTAGCAGACAAAGAAAATGATTATGCCCCCCATCATAGCATCTCTATCTTTTGGCATCCTTGAGTAGCATAGGAAGACATAATGACAAAAATTCAAGACCTTGTAAGTTAACATGTTGACAAAACATTTTTGCATTAGATGTGTCTTTTGCCATAATTGATATAAAATTAGTTTTAGTGTTTTTTGATATGGTGCTCTGCTTTTGGTTAGGACAGGTTGATGTTTTGCTTCAAGATCTTTGTTTTTGGGTAGCTTGCTTTGTTGTTCTTGCTTGTCTAGTGAAAGGTATCACAATCCTTATTAGTATCCTCTTAGAAAAGTGGCATTCAAGAATCCAAATCTGTAACTAGGTCGAGGAGTTGCCCCAGTTTAGACAAAGATCGACTTATTATGGGCAAGATGACAGATAGACATGGAGAGATGGGCCCTAAAGAACTAACCTAGTACCTTGGGGGCTCATTGCTAAATGGCCTTGCCTAAGTGACGACGCAAAAGCAATGTAGTTCAAGGTAAACCCTAGTGGACCTAAGACCGAGGCAATGGCAAAGTGGTGCAGAAATAGCATGGACTCAGATTGACAGAAGGACCAGATATGGGACAAACAGGATAATGGAGTGGAGTGAAGAGGAGCCTCGGGGGCACATTAAGAATGTCCTTGCCTACGTGATAACTCAGAGGCGACATAGTTTGACAATGGTACAAAGGACTAGTTCAAGATAGACGGTATGATGGACACAAGAGACATGAAGTCAGAATAGATGGAGGAAGTGGTTTGTCATAGATAGCGCCTGTTTACCAGGTTTTCACCACTTTCTTTTATTTGCACGAGAAGCTAAAAGTACACATGACACCTGTTTGCCAGGTTTTCATCATGGTACCTATACTAGGTGCCTGTTTCCCAGGGTTTCACTGTAGGGTAATTTTTTTGTTATTTTCTCATTTTTTTATCTATTTGTTCTTATTTTTTATCACCTTTTTTATTTTTTTGTATTTTTTCAGGACTCCCTTACATTGGGGTTTTTAGGTATAGAACTTGTGAAGGTGCATGCTATTGATAGGATCATCTAATAGTTCACCTTCAGATGTAGCCAATTGATATGCCCCCGATCCATAAGCTGTGATGATGACATAGGGACCTAACCAGTTGGGTTCAAACTTTCCTTTTCTTCTCTGTCTTGCTGATTTCTAGGATTTTCTCTTAGGACTAGGTCACCAACTTGGAAAACTCAGGGTTTTACTCTATGATTGTAACTTCTAGACATGTACTGCTAATATTCTTTTAGGTGGTTAAAGGCCTATTGCCTTCTTTCTTCAAGGAGCTCTAACTCTTGAAGTTTGGTTATTCTGTACTCTTCATCTAATATGAGGCCTTTTAGTGAAACGTGCAAGGATGGGATCTCGACTTCAATGGGCAAGATAGCTTTAGATCCATAGACTAGGGAGTATGGTGTTACACCTGTGGGTGTGTGGATGCTTGTGCGGTAGGCCCATATCGTGGGATTCAGTTGGACATGCCAATCACGGTGGGCATCATTAACAGTCTTCTTTAGTATTTTCAGAATAGTTTTATTTGATGCCTCAGTGATGCAGAGGTAGGAGGACCAAAACTATCCTCAATAACATTAAAAAATCAAATAACTAATCCAATTGCTTTGGTCATGTTGAAGAGAACATTAATACATATTTTTCCTCAAATTTTCATGAAGATCGAATGGTAGGGGAGAAAGTTATGACTCTTTTCCCAAAACTACAAACCCTCGGCAGCGTTCAGACCTGCCCTCACCAAAATTGCAATTTCTCTCACAAAACTTATTGAAATTATACAAAACCAAAAGAATTGAAAACTAGAAACACATATCTTTCCATACATCTATTATAAGCATCAATTTGAGGCCGTACCAAGTCGTACCATGCATATTTTCAGACTATATTTTTTGAAAATTAAACCCTGCAGACCTACCTTCAATAAAATGCCATAACTTATTCAAATATTAATTAAATTTGATGGTAAAAAAAAGAAATGGAAAGTAGACTCAATACTCTTTCCAACCATATATGGATTTCTCCTGTATATGTCCGTACAAAACCGTATCAAATGCTGCAACAGGACTGTTGCACTCATATCTTTCACAAAAATAAATAAAAATCCATGGGACAAGAAGAAAATGGAAGGTGGTTGAAGGATCTAACATTTTAAATCTATTAGGCATCCATTAAATTCCATATAGGGACATACAATAGCAAAAGACAACAAATTTCTGAAGGAAAATACAGGAAAACATTGTTTTTTTCTCATTCCATGCTCAAATCTTCAACCACCCACGAATTCTTCATGGTTACAAGGCCTTTTAAAGGCATTAAAACATGTATCTTCAGTTCATAACTAATTTGGAGTGAACCAAGAGCCAAATGACTCTTCACCTTCCAAGTTTGCATCTTTTTTCCAATTTTACATTGACAACCTTTACATGGTTTGCAATATTTTATATTTTTGAAACTCCTAATGACCTAAACACATAAAAATGACTTGATAAACCTCATTAAAATGTGGAATCATACAAATTTAATTAAACTCAAAGATTTGTCTAAGGCAATATTAATTTGCCAAGGTGCTCCTGCACCATACAACCAACCAACAAAATTTTCAAGTCCCTTGGAAATGTATCTGCAACAAAAGTCTCTTTCCTCTGTCTTTATCTTCAATCTTCTCAGCTACAATCTTCTAATCTATAGAAATGGTGACCAACCAACCAACAAAAAAAACTACCATCTTCACAGAGCATCCTCAGGCTCCTTCTACTCCCATCAGTGGAGTACTCTTCGGGCTGCAACATCAAGTGCTTCTTCAGGTATCCATCTCTCACTGCTTCACAACAAACCAACTCACCAAACCATTCATCTCACCCAATAGTAGATCCTAATGATGTATCTACCACTCTCTCCTCAGTGGTTTCTCTATGCATCCTTCTCCAGCCAAATCTCTATTGGAGAATGGTCATGACAGACCTCATCTTGTCTACCCACACACAATCTCAGAAAACATCCTTCTTGCAGCTAGATGGAACAAGCACCTGCAACCAAACAACTGAAAAACACAAAATCCAAAAGGTGTAGATTGCCTCCCTCAGCGATCTATCTACACAATCAAGATCTTCTCGCTCTTCACCTGCCTTCTCAGTGACAAAAAAAAAAATACACACCACCCAAATCTTTCGCCAGCTCTGATACCAGTATGATGCAGAGGTAGGAGGACCAAAACTATCCTCAATAACATTAAAAAATCAAATAACTAATCCAATTGATTTGGTCGTGTTGAAGAGAACATTAATACATATTTTTCCACCAATTTTCATGAAGATCCAATGGTAGGGGAGAAAGTTATGACTCTTTTCCCAAAACTACAAACCCTAGGCAGTGTTCAGACCTACCCTCACCAAAATTGCAATATCTCTCACAAAACTTATTGAAATTATACCAAACCAAAAGAATTAAAAACTAGAAACACATATATTTCCATACATCTATTATAAGCATCAATGTGAGGCCGTACCAAGTCGTACCATGCATATTTTCAGACTATATTTTTAGAAAATTAAACTCTGCAGACCTACCTTCAATAAAAATGCCATAACTTATTCAAATCTTAATTAAATTTGATGAAAGAAAAAAGAAATGAAAAGTAGACTCAATACTCTTTCCAACCATATATGGATTTCTTTTGTATATGTCTATACAAAACCGTACCAAATGCTGCAACAGGACTGTTGCAGGGAAAATTAGAAAATTAAAATCCATAAAACACTCATATCTTTCACAAAAATCAATAAAAATGCATGGGACAAGAAGAAAATGGAAGGTGGTTGAAGGATATAACATTTTAGATCCATTAGGCATCCATTAAATTCCATATAGGGCCATACAATAGCAAAAGACAACAAATTTCTGAAGGAAAATACAGGAAAACATTATTTTTTTCTCATTCCATGCTCAAATCTTCAACCACCCATGAATTCTTCATGGTTACAAGGCATTTTAAAGGCATTAAAACATGTCTCTTCAGTTCATAACTGATTTGGAGTGAACCAAGAGCCAAATGACTCTTCACCTTCCAAGTTTGCATCTGTTTTCCAATTTTACATTGACAACTTTTGCATTGTTTGCAATATTTTGCATTTTTGAAACTCCTAATGACCTAAACACATAAAAATGACTTGATAAACCTCATTACAATGTGGAAGCATACAAATTTAATCAAACTCAAAGATTTGTCTAGGAAAATATTAATTTGCCAAGGTGCTCCTGCACCACTCAGTTTGGCCATTGTCTTGTGGGTAATAGGGAGTTGAAAAGTGGTGCTGGATATGGAATTTGTCGCATAGTTCCCTGACATCTTGTTTTTTGAAGGGTCATCTGTTATCCGTGATAATGAACAAAGGGACACCATAACAAAAAATGATATAGTTCAGGATAAAAGAGGCAATCTGTTTGCCTATGATATTAGCTAAGGGCGCAGCTTCAATCCACTTCGTGAAGTACTCTGTGGTAGTGATTATGAATTTATGGCTGCTTGAGGAAGGAGGGTGAATCTTTCCCACTAAGTCGAGTCCCCACTGATAGAAAGGCCAAGGATTCATTAAGGCTGTAGTTCCTATGCTGGTGCATGTATCAGGTTCCCATGGATTTGGCATTTCTTGTACTTCTTTACAAAATGATAGGAATCTTGTTCCATAGTTGACCAGTAGTACCCCATGCGTATGAGTTTCTTGGCTAGGGTAGGGCCACTGGAGTGGATCCTACATATACTGTCGTGTATTTCACTCAGGGTGGTTTGATATTCCTCACTATTGAGACACCTAAGGAGAGTACCATTGAGACCTCTACGATATAGGGTATTGGCGACAATGGCATACGAGGATGCTTAACGGGTAAAGGTTCATTTTTTGTTACTAGAGAGATCAGGTGGGAGGGTATTCTCTTTAAGATAGGCAAATATCTTTCCATAGAGGGGGGAATCAGCTCCAACAATGTGGCAAATGATATGGGACTCAGGGGTGTTGTATGCAGGACATGATACTAGCTCTACCAAGAACTCATAACGTGGTTGATTTTCTGGAATGTCAAGGAGAGAGGCAATCATGGCCATAGCATCTGCAGCTTTGTTCTCAATCCTTGGTATCTGTTCAAAAGAGATCTTGACAAATTATTCTTTGAAGTCATCTACCATTCTCTTATAAGGGATCAATTTCTCAACTTTTGTTTGGTAGTCGTCATTCACTTGATTGATGACTAGCTGTGAATCACCATACACTTGAAGCTCTTTGATATTCCATTCAATTGCTAGCTTGATACTGATGACTACAGCTTCATACACTGCCATGTTGTTAGTGTAGGGAAACATTAATCTGTATGATTTAGGAATGGTGTCTCCATTAGGTGTGATCAATAAGATACCTGCCCCCAATCCATGCTGAGTGTATGAGCCATCGAAGTACATTTTCTAGGTTGCTATATTTATGTGGAAGATAGATTCATCTAGAAATTTAAAGCCCAAGGGGCTGTCATATGTTAGAGGTGCATCTGCCAGTTGATCTGCTAGTACTTGTCTCTTTATTGCTTTCCTATCTACATATTCAATGTCGAACTCACTGAGCAGCATGATCCATTTAGACAATCTACCTAATAGGGCTGCCTTGTTGAGTAAGTATTTGAGTGGATCGATCTTTGCTATCAATTTGACAGAGTGTGACAACATGTAATGTCTCCATTTTTGTGAGACAAAGACAATATCTAGACATGCTCTTTCAATTGGTATGTATTGCAGTTCATACCCAACAAGTGTTCAGATGATATAGGAGATTTCCTGTTCTTTCCCATCATAGTTTTGTTGTGCGAGGAGAGCTCCCAGAGCTGTGGGTGTAGCTGAGATATACAGTAGTAGAGGCTTGGCCTGAATTGGTGGCATCAATACCGGTGGTTTCATGAGATATTCCTTTAATTGCTGAAATGCCTGTTCACATGACTCGTTCCATTTGAAAGGGACATTCTTGTGTAGAAGGTGAGAAAATGGGTGGCACTTGTCTGCTAATTGAGAGATGAACCTTCTGATAGATTGCAATTTTCCCTATAGGGATCTTAGTTGAGTCAGATTCTTAGGAGGTGGCATCTCCATGATGGCCTTCACCTTAGCCGGGTCGACTTCGATACCATTTGTAGACATGATGTATCCCAGTAGTTTGCCTGATGTAACCCTGAACACACATTTCTTTGGATTGAAACACACATTAAACTGTTCCAACCTATTGAAGATCTTGTCTAGTACTACTAGATGGCCTTCTCTTGTAAGTGATTTTGCCAGAATGTCGTCGATGTATTCTTCCATTATAGTGTGCATCATGTCGTGGAAGATTTTCGTCATGGCTCTCTGCTATGTTGCACCAGCATTTTTCAGACCAAATGGCATGACACACCAACAGTAGGTGCCCCAAGGACATGTAAATGTAGTCTTGTGTTGGTCTTGTGGTGCGATCTTTATCTGGTTATATCTTGAGAAACCATCCATGAGTGACAGCATAGTGTTCCCTACTGTGAGATCTACAATCATGTCTATGTTTGGCAGGGGGAAATCATCTTTTGGACAAGCTTTGTTTAGGTCCCTGAAATCATTGCATATTCAGACTCTGCCATCTGGTTTAGCCACTAGTACTATGTTTGAGACCTATTCAGGATAGTCTATAGGCCTGATAAATCTGACGTCTAGCAGTTTCTTTATCTATTCCTTTACCATGAGAGCCACATGTGGATGCATCTTTCTAAGTTTTTGTTTGACCGGCTTAGCTTCTGGAGCTAAAGATAAATGATGCATGATAAGATTTGGATCTAGCCTTGGCATGTCAGCATATGTCCAAGCAAAGTTGATTTGTTTTCTCTTGAAGAAATCCATAAATGTTGGTTTTTTGTGTTCTGTTAGAGCTTTTGCCATGTGGATCATTCTAGGCTTATCCCCTGTGTTGACATTGATTGGTTCTACTAGTTCTATCAAGATCGATGATCTCTCTTGATGTGTAAGATTGGGTAGAGGGTCAAGCCTTCCATCCTTGGGTGCCTCAGAGAGGTTTTCACTGTTGGATACATCTTTATTTTTACTATTTTGATGATCTAACACTGCCGCGTAGCGGTTTTCACCGTTAGATCATTCTTTTATTTTGATATTTTCATGACTGAAAGGCTTGGCACTCTCTCCAAAATAGGCCTTCTTGTTGAGTTCAATAGCATAGCTAGCTCTGTGGTCCCCTGTAGGTAGATGATCTCTAAGCTCAAGATAATCTATGATGGCTTCATCATTTTCTAGGCGATTAGAGCTTTTTCTATGATGAGGCCCATCCAAATGACCTTGCTAAAAGAAGTAGGACATTGGATTTGTATTTGGTAACTTAGATCTGTTTGCAAGTTGTGGATGAACATTTTAGCATCTGTTTCTCCAGCATTTGGTGTTGGCACTTGGTTGCTAGTTATCTCCATCTCTGTAAGAAGGCAGAGAAAGATTCTCCACCTTTCTGTTTGGTGTTACAAAGATCTAATATTGAGGTGTTGTGCTCAATATTGTAAGAGAAGTGGGTGACAAATTTATCTACTAGTTCATTGAATGTTTTAATGCCAGGTGGCAGTCTAGAGAACCACTCCATGGCCTGTCCTCCTAAGCTTTGTGGGAAGAGTTGCATAAGGTAGGTGTCGTTATGTACGACCTCGAAACAAGCAGCATTGAATTCCCTGATGTGATCCCTTGGGTCACCCTTTCCTCGATATTTATTGAATTTTGGTACCTCAAATTTTGAGGGGAAAGGAATCACGATCAAGGCCCTATAAAAAGGATATGGTGAAATATCCTCTAAGGTGTACTTTTTAGTCAATGCTCCCATTTTCATGTCTAAAAATTATTGTTGGAGAGCTTCAAATTTTTGGTTCATTAGACTTAGGGCATCCGTAGCATCAGTTTTTGTTTTGCTTTTGTTTGAAGGTGTCTCTTCCTTTTGTCTACTCCCCTTAGTTTCTTTGAGAGCCTCTACATCATAATCCTTAGGGAGATTGACTCCTAGATTTGCTAGGTGTAAAAAGAATTTGGTAGGGTCTTGGGCAAGTACCCCTTCTAATAGGCATTGAAATTTTGGATCATGCTGTGTTTGAAGGATCTCTTCCATAGAAATTTCTTCATCACTTTCATGTCCGTTTGGAATCATTTTTTCAGCCATTTCAATCTGCTTTTATTTTTGTAACTATGTTAAGACCATGCAAGAGGTGACCAGAGATGGGATGAACTAAAATTTTGAGGAAGGTACTAGAAGGTGACAAGATTTTAGCAAGGTTCTTCTTAGATCTAGGTGATGTCAAGAAAGTTGGGTATACAAAAGTGATAGTCAAAGTAAGGATGTCAGAAATTCGATTACTTGATGCTGACTAGTCTTGCATAAGCCACTAATGGAGTTTCAAGAGAAAAGGATAAGTAACCCTTGATATTGGACACTTGCTAGGTTTGTTTGAGTATTGATTATGATCTAGAATAACTTGGTTCTAATCTTGTAGGAATTTGGAAAGATTTAGTGAGACTTTGAATGAAAAAGTAGATATGGTATGGAAAAGAAGGAGAAATGGTTGTTTTGTAAGGTCTCAATTAGATCGTTGGAAAACTAAAACAAGTTTGAAATGGCTTTGAAAATGTTGAATTTTTTTTCTTTTGGAAGATATGGTTTTACTCTCTAGTTTGGATTCGCCAAAGTATATGTGCCACGACAAAGTTCAAATGCGTCAAAAGTCAGATCAAATGTGCAACACTGGCAAAGTTTCAAATGTGCCACAACATATGTTAAATGCACCAAAAGTTAGGTCAAATGTGCTACATGTCATTTCAGATGCGCAACTCTAGTTTCTTAGCTTGCTTTCTCAGAATTTTTGCAAAATTTTGGATCATTTTCAAGATTTTTCTATTTTTGGTTTGAAAAACTTGGTGTTTTTGAGAAATTAAGTCAATTATGGAACAAACACAGAAAACACATAGAAGTTTTCATGATTTTTGTCTTTTTTTATTTTTTTTGTATTTTTTTGGACTATTTTGACTCAAAAATAAGTACACCCTAGGCTGGATAGGACAATATTCATTGAATCCTCTAGTTGTGCTTACTCAAAGCATGTAGCTCTAGAATCTAGTAGCACCGGCTCCCCTCCATAACACTCACTTCTCACGCATACCAGATTTAGGTTTCCTTAGGCTCGTACCCCCCACCAAACCTTAGGATTGTCCCTGCTACCTCTACTAAGAGTCACATGAATTAAGACCGCTTCAAGAGCTCTGCCCTTTGCATCAACAAATAGGGGTTTTTGGCTTTCTACACAATTGGTTCTTAGTCAGGGCAACCATTTGAGTGGTTACACATGCGACGGCACTACTCTTCATTATGGAGTCTCCCAGCCTCAAAGGGTTATGCCTTAGAGGGTTTTGGGGGAGGTTGGTCATTGGTGTAACACAACAGCACTCGTTGCAGGAGGTTTTCACCTCAAGCACAATTTATTTTAAGTGGCTTGGTAGGGCTTGGCTTTAGCTTGTTACCACTCGGGGTCATTCCCACTTGGACAAGCGTGCATCCAAGGGTAGGCCTCTCTAAAGGTTTAATAAATAGAATGACAAGTCTGGCACTTTGGTCACCCAGTCAAGGGGAGAGCATAAGCCTATTATCATTCACAATCACAGAATACACTAGTTAATCCAACCCTAGTTAAAAGTAGAAAAACTAAATGGGCTATTCTACTTGTGCACTCACACGATTGTTAACTTGGAAGTGTTTAGAGCATAGCAATGTTCATTCCCGTTTGTTTGAGATAGCAATGGTTTAATCTAGGAAATAAGTCAACAATGCAAAGAGAGGAGTTGGTTCAATTACTTTCCATCCTAGTTAGAAACTATGTGGAATTTGCATGCAATGCACTTGTTTACTTTTCCCCTAATTAGTCTAAATGAACTAGGCAAAGCATCTAAATGATCTAATCCAGCCACTAACCCTGTAAAACAAAAGTTAGCTCAAACATAAAAATTAGCTGAAACCCTAAAGCAACAATGTGGAATAGATGCACCGCAATGCAGTTTGAATGCACAGAAATAGATAGTGCATGCAACATTTTACATATGCACTAATCCAAAAGGTAAATGTGCCATAATATGATGCAAATGCGTTAAATGATCAAATGATTAAATGATCAAATGTGCCATAATAATCGTTAGGGAGTGTATATGCATTAGATGACCATATGCACTGAAGTAGAGGATAGAAGTGCAGTCTCGGGGTATGGATGTGCCGTAGTATGAATGTGGTGAAATAGAAATCAGATGCGGTGAAATAGAAGGTAGATGCATAGGATGACCGCAGGCATCAAAACAGAGGGTAGAAGCACCGTTTCGGGGTATGAATGCACCAAATGAACGTAAGCACTGAAGTAGAGGATAGAAGCATTGTCTAGGAGGTCAGATGCATCGAAGTTCCGTATGTGTCAGAGCAAGAGGTAGATGCGTCGTCTTGGAGATTAGATGCGCCAGAAGCCTCTATCAAAACCTTGTTTCATCACCTATACAGACATGTCACTTAAAAAAACTTAGTTTTTGATTAGTTAGAGGGGCAAGGACCCCATGGTAGGTGCCAAAATGTGAAGGGGAAAATAGATTAATCAATTAAGAATAATGAAACCCAATACACTAATGAAATCTAAAGGAAAAAGGAGATTTAAACAACAAATAAATGATACTCACAACATTACCTTGTGTCTTCCATAGTTTGCCTATCTCTTCTTGACCTTGATGATGATGAAGCCCTTAGAAGTGAATGCTCCCTTGCTTGTTGAAGGTGACAAGAATGGAATGGCTGAGATATTTTGTGTGATTGAAGATGAGCTTCAACACACTAACAATGGAGGATATGAAATGCTTAAGAAAGTGGGGTGCCAAAGGCGCGCCTGTGTTTCTGTAGAATAAGTTTGCTCAAACGATGGATATCAAATGAAGAATAAGAGGGTTGTATTTATAGAGTTATGTGGAAGAAGATCAATGGTTGAGAAGAAAAGGGAAGATCAATGGAGGAAGATTGTTGAGGAACGTGCAACAAATGGAAGAAAGACATGTGTCATTCAAAAAGAAGCTTTGTTGAGTGAACTCCTCTCTTGATGAGGATGAAATTTGATTTTCTTAAATTAGAATTTATTTTTCTAATTTAAGAGAAAGTTTGCTTTAACGATGCTTTAAAACTGCTTTTGCTTTTGTGTGACAAGAGTAATTTTATTTTTAGAAGATAAGAATGATTTTTGGGAGACAAGAAAGCATAATTAAATAAAAAAAATTATTTAATTATTTTGCATATAATTGAGAGGAATAAATAAAATATAGAAATATATTTTATTTTGTGTAGATTTTTGCAGACTAAAATAAAATATAAAAATATATTTTATTTAGTGGATATTTAAGATTTTATTTAAATTTGGAAGAATAAAAGATTTTAATTAAATAATTAAAATTATTTAATTATTTGGAAGGATGAAGTTGATGTAAATGAATTTAATTAATTAAATAAAATGTAATTTATTTAATTAAATGAGAGGAGATGAATCAGATAAATAAATAAATTTATTTATTTATTGATAGAAGAATGTGAATGATGAAATAAATATTTAAAATATTTATTTAAGTAGAGTCATGTCAATTTTAGGTGTATACACTATCTTATACTTTGTTCTAAGAGATCATCACAATCTTGCACATCACCATGTGCTATATCAAGCTACACATGATCAGCATGTGCTATATTAGGCTACACATCACCATGTGCTATATTAGGCTACACATCACCATGTGATATATCAGGCTGCACATCAACATATTCTATATCAGGCTGCATGTGATCATCATTGCAACTATTGCTTTCACCAACTACATTTGTTGAATCACAAAAGCAGTGGCTTCTACAAGATGGCGGCACTGTATCTTTTCTTTCCTTTTGTTTTTTATCCACATTTTATTTGCACTCTTTTTGTTGCCTATAAAAAAAAATAATATCATATTATGTCTTATATATAAAGCTCTTGCCTATAAAATTTCATTAAACACTATTAAACAAATAATATACTACTTAGTGGATTTACAACTTGCCTGTTTGTCAAACCAAGTCTCAATAAATATTCATTATTCTTGGCCATTTTTTCTCTATGAAGGTGCTCATAATCTATTAGTAAAGTTTCAACATTATGATCACTATCATCTAATTTGCGCCTTACAACCCTTCTCTTCATTTCCTAAAGTCCAAATAAACAATAATGTATAAATGAACAACTTGAATCAGTAAAACTTTATTGAGTTTATAAGGTGATAACTGTTGACTTTCCAATCTACTGATAACTGCAAATGAAAACTTTAAATAGAATTCAGTTTACAGGTTATAAAGAATTTGCAGTCAAAAACCAAGAAGATGTTTACAATTACAGGTATCAGACAATTTTTCCTTAGAGATATATTCACAAGAAAAGAACTCATAAAAACATAACACAAGAAGGATGAAGGAAAAACATAGTCTAGTTCATCATGAGATGTGTTAGAACCAATCAAAATTTCACATAGTCCCACTCTGTTTCATACATTTTCCTTCCATAAATCCATAATTAGGGATTCATATTCCTTTTAGAATTATTCCAAGAGTCATTTATGAGCATCTCATATCAGGTCTATGTGAAAGAAATTTATATTTTTGACCATTGATGTGTTTTTGTCTCTTACCGTAGCCCCGTAGTACATGCAAACAACCTTGGTAGGTGTACAGGAGTTAGAGGATGTGAATACATAGTTATTGCTTCCCCACAGCATGCAGAAAATTTAGTTGCGGTGTTGCGGTATAAACTCAAGTGACACATAATATGTTACCACGCTCTCGCACTAGGTAAGGAGATGACCAGCGACAATGTGGTAGAAACGAGTCATGATTAAGTGTTCACCACACCCCCAAGATGGTTTCAAGTTGAGCCAGTGGTGTTGTGGTATAAGGAGTTCAAGTAATAGGTAATGCTACATACTGTGGCCCTGCGATGTTAATAACTTCAACTGGCGATAATGTGGTAAATAATGAATGGGAGACCAAAGGCTCTCGTGGCCCCATGACAGTTAGGCCAAAGCTTGGCAGGACATAAGGGATAACATGTATACCACCATCCTACGGTGGTGTGCAACAAGGCTTGTGGGGTGGCAGTAAGTGGTGAAGATGAACGTAACTATCCAAGAGGTCTTGTAGTCCCACGATTGCCCTAAGTTGGTCTTGTGGTGATGTGGTAACGCATTAAATGTCAAAATGACTTTAGTGTTGCCCCACAATGTTTATCATTGATGCCTGTGGGATTCTATTTTTGAGGAAAGGATTGCAAGTCTTAAAATACTTGCCCAACCATTGGATTGGATCAAATCAACGGTCTATGTTTAAAAAGAATTCAATGCTGAGATTTGTTGATTTCATGGCATGAACCAAGTTAATGGCGAAATGACCAGCTTCATGGCACAATAAAACTTGGGATTTATTTGTATTTCTTCATTCTAGCGAACTCAATGTTGATTGCAGAAGGTGAATTCAAGCTTTGTGTGCTCTCCTTAGGCATTTTACGACCGTGTAAGTCTACCCTATCACTCTTTGCATAAAATTTGGTGTTTTGTTTGTGTTCTATTTTCAACTAGTCTAGTAAAGCAAGTAAAAAATCAAAACCCTAGTCCGTAGAGGCACTAAAATATGGTACCTAAAAAATATGAGTCTATGAGTAAGAGTACTAACCCCTGGTCCCAAGAAACGATCACTTCAACAATCATTGTTGGACATCTTGCCAAATTTAGTTGACAAGGGGTCTAAGAAATTGTTCAAGGATGTTGCAGAAGGATGTCAGGATGTTGCAATCCCTATCTCTAGATGGAACCTTTTTTGGTATTTTTGTGGAAAGAAAGATGGATAGGGACTAGTTGGAAACCCATGGAATTTGGATTTGGCAAAGGTTGTGGTTCCAAATGTATTTGTTGATGTGGATTTGATTAGAACATTGGCACAACACTATCACTTAGCCACAAAAATAGTCAAACTACCAAATGGGTCACCATTAGTGGTTGTGGATAGGAATGTAATCATATTCTGCTACATGTTGACCAAGCAAGCCCTCACACAAGTAGATCTGCAAAAGAGTGAGAAGGAGTACAATAGTTTGAGAAAAACACACAGAAGGGATGAGGTGCCCATGCACATGAGGAAAGGGGCAAATAATAAAAGAATTAAAATCTCATCCAATGCAATTGAACCTTTCTATGTTGAAGATTTTGTTGTCTATTTCAAAAGAAAATATTTTACTTTGTGTTGGGTATTGATGCCCAAGGTAGAATGCATGTTGGCCTAATGATGATGGCCATACGATTTCAAAATCTAGAAGCTAATGTTGAATATCATTTTGTAACATTCATTGAAAAGAAACTACATGATGGATTTTTGAAAATAAGAGAAAACAAAAAGCCCATAGTTTTCAAATACTACTCTTTGTTATGTCATTTGATTTTGTATCAAAATAGAAGGAAGTGGCCTAGCAGAATGGATCTGAGCATGATTGATGAAAATAGACAAAGATTGACAACACAGTGCTGGTGTTACAAATGGGATAACCATTGCAATAATTGTGACTATGTTGTGCTTCATGATGATTTCTCAATTAGAATAATGAATTCTCTTGGTAGATTTTCTCCCATATTGACAAAAGAGATCAAGGAAACATTGAGGCCTCTTGCCCATAGGCTAGAACTAGGTCATAGTCATAACTATGTTGATTGATTTTTCTTTCCAATTCATAATATAATCAGGGTATATGGGTGTACTCAGCCACCCCATGTGCTTCCCAAATTTGTGCTAGAAAGAATTGCATTCCTTGAATTCATGCGGCAAATGATGTGGATGGAGAAGGATGTAATGAAGAAATAGAAGAAAGGCACATTTCTTCCTAATTCCATAGTGTTTGGTGATTGGTCCATTGGTTCTGATATTTTAGAGGATTTACAAGCCTATTTGAAGGCTAAATATTCATTAGAACTAGGTGTAGAGAGTGTTTGTGATCCAGAGGGTCACATGAACTTTGTTAGATAAACCATCCTCACAAGAATGGCAATATCTCATAAAATCAATTTTGATGAGGATGTGATCAAAAATCTTGTCACTTTTCAAGAAGTGTATAATAGGGTAAGAAAATAGGAGATTTTGAAAAGGATTGAGGATAATAGGAGAAAACAAAATCCTAATTTTGATGCATTCTTTGTTGAAGAGAGGGACCCTTTGCGAAGAATAGATCTGATAATTGACAATTTTAAAAGAATATATAGCAAGTCTGATAAGCAGCCTTCAAAGGCTACCAATCTCAGTGTCAAAAGATCACTAGGAGTTGTGATTCAAGAGCCTGCACCAAATGCAATGTCACTATAGGATCTAGGTCATGTCCCTAATTCACCACCTACCAAAAAGAAAAGGATTGAAGATGTTTCTCCACTGGTTCAATATTAATTAAGTGAAGGAGGGGGTGATACTGATGAAGTGGCTAGTATCTTGAGAAATATGGGAGATGAAGGAGAAACAGATCATCTACTTGTTGGCCAGGAAATAGAAGCACACAAACTAGAGGCCAAAATGGCCAAACAAGCATAAGGGGAGCCTGAATTAGAAGAAGAAAGAATCGTGGCTTCTATGAGATTTATGGAGGATGATGATTTCATTAATTCACTTGAATTCAAAGATTTTTAGCTTAAGATGAAGATGAAAGAATTTCAAGAACAAGTGGAAATACATTAAATGGGTGCTGATGAATCTCAGCATGACTAAATTGTTTCACAAAATTTCAAGAATATGAAAATAGATGAAATAAGTGTCAGCCCTGATTAGGCTAGACAAATGGTATTAAAGAGCAACATGTTGATCATTCCCGAGATTGAGTTGAAGAAAATGTTTTTGTTAGACCAAGTTAGGAATCAAGATGACCCCATGCTAGTTTCTGAATATGACTATGAGGAAGGTGTCACTAGTTGTGGTTACAATCCAAAAATAGAGACTTTGGCAATATGGGAAACACAAAATAAAACCAACAAACCAAGATTACTTGATGGGGTCCAATAAATAAGGGGAAGGTTATGGTCAAGACATTCTAGGAAACATCAACAACTAAAAAGCTACCCTCACTATGCATACTACAATGTTTACATGAGCTTCTATTGTAAAGCTAGAGAAAATATTGTTTGATTATGGGAGAACTCAAATGGAGATGAATGATGAGGTAAATGTAAACCTGAAAAAATAATTGAAGGATGAGAGTTCTTCTCATATTCAAGCTATTGTTCCAATTCAAACACATGTGCCACAAGAGACTGGTGATACCACAGTGACTGCTGAACAATTCAATGTTTTGAAATTGAAGTTGGAAAAAGAAATTGAGGAATTGAAAAGCCAAAATGAGAAACCAAAGAATGAGGAAAAACTAAAAAATCTTGAAGTGTTTGAGAATATTTTGGAATATAGAGTGAAAATGGTTGTTGACAAGTTGAGAGATGTGCATGAATGCTATTCTTCATTGTCTCAAGCCATGGAATAGTTGAAAGTATTTTTTTTTTGTTTTAGATCCCTTGTATCAAAGATAGTAGTCAACACATCACACACTGATCACTTTGTGTAAAGTTCTACAATGGAATCAAGATGCTCCTATAGCTATAAAGCCAACAAATAAAATGGTCAAGATGATATTGGATGAGTATCAGTACGTGAATGTTGAGAATCAAAGAATGCAGGCAAAGATTGATTCTTTTTCCACTTCCAAACACCAGTTCATTCCATCAATCCTAACAAAGAATGAAAAGATTAAGGATTTTGATGTGTGGAAGGATGAATTTGGTCATACAGTTTCTAAGGTCAGGGATTTTTTTAAAAATGATGAAGATATCAATATTCTTAGCTTCAACATCATTCTGGATAGAGTAATTGCTTTGGATGCTAGATATACAAAGTTTGTAATTGATGTCAAAGCATTGCTAGACAAAAGGTGGAAGGATAACCAGGCCAACTTGCTCCAAATTCAACATTATAAGTGGCTTAGTGATTTTACTATGTTTGAATGGAAGGAGAAGTATATTCAAGCTGATGAGTAGATAGGCTATACATGCAGGGGACCAATGAGCATCATGGCCTCATGACTACACAGTATACCAATGGGAGCAAGAGTATTTGGCTCCTCCAGAAGAATAGGGCCTTGAAGATGTTGCAATGGAAGAATTGATCCTTCAAACACTATATCATGGAGAGGGGGACATTTCTAGATTAGGATGATCATGGGTCTCCTATGTTGATTAATGGACTACAAGTGTATTGCGAGTGCTGCGGGCTTCCAATCAATATTGTCTACTTTCTCTATTTTCTCTTAATTATGTTTTAAGAAAAATTAATGTTTAGTTTATACGAAGAGGCATGAATTTTGAAAAGATGCCATATTTTGTAATGGTCTAAAGCTTGTTGATTCTCTTATTAAAGAGAAACCAAGACCAATTTTTGATATCATCATCATAGGCATTTATAGAAACATATATGAGGAGACTTCTGTTATATTGTAATATCTATTTGAAGCAATCAATGGAGATGAAGATTTAATCCGGTGCTCAAATTCTAGTTAAGATATCTAAGAGATCATTCTTTGTTTGTAATGAGGAGGTTTAGTTCACCTAATGTTAAGATATCTATATGTATTATTAAATCACAGATGTTTTTCATTGTTTCCTTCACACAAGCATATTCAATGCATGTAGAGGCTAGAATCTATAATACAAACTAAAGTTATCAACTAGAACATAGAAGAAAAGTCTAGCATCTAGAAAACATATAGGACATACAAGAAATTATATTCTAACTAAACAAAATTAATTTCAGCTAAAGTAAGAAAACTAAGAAGAATGATTGAACCTAACTTTAAATGCATTTCAAATCAGCAGTGAACATCTCAAGTTTTGTATACAATGTACCAACAGAATAATGATGATTACATTCAAAAATGTATTAGTAAAACAATAGTGAATAAACATACCTATACTCAGATCTTTATTACATTCAATAATAAATTACACCATACATATAACCAAAGTTTAGGTGACAAGCTAACCTCTTATGGTGACAAAACATCATCATAATCATCTACATTTCCAGCAAGATCAGAATCCTGATCACTCATGACTGCATCTACTTGATTTTCTTCCTCATCCTAATTTGTGACATGTTACTCATTCTCTCTCCCAATCTCTTCATTCGTAATCAAAATCTCTTCTTCAAACACTCCATCATCATCTTCATCCACTTCTTCGAATGTTTCTTATAAATTAACATATTGCCCATCAAGCATTATATCGGCAACTTCCATGATTTTTTGTTTAGAACGAGACTCTGTTTGAATGACATACGACCATCCTAGGCTTCTTACATCATCAATTAGAAATGATTGGTTAATTTTAAGAGGGGAAACATACGGCTCATCCATATCTGATAAAAATTGCCTTGTACTTGTACGTACAAATCCATGCTCATCAAATTGTACTATGGATGGTCAGATCCACTTACATTTTAATAATATAGGACTATTTTCACCAAAATCCACTTGAATAATTTCTTGGATGCATCCAACATAAAACTTCTTCTCAGTTTCATGAAGAAATTCAACACTAACAAAATAATCACAATTTGTCTTTCCTTTGTCTTTTTCTTCCACTCTTAAATGACTACCATAGGCCCACATTCCACAAAAACACATAGCCCATACATGTGAAGATTGTGAAAGCTCACTTTCCTCTATTGTTACATCTTGACCTTCTTCTTTTGCATGAATGACTGCATTAGCAATCCATTCTTCAAATTTTGGAAAAGAATCACCTCCAATCAAATCATGAAGTCTATGTTTTTGAGGTCGATGCCCTCAAGAGGTAAACCAGGCTAACTGGGAAAGGCTAGGTTGGCTTGCAATAAGAGGAAAAGCTAGGAAACAAGGTGGACAGGAAGAAAAGAGGGGTTGTGTGGGAGAAATGGGATGGTGCAGAAGAAAATAGGCTTTGGCATAGAAGAATTAAGGTTTGGAAAGGGGCTATAAGTAGGTCCCTCAAGGGAAAATAGGCTCATTTGTGCTCATTTGTGTTAAAAAATCTAGAGAAATCTAGAGCTCCTTGAGTGGTTGTGCGATGAGAGTTAGAGAGCTATCAAGATGGTGATTTCATGCAGAGATCATCATTCCAAGCGAGTGAGGACACATGGATGACCAAAGGGAGTAGGCGCATCGGTATGTATTGAAACTTTTGCTGAAAGCATGATTTTGATAGGTTAGAAGTGACTAGGCTTTAGGATAGGTCATGCAAGTCACTTAAGAAGAAAAATGGGTTGCTTAGGGTAGTTGAGGTTACTTATAAGCATGGCTTAGTCGTATATGGGAAAAGTAGGTCGCTTTCAGTCAGCTAGACAAATAGATAGGCAAAATACACATATGGATAAAAGCAAGTTGCTTATGAGCTAAAAGTAGGTACATATAGATATTTAGCTCGCTTAAAAAGAATAGATGCTCGCTTATAGAATAGAGATCACTTAGGGGCAAAAAGTATGCGCATATAGAGATTAAGCTCACACTTGGTCAATAAGCAGTCGCATAGGAAGACTAGGTCGCATGTAGGAAAAAAATAAGCGCATGTAGTAAAAAGGGTTGCTTGTAATCAACAGATAGGTGCATATAGAAAAAGGAGTCACTTGCAGTAGATAGAAGCAAGTAGAGAAGGAAACAGTCCATTTTTGTATCAGTTGTGTGTAACATAAGAGATAAATAGGATGAGTGAAATGATGTAGGATGTACTATTGCCTTTGTTATCATGAGAGCCACATCCTAGGGATTTGCGGTTGGTGAGATTGCTGGATGTAGAGGAGTGGCTAGTGTTATAGATCCTCAAATTAGAGCATGTGTCTAGATTGGAGCCAGTGCAGACACATTGAGGATTGATGACAGTGATGGTGGAGCGAAGGATGAGCGAGCATAGTTCTTTCTTGTTGCCGACATGAGAGGCTATGATCACACTAGAGGATGCATTTTGGATTTTGTGTGTTCCTATTGATGGGGACCGAGTAGATTATGATCCTTATATGGGTCCAGCTACATTCAGGAGATTGTTCGGGACACCAAACATAGGAATGGAGGAATCAGAGATTTCAATGGTGAGGATGGAGGAGCTATGTGATAGGTTGTAACAAGTGGTAGTAGTGATTATCAGATGGTTAGTTGGAGACAGGCGAGCGAGAGAATTTCTAGTAGGACTGGGGATGTTCTCCTATGGGACGATATATGAATGGGCAGAGTGTGTACTAGGATAGCTCTATCATTTCCTACATGACTGCGCATATATGTTTGGGGCTAGTATGTTTGCAGGAGTTACAATTTTGCATGTATGGGCATATGAGCATATTCTAGTGATGAGGCCAGATGGATGGGTGGCTAGAGTAGAAAGAGAGCCTTATACGAGGATGTATAGAGGAGCTTTAACATACTAGCAATGTAGAGGACTAGTGTACTAGCGGAGCATATTGGGTGAGGTAGACAAATTTATATGGAGGCCATGGCTAGGATGTGAGAGATGTGATGAGGAGGACAAAGAGCTTGTCTATTCAAGGTAGGAAAGATATATTATTGGACGTAGGATATATATTCTATAGCATAATTTTTCTGAGAGAGTTTTGAGATAGTTCGGGTTGCCACAGGCAGTACCAGTTGGTGATGCCATTTTTGGGAGGACTCGATAGGAGGTGTTTGATTGGGGGCCAGATGTAGTGGTTGACATAGCTTTGGCAGAGAGAGAGAGGGGCTATAGCTAGTTCTCTGGCAAAGAGGACAGGGTCTGGTAGATCCAAGCACGCTACCAGATTATGATGCATACTGGGTGACAGCAAGACTGATGTGGCTGATGCGGGTTGGAGAGATAGGAGAGATAGGTATGGAGAGACTAGTTAGGAGGAAGTAACAATAGGCTCTACCAGTATAGTATGTTGTGTTAGCAGCTCCAAGGATACAGGTGCAGGGACAAGTGCAGGGGCAGCCTCAGATACTTGCATAGCCTTAGGGTTAGATAGTAGGAGGTGATGATGTTGGGATTCAAAAGCTGCAGAGGAGGATTAGAGAGGAGAGGAGATGGAGGAAGTGGGCTCAGATGAGGCTGAGGAGGGTGGAGCTAGATAGGCATCAGGTGGTGAGTGGGTTACGACATGCTAGAACTCAGGCTCATACATACTAGGCACAATTATAGGCTAGAGTGCAGGCTGGTGATGGGTAGGATGATGGTACACTTTCTAGAGTGACATGGGAGAGAGATGCAATGAGACAGAGTGAGGAGATGATGAGATTAGAGATAGACACTTCTATACAGAAAATGCAAGTGATGAGGATTGAGAGAGATGGTCTACAAATAGAGAGAGATATAGCTATCCAACAGTTACAGGCGATGACTGGCGAGTGAGATAGAGTAGTGGCTGCATTGGGTACATATGGGGCTACGATGTATTTGGTCACATAGTTGACACATGTACAAGGAGAGCTACGGAGAGTACAGGGTGAGGCAGAGTATTATAGAGGCTTGTACAATGGGATTATACCAGCAAAGTAGAGGTAGCCTAGCTTTAGGAGAAAATCAAGAGCTTTAGGTACACAGAGGATAGGTAGATCTCAATCTGTTGCTTTAGTGATGGGGCCACAAGAGATAGGAGGATAGGTGCAAGACCTGGTGGTGGTGGTCAGGGCAAGGGAACTGCCAGTAGTCACTAGGGCTACATTGTTTATGTATATTATTGTATCATGATGAGGCCTAGAGCTAATTGTACATACATTCTTGATGGCTCAGCTTGTATATGTAGACACTTGTATATTAACACATGTATATATATATATATATATGATGGCATGTTGGTTATCTACATGATGTTGTAATGAGGATGGATGCATTTATGGTATTATGATGGTTATGCATGTTGTATTTGTATTTTTATGGATTATATGAATGTTTATGCAAATGAAATATATTTATGTTAATGATAATGCAAATATTTAAATGGTAATGATATGATATGGACTCATGCATATAGATAGATGGTAATGATATGAAATGTGATGGACCTATGTATGCCTAACACACTTGTTTTGTAAGATAAGAGATGTGGAAAAAGATGATGGAGGGAGATGATTGAGCTTGGTTGAGGACTATATAGGCAGATAATGGAATGAATAGATGGTGCGAGGGGAAGATTTAAAAGTAATTGCTCAAGAATGAAAAGAAATGCAATCCTTTTGTTTGATATAGCATGTGGATGTTATGCACTAGGGTATAGAAGACCAAGGTGTCGAGATATCCAATGCAAAACTAGCATACTACAATCTTATCTAAACACACGAGGTCAAGATGTTGAACCAACATTCATAAGATATGAATAGAAGCTAGTGTTCTGAGATGGACTTTGATGCTACAAGCAATGGTTTGAGCTTACCTCCACTACACATAGTGACACCTTGTTGGTTATATGTATGGAGCTAGTCTTGACATAGAATAGTCTCATGTGCATAAGAGACTATTTAGCTTCTTAGATGCTAGAGATATTGATATGTAATATGCTAATCCCAACACATACAAGATAAAAATACACATAGGAAGAGAATAAGATCATCCCACAAACATGACATACGAAAGAAATATGACCATGCCCCATTCCTTACTTCATCGCAACGTACCAAGATATGGTAGATCAAGGTAGTCTTGATTAGGCATAGAAAAGGGACAAAAGATAAATCAAAAGATAAAAACAAAAGATACTATCATCATGTGCTCTTGCCAAATTTAGGTGCTCTTAGATGGGTTTAAGCTGGGGCCTTGTTGAGAGGAAAGTTGCATCCTATTGAAGGCTAAAGATGTTGATAAAATTCTATAGAAAATGTTGGCTTAAGGCATGCAGACAAATAGCTTCTGGCTTATCATTGATTCGTTAAAGTGCCTGAGCTTTCACTGATACACATAGTCTACTTCCTTCTTGAGCTAATCAAAGAGAAGAAGATGGAAGATGAAAGAAGATGAAGATGGGGTGGATTGTTTGTGCTTGCGTACTGGAAACTTCCTTCATATTCCAGACTAGCTACATACCCTGTATCCATAGGATCAAAGCACATTTATGAAGATGATGATGAGACATGATGAATATGTAGTTATGGGTTTATTGATGATGTAAGTGATGATAGATAGAAGAAAGCAAGATGAAAGATTGAAGGATGATTAGAATAAAGATGAAAGATGGATGATGAAAAGAGAGGCTATCATCTTTGCTTGAATCAAAGTGCTTCCTTCACATCTTAGATTGCCTACATACCCTATATCCACAGTATCAAGGCTTTAATGATAGAGCTAGTGATGTAGTTCTTGCTTATTACACTGATGGTGGATGTTGAAAGGATCAACTTTATTGTGTGGATTTTTTTTTCTTTTTTTTCTTTTTTTTGTGGGATAACTAAGATTATGGATAAAACTTCTTGATATGGATGTTGTTGACTAGTTCATCTAAGGGAATGCCCTCAGCTATTGAGAGAGTGTATACACCTAATCCATAAACTGCATTGATGATAAAAGGACCAAGCCAATTTGGTTCAAACTTGCCCTGTTTCTCACGATGTTGCTAATTCCAATGATTCTCTTTAAGGACAAGATCTCCAACTTGAAATATGTGTTCTCTAATGTTTTTGTTGTAGCTGTGGCATAGATGATTTTGATAGACTTGGAGATGGTTGAGTGTTGTGAGACACTATTCATCTAGTAGCTCAAGATCATGGAGTCTGGATACTTGATATTCTTCTTCTGAGATGGTATGCAGTAAGGATACTCATAGTGAGGGGATCTTGACCTCAATAGGTAGGATAGCTTGAGTGCCATATACAAGAGCATAAGATGTAGCTCTAGTGGGAGTTCTAACACTTGTTCTATATGCCCATAATGTAGGATGAAGTTGTAAATGCCAATCACGACTAGCTTCATTGACTGTCTTTTTGAGAATCTTGATGATTTTTTTGTTAGAAGCATTAGCTTGGCCATTGCTCTAAGGATAATAAGGTGTAGAGAATCAATGTTGGATATGGAACTTGTTGCAAAGATCTCTAACTTCTTAAATCTTGAAAGGATGACCATTATTAGTGACAATAGCTTGAGGAACTCCATAGTGACAAATGATATAGTGTAGGATGAACTTGGATATTTGCTTGCCAATAATATAAGTCATTGGTATGGTTTCCACCCACTTTGTGAACTATTCAGTGGTGGTGATAACAAACTTATGACCATTTGACAAAGTAGGATGGATTTTACCTATGAGATCAAGTCCCCACTGCGAGAAGGGCCATGGAGTAGTGATAGGCTGAAGTTCATGTGCTGGTGCATGTATTAAATCTCCATGTTTTTGACATTATATACATCTCTTTGGAAATTGTTGTGTATCTTTTTCCCAGCAAAATGTGAGCGACAGACACCTTCATGTACATCACGTAGGGCCACTTTTACTTCCTCAGAATCAAGACATCTAAGAAGAATACCATCAAGACTCCGGCGATAAAGGGTGTCTCCTAAGATAGTGTAACAAGAGGCTCAACGGATAAAGGTTTTGCGTTGGGTGTTAGATAGTTGGAATGGAAAGGTTTGATTGCGAAGATACTCGTATAAGTCCTCGTACCACGATGAGTTGGGACCAACAATTTCACATATAAGCTTAGACTGCAGTACTTCAAATGCTAGAATCAGAAGTTGTTCAACCAGAAATTCGCATTTATGTGTATTAGATGGCATATCTAGAAGGGATCTAATCCTAGCCATGGCATATGTTGCTCTGTTCTGTAGCCTTGGGATTTTTTCAAAGGTGATGTCAAAGTACTTTTTAAAATCATCAACCATTACCTTGTATGGAAGAAACTTCTCATCTTTTATTTGATATTCATCTAAGACTTGTTTGATAACTAGTTGAGAGTTACCAAAGACTTGTAACTATTTGATAGCCCATTGTACTGCCATGTGTAATCTTGTGATTAAAGCTTCATACTCTACTATGTTATTGGTACATGGAAATGCAATTCTATATGATTTGGGTATACAATCTCCTTGATGGCTAACAAACAATATCCCTGCTCCTGATCCATATTGTGTGTAAGATCCATCAAAATATAGCTACCACAATGTTGGTGAAGTTAAATTGAACAATCTTTCATTAGGGAATTCTGGATGTATTGGATGAATATCTGTGACGAGTGATACAACTAATTGATTAGCGATGACTTGTACTTTTATGGCTTTGTGATCCACATATTGTATGTCAAATTCACTTAGGATTATAACCCATTTTGCTAATCTTCCCATGAGGATTGCTTTGGAGAGAAGATATTTGAGTGGATCAACATTAGATATGAGCTTTGTTGTTTGGTTCAACATATAATGTCACAACTTTTGGGAAGCAAACACTAATGCTAAACACACTTTTTGTTGGATTCAGGATAGACAACTGAGAGGGGGGTGAATCAGTTGTCCAAAACTTGCTTGTAATTCAAACACTTAAATCCTCTTTGTTATTTAATAGTATATCAATTAATCATTCATGAAAGCATAAAGCATAAACATTAGAGCAGATACACATCAACACATGAGACACCAAGATTTTGATGTGGAAACCTGGTCAAGGGAAAAAACCATGGGGTGATTAACCCAAGGATTATTCTCTATTAGAAGAATAAGAAAAATAGATGGCACATGCCAATTAGGGCTCACTGACTGAGCACACTGCTCACAAGAGGCACACTGCCTACAAGAGACACACTATCTACAAAGAAACAAGTATTACAAACTTGAACTAGAGATTGACATATTTACCATGCCTGGATCAGTTCCATTTAAGCCCAAAAACTCCTGCTCTACCTTTCTCACTTCTCTTCGCTATACTGCACTTATCCGCTCCAAGACACACTTCAAAATGAATTCACAATCCCTTATTTATACAAGGCATCGACTTAGGAACAATCATCTAAGTTGGCAAACACCTATAAGATCATTCACAAGACGTGTAACACATTCGGTCAGCCAGTCTCAAGAAGAACACCAATACCTGGTGGTAATTCTTCAAATGCAAACTCCAACTTCAATGTGGACCACCAATAAGAATTGTACATGATCCAAAGATCACCAAAACCTTTCTTGAGTCACCAATAACATCCGCACTTTATCAGCTTACTGGAATTCTTCTCTTCTTCATCTGAAACTTCAAGAACACAATCTATCACCACTGTCACACTAAAAAAGGTGCTTCCGGACCTCCAAACCATTAACAAATCTAGTTATCACTTTACACTACTTTCTACAACACTCCCTCCAATCCGCAAAATGAGATAATGTAATTCCGGAGCTCACCAAAACAATCTGTGACACTCTGTCACCACTAAACATCTGTCGGAACCGGTTCTACTAGAGTGACCATAACTTCTTCATATCTTCATGTGGACCTCTGAAATCTTGACTGGAGTATATCAAGACTCATATCTGAAAACCCTTTAAACCACATCCTCTAATATTCATCTTATCTTGGACTTTTACCTTAATGTCATCACTTTTCTTCACTGTTCCTGATTAAGGCTAATTTTCTCAATATCCTCAGCACACAGCTCATCCAATCTTTCTCATTAATGCAATATGAGTATGTTGACATAAATGACAACACTAGTTATCTTAATACTTGCAACACTTTTTCCATAGATGAATAATTAAGTTCATATCCCACAAGAGTTGTGCTAATGTAGTAAATGGCTTGTTCTTTCCCTGAATCATCATGTTGAGCTAGAAGGGCACCCAATGCTATTGTTGATGATGATGTGTACAACAATAATGGGCAATCAAGCACAAGAGGTACTAACACAGGAGGTGTTGCTAGATATTCCTTTATTTTGTCAAAGGCCTATTGACACTTTTCATCCCACTTAAAAAGTTCACTCTTGCGAAGAAGATGTTGGAAAGGATGACATTTGTTTGCTAGTTGTGAGATAAATCTATGGATGGACTATAACCTTCCTTGTTGTCTACAAAGCTACTGGGGGACGCATTTCCATTATATCTTTTACTTTAGCTGGGCCTACTATCCCTTGTCGAGATACAATGTATCCCAATAGTTTTCTAGATGTTATGCCAAATACACATTTCTTTGGGTTCAGTCTAACTTGATATTTCTCTAGTCGATCAAAAAATTGTGCTAGTACCTGTAGATGTCCTTCTCTTGTCTTGGATTTCCCTAGGATATCATCAACGTAGTCTTCCATGATAGTGTGAAAAAAGGTCATGGAAAATAACTGTCATGGCTTGTTGGTAAGTAGCTCCAATGTTCTTGAGACCAAAAGGCATTACAACCCAACAGTTTGTGCTCTATGGACAAATGAATTATGTTTTATCTTGATCTTCCTCTGCTATTCTAATTTGGTTATATCCTAAGAATCCATCCATCAAAGATAGCATTTCATGTCCAGCTATGAGATCTACAATATTGTCTATGCTTGGTAGTGGATGACTAAATCTATGCAACAACAAACTCGTCCATCAGGTTTTGCCACATGTACCAAGTTTGAAACCCATTCTAGATAATCAATAGGCTTTATGAACTTTGCTTCTAACAAATTTTGAATCTCTGTCTTAACCAATAGAGCTACTTGCAGATGCATTTTGTACAATTTTTGTTTGATAGGTTTTGCATAGGAGATACTGCTAGATGATGTACCACAAGTGATGGATCTAGACCTAGCATGTCAGAGTAAGTCCAAGCAAAATTTATATCTCTTTTTATAAAAAAATCTATGAAGTCTCTACTTTCTTACTCTGATAGTGATGTTGCCAAAAAAGTGATCTTTGGATTATGCTCTGTACCCAAGTTCATGTCTTGTGATTGTTCAACTAGCTTCGTTGATTTCTCATGATAGTCAATGGCAATAGGAAGATCAAACCTTCCATCCTTAGGGGCCTCAGAGAGGTTTTCACCTTTAGATATGTCCTTTATTTTTACTTTTTCACAATTAAGAGGTGCCTTACAGTTTTCACCTAGTGACCTATTTTGTTTGATTTTGTTTATTTCACTTTTGCGATTGAAGGATTTGATACTTCCACCAAAATATGCTAGTTTAGGTAGATCCATCATGAAACCTACTTTGTGATCACCCAATGGAATGCCTTGTTGTAAGCCCATGAATTCTGCAATAGCTTCATCATTCTCAATTGTATCTAATATTGGTGCCCCCTATTGATCCCAATAGATGAGGTTAGGATATACAAGTGAAAGGGTAACAGATGAATGGTTATGGCTAGAGGAGATTGTGGAAATCATGAAGATGGAATCTTCATGAAAAAAGATCGATAATATAAAGGGAGGAGTCATCGATGGTATCCAAACTAGAAGCCTCTCCTACCGAGAAGGTCCAACGTCCATATCAGAAATACACTTAATGTCTTTGGAATTAAGTACCTCCAGCTGATAGCCAAGTCCTTGCTTATTAAACTTCTTAGACACAATAATGGGTTCAATAGGTCCTTGTTCATGTGATCCTAATCCACCATGTCTCTTGTAGCCCATGTTCTTTATGATGTGGAACCCATTGTTATATCTCTCCACTTCAAGTTGGACTTGGTCATTCTCATCAAAGAATATCCAAGAGTTGATATCATCAATGTCTTCATCATCTAGGCATCCACCTTTAATGAAGACTGTGGGTGGGGCGTTGATGACAGCTGCGGATGAAGGTGGCTTAGATGTAGAAGGTTTTCCATGAGATTTGGGAGACAAGGGAAGGGTGCCCACACAACAAGATTCTTGCAATGTGTATTCACCAGGGCAATGTCTAATGTACTTGATACAAAGATTGGAAGTGGCTTTACTAGATGATGGCTTGAGTAGGACAAATGGATCTACATATGATGAAGATGGGTATGCTTCGGTGTTGATAGGAATGTGGTTTGGACTCTAATATTTATCTTGAAAGGCACGACAAAATTCAAATGGATTGGGATCAACATGGATAGTAATCTCAACACTGTTATGTGGAAACTTAAGACATTGATGGTATGTAGAAGAACTAATTTGAGGGCATGGATCCATGGATGGCCAAGGATGATGTTATAAGGAAGCTCAATATCAAGGACTTGACAATAGGTTTCAGTAGTGACCGGCCTCACTTGATAAGCAAGTAAACAATTACTTTCATATCTCTCTGAGCATTATCATATTCTCTAATAGTAATGACCTTGGAAGCGTCAACATCTTTCTCAGAATATCCTAATTGTTTTATTAATTTCAAGGAACATATATTAAGACCATCTCCACCATCCACTAAGATTCATTTGATACGGCATTGTTTGACAAACACTTCAATGTGGAGGGCTTCGTTGTGTGAAGGATGAATGGAGGACTGAAAATCTTTGTTAGAAAAGGTTAAATGACAAAGGGCTGCAGTGCTAGTGACCATAGATTGGAATTGTGTGATATCAATATCGTTGGCTACCGAAGATTCTTGTAAGGCTTTGTCAAGGATAGCTTTGTGAGCAAGGGATATGTGAAGCAACTCAAGAATGGAAATATGCGCAGGTGTTTTTCTAAGGTGATCAAGGATATCATGGCTAGAGGATGGTCAAGGAGGATGGATAGGTGATCCTTGAATGGTAACACAACCTCTCTAAGTAGTTATAGCACAATTAGGTGCTTTGCCTTGGATGGTAATGGTAGAAATGCGAGCATGGTCGATGCGGCCAATAGTAGATGATTCATAGTTGTACTGAATAGCATTCCCAACATGAGGGTTACTTGGTTTGTCATGAGAGGGAAGTGGATTCTTGAAAGCATCTAGATCATAATTCAATATTGGTTGCTATGCAGGTTGAGTTGTTGGAGGTGTAATTTTAATTAAACCTTGATCGATGCAATCTTGGATAAATGCTTTAAGCACATACAACCATTTGTTTTGTGTCCTTTAACTCTATGGTAATCACAATACTCATTTTATTTAAAGCAAGGACCTTTGAAGAGTGGTTCACCATTGGGTGGTGCATCCGATAACATAATATCACTCACTTGGAGAAGCTTTCGAAAGACAACTTCCATAGGTTCCGCTAATGGTGTAAATTGTCGATGAGGATTTGAAGTTTGTTGTCGAGTGCGTTGAAAAGATTGTGTTGTTGTAGAAGCAGCTTGAATGTTGATAGGAGCTTTCATAGTTTGTATGTTCTTTGCGTCTACAACACTGTCATTGACAACATTCTTGTTTTTGTTCCAAAAGTGAGATTTATCATTGGAATTTTGAGGATAGTCTTTGTTATTGCAAAAAATCTTGATAGTGCCTTTAGTAATTAAAGCTCACTCAATGATGGTTCCTTTGGAAATAAGTTCATCAAAGGTGCTAGCACTTTACAATTGTAGTTGGAATGATAACTCAGGATGAAGATTTTGAACAAAGATATCGATTTGTTGCTTCTCAGGTATTTCCAATGATAGTTTGCTAGCCATGTTATGCCATCATTGAGTAAATGAAGAGAAGGCTTCATCATTGTGTTGTTTATTGTTGACAAGGTCATTCATGTTCACTTCATGTTCAATGTTAAAAGCAAAGTGTGATTGAAACTTATTTGCTAATTCTGCAAAAGTCTTAATTCCTAGAGGTAAATGAGAGAACCATTCAAGAGCTTGTCTCGCTAAGCTTCAGGGAAATAGTCTCAGAAGATATGTATCATCATGAGCAATATCAAGACATGCCACAAAGAATACTCTACGATGGTCTTCCGGATTTCCTTTTCCTTTGTACTTGTCAAATTGTGGAATTTAAAAGTGTGGCAAAAAAGGTATCATATGAAGTGACTTGTCAAATGGATAAGCACATATGTTTTCTAAGGAAAATGTCTTCTTGCTTTGTCCTACCGCTTGGTTAATCATTTGTTGCACATTTGTTGGAGATAATTGTTGTTGTTGCAAAGGGGGTAGTTGGTTGGGAGGTGAAGCATGGTATGATGTATATTGAGGTTGTTGTTGTGGAATATATGAAGCCATGATCATTTGTTGAGGTTGCGTACTCACAATGTATGTCAAAGGATTGGTATACGACACATTTGTGGTTGAAGATTGTTGTCCTTGAGACAAAAGCGGTGGTTGGGTAAATTGTGATGAATTAGCACCAAGATTTTGCATCACATGAGAAGTGGAAGATGGATTAGCATTAGCTAATGGTTGTGAATTTGGAGTTGGATTTGTGACATGGTAAGTGATGGAAGGATTGGTGGATGCGAAAGAAGGATGGACATTTGGGTTTGTATTTCAGACAACATGGGTATTGGTATATATCATGTGTTGGGTGACGATAGGCAAACCTTGGGTAGTATAAGCCAGATTGATGGTTTGTGAAGGATTATAAGAAGATGGTAGAACTAATGTAAGTTGATCAACATATAAGATTGTAGTGCTAGGATTATCTTGAGAAACAATAGATAGGTCACTCATGTCAATAAGGCTAACATTGGGATTGTATGATGTAGTGGATGGATTAATGGAGATAGTGGAGATCATATTAGCAGCGGTAGAAATATGGGGTGTGGTGTCCATATGTCATGCAATGGGGGTAGTGGATTGCGATAGTTGTGAAGCTTGGACCATTGGTGTTGTTGGGATAGCTTGGGAAGCTTGTAGAATATGGGATATGGGGATAGCTTGTGATGTTTGAGAAATTTACACTTGGGCAACATGGACAGCTTGCATTACTTGAGGCATAGAAATGGTCATGGTGGGAGAAGGAGTATGTTGGGAAACATGGAAAGGTGGAATGTTTAGATTTTGTGAAAGGAAAGGGAGTACATTGGTTGGAGTTATCAAAGGTTCTAAAGTGTACTCAGAGCTTGGTGGATCGAATGAAGTAACAATAGGTAATGAAAGAGATTGGTTGGAAGATGGAGTTTGTAATATGTTATGGGATGGTGTGACTATAGTGGATGTTCCCTTTGCAACAACATCGGGAGTGTTTGGATCATACTCTCTAATAGTAGTTATGTCAAAATCTCTTGGTAATTTAGCTCCCATACATGCTAATTGCAAGAAGTAGCAGTTAGGATTGGATAAAACAAGTCTCTCGAATTGATCCAATACATGTGTATCTCTAAATTTTGATAAGCCTTCTTGAAATTATTCTTCATAAGTCTTCAAAAATGTTTGAGGTTGTACTTGTTGTGAGGATGACTCTCTAATGGTGTACCCATGGGGCACAAACATGTGAGGAGGCATACTGGTCATAAATTGAGTAGCATCTCTAAGAGGTGTTGATCTAGATTGTTGCATCTTGGCTTCCATCTCAGCTCACAATTTGGCTTCCATTTCAGCTCTATATTGACTCCTAGTTTGAGGCATGATGGTTGATGTTGAAAATTGAACTTTATCTTGTCAAGGTTTTGAGACCCAAAAAGATGATGGTTTGCTGGTTGTTTGGTTGCTGGTTGTTGATTGTTGGTTTGTGTTAATGGTGGTTTTAGCACACAACAAAGCAGGTGTGATTTCTAGTTTCACACCTCTCTTGAAAAGTACCCTACCCTAGGTAAGACTACTCCAAGGATAATATAGCTAGGTCTTAGCTTGCTTAGAATTTCTCAGTTGGTATGTTCTAGCTATGCCTACAAAGGGTCTTACATGCAATCTATAGATCTTCAATTTTAGGACAACAAATACACATAAACACCTTTATGAATTTCAGTTAATAAAACAATGTAAAATGTTGCTGGAATTCCTAATCTAACGATGGTTTTTTAAGAAAATGTAAAAGGTTAGGGTTTTAGAAGAATCCTAAGTGACATTCACAATGTATAGGTTACCTTCAGTAGACAAATACCCTAGAACTTAACTAGTTTTTTGAGTTACCAAACTGAAATGGGTGTTACAGTACTTTAGGAAACGGTGTTATCTTCAATGGAAGTCAATAGATTTTTAGATTACATTCATTTGTTAAATACCTAATAAATGGTGCAACTTAACTTGTGAAATGCAATTGAACTTTAGCACAAGTGATCAACCTAGACTAACTTTACACAGCTATATACAATTAGCAAATAAATAAAAATATGGACTTAGAGTATTCATTAGATACTTTCAGCAAACCATGAACATTATAAAAGCACAACTAACTAAGTATGGGAGAGCAAGAAGCGAACCATGAAAACCAAGTAAGGAACACAATACACAAATTCTTAGAAAACCTACAAAAACTTGCTTTGCATTACTTCAAATGGCAGAATGTCAACAATTCGACATCAAATTCTCTCTTACAAATAGTGGAAATGGCAGCCCTTTATATAAACAAATAGCATACTTAGTTTTCAAATGAACAGTGGAGATTAACTCGACACCGACGGTCCAGATTACATCAATAAATAAAATTACAACAGCTCACATTAATTCTTAGATTACATTTTGTCTTCTATGAAAAAGATGAAAAACACCCTCCAGATACATTGAATCTTGTCAATTTGACTAGCCAACACAATATATTAATAGAAAAGAACATTTTAAAAGCATAAAAAAGACAAAATAGAGTTACATGTTGCCCCAAATAGAGCAATTTACAATTATGATGGGATTACATCCTTAAAATATTCAAAATAATATCAAGACTCCTCATCCAAATCAATTTTGTCTTTGCTAGCTAGCTTGTTGTAGTAAGTCAGTCATGTGTCAATGTAGGGTTAATTTTTGATGGATCTAGATCCTTCAAATGATTGATCTGATAGTCGAACATCTCCAGTTCCTGACTAAATCTGCTATATATCTTCTCTATCTTTGCACCTACCTTGAGGAATGATTTGAATTTGGCCCTGAGGTTGCTTACCTTATCTAACTTGTCTTCCATACTGAGCTTGGTGTTTTCAAAAATTACCTTATGTAATTTGTCTTTACATTTTTTGATATCATAAGGGGCATAGTCATCATAGGATGCTTCCAGGCAATCCTTCAAAGAATCATTGATAACATATATGATCAACCATAGCTCCTCATCGGTTGGCTTATATGCTTCTTTTATATTTTCAAAAGTTTCTTTTCTCAAAAGTAGTTGTTGGTACCATTCAATGGTCTTGGGCAGCTGGTTCCCAGTTAGAATAATTTCTACGACTAGAGTCTAGGCAGACAAATCCATGATGCTCTTTATCCAAGGATACATATGTGAGTAATATTCATCAAAGGAGTCACATTCATCACGTAGATCTTTTCATTTCTTATGCAATTCTACCAATATTTTTGTGTGCTTGAGTAGAGGCTTTGATAGCTTTGCATCCCATCTCAAAAACTCTAAATAACCATTTTTTTGTACCTTCGGATTTGGACCTGACCTCACCTAGCCTAGCCATTTCATCAGTAGACAACAAAGTGGGCACTATCCTTATATCTCCTCCTACATCTACTGGCTTAACCAAACACTGGAGGCAAGTGCGGAGTTCTTCATTTTATTGTTTCAAATCCTTCTTGGACATCTTATCCTTGTCCAATTGCTCCAAAATTGATATAACTGATTCTTTAAAATCATCCACTCTTTGAGTACGAGTGGTAGGACCCAAATCAATTGTAGAGATCACATAGTCCTCTACCCTAACTTGTTCCTTTCCTACATCAGTTGGCGGGACTGCTATTTCCGCAATTCTTGATCCTGTTTCATCTTTATAAATCCTCGATTGTATTTTTTCCTTCTTTTGTTTCTTGGGCCTCTAAGCTTGTGACAAAATTGTACTCAAATCGAGCTACATTATTTCCACTTTTGTCTTAGGGGATGCCACTCTATTCTGCAACCATTTAGGTGCTAAAGATTTATTTAATTAAGCGGCTCCATCATTATTAATTACAACCAGTTCTTCAAGTGGTTTCTATTCTTGCTCTAGTTCTTCATCTTTTTCTATGTTTATCTCCTCTTCTTTCTCTTCTTCTTGGGCCAAGTTTTCCTGGTTTATCACTATACTTTCTTGGGCTAATTTGAAAACTTCCTCCATTTGAACTTTATATGGAGGACTGTTAGACACATCAATGACTTCAACATTAGTTAAGGGTTCATTGGAGTCTTCATTTCTTACTTCCGTCAATACCTCTTTTTTCTCCTCCTCAAATTTTGCTTCAGGCTCATGCAAACCCAACTCTGAATAAACTTCCTCAATCCAAGGCAGCTAAGGTATGGCCAAAGAATCTGTAGGCATTTGTGAAATAGGAACAACAGAGGATATGGTTTGTGAAGGCACATTGACCTGTGTTAGATTAGCTAATACTGCCGACAGGGAAGAAGAGATGACAAAAGGTGAAGGAAAAGGTAGTGGAGGTAGAGGAAGAGGAGATGAAAGGATGGTAGAAATTGGAGGTAAGGTTGCAGGGGTGGGTAATTGAGTGGAAGAAGTAGAAGATGTAAGTGTAGTAATAGTGGAAGTGCATGAAGTGGCGATAGTGGTGGAAATAGGGCTGCTAGGGGCACTGGAACAAATTGCCAATGAGCAGGAAGTAGCTAAAATGGGAGAAGTAAGAGAGGTGGTAGCAAGGGATGTTTCTCTAGTAATGGCAGTCGAGGTCGTAGGTGAAGTGGATGTAATAGTAAAAGTGGTAGAGGGAGAAGTGGCAGTAGCAACTGCAAGAGTTGTGGCAGCCATGGTTGTACTTTGGGTAGAAGGAGACAGGGAAGTTGGAAGATTAGTGTCTTCTTGTGATGCAACATCTCCCTTAGTGACCTCTTTTACCCTTGCTTTCTTAGCCTTAGAACCTTCTCCAGGGCCGCTTGGCATGTCTCTTTTCTTGGACACCCTTGTCCTAGTGGAGGGAGGTTGGTCTTTCTTTGGAGGAGGCCCTGCAAATTGTTTCTTAATTTTCTTTTCTTTCCCTACCAGAGATGTATGTTCTCCACTATCTGATTTCTACTTCTCACCCAGCTCTGCCTCATCTGTGATAGTGCTTCATTCATATTCCTCTCCTATGGAGTCCTTATCTGATTCTAATGCTGTATAAGTGAGTTGTACTCCCCATCCTTCCAAAGTAGCCACCTGACCCCTTACTCAGACCTTGCTCAATCTAATGGGTTCTCTCATGATGGTATCTAAGGAGCTTTCTTTTGCATTTGACCAATTTGGTAGTGGAATAGGTTGATGGTATTGAGCTTCCCACAGCTCTCTGACCATAACATTTTCATCATCTTCTAACTGATCTAGCACTGCCATAATGTGGAACTTCTTGATGAAGGCTAGAGGCAGCCTTGAGTGTGCCTTCATAATTTCATAATCATCTAGGCAATTGGCCCAAAAGTCTTCAATGTGTATCTTGTGGAACAAATTCTTACTTATGAACCTTTCCATCACCTTATTTGGATTGAAATGATCCCTTGCATTGTAATAGTGTAAATTCAGGAGTTGGAGCTCTGTCATAATGTTCTACCAATGCTAGAGAAGGGCATGCATAGTTCCCCTTGCCAAACATGATAGGAAGCTGAACATTGGTTCTATGCAAGTGTTTGAGCTTCTCAGCATAGGGTATCAACTGTTTAGAAATATATAAAGCACTGTCTTGTCATCAGGATATCTGGGAAGTCTGTAAGCCATCCTAGTGAAGCCTTGTATCCTTAGATACATGAATTTTTCAAATTAGATATACCACCTACCATATTTAGTTATTTCATTCATTGCTTCAGTGGAAATCCTCAAGGTTGTGTTACCTTGTAGCAATCTGGTTATATACATTGTGAAAACATCATTTACCCTTTTAAAATGTATCAAAGATTGGGATGAGGTTAGCTGCGGGTAACACTCATATACTTTTACTTGGGTTTGCTCATCATTCCCAACTTCTCTAATCTTGGACAACCCCAACATAGTGATTTCTCCTTGCTAATGCATAGACATAATAAGATGTCCATCTGAAATACCTCTTCTCTTTAAAGTTGTTGAAGGCCTCATGAATGTTGTCACTAAGGATTTGGGCCTAGTAGAACTTGGTCCCTTTCAATATCTCAATTATAATAACAAACATCCACCCCTCAAAAGTGAAAGCTGTAGGTAATCCATATATTCTACTCAGAAAGGTAATCAAATCTCTAATTTCACCATGGAAATCACTCCTATATAGCACTTGGGGGAATTTGCTGAGGGCAGACCTTCTATTTTTTGCCAAATTGTCATTCATATGCTTCTTGCATCCCTCCACATCTTTGTTATAAGTCACCTTTGATCCTTGTTTGTTTTGCATGGTCATGAATTTGTGCCATGGAATATCAAAGGTCTCAGCTAGAGAGGGTGGACTTAAATCAGCCAAGATATCCCCATTAGTAGTTTGAGTTGTTCTTATCATGACATCATACCTATCTACATAGGTTACCATCAATTCTACACATTGTACTGAGGTGGGAAAGGCATTAGCTTGTGATATACCACTGTCTATGAGTGTTTTGGCCCTAGGAGTTACGTTTGGGCCAAAGATCGTCAATCTGAAGTCATCTAGGTCTATGTGACCTAGGTCTGTGTCTCCTACATCACTCCACCTGGAGTGAATTTTAGTCTCTGGAGGGATTCCCTTGAATTCGTACTTCATGGCTTGGGCTCGAATAGTCATTTAATTTGTAGGACCAGACCTTATAAGTTTGACACCTTGAGAATTCTTCCACAATTCCTAAGTTTAAGATCATCCTTAATGAATCGGCTAACACTAATGATATACCCTTTTAAAGAATTACAAATCTAACAGTTATCACCATTGCACCTACTTCTTAGTAATTCACCATTAATGCATGAAAAAAAACATTTAATGTTGCATGACATCTAATTGAAATCATCAAAAACATCATTAATGTATTACAACATTAATTTCATCATTCATGACACTTTTCCTTTGAAAATTCTTAAAAACAGAGTTATTTTGTAGTGTTTGCACTAGTTTTAGGGTCAACCGACTTGTAGGCAGAAAAGTGCTAAAATTGAGGTCCGTCAACCTCAGCGAGAAAAACAGGCTTGTCCAACTCAAGGTTTATTACTGTTCATTCTAATATGGCTTTTGCCTGGGTTTTAGATGTTACCGACTTGTGCAACTTTTGAAGGTCACCAACCTTTTATTAATTTTTCAGTTAGTTGGTCAGGTTTTAGCACAAGTCTCTTTGAGATTATTTTCATTACATTTGCGTAGGATTTGGCTTTGTCCAACTTGCATCAGTTTTGAGGTTAATCGATCAAGTCAGTGAAAGAGCATTTAAGCGCAAGGTCAGATGGGATCACTTTTAGTGCAGAGCCACTTTCTTGTTTTTAGCGAGACTTTGGATGTCATCAATTTTGAGAAGATATTCGAGGTGTCTGACCAAGTTGGAGATGGCGTCTTTTAGTGTAAGGTCAGCGCAAGAGGTTTCTAGTGCAAAAATAGATTTTCAAAGCTTGTGAGGTTTTGAGGTCTTGCCGATCTAATCAGTTAATCATGACATGGCTATGTAGTTTGGAAGTCAATGTTTTTAGCATTGAATGCATTTCAAAGCGTGGCGCGAGTTTTAATAGTCACCGACCTACTGGACAAGTTGGAATGTTCACAGGTTGGTTGGACTCCAGTTTAGTGCTAAGACCAACTATCTTTCTAGTTTAACTTCGGTGAGGTCTATTTAAGCTATCATTCCTTTTTTCTCATAAAAATCCATCTACATTTTCAAAGGGGAATCCTAACTAGGTTTCAAAGGAAAACAAACAATTCATGCACAAAACCCTAGCTGAAAACCCTAAAGGCATTGCTCGAAAGGAAAATATTCCACCAAACCCTAACCTTATACAGGGAAAATTCAAAAAAGAGGAGATTTGGAAACCCTACTTGATTAGTTGTAGAAAATGTGTCCGGATTGTGCAGGTAGGAAGTGGTCTCAGGATCAAACTCGGGGCAAATGGAAGCAAAAGTGCTTAACAGGCAACAAAGATTGTAAAGGGGGCTCCAAAATCTTGATCAAATGCAAAAAATGGTTTAAACAAAGGAGATTATCCCTTTTATTATCCTAGTCAAATTGCCATTAATGTGCAACGTACAGTCGAAAGATTAGGATTTTTGCATGGCTTTTCATGTGCTCAGACTTGATGGGGAAATTGGACGCGATGGACCTGGTCAGTGAGAGATCCTTTTAGCGTTGTGACCATTGGCTCAACTCTATGTAGTTTGTGAGATTTTATGGTCCTTCAGACTTATGAGAATTTTGGCCTCATCCAACTTAGTTGGTGATTGAATGATACAGTGCAAGTTGGAGATGGTTGATTTTAGCACAAAAGTTCATCAAGAGGAAAAATAACGCCGAAGTCAGTGATAAAGGATTTTAATGCAAGGTCAGTTGGAAGGAAAATCAGCACAAAGGTCAGTTGGATAGTAATTCAGCACAAAAGTCAGCTGGACATAAATTTAGCGCAAAAGGGCAATTCAAGGCCATCAAAAGGGATATGAAAATCCAACTTAGCAGATTCTTGAAGTGATTTTTCAACATCATCATTCAATCATGATCAAAATGCACTTCAACCACTTAGGAGGTGAAAAAGATCTATTTGACATCCTAAACCAAAATTTGAGAGAAGGGGTCCCTATTTTGAAATGGGGTGTGTGTGCCAGGTACAACAAATGGCGACTCTTCTGGGAAATGCTCCCGAGGATTTTCATGATAAACTTCTAGTTCAAACCCATAATCTCTATGTTCCCCATATATTAAATGAAAAAGTAAGATACCCTATCAAATAATCCAAGATCACCAGCTAGTGCAACCATCCACATCCTAAAAACCTAAGTGTGTACGATTGTATTAATTCCCATCCTCTAACAACTAAGGTCATCCAAGATCCTTTATGACAAGCTAGGAAGTTGAGACCATTCTACCACCAAGAAATGCTCAAATATTTGAGATGTGATGAGCCTTGAGAAGAATAAATGGTAGATAATACTTCTGACACAATGGTATTTGATGATAATTATTTCTAGATAGTACCTCTTGTGAGAGTTCACAATTGGTAGATCCTTTTAAATTGCAGTGTAATGGGTCTGGTGTTGAAAAACACCTTTTATTTTCACCCAATATAGGTTAGCAACACTTAGTGTCACCTACCTTCTTTCTTGATTGATAGTGCATGTGGTAGAAGAAGGAGTCAACATTTTTACTTGACACAAGATCACTCAGACTCGCCTAGCTACTTTAGGATCATTAAAGTGTGAGAGATATATGGTTAGAAAATACTTCAGGTGCACCAACTAATGACTCATTTTCTATGAACAGGCGTCATACCTCTTAGCCTAATAGCAGAAACCACGAAGGGATTTAGGCCAAACCTTGGCTTCTCAAAGAAAACTCAAGATTATTTGCCCGTCGAAGAAGCATGTCCAGGTCCACACAACTGCCACCACTTCCTAAAACAAAGACCTCGCACAAAAGCAAGAACAACAAACAAAAGAAAAACCAAAAGGACAACTAACCTAAGCAAAGCATCTAACAACTATAGAAAGCAAAGACAAGAAAGCAAGACTAAACTAAAGGGAATGTAAGTTAACTAGAGTAAACAAACCCCTAACTATGTACACTAAGATGAGGCATGACTGCCTCTCAGGCCTGGAGGTAGTGCTTTAGGAACTGGCCATTGACAAGAAATGGGAGCTCCTCACCAGTAAGGCTCTTGGGTTGATACGTGTTGTCTCCAAGGATCTCGTAGATTTGATAGGGACCTAACCAAAGTTTATCAAACTTACCATGTTCCCCTTTCTTTTCATGTGTCTTATCCCAATATAGGACCAAATTAGAAATGCAGAAGGCTTTAACCTTGGCTCTTTTGTCAAACCATTACTTTACTAATCCCTAATGTTTAGCAATGTTTTCTATAGCAGCATCGTGTTTCTCTTCAAGGTGCAACAATTGGGCTAACCTAGAGGACAATTGATCATCAATTTCAAGGTAGTCCTACATTGGTCCAGGAGCACCTTCACAAATTGATACTTCCATAGGAGTTTGATTAAATTTTAATGGTTCAACATTGTAATGAGGTTAATCAAGTCATTTTTATGTGTTTAGGTCAATAGGAGTTTCAAATATGCAAAATATTGCAAACCATGTAAAGGTTGTCAATGTAAAGTTGAAAAAAAGATGTAGAATGAGGGAAGGTAAAGAGTCATTTGGCTCTTGGTTATGGGAATGAATACAATCCCATAATCAAATGCCTAGTTAGTGTATATCAAAAAATTTGGATTTATAAATGGAAATGATTCAAACAATTGAAATGCATAACCTAAACCCAAATAATTCAATACCTCGAAGATGCAAGATGAGCTTGATTGATTGATTGCTTTGTTGTGTTGGTTGCTCAATTCCGTAGCATAACGTTAATAAGGATGCAAGCTAGATAGATTGAAGATGATGGATAATGGCCTGAGATGAAAATTCAGCAGAGTGAGGTTGCATGAAGAAGAATCCTGAAATCCTAATCTCTTCTCTAATGTCTTCTCTAATGTCTCCTCTCTACTCTCTTCTCTAATGTCTCCTCTAATGTCTCCTCTCTACTCTCTTCTCTAATGTCTCCTCTAATGTCCCAAATGGCTCAAAAGAGGCTTGCTTTATAGGATAGGCTTGATTCAAATGGATGGCTAGGATCAATTAGGGCTTTAGATGAAATGGATGGATAGGATTAAGTTAGGTTTCCTTGCACATTAAGAAATTGTAGTCATGTGACATGTGGCAAGAGAAGATAAGGCTTAGGTGTGCTTGTGTAGATAAATACTAAAATTAGGTCCCATTAGTTGTGCATGTGAAAGATAAAAGTTGTAACACATGATTGACTAGACAAGTGTTGGAATGTGATAAAAGATGAGTGTTTAGTTCAAATAAAATATTTGAATTAGTTGTGATATGAGTTGGATATTAATTAAATAAATAAAATTTATTTAATTAATTGAGAAGTTGAATAGGATGAGATAAGATATGATGTGGAAATTAATTAAATAAATAAAATTTATTTAATTAATTGGCTAAGTAGGATGAGGATGGGATTAAATGGGATTTTAATTAAATAAATCAAATTTATTTAATTAATTGGCTTAATGGATTAGGGAAATTAGGACAAAATGCTACAAGATGTCTAGGATAATGTTTAACAAGGTGTTGCTAGACATGGACAAAGTTGGGACAAATTTGGGTGTCTACATTTTGCCCCTCTTTGAGATGATGCTCGAGATGATAAGCTTTATGTCGAGTAACATCATTTCAAAGAAGTTAAGGTATGGATAGAGGAAAAGGATATGGGATGAAATGGAGATAGTGATGGAAAGATAGGATGATGATGCATGATGAAATGGGATGATGATGCCCCCTCGAGAGGATAGGTGGGTTGGACAAACATGTGTATGCTCTCGAAAAGAAATGGCTTGGCTGCAAAAAGAAAGATAAGGGGATAGATAGAAGAAATGAAGATACGTTATGCTGCAATGAAGGTGAGCAACCATGATGTTTGATATAGCACTAGACGTTATGCACTAAGGTATAAGGACCAAGGTGACGATGTGTCTTGTGCCCTAGCGTAATACAACCTTGTCTGGATACAAGATATGAATATTAGCTAGATTGATACCGATATGATGCAAATGCAAGATAAAATGATAACACACACAAGCAAGCAAGCAAGCATGCACAAATGATTCAAAAACAAACAAGGTATTGCCCCTGTCAAGCTGTAAACCAATGATTGGTTGTCAATTGATGATAGTTGAGAGTGTTGTCATTGTGGGGAAAGCTATATCCCTAGATCAACACAAGGTTGTTTGTTGAGTTGGTTCGCTGATTGGCTGATTGATTTGGCTTACAACAAGGCTAGGGTCAAGACCATTGATTGCGCTTGGATAATTTGGCTTAATTGATTAACTTGATTGGCATGGCTTAAGGATGGGATTGCATTTGGATCATTGTTTGGAATGATTTGAGGATTGAAATGATGGATGAAGATTGATTTGATGAAATGTTGATGATGGGATGATATGTGGTGGATTGAGCTACTTTTGATTTGCTGAAGTGAATGGATTTGTTTCGATGGTTGGCTTGATGTGCATTGGTTGTGATTTTTGCTATTGTTGGGTTGATTGTTTTGATAATTGGATTGTTTTGAATGATGATAGTGATGGTGTGATGATTGGAGTGTCCACTCAATCTAAGCATAAGCAAGTGTTCTTAGTGTGCTCAAAGGATGTAAAACAAACAAGGTATTGCCCTTGTCAAGTCATAAACCAATAATTGATTGTTTGTTTTGTGTTGTCATTGCAGGGAAAGCTATATCCCTAGATCAACACAAGAATGTGGGAACACTATATCCTATTGATAATGATTGATGATGAGTGATTTGGCTCATGACAAGATTCGGATTAAAAACTTGTTGATTTGATTGAATAATGTTCCTTGATTGATTAGCTTGCTTGATATGGATTAGTGTGACTTGAATTTTGAGATCATTGCTTAGATTGATTGGATTGATATGATTGGAAGAGGTGATTGATTGAAATGGATGAATGAATGTTATTGATTGATGTTGATGGAGTGGATTGTTTTGGATGATGTGATTGGTTTTATTGCTTGGATTTTTTTCGTTTGATATTTGATTTTTTTTGGATTTTTTGTGATTTTTTTATTTTTTTATGTTTTTGAATGTTTGGGGATGTCAATAAATTTACAATTGGGTAGCCTTTGTGCTAGATACCAGTGACAAGGGAAAAAACCAAGTCTAGGTGCAAGGGATGGATAAAAGGATTGGATGGATAAAATGATGGGCTCATAGTAAATGGGATGGAAGGCTCATGATAAATGGATAGGCCATATAAGGGATGGATGCATGCCCCATGATAAATGGATAGGTAGGCTATAGTGGAAAGGTCATGATAAAACAGATGGGGATAAGCTATAAGATGGAAAGCTCATAATAAGGATACACCATAGTGGATGGATCATAAGCGAGCTAGGATGTGATCTCCAAAGGCTACGTTGCATCAGAAGAACTTGCCCCATTCTAGGTGGTAATGCTTAAGATAAAATTCATGACCAAGGGATGACATGATGGATTGGTTTAAATGGGATGGAATAAAATGTCAATGGATAGGACTTGGTTTGGAAAGAAGGTATGTCAAGAAATATCCAAACATGTTTCAATATTTTGCCCCTATGTCTTCATCAAGATCAAAAAGAGGAAAAGGAGGATAAATGGGCTCAATAGGATAGGCAGGTTTATGTATTAGCTAAGGATGGTATGGTAATGGTAAGATAGGATAGGATGGAAAATGATAGGTTGGATATGATAAGATGGATAAGACAATGTGCCCCCAAGTGTAAGTGACATAGAAGATCAACCTACACATGATGCCTGTTTGCCAGGTTTTCATCATGGTACTTATCCAAGGCGCCTGTTTACCAGGTTTTCACCGTTGGATGAAGGGCTTTCTCTTTACTTTTTTTTTTTTTGATTTTTTTTCTCTTTTTTGCTTTTAGATGGGTTGACAATTACACATGGCACCTGTTTGCCAGGTTTTCACCATGGTAATGGATAGGAGGGACTCAAGTGGCTAGTGCTATGAAGGTCGATAGTGTCCCTTTAGAGATTGATGATGTCTTCATATGGACCATGTCAAGTGTGCTCATAGATGTTGATAAGGGATTGCATGGATGGGAGATGGATTAGGTGGATAGTAGATTATGATAAGGATTATGGAAGGTTCATGCAAGGATGGATGGATAAAAGGCTTATGCAAAAGCATGGACCATAGGAAGGTGATGGGGAAGATTTGTAGGATAATGGATGAAGGATGGGGAGATGGAGGCATGTGGGAATTTGTTGGAATGGAAGGGAACCATGACCAATGGTTGCACACACCATGATAAACATTGAAGCTTTTGGTTGGATGATGGTGTAGGAAGCAATGGGGTTGTTTGCTTGGGAGATGGTTGATGAAGTGATTTAGGAACCCACATAGATTTAGTATTTTTAGTGCTTTTGCTTTGCTTGTGGGATTTTTGAAGGGAATGGAAGTTTTGGATGGAAATAGGCTTTTGGATGGAGATAGGTGATTGGGATTCTTGAGATGTGAATGAGGATGCCTCATTTGATTTGCTAGTTGTTTGCTTAGGAACCCAAACCATTTTGCTTTTGGGCTTTGCATTTGGAGATATGGGCTTGGATAGCTTTGTGAATGTACTTTGCTTAGATTCTTTATGTCCTAAGGTATGAAGACCTTTAGGATATTTGTTGATAGGGTTTTTAGCTTTATAAGTAGAGGCTTCAAAAAATTTTCTTTTGAATCCCATGGGGTGGGTGGAGTGGATGAAATGATTGGAAGCTTTATGCTTAAACGATGTGTGCTTTTGTTGGCCATGATTAGGGATGTAAGGATATTTATGAATGATATGTATGCTAGGTGTTGGAAGCAATGGTGGCAACGTGGATGGAGGGATATTTGGAGTTGGTAAAAGTGGAGGCAAAGTAGATGGCGGAAGATGTATGGTCACATGCTTTTGACATTTATAGGATGATGCAAGTGGAATGGCTACATATGTTTTGGGTAGATGATGGGGTTTTTGATGGAAAGTGGACTTCAGATAGATGGAGGAATTACCAACATCTTGGCCTTGTTTACCTTGGGGTGTGTATCCAAGGCCATATGAGCGTGGGGGGATCTTGACATGGTTTGGCTCCAAAATACCTTGTTCATAAAGATCTAGGCCTTTGCCTTGGTAGTTCATGTTTCAGAGCATGCGATGGACAATGGGACTAGGTGTGGTTTGAACACTAGACTTGAGCTCATTATTGGATGTAGAAGGTGAAGTGGATAGAGGTTGTTTTTGTCTTATGGAAGAACATTCATGGACAAAGGTGGTAAGACTACTAGGACATGATAGTGGATTTGAAGTGGAATCGATGGTGGATGTGGAAGGAGGATCATTAGGATCTTGATTAGCATTATGTTCACTAAGATCCAAGTTATTTGTTTGATCTTTTATGCTTACTTGGGGAACAAGTGTCTCATCATGACAAGTGGATGTTTGCTCATTATGGATAGGGCTAGATGGCGGATGACTAGGAGCAATGTGGATATCTTGCTCATGGATAGATATAGGATTATGGATAGGATCAAGGTGCTCATGGATAGCTTCTTCATAGGTATCATCTTGATTATAAAGAAGGTAAATGTTATGGATGGGTTGCATCAAAGTGTTTTGATCTTGAGTTGGACTGGGGCTTAATGTTTCCACATGCTTAGGATTAAACCTTTGACATACCTCTTGGGTTGCTTGAATGGAGGTAGATGACTCTTGGATAGGCTCTTGGTCAACAACATGAGAACATGATGACTTTTGACTTGGATTCATAATAGGAGACTCTTGAATAGGCTTGATGGCTTGTAGGTCACATGATGGGCTTAAAGGGTTAAGAATCTTAATTGAGGTCTCTTGGATAGGTGGACCACATGATGGGATTATAGGATTGGACATGACCTTTGGAAGTTCTTTGGTAGGCTCATAAATGGGTGTTTGACATGGAGGTAGTTTATTCCTAGCTAGTAGCCAATGGATCACATCCTTTGCAAGGGTATGAGTGGATGGGAAATATAATGGATGAGAAATAATAGCAGATGATGTTGTAAGCGTAGGACTAGGATTTTGATTGGATGGAAGGATAATGGAGTTTGATGGATTAGGATGTAGACTAGATGGGTGTGACACATGGGATTGGGATGATGTGGCATGATTTCTTATTGTATGTTGATACACCTTGTAAACAATTGGGAAAAACATGGGGCATGTATTTGTATCATGGCCTTTGATCCTATGGTATGCACAATAATCATGTTCATCATATGGACTTTCTTCACATGGTTTGACTTCAGGAAGTTCAATGAGTTTTGCTTCAAGCATCCTTTGTAAAACTCTCTCAGTCATATCCTTTGGTGAAGGATTAGAATGACATGGTGATGAAGGTAATGGAGGGCTTGGTGGTTTGGAAGGTAGAGGGATTAATGGACTAGGAATGGGATCACATGGTGGTGTTGGGATAGGACTAGTTGGCTCATGTGTTGGCATGGTATTGGATGGTGGGGGCCACTCTAGATTGGTATCTCCCTTGTCAAAGGTTATTAGATCTTGCATAGGATAACTTGAGCTTGTTTGATTTATATACAAAAGACCACTTGGACTTGCATGTGATTGTTGCAAAGGTGGACTCATGCTCACTTGTGCTTGTTGTGGAGGCCATTTATAGTCTTGGTGGTTGAGTGAAATGGGGGGATATGTAGACAAAAGATCTTGAGGTGGGCTCAAAGTTGAGGGCATTTGATCTTGTTGCCAAGGTGGATTTGGGCTTACATGTTCTTGTTGTGATGACACTTGGTTGCCTTGTGGATGGGCTTGGTGGTATGTTGGAATGTTAGAATGAGAAATTGGATAATGTTGGGGTGAAGGTTGATTTGTTGATGTGGCATTGACATGATAGGTGGATGAATTAGGTTGGTGTGAAGTTGAAGATGATGACATGTAAGGTTGATGTGGAATTTGTTGAGGTTGGGATGGTGTTTGGACTTCTTGTTGTGATATGATTTGTTGTTGATGTTGGTAAATGTGTTGATGTGATGATGATGGAGGGGTTGAATAGGATAATGATTGTTGTGATATGGATTGATATGGATAAGGGTTGTGATAGGTTGATGAAGGTTTGATATGACATGTGGATGAATTTGGTTGATATGAAGTGGATGGGGATTTTGGACTTGTCTCATCCTCATCAATAAAGATATATCCTCCTCAAAGTATAAACTCGGTCTTAGGAGGAGAGGCTCCTTTAATTGTGATCTTGGGCTTTGGTTCGCTTTCATGATTTGGACTAGGAGGATAGCCACCTTTAATTGTGACCTTGGGTCTTGGTTTATCCTCATGATTTGGATTAGGAAGAGGGGCTCCTCTAATTGTGACCTTAGGTCTTGGTTTATCTTCATGATTTGGATTAGGAGGATAGCCACCTTTAATTGTGATCTTGGGCTTTGGTTTTATTTCATTGTTTGAATTAGAGGGGTAGCCTCCTTGAATTGTGATTATAGGCTTAGGTCTTGTCTCATGATTATAAGGATAACCCCCTTGAATTGTCACCTTAGGCTTGGGATTTGTCTCATGATTAGAGGGATAGCCCCCTTGAATTGTCATCTTAGGCTTGTGATTTGTCTCATGATTAGAGGGATAACCCCCTTGAATGGTTACGACCATCTTGACAAGTGTTGACTAGGAATAGGTTGATGATGATGTGGAGATAATTTGGAATCAGTATGGATGTGACTAGGATATGTTTAGAATAAAATTGATTTGGTTATGATTAAGATATGATGTGGAATGACAAAATTGGGTGATGTGGATCAAATGTAGGATGAATTGTTTATGTGTTTGGTGTTTATAGCTTGATTTGGCAATGTTCAAACAAACGATTATGCATATACACACATGACTCACTCACGCAAGACACATAAGCAAGTTTTTGACTTTGAAAATGAAATGTGATGATTAAGCAAGCACACATGGAAGACACATCAACAAGCCTAATGTCTAGTCAAGTTGGTGCAGGAGCACCTACCTGACAGCTGGCCTCCATGAGGCAGTTAGTTTGTTTTGAGTCTTGTTAATGTTTCCAAGAAGGTCTTGTAAGACCAATGCATGTAATAAGGTCATGTTGACCATACTTTACTATTTTTAGATAGTTTGTTAGGACAACTGTTATGCTGTATGTTCGGTTGGATCCTCCCAGCCGCTTGGAAGCTCCCAGCCGCTGGGAATCGAGTGGTAGTACTCGCAAGCAGTTCCTATTTATGCATGAGGATCGGTTGGTATTGCATATCATAGATCATCGATCAGACTTTGCAGAGAGTGAGACAGAGAGAGGAGAAACTGAGTATTGTATTTGCATCTTTTGAAATCAATAAAGAGATCCTGTTTTGTCCATTCTCTGTTTGGATTCCTTTGTGTAATCGAGTTGCTGTTCTGGTGGTTGCATGGATTCGCTGATCCATTCCACCAGTTGATTCGTCGAATCGGTGGAATGGCCATGTATAATAGCTTAGGGTTTAGTCTGCACTTTGTGTTTGTTTGCATGCAGGTGTGCAGGATCGTCGTCGAGAGGTGTTGAGAACCCTAGCATGGGTATGTGCTAGGTCATGCTGGTAGTTCAAGTCTGGAAAGTTGTCCAGGAAGCAGATCGGGTCACCTCAGGAGGTTCGGCGGATCGAAATTCGCTAAGGTTGGAAAATCCATCGCAACGGCATCATCAGGATATTTCTGGGTATATCCTGCAGTTCTTCGGGCGTCATCCGAGTAGGTGGAGATGAGCATGATGCAATCATTTGCATAAGGTGAATGTGCATTGGGGTGATCATCATCAGGTGTTGCCGAGGAGGAGCGTATCGGCATAAGGTAGAAGATCGGGTTGATAAAACCATCGCGGGCCGATAATGTTATGTTTGGCCGACAGCAGGATATTGGAGGAGCTGCATGTGACGTCATCGTCATTAGGAGATCAGGGTGACGTAAGCATCGAAGGAAAGGTGCGTGAAGTGTCGTCATCAGGATATATGGAGGGAACCGGATGTTTTATATCTTGCTGATGAACATGATGTTGAACATCATGATGCTGCAGAAAGAGGTTGGCGGTAAGATGAATAGTGAACATCAGGAGGATGTTTGCACTTGCCGAATGTGATGATGCTGCCGATAGCTGAATATGATGATGCTGCTGACAGGCGAAAGGTCGAAGGTTTGTCTGCAGGAGGATATCGGTCGGCAAGAGAAAATATGATGATGCTGACAGTGTTAAGGGAAATATGATGATGATGATGAAGGGTTGCGGACATACATGATGTATGTCAAGGTTTTAGTGTGGATGCCTCTGCATCATAGTGGTATCAGAGCTCAGCAAAAGGTCTGGGCTGTTGTGTGTTGATTCTATCACCGAAAGGGCAGAGGTAGAGTTGATTCTGTCACTGAAAGGACAGAGGTAGAGGAGTGAGAGGTTGACAAAATGCCTCTGAAAGGTAATGGTACTGCAAGGGAATTGCAGGAGATGAAGGAAAAACATGCCAGAGAGATGAGGAAGATGAAGGAGCTTGCTGAAGCACTTCAAGCTAGGCTTGTAGCCTTGGAGAAGAACAAAAAGAGGGAAGTGGACGACAGTGAATCAGAAGAAGATGAAGATGCTGTTGAAGAGTATGAAGAGGTAGCTGAAGATCTGGATGCTGAAGACCAGAGATTTGCAAAACTGTTAAAGGCAGTACAGAGTGATAAACCTAAGGTAAAGGTTGATGTTTCCAAGTATAATGGAAGTTTGAATGAAGATGAGTTACTGGATTGGATTGCTGCACTTGATAATCACTTTGAATGTGAAGATGTTGTTGAGGATCAGAAGGTAAAGATTGCAAAGACCAAGTTAGGAGGTCATGCTTTGGTATGGTGGGATTATGTACAATCTGAGAGAAGGAAACAAGGGAAGTCAAAGATCACTTCATGGGATAAAATGGTAGCAAGGATCAAAGGTAAATTCTTGCCCAAGGATTATGAAATTCAGATGTTTAAGAAGCTGCAATTTTTAAGGCAGAAGGAAATGGATGTGAAGGCATATACTAAGGAGTTTTATAAGTTGAGTATGAGATCTAGTCATCATGAGAATGAGGTAGAAAAGGTGGCTAGGTACTTGGCTGATTTGAGATTGAACATACAGGATGAGTTAGTTTTAGCTAACCCTAAGAATGTGGAGGATTGTTACCAAATGGCAATCAGGATTGAAGAAAAGATGAATAGGAGACAAGATAAGTCCATGAGAGGAAGAGGAAACAATATGAGGGGAAGAGGATTAGCCCCTACAACAAGGCAAACCAATGAGGGTCAAGAAGACATTGGTAAAGGACAGGGATAGTCCGATTTCAGAGGTGGATGGAAAGGTAATAGAGGCAGATTTGGAAGTGGTAGAGGTTCTACTACATTTTCAGGAAAGTGTTACACCTGTGGTGAGTTTGGTCATCCATTTTTCAAATGTCCAGAAAACAAAGGTTCATCATCCAGAAATGATAGAACGAATGACAAGAGAGTACAACTTGTGCAAGAAGAGAAAGTAGAGCAAAGTGTGCAAAGTTTAAACACTTATCAAGATAGAGTTCCTGACAATTATGGATATCCTGAGGAGGGAGAAGCATTGATGCTAAGGAGAATTAGTTTGCAGGCATCAAAGGATATGATGCAAAGAAGAGCTCTTTTCAAGACCACATGCAAGAGCAAAGGTAAAGTATGTAAGGTTGCCATTGATACTGGTTCAACAGATAACATGGTATCTCAGGAAATGGTGGATAAACTGCATTTGGAAAGGATTCCACATCAACACCCTTACAAGGCATCTTGGGTGAGTGATAGTCAATCACTTTTTGTATATGAACAGGCATATGTTGATTTTTAGATTGGAGCATATCATGATAGAGTTTTGTGTGACATTTTGCCCATGGAATGTTGTCACCTACTGTTGGGTAGACCATGGCAATTTGATAGGAGGGTACTGTATGATGGGTATGCTAATACCTACACCATCAAGAAAGATGGGAAGACTATTATGTTGATGCCATTGCAGGCAAATGCTACAGTACAGGGGGCAGCCAAAATCATTTTAGTGGGAAAGAAGGAGTTTGTGCAGATGCCTATAGCAGCAGGCATAAAGGCAGTTGAGGACACTGCAGGGAAAGAAGTTGTTAAGGACAACAGGTTGAAGAAAGTTTCAGTTGTGACTGACAGAGGTCAGCAGCAGGTGCAGAAATAGGTTTGCAAACAGCAACCAGTTGAGAGGAATGACAAGGATGTTGTCATAGTTGGGACTATTGTTTGTCCTATAAAAGTTCAAAGAAAGACAGAGTTGAACATTACAGAAGTTCAAGAGGCAGTTCAGACAGAGGTTCTGGTCAGACAACCTGACAAACACAAGGTATGTGAGAGAAGGACCTACATTGACAGGCATGAGGATTTACTTGCAAGAAAACAAGTTACACTTCAGAAGTCTTGGAGCAGCCGAGAGCCAGCAGAGGACAAAGCTGGAACAGGTCAAGACACTGCAAAGGCAAAGTGTAAAGGTGGAGGACTTCCACATCCTAACTCATGGGACATGAGTTCTTTTCTGTTGTGGAGTATGGTGCAGGAGCACCTACCTGACAGCTGGCCTCCATGAGGTAGTTAGTTTGTTTTGAGTCTTGTTAATGTTTCCAAGAAGGTCTTGTAAGACCAATGCATGTAATAAGGTCATGTTGACCATACTTTACTATTTTTAGATAGTTTGTTAGGACAGCTGTTATGTTGTATGTCCAGTTGGATCCTCCCAGCCGCTTGGAAGCTCCCAGCCGCTGGGAATCGAGTGGTAGTACTTGCAAGTAGTTCCTATTTATGCATGAGGATCGGTTGGTATTGCATATCATAGATCATCGATCAGACTTTGCAGAGAGTGAGACAGAGAGAGGAGAAACTGAGTATTGTATTTGCATCTTTTGAAATCAATAAAGAGATCCTGTTTTGTCCATTCTCTGTTTGGATTCCTTTGTGTAATCGAGTTGCTGTTCTGGTGGTTGCATGGATTCGCTAATCCATTCCACCGGTTGATTTGTCGAATCGGTGGAATGGCCATGTATAATAGCTTAGGGTTTAGTCTGCACTTTGTGTTTGTTTGCATGCAGGTGTGCAAGATCATCGTCAAGAGGTGTTGAGAACCCTAGCATGGGTATGTGCTAGGTCGTGCTGGTAGTTCGAGTCTGGAAAGTTGTCCAGGAAGCAGATCGGGTCACCTCAGGAGGTTCGGCAGATCGAAATTCGCTAAGGTTGGAAAATCCATCGCAACGGCATCATCAGGATATTTCTGGGTATATCCTGCAGTTACTTCGGGCGTCATCCGAGTAGATGGAGATGAGCATGATGCAATCGTTTGCATAAGGTGAATGTGCATTGGGGTGATCATCATCAGGTGTTGCCGAGGAAGAGCGTATCGGCATAAGGTAGAAGATCGGGTTGATAAAACCATCACGGGCCGATAATGTTATGTTTGGCCGACAGCAGGATATTGGAGGAGCTGCATGTGACGTCATCGTCATCAGGAGATCAGGGTGACATAAGCATCGAAGGAAAGGTGCGTGAAGTGTCATCATCAGGATATATGGAGGGAACCGGATGTTTTATATCCTGCTGATGAACATGATGTTGAACATCATGATGCTGCAGAAAGAGGTTGGCGGTAAGATGAACAGTGAACATCAGGAGGATGTTTGCGCTTGCCGAATGTGATGATGCTGCCGATAGCCGAATATGATGATGCTGCTGACAGGCGAAAGGTCGAAGGTTTGTCTGTAGGAGGATATCGGTCGGCAAGAGAAAATATGATGATGCTGACAGTGTTAAGGGAAATATGATGATGATGATGAAGGGTTGCGGACATACATGCTGTATGTCAAGGTTTTAGTGTGGATGCCTCTGCATCACAAGTGGGTATGGCCAATTAGGTTTTGGGCTATGTTTTCACAAGGTTGACTAGGAATTTGAAAGTGAAATCTTGCCACATAGCCGGGAGACAAGGGTAACCCACCCTTCACCTTCACTTCCCAAAGGTATAAAGTTCTTTGGGGCTTAGCCAAGAGTGACAAGATTTACAACTCCCAATGAGGGTGTCTTTCGATTCAGCCTTGATTGAGGTCGTCCCTTGGAGTGGTGTGTCTCCAAGCAGGCCTCCTAGATAGGGTTTACAAAAGCAAACCAAGTGAGCTATCACTTGATTCACACTCGCAGTGGTTAATTTCCCCTTTAGAAAATGAGTTGTGTGATCAAACAGTTCAAGCACTTGTTCGTTTTAGATCCAAATCCAAATGTGTGACTGAAGACACTTGTTCATTTTTAGCCCAATTTCAATGATGTGTTTGCAAGCAATGTTCATTTTAGGAGCTCAAAATTCCAATGTGTTCGCAAACAAGTTGTTCAAAAAAGAAAAAGTTGTGTCGAGTGCACCTGGAAAGTTGTCAAATTTGATAATGAGGCACACGCTTCAAACCACGATCAGGTCCACAAGATAAAGCACGCAAAAAGTTGCAATTAATATGTCTTTGACAAGCGAAAACCTACAAGCCACTTGTGAGTAGTTTGAGAAAATTGTCTTCGACAAGCAATATAGCTGCAAGCCACTTGTGTGTAATTTGAGCAAAATCGTCTTTGACAAATGAGATGGTTGCAAGCAAAAGTTTAGTAACAAGCCAAAATGAAAATGATTAGAATGGCTAATTAAAATGCACAAAAAAAAAAAAAAATACCTATGCTAGGGAAATAAAATGAACTAGTTAAGCTAAAAATTTGACTTAAAAAAAAGTGAAACTATGTTAAATTTAAACTAATATATATTAAAGTTAAAAATTAATTCTAAATTTAAATGATTATTAAAATCTAAATTAATTCTAAATTAAAATTAATATTAAAATCTAAATTAAACCTAATTAAAATTAATATTAAAACCTGAATTAATATGTAAAAAGTATATTAAGAAACTAAACTAAAGTTAAAAAGTAAAAGTTAAATTTAAATTATATTAAAATCTAAATTAAAGGCTATATGAAGAATAAAAAGACTATCGTAAGATTAAAAATTATAGAAACTAAAGTAAAATTTAGTATTCTAAACGATAAGAAGGGAACACTAAAAAGTTTCTAAAATAAATTAGAACCTACGTAAATAAAAGCAGACCGACTGTATCCTAATGGTGAGCTAGGAACACCGACCGGGGAGGTGAAATGGCGAGGGCGGCAGGATGGTGTATTTGTGCTGCAGTATTGATGTTTCCACAAGCTGTGAGCAAATGGGGTGTTTCGACCAGGCGGAGATCAGAGACTGTGGATAAATTCTTGTGGATAGCTTGCCAATGTTTTACCATCCTCTGTAGATCAAGAGAAGTTGCTTTAGTGTTCAGGGATCCTGCAACAATTGTAATCCCAAGGTGGCAACAAAAGCGGGGAAATGACAATTTGAAATGGCGGTGAAAAGATCTGCAGGGCAGCAACAAGTTTATGATAGGTGGAAACTCAGGATGTCGATCTCGGTGGAAGAGCGTGACCAGTGATTAGAGATTTTGAAACACTGTCGACCAGATTTTAATGCGAATGAATATCTAACATCGACAGGAAGTTCAAAGATGCGACCGGAGGAATGGGTAATAACAGTCAAAAACCCTAAACTATGGATGCGTGAGTAAACTCAGATAGGGCAATCTTTGTATGATTGAGCCAAGTCTAGCAAAAGATGGTTTGTTAGATGAGGGTTTGACAGATCGCTTAAGATAGAAGAAGTGATGAAGGGATCTCAGCGGGTGGTAATGGCTTGAGCTGCAATGATGATCGATTAGGGTTTTGGGATTTTCGACCAAGCTGGCAAGAATTTAGATACAATCGTTGATAGGAAGATAGAGAGGGAGGCAATGGGAGGATTTAAATGCAAAAGCGGCGGAAATGACAATCCAGAGAGGGCGACATAGAGTGATAAGGGTTTTGACCCAGATGAAGGAAATGAACCCACCACAAATGCCCCGAACATGCTAAAACAAACCTTACCAGCAATAAGCCTCCACAACCAGACACAGACCCAAATCAAACAAGGACCAAAGATGTCAACATGGATTTCGAGGCAGAATATTAGAGTTAAGCTGGTAATGGATCTGTAGGATTTTGTCACAGTCAAAGATCAGTCACCATAAAATTGCCTGTAGCATACAAAAATCAAACTTGCAAGCAAAATGATTCGCTGTAAAATCTAATGAAACCCAAAACAAATCAATCCCAGTAGAGACCTCATGTAGGGCATATGGTTCCGTACGGTACGGCCTGCGAAAATAAAAAAAAATTTCAATTTTTTCAAAAATTTCCAATCACAAAAGATAGGTAAATTTACAGTCAAAATTCATGGAATCAACGTTCTGATCGCGATGGTGTGGTCTATTTTCACCCAAGATGAAACCTGCAATAGATAACCCCCAAAATTACAAATTTTTGACAACCTAGGGTTAGAAAATGCAAAATTTTGAAAACAAAACCTGCAAAAAAATGAATGATTAACGCTCTAACAGATCTGATCTTCACAAAAAAACAACTCAAACAAGAGGGTTAATTAGGGACATGAGTCCCACCGGGCGTGCCAAATGTATATCGAAAAATTTGGATTTATAAATGGAAGTGATTCAAACAATTGAAATGCATAACCTAAACCCAAATAATTCAATACCTCGAAGATGCAAGATGAGCTTGATTGATTGATTGCTTTGTTGTGTTGGTTGCTCGATTCCGCAGCATAACGTTAATAAGGATGCAAGCTAGATAGATTGAAGATGATGGATAATGGCTTGAGATGAAAATTCAGCAGAGTGAGGTTGCATGAAGAAGAATCCTGAAATCCTAATCTCTTCTCTAATGTCTTCTCTAATGTCTCCTCTCTACTCTCTTCTCTAATGTCTCCTCTAATGTCTCCTCTCTACTCTCTTCTCTAATGTCTCCTCTAATGTCCCAAATGGCTCAAAAGAGGCTTGCTTTATAGGATAGGCTTGATTCAAATGGATGGCTAGGATCAATTAGGGCTTTAGATGAAATGGATGGATAGGATTAAGTTAGGTTTCCTTGCACATTAAGAAATTGTAGTCATGTGACATGTGGCAAGGGAAGATAAGGCTTAGGTGTGCTTGTGTAGATAAATACTAAAATTAGGTCCCATTAGTTGTGCATGTGAAAGATAAAAGTTGTAACACATGATTGACTAGACAAGTGTTGGAATGTGATAAAAGATGAGTGTTTAGTTCAAATAAAATATTTGAATTAGTTGTGATATGAGTTGGATATTAATTAAATAAATAAAATTTATTTAATTAATTGAGAAGTTGAATAGGATGAGATAAGATATGATGTGGAAATTAATTAAATAAATAAAATTTATTTAATTAATTGGCTAAGTAGGATGAGGATGGAATTAAATGAGATTTTAATTAAATAAATCAAATTTATTTAATTAATTGGCTTAATGGATTAGGGAAATTAGGACAAAATGCTACAAGATGTCTAGGATAATGTTTAACAAGGTGTTGCTAGACATGGACAAAGTTGGGACAAATTTGGGTGTCTACAGTTAAAAAAAATAATGATTCAAAGGTAGGGCCATTATCAAAAACTAAAGAAAATGGACAACTAAATCTAGTGATAATATGCTTTTCAACAAATTCAACAACTACCTCTGTGGTGCATTGTTTACAATCTATTGCCTCAGACCATCAGGTGTAGTAATTAGTAACGGTCAGAATATACCTATGGCCTACAGAGGAAGGCAAATTGATCATACTGATAAAGTCAAGGCCACACTAAGCAAATTGTCATACCTCCACTACTGGTTGCAAGGGCATGGCAGCGTGTCACTCTCTGTGTGTAGTGGTCTGGCATATGTGACAAGTTCTTACGTGTGAATATGCATCTTTGAACAAAGTTGGCCAATAATATCTAGCATAAAGAACTTGATTAGCTGTTGAGTGGACTGATCTATGACCTATCCTAAATTTCTCATGAAAATTGGTCAATACTTGATTGACTTATGACTTATCCAAATACCTCAGATAGATGCCCTCGTGATTACTTTTGTAAAGGACCGATCCTTTTATCATATAACTGTTGCTTTTTAGTCTAAGTTCTCACCTTTGAACTGAATTCAGCTGTGGTGGACAGTGTTGATTAAGTAGATAAAATATGATATCTCCATACCATTCATCTTTTGAAATGTCTTCTAACAAGTACTACTGGGATACTAAACTTGGTCCCACATTGGCCATTGTCTTAGTTAGAGCTTGACCTCTTACCAATTTCATGGGTTGAATATCTATATCGAATTGTTGCAGGATGGTGACCCATTTCCCCCTTCTCTCTCCTAATTCACTTTGCATCAGTAATGCTTTGACTGTTGCATCTGGGACTATAGCAATCACTTGACTTCTCAAGATGTAATGATGGAACTTATTGACTTCCTTTACCAAAGTGTATGCTTGTTTTTCCACGTTTGGATACCTTAATTCTGTGTCTTTTAATAGAGTGCTCATGAAAGCGATGGGCCTTTCATCATCAACTAATCTCTTCTACGTCAACATTGTAGCACAAGTATGCTCAGAAGTAAACGAGTAAATCTAAAATAGCAGAGTGTAATCGGGACTTACCAAGATAAGTGCATTGGCTATAGCTTGTTTAATTTCTATGAAGGTAGCCTTGGCTTCTGGAGTCCAATCCATTTTAGCATATTTTTTTAGCATGGCGTTAAGAGGCTGAACAATCTCAGCAAAACCTGTAATAAATTTACACACAAAGTTGATCTTTCCAAAATATGACTTAAACTCTTTCTTCCTGGCTAGAGGAGGTATTCTGAGTATTGCTTGGATTCGGTCTGGGTCAATAGATATTCCTTGCTTAGATAGCACATGTCCTAGCAACTTCCCCTTAGTTACTCCAAAGATGTACTTCTTGGGATTGAGTGATATGCCATAATCTTTGCATTGCTGTAACACCTTCTTAAAGTCTGCTACATGATCTTCTTGCCTTTTTGAAAATACTATGAGGTCATCCATGTAGATGATAATACATTTTCCAACTAATCCCTTGAAAGAACATCCATTACATGCTAAATGGTTGCACTAGCATTTATTAAACCAAATGGCATTCGACGATAGGCATAGATGCCCCATTTGCAAGTAAAAGACGTCTTCAATTTATCTTCATATTCCACCATCACTTGGTTATAACTAGAATACCGTCCAAGAATGACATCATCTAGGACCCATTAACAATCTGTAATACTTTGTCCAAAGAAGGCAGCAGGTAATTATCCTTTTCAGATGCTCTGTTTAAGTTATAGAAGTCAACACAAAGCTTGATTTCTCCATTTTTCTTTCATAATGGAACTAAATTTTCTACCCATGCAGAATGTCTAACTAGAAATATTATCCTTGCTGATAACAACTTTTGAACTTCTTTGAAAATTAGTGGTTCGAGTAAAGCATTCACTGGCCACTATCTTTGTCCGAATGGCTTTGCTCTTGGCTTCAAAGGGATGGTGTGCGTGATGATTGAGGTATCGTATGTCTTTAAATCTTCATAACTCCAGGCTATAACCTCATGGTAATCTCTTAATGCAAGTATGATTCCTATCTTTTCTTCTTCAATACTAGCTTTCCCAATGAACACATTCTTAACATTTTCTTCTATTCCCAAGTTAAATGATCACACTTTCCTCTTGGAGATTCTCCTTCTTTCCTTTGGGTTCCTAAATTGTCTGCATCAAACAATCTTTCCAATTCTACCATTCCCCATGGAATCGTATTTGTTTTTAGGCTCAGTACTCCTAAATCCATTTCAACAGGTTCCATTTCTTCTTCATCTATTATCTGAGCAGTGAAAACATCAGATGAAGTAAGGAAGTTAATTATGTGTTGATCATCTTCAAAAAATTGAAAATTTGTTACATTATCAAATACAGATGGGGTAGTGACAAATTCAATAGAAAATTTCTTTAATCCTATCATGGATGTTGGCTCTAATGTACTTGATGTCTAAGATAGAGCATTCACAACATGATTATGTCTCCTTAGGATTAATTGAATGTTAAAACCATCAAAGCATTCTATCAGATCCCATACTCTATTCCTATACCGATTCAGCCTCTTATCATTACATGAGTACTTCTTTCTTACTTGTTTTACCACTAACTCAGAATCACCAAACACCTGGATAACTCTGACCTTCTTCTGCAGGGCTAGCAGTAATACTTGCACCAATGCTTCATACTCAGTTATGTCATTTGTGCATGGATACTACAGCCTTTACGACACCAAATATGAGCTCCTAGTAGGATTGATTAATTTGACCCCTACTCCAGACCCTTGTCTACATCTTGAGCCATCAAATCTTAAGGTCCATAGGCAAAAATCTTTGTTGTTATCATTCTGTTTCACTGATTTCTTCTTATCAAGTAGAGGCTCTGATTCTTCCTTCTTTTCAACAACTAGTGCCTTCTTCAGAATTATGAGGATCTTCAATTATCTTTGCACTTGTTTTACTACCTCTTTAATAGTTGGCAAGTAAATTCAGAATGTGATGTATCATGTATGAGGCACCAGTTGGGCAGTAATAACTCCTCCATTTGAACCTACTTTCCAATAGCAGTTTGATCTTGCATGAATTTAGCTACGAAATCATGAAATCCTTCAAATATCCCTGGTTCATCTTCTTCTAAAGAGTCTCTTGAATCTGATTGAATGTATGCTTCTGTACTTTCCAATTTTTCTATAAGTGGAGGGTTAGGGGATCATAGGCAACTCAGCATAAGGGTTTCATCTATCTGATTGACATGTGGAAGACAAACTCCCAAATCAACTTCTGAGAACAGAATCTCGTTGGGTTGATTATACTCTGTAATCATATGTTTCATCTTGGGTTCCCTCTCAATATGTATCTGGTTGGCCAATCCTTTCCATGGCAGCCACATATGAGAAAAGTTAGTTGCCATGTAACCGTTCAAAGTTCTAGACTAGTCTCTACTCAAAAGCATGCCATATTGATCCGGAATGTCTACCACTTGAATATCTATATATTGTTGCACCCTTGGATCAGAAGCCAGCTGCATGTGTATCCTATTCAATTCAACTACTACATTCACTTCAATCTTATCTAGTTGTGTCACCTTTCTGGAAGACTTGGCTAGAGTGAGCCCAAGTGCTGTACAGATTGATAATGGCATTACATTCGTGGAAGCACCAAAATCTACTAAATAGTTATGAAGTTTTCTATTGAATATCCTGAGTATTAAGAGGAAAGGAGGACTTTCCCTCTTGTCTTTATATAGTGTTATCTTTTGTTCCACATCAGTCACATGTACTCTTTCTTTTCCTTTGTCAACATTATCTTTGGTGACATTTTCTTTTTGTACATAATCAATTTTGGTTCCAGCACCCATATCTTGGAAGAAAGATGTCCTAACCTCAGGTATTTTGAGTAGCTCATATACAAAAAGACTAACCTTCATTTTCTTGAGTTCCTTAGCAACATACTGCCCCATTTTCACTATGTCAGACCATTGAGAACCTTCAACAGTAGCCCCCTAATAGTTGTAGAATATGCTTGGGCCAAAGTAGTAGGGATTGGATCAGCTCTCCTTGCAAACATGGAGGTAAGTTTCTCTAAGGCAGCATAGTAAATAGGCAAGGTAGTGGCCTGTCCTACAGCATAAGGATCTTGCAGATGACTGAAAGCTTTTTGAAATCTATTGTTGAAGGAACTTATCATCTCTCCTTCACCTCAATGGATTTCTACAAAAGACCGATAAAGATCAGTCAGAGTGGTAGGCATTCAAAATCTATCCAGAAATGCGTTCTTGAGGTTCAACCATGAATTTATGGATGCTGCAGGGAGGTTAGCAAACCAATAATAAGCTTCATCCTAAAGAGAATAAGGGAACAACCTGCATATCACATCCTCATACTATACTTGTAACATGAACATGTTAGCCTCAAAGATCTTAATATGTTCATTTGCAGTCCTATCTAGATCGTTTACCCTGAATTTTGAACAAAATTTATCTGGGTTCTTTGGAATATCATGGTAGGTGTTGATAGAAAAGGAGACTAGTTATTTCTTGCAAAAAAATCCATGATAGGAGGATTAAAAGGAGCTGCAGCTGTGTTCCTTGGGGTTGACTGAGCTCTTGGGGCTCTTGGTATCCCTTGATCTATTCTTGTTCATCTAAACTATGTTAGAGACAATAGCTCTTCTCCAGCTAAGATGGATCTAGTATGCCTCTGTCTAGCCCCCAGACTTGCTAATTTTTAAGCAGAGGGAAATAGTGGCCCTCCTTCTAGCGTGAGTTCTGTTGATGGTGGTTTTAGCACACAACAATGTAGGTGTGATTGCTGGTTTCACACCTCTCTTGAAAAGTATCCAACCCTAGGTAAGACTACTCCAAGGATAATACAACTAGGTCTTAGCTTTCTTGGAATTTCTCAGTTGGTATATTCTAGCTGTGCCTACAAGGGGTCTTACATGCAATCTACAGATCTTCAAGTTTAGGATAGAAAATACACATAAACCCTTTTATGATTTTTAGCTCATAAAACAATGTAAACTGCTGCTAGAATTCCTAATCTAACGATGATTTTTAATGAAAATGCAAAAAGTTAGGGTTTTAGAAGAATCCTAAGTGACATTCACAATGTATAGGTTACCTTAAGTAAACAAATACCCTAGAACTTAACCAATTTTCTGAGCTACCAAACTGAAATGGGTGTTATAGTACTACAGAAAATGATGCTATCTTAAATGGAAGTCAATAGATTTTCAGATTACATTCATTTGTTAAATACCTAATAAATGGCACAACTTAACTTGTAAAATGCAATTGAACTTTATCACAAGTGATCAACCCGGACTAACTTTACACAGCTATCTACCATCAGTAAACAACTAAAAGTATGGACTTAGAGTATCCATTAGATACTTTCAACAAACCATGAACATTATAAAAGCACAACTAACTAGCAATGAGAGAGCAAGAAGCAAACCATGAAAACCAAGTAAGGAACACAATACACAAATTCTTAGAAAACCTATAGAAACTTGCTTTGCATTACTTCAAATGGCAGAATGTCAACAATTCGGCATCAAATTCTCTCTTACAAATAGTGGAAATGGCATCTGTATATATAAAAAAGTAGTATACCGAGTTTCCAAATGAACGGGGGAGATTAATTTGACACCGACAGTCTAGATTACATCAATAAATGAAATTACAATAGCTCACATTAATTCTCAAATTAAATTTTGTCTTCTATGAAAAAGATGAAAAATAGCCTCCAAATACATTGATTCTAGTCAATTTGCTAGCCAGCTCAATATATTAATAGAAAAGAACATTTTAAAAGCATAAAAAAGACAAAATAGAGTCACATGCTACCCTGAATACAACAATTTACAATTATGGCAGGATTACATCCTTAAAATATTCAAAATAATATCAAGACTCCTCATCCAAATCAATTTTGTCTTCGCTAGCCAGCTTCTTGCGGTAAGTTAGCCATGTGTCAGGTGCAGGGTAAATTTCCAATGGATTTGGATCCTTCAAATGATTGATCTGATAGTTGAACATCTCCAGTTCTTGACTAAATCTGCTATATATCTTGTCTATCTCTGCACCTGCCTTGTGGATTGCTTTGAATTCAGCTCTGAGGTCACTTACCTTATCTAACCTGTCTTCCATACTGAGCTCGGTGTTTTCAAAAATTACCTTATGTAATTTGTCTTTATATTTTTTGATATCATAAGGGGCGTATTCATCATAGGATGCTTCTAGGCAATCCTTCAAAGAATCATTGATATCATATATGATCAACTGTAGCTCCTTGTCATCTGGCTTATATGCTTCTTTTATATTTTCAAAAGTTTCTTTTCTCAAAAGTAACTATTAGTACCATTCAATGGCCTTGAGCAGCTGGTTCCCAGTTAGAATATTTTCTATGACTAGAGCCTGGGTGGGAAAATCTCTAATGCTCTTTATCTGAGGATACATATGTGAGTAATATTCATCAAAGGAGTCATATTCCTCACTCAGATCTTTCCATTTATTATGCAATTCTACTAGATTTTGTGTGATTGAGCAAAGGCATTGATAGCTTTGCATCCCATCTCAAAAACTCTAAACAACCATTTTTCCATACCTTGGGATTTAGACATAACCTTTCCTAGCCTGGCCATTTCATCAGTAGATAGGAAAGTGGGCACTATCCTTATATCTCCTCCTGTATCTACTAGCTTAACTAAAAACTGGAGGCAAGTGCAGAGTTCTTCATTTTGCTGTTTCAAATACTTCTTGGACATCTCGTCCTTGTCCAACTACTCAAAAATTGATGTAACTGATTCTTTAAAATCATCCACTCTTTAAGCACGAGTGATAGGTCACAAATCAACTATAGAGATCACATAATCCTCTACCCTGACTTGTTCCTTTGCTGCATTAGTTGGCAGGATTACTATTTACACAATTCTTGATCCTGTTTGATCTTTATAAATCCTAGATTGTATTTTTGCCTTCTTTTTTTTCTTGGGCCTTTGAGCTTGTGAAAAAATTGTACTCAAATCGAGCTGCATTATTTCCACTTGTGGCTCAAGGTACGCCACTCTATTTTGCAACCATTCAATTGCTTAAGATTTATTTAATTTAGTGGCTTCATCATTATTAATTACAGCCAATTCTTCAAGTGGTTTATGTTCTTGGTCTGGTTCTTCATCTTTTTTTATATTTATCTCCTCTTCTTTCTCTTCTTTTTGGGCCAAGTTTTCCCAGTTTATCCCTATACTTTCTTGGGCTAATTTGAAAACTTCCTCCATTTGACCTTTATCTAGACAATTGTCAGATACATCAATGACTTCAACATTAGTTAGGGGTTCATTGGAGTCTTCATTACTTACATCCATCAATACCTCTTTTTTCTCCCCCTCAGATGCTGCTTCAGGCTCATGTAAACCCAACTCCGCACAAACTTTCTCAATCCCAGAAAGTAGAGGTACGACCAAAGAATCTATAGGTATTTATGAAATAGTAACAATAGAGGATATGGGTAGTGAAGGTACATTGACCTGTGTTAGATTAGCTAATATTGCCGATAGGGAAGAAGAGATGACAAGAGGTGAAGGAAAAGGTAGTGGAGGTAGAGGAAGAGGAGGTGAAAGGATGGTAGAAATATGAGGTAAGGTTGCGGGGGTGGGTAATTGAGTGGAAGAAGTAGAAGGTGTAAGTGTAGTAATAGTGGAAGGGCATGAAGTGGCGACAATGAAGGAAATAGGGCTACTAGGGGCATTAGAAGAAATTACCAATGAGCAGAAAGTAGCTGAAATGGTAGAAGTAAGAGAGGTGGTAGCAGGGGATGTTTCTTGAGTAATGGCAGTCGAGGACATAGGTGAAGTGGATGTAGCAGTAGAAGAAGTGGTAGAGGGAGAAGTGGCAGTAGTAGCTGCAGCAGTTGTGGTAGTTGTGCTTGTACTTTGGGTAGCAGGAGACAAGGAAGTTGGAAGATTAGTGTCTTCTTTTGATACAACATCTCCCTTAGTGACCTCTTTTACCCTTGCATTGTTGGCCTTAGAACCATCTCAAGGGCCTCTTGGCATGTCTCTTTTCTTGGAGGCCCTTGTCTTGGTGGAGGGAGATTGGTCTTTCTTTGGAGGAGGCCCTGCAGATTACTTCTTAATTTTTTTTGCTTTCCCTGCCAGAGATGTATGTTCTTCATTGTCTAATTTTTTCTTTTCACCTAGTTCTGCCTCATCTGTGATGTTGATTGGTTCATCTTCCTCTCCTCTGAAGTCCTTATCTAATTCTAATGTTATATAAGTGAGTTATAATCCCTATCCTCCCAAAGCAGCCACCTGACCCCTTAGCCAGGCCTTGCTCAATCTAATGGGTTCTCTCATGATGGTATCCAGGGAGATTTCTTCTGCATTTGTCCAATTTAGTAGTGGAATAGGTTGATGGTATTGATCTTCCCACGGTCCTCTGACCATAACATTTTCATCGTCTTCTAACTAATCTAGCACTACCATAATGTGGAACTTCTTGATGAAGGCTAGAGGCAGCCTTGAGTGTGCCTTCTTCATAATTTCATAATCATCTGGGCAATTGGCCCAAAAGTCTTCAATGTGTATCTTATGGAACAACTTCTTACTTATGAACCTTTCCATCACCTTATTTGGATAAAAATGATCCCTTGCATTGTAATAGTGTAAATTTAGGAGTTGGAGCTCTTTGTCATAATGTTCTGCCGATGCTAGAGAAGGGTATGCATAGTTCCCCTTGCCGAACTTGATAGGAAACTGAACATTGGTTATGTACAAGTGTTTGAGCTTCTTAGCATAGGGTATCAACTATCTAGACAACTCTAGAAGTATTGTCTTGTCATCAGGATATCTGGGAAGTCTGTAAGCCATCCCAGTGAAGCCTTTTATCCTTAGATATGTGAATTTCTCAAATTGGATATACCATCTACCATATTTATTTATTTCATTCATTGCTTTAGTGGAAATCCTCAAGGTTGTGTTACCTTGTAGCAATCTGGTTATATACATTGTGAAAGCATCATTTACCCTTTTAAAATGTATCAAATATTGGGATGAGGTCAGCTGCGGGTAACACTCATATACTTTTACTTAGGTTTGCTCATCATTCCCAACTTCTCCAATCTTGGACAACCCACCATAGTGATTTCTCCTTGCTAATGCATAGACATAATAAGATGTCCATCTGAAATACCTCTTCTCTTTAAAGTTGTTAAAGGCCTCATGAATGTTGTCACTAAGGATTTGGGCCCTGTAGAACTTGGTCCCTTTCAATATCTCAATTATAATAACAAGCATCCACCCCTCAAAAGTGAAAGTTGTAGGTAATCCATATATTCTACTCAGAAAGGTAATCAAATCTCCAATTTCATCATGGAAATCACTCCTATATAGCACTTGGGGAATTGGCTAAGGGAAGACCTCCTATTTTTTGCCCAATTGTCATTCATATGCTTCTTGCATCCCTCCACATCTTTGTTATAAGTCACCTCTGATCCTTGTTTGTCTGGCATGGTCATGACTTTGTGTCATGGAATATCAAAGGTCTCAGGTAGAGAGGGTGGACTTAAAATAGCCAAGATATCCCCACTAGTAGTTTGAATTGTTCTTGTCATGACATCATACCTATCTACATAGGTTACCATCAATTCTGCACATTGTACTGAGGTGGGAAAGGCAACAGCTTGTGATATACCACTATCTCTGAGTGTTTTGGACCTAGGAGTTAGGTTTAGGCCAAAGATCCTCAATCTGAAGTCATCTAGGTCTATGTGACCTAGCTTTGTGTCTCCTACATCACTCCACTCAGAGTGAATTTTAGTCTCTGAAGGGATTCCCTTGAATTCGTACTTCATGGCTTGGGCTCTGTCAGTCATTTAATCTGTAGGACCAGACCTTATAAGTTTGACACCTTGAGAATTCTTCCACAATTCCTAAGTTTGAGATGATCCTTAATGAATCAGCTAACACTGATGATATACCATTTTAAAGAATTACAAATCTAATAGTTATCACCATTGCACCTACTTCTTAGCAATTCACCATTAATGCATGAAAAAAAAACATTTAATGTTGCAATACATCAAATTGAAAGCATGAAAAACATCATTATCTATGTATTACAACATTAATCTCATCATTCCTGACACTTTTCCTTTGAAAATTCTTTAAAACACAGTCATTTTGCAATATTTTCGCTAGTTTTAGGGTCAACTGACTTGTAGGTAGAAAAGCGCTAAAATTGAAGTCTGCCGACCTCAGTGGGAAAAATGGACTTGTCTGACTCAAGGTTTTATTACCGTTGATTCTCATATGCGTTTTGGAGGTTACTGACTTGCATGACTTTTGAAGGTCACCGAACTTTTATTGGTTGTTCAGTTAGTCAGTCAGGTTTTAGCACAAGTCTCTTTGAGATCATTTTCATTACATTTGCGCAAGATCTGGCTTTGTCTGACTTGTGCAAGTTTTGAGGTTAACTAACCAAGTTGGTGAAAGAGTGTTTAAGTGCAAGGTCGGATGGGATCACTTTTAGCACAGAGTTGCTTTCTTGTTTTCAGTGGGTCTTTGGATGTCACTGATTTTGCGAAGATATTCGAGGTGTTTGACCAAGTCGAAGATGGGGTCATTTAGAACAAGGTCGGCGCAAGAGGTTTTTAGTGCAAAAATAGATTTTCAAAGCTTGCGGGGTTTTGAGGTCTCATCAATCTAATTAGTTAATCATGACAAGGCTATGTAGGTTGGAAGTCAATGTTTTCAGCATTGAATGCATTTCAAAGCGCGACGTGAGTTTAAACGGTCACTGACCTACTGGATGAGTTGGAATGTTCACAGGTCGGTCGGACTCCAACTTAGCACTAAGACCAATTATCTTTCTAGTTTAACTTTGGCTAGGTCTGTTTAAGCTATCATTCTTTTTTGCTCATAACAATCCATCTACGTTTTCAAAGGGGAATCCTAACTAGGTTTCAAAGGAAAACAAACAATTCATGCACAAAACCCTAGTTGAAAACTCTAAAAGCATTTCTTAGAAGGAAAATATTCCATCAAACCCTAACCTTATATAGTGAAAGCTCAAAAAAGAGGATATTTGGAAACCCTACCTGATTAGTTGTAGAAAATGTGTCTGGATTGTGCAGGTAGGAAGTGGTCTCGAGATCAAACTCAGGGCAACTGACAGTAAAAGTCCTTAACGGGCAACAAAGATTGCGAAGGGGGCTTCGAAATCTTGATCAAATGCAAAAAATAGTTTAAATGAAGGAGATTATCCCTTTTATTATCCTGGTCAAATTGCCATTAATGTGTGACGTACAGTCGATAGATTAGGGTTTTTGCACGGCTTTTCATGTGCTCAAACTTGGTGGGGAAATTGGACGTGACGGACCTAGTCAGTGAGAGATCCTTTTAGCGCTACAACCATTGGCTCAACTCTATGTAGTTTGCGGGATTTTATGGTCCTTTGGCCTTGTGGGAATTTTGGCCTCATCTAACCTAGTCGGTGATTGAACGATACAGTGCAAGTCAGAGACAATTGATTTTAGGGTAAAAGTTTGTCGGGAGGAAAAATAACACCAGAGTTGGTGATAAAGGATTTTAACACAAGGTCAGTTGGAAGGAAAATTAGTGCAAAGGTCAGTTGGACAGTAATTTAGTGCAAAAGTCAGTTGGACAGCAATTCAACACAAAAGGGCAATTCAAGGAGATCAAAAGGGATATGAAAATCTAACTTAGTAGATTCCTGAAGTGAGTTTTCAACATCATCAGTTAATCATGATCAAAATGCACTTCGACCACTTAGGAGGTGAAAAAGATCTATTTGACATCCTAAACCAAAATTTGAGAGAGGGGGTCCCTATTTTTAAATGGGGCATGTGTGCGAGGCACAACAGTTTGTTGTTTTTCTTTGTTGTTGGGTTGCTTGGTTACTTTGTTGTTGGTTGGACTTCCTTAGAGAATAGCTCACACACTAAAGGGAAAAATTGTTTGCTAAGATTGTTGTTTTGTTAAAGCTAAAGCCAAAAGATGATATTTTGTTGATTGATTAGGTTGATTGATTTGATGTTTGGTTTGCTGGTTTGGGATCTTAGAAAGATGAAAAGCTCACAAAGTCAAATTGGTTGGTAAACTCAAAGCAGGAGACAATGTCCAGGTATTTTCTAATGATCAAAGATAGGTCTGAAAGCTAATTCTGAGGCTAAGCAAGCTAGAAGTGTAGCTAATTTAGTTGAGTCACTAAGATTTGTTGGTAATTGACCGTAGGCAATAGGTAATAGCTCAGATGTGACTCAAAAAAGGCCAAAAATGACTAGTAATAGCTTAAATGTGATATGGTTTTGGTTCGGGTAATAGGCTACAGTGTTAACCAGAGGCAAGCCAATTTTCTACAGGTGATCAGTATTAACTTAGAAGTGATTTACTGTTGATCAAAGGTAACGTAGTTTAGCCCAGAGGCAACTGACTGCTATTTAAAAGAGATCCAATTTAGGCAAAAGGTGATTGACTATTGTTTAAAAGTGATCCATTTGTTTGTATGCAGGCAATTTAAGCTCAAAGGTGATTGTGTCTATCAGGGAATATGTCTAAATTATGTTTTTGACAAGAAAACAATAATTTTAGTCACTCACATTCACAACAATCACAAACTTGTACAACCTAGGCTAGGAAAGGACTGTACTTGTTGAGTCCCTTGGCCATGCTTATTCAAAGAAGATAGCTTCAAGATCTTGGTAGCACCAGTTCCCTTCCATGGCACACACTTCTCATGCATACCAAGATCTAGGTTTCCAAGGCTTGTACCCCCATGAAACCTTAGGATTGTCCCTACTATCTCTTATAAGAACCACGTGAATCAGGCAAGCTTCAAAGGTCCCACCTTTTGCATCAACAAATAGAAGGTTTTTGGCTACTACACAAAGTTGCTAATAAAGGCATCCATTCAGGTGGCTATATGTGTGTAATGAAGCAACTTGCACAATATCTGAAGATAATAGTAAATATGCTGAAAATACTTGATAATAATATGCCACTTTGAGGGGGCAACCTCCTAATCCAATTCGAGGGGGATACCTCCAACAGTCTTCAATGAGAACACAATACTGAATATGATATGAAATGAGACTCACTACCTCCTATATATACCTATTTATGCCTAGGATATCACCCAGGCTGACTTAGATAGACCTATAGAAGCCTTAGGCCGACCTAAACAACTAAATAACAATATAATAATGATAATATGACTTAATTAGGAGTTAAGATAGCCACAAGCTGACTATTCATAACCCTATGTACACTAATATTAAGGGCGTAGCATGCCCCCCCTCTTCAAAGAAGCATTGTCCTCAATGCTAACCAAGTGTGGATTCTTTTGAATGAACTCCTCATCCTCCCATGTGGCCTCTTCAACTAGTAAATTCTTCCATTGGACGAGATACTGAGTGAGGGTTCTATTCCTCAGCTTCTTTGTGTGAGTTTGAAGAATGCCCTCTGGTTCCAAAATTATTCTTCCTTCTTCATCGAGTTCTGGTAGTACTGTTTGAGTAGGAATATTCTGTCCAATTACCTTCTTCAAACAAGAAACATGAAAAACTGGATGTATCTTTGTTGTTGGTGGAAATTCTAGCTTGTAGGCAACACTACCAATCTTTTGCATGATTTGGTATGGCCCATAATATCTTGGAGACAACTTATTATTCTTTTTGTGTTGCTTCATTGAGATTTGTTTATAAGGCTGCAATCTCAAGAAGACCCAATCCCCAACTTCAAAATTTCTTTCACTACGATGTTGGTCCGCCTGTTGTTTCATTTGATTTTGTGCCATAGCTAAATTCTCCTTGAGTCCTGAAAGTACCTATTGTTGATGATGCAAGTGGTCCTCTACTGCCTGAACTCTTGGCGACACCTTTAATGATGATGTGATGGAAGGAGGATGATATCCATAAAGTGCCAAAAATGGAGACATTTTTGATGAGCTATGAAAAGAAGTGTTATACCACCATTCTGCCAGTGGTAGCCAATCTACCCATTGAGATTGCTTTTCTGAAGTGAAACAACGTAGATATCCTTCCAAACATTTATTAACAACCTCAGTTTGCCCATTTGATTGAGGATGGTATGAAGAACTATGAGCCAATTGAGTACCCAAATATGAGAATAAATCTTTCCAAAAGTGACTAGTAAAGATAGGATCACGATCACTGACAATAACCTTAGGTGTACCATGTAGCTTTTGGATATTCTCCAAGAAAACTTTTGCCACTGCACTTGCTGTAAAAGGATGTGATAATGCAATGAAATGTGCATATTTAGTGAGGCGATCAACTACTACCATGATGACATTATGACCTTTAGATTTGGGAAGCCCTGTGATGAAGTCCATGGATACCTCTTCCCAACGCTGGCTAGGAATAGATAAGGGCTGCAAGAGACCTGGTGTCTTAATTGTCTCCCCCTTATTTCTTTGACAAACCAAACATTCAGCCACAAATTTTTGAACATCACCTTTTAACCCTTCCCAAAAAAAATCTTGCTTGACCCGATGATATGTCTTCAAAAATCTTGAATGACCATCAACTGGGGACTCATGTGGCTCTGTGAGAATCTTGTGTTTAAGAGTGGAATTCTTGCAGAGATACAAATGCTCTTTATACCAAAGAATATCTCCCTTCAAACAAAACTTATCTGAACTACTGGGATCGCTTTTTAATTGTTGGATGAGATTACTTGTTGCAACATCATTTTGCCATTCTGCTTTGGCTTCTTCCACCCAATTTGCTTGTAATATTGAAAGGGCACACAATAAGGCTTCATCTTTCTCATCCTTCCTAGAAAGTGCATCAGCCACAATATTTTCCTTCCCTTTCTTATATACAATCTCAAAGTCATATCCCAACATCTTAGTGACCCAGTTTTGTTTCTCTTCAGAGGGTAGTCTTTGTTTCAAAAAATATTTTAGGCTATCATGATCTGTCTTAACCTTGAAGTGTCGACCCATTAAATAAGGCCTCCATTGTTTAACTGCGTGAAGGATTGCTAGCATTTCCTTCTCATAAATAGGTTTGAGCTGATTTTTACCCTTTAATTGATGACTCTCAAAAGCAATTGGTCGACCTTCTTGCATGAGAACTGCTCCTATCCCATTTCCAGAAGCATCACATTCCACAATGAATTCCTTGGTGAAGTCCGGAGTGGCAAGCACTGGAGTTGTACACATAGCCTCCTTCAATTGCTCAAATGCTACATAGCAGACTCATTCCAATGAAAAGAATCCTTCTTCAAGAGAGTGGTGAGGGGTGCTGCTATACGACCATAATTCTTCACAAATCTTCTATAGTACCCTATCAATCCCAAGAAACCCCTCAGTTTCTTAATGGTTTTTGGAATAGGCCATTCCATGATAGCCTTAATTTTGTTAGGGTCCACCTTTACTCCTTCATGTGAAACTATGTGTCCCAAATACTCCACCTCCTTAAGACCAAAAGCACACTTGGATGGCTTAGCATAGAGTTGATGATCTTTGAGTAATTGTAATGCTTGATCTACATGCTGCAAATGTTCTTCCCAAGTCTTGCTATAAATCAATATATCATCAAAGAACACTAACACAAACTTTCTCAAGAACTTCTTAAAAATGGAATTCATCAAACTTTGGAATGTAGATGGTGCATTGGTAAGGCCGAATGGCATCACCAAAAATTCATAATGACCCTCATGAGTTTGGAATGCTGTCTTACAAATATCTTCCTCCTTAATCCGAATTTGGTGATAACCAGATCTAAGATCTAACTTGGTAAAATACATAGCTCCATTCAATTCATCTAGCAAATCATCAATGACTGGAATAGGAAACTTATCTTTAATGGTGTACATGTTGAGCACTCTATAATCTGGACACATGCGCCAAGTTTCATCCTTCTTACGCACCATCACCACAAGCGAGGAGTAAGCACTTTAGCTATGCCTGATAATTCCTGCCTCTAGCATCTCCTCAACAATTTTTTCTATCTCACTTGTTTGTATGTGTGGGTACCTATAAGGCCTGATGTTTGGTGGTTGGCTCCCTAGAACTAGTTGTATGGCATGGTCATGATCCCTCTTAGGGGGAAGTCCTTTAGGCATATCTCCAAGAACCACTGAGTGACGATCAATTATGGCTTGTAAATCTGGATGAGTAGGAGCATTAGATTGAGAGACTTCTAATGAACATAGCTAGGCCACAAATCCATCTGCTCCTTTCTTAAGAAACTTTTGCATTTGATGAGAGCTTACCATCTGTGGGGATTTTGCCTTCAACCCCCTTAGCTCCACTACCTTTCCTTCTGATTGAAATCTCATGAATAGTTCTTGGAAGTCCATCTCAATTGTTCCCAATGTAGTAAGCCATTGTACTCCCAAAACAATATCTACTACACCCATGGATATTGCATACATTGGGGTATCAATTTGATAATCTCCCATGGATAATTTAATGCTATGACACTTCCCCGAACAACTAACTGTACCCCCATCTACAATCAAAACCTGAAACTCTGGGCCTGGATATATAAAACAATTTAGACGAGTTACCAACTTTTTGTTGATGAAATTATGAGTACTACTTGAGTCGATCAACACTGTTACTTTCTGCTTCTTTAAGAAACCCACTACCTTGAGAGTTTGTGGTGCACTGAAACCTGAGAGTGCATGACAAGAAATGATTGGCTGAGAATCATGTGATTCCTCACTTGACTCCCTATCCTCCTCTAATATGGGTTCCTCCTCTTCTTCCTCACTTGGACCTTCAATATAGAACAATTTCTTTTCACTACATTTATGTCCTCGACTATATTTGCTATCACAATTGAAACACAACCCTTTTGCTCTTTTCTCCTCAATTTGCTGTGGAGTCAACCTAGTAGGTTGAGGAAGAGAAGGTGTTGAATATCCTTTCTCTCTTGTCATATTAGCCCCTTGCTTTCTAGGAATCAAATATTTCTCCTCTACCCTGCGTGCCAAGATAAAAGACTCATTTACTGAGCTAGGACTAAACATACGTACCTCATGTTGAATGTAATCCTTGAGACTACCCAAGAATAAATCATTCAAGTTCTCCTCTGTAATTGTATCCACTCGTAATGATAGATTTTAGAATTTTTGAATATAATCCTTAACTGATCCTATTTGTTGAAGTTTAGCAAGCTGGTTGAAGAAGTTGTCTGTCACACTATTGCAATATTGTGCTTGGAGTTCTTCTATAAAAATTGACCATGAGACGGTGAGACCCTTTTTTCTCTGATGAGTACAAAGCCAATGATGCCAAATGAATTGATCTGGTTCTAGATATAGGGAAGCCATCATGACCTTTTGTCCATATGGGATTTGATGTACTTCAAAAAAATTCTCCATTTGGTTAATCCATGTTAGAGGATCCTTACCATCGAACTTGTGCATATCCACCTTAGGAAAGAAATTCCTAGATCCCATAGAAGTATTATTAGCCGACTTAAAGGTTTCACCTTGGTTGCTTGAGAACTCCTTTCTTGGTTCATTCATATAGGCGCTGAACATGCTTTGTAGATCTGATATATCTCCTCTTAAGTCACACATATCCCTCTTAATTGAGGACACATCTTCTTTGACCTTACTCATTTCCTCATTGGGATTACTATCCTCTATTATTTCCTCATCCTTATCAGAGGATTTCCCCGGTGTGGCAGCATTCTTTTTGCCTCTTGTTGTAGGCCCCGTCATGATGGAAACTAATATTTTTGAAATAAATCACACAAATGAAATTTAAATTTTCTGAAATTTTTACTGTAACTTACTAAGGCCAAGATACCACTTACCCAGAAAAAAATCCAAAAACTTAGCAAATTTGCTGCCTTGAGAGTGAATTTGTTGGAAACCCTAATTTTGCAATAACTCGCTTATTTTTACTTCAATTCCTTTGAAATCTAGATTGTATCTTCTTTAATATGGTCCTCAAAAACCCTTTAAAAATCTTTTAAAAATTTGCTAAAATCTGAAAGTTATGCTCTTCCCAAAATCGCCTCCAATGTTGAGAAAAAATCTTGCCTCTACGGTGCCAAGATCATGCTCTGATACCACTTGTAATGAAACAACTTGCACAATATCTTAATATAATAGTAAATATGCTGAAAATACTTGATAATAATATGCCACTTTGAGGGGGCAACCTCCTAATCCACTTCAAGAGGGATACCTCCAACAGTCTTCAATGAGAACACAATACTGAATATGATATGAAATGAGACTCACTACCTCCAATATATACCTATTTATGTCTAGGATATCACCCAGGCCGACTTAGATAGACCTATAGAAGCCTTAGGCCAACCTAAACAACTAAATAACAATATAATAATGATAATATGACTTAATTAGGAGTTAAGATAGCCACAAGCTGACTATTCATAACCCTATGTACACCAATATTAAGGGTGTAGCAATGTGCAACAGTACTCATCTTCATTATGGAGTCTCCCAGCCTTCAAGGGTTATGGCTTGGAGAGTTTTGGGGGAGGTTGGTTGTCGGTATAACACAACAACACCCATTGTTTGTGGCTTTCGACACAAACACTTTTCTTATATAGCAATTCAGAAGGAGTTTGCTTTAGCCTGTTACTGCTTGGGTCATACTCCTCACACCGGGAAGGTAGGCCCTCTAAAGATAATAACAAGTTCTCATACACCCAAGATCCATTTGATAGGCATGGGGAGAGGATACTTTTTCTATTAAATTTGGGTTACAATCAAGCACATGCAAGCAATCAAGAAAGATAAATCAAGCACGGAGAAAACAATGATTCTTTTTAAGCACCAAGCTCAAATGTTCCTGAATTAGTGAAAAATTACAAGTCTTGGACCAATCAAAGCTGCAACAGATATGTTAGTAGTTTAATAACCTCCTTTTGTTGGACAATCAATAAGATGCTGCAAAAATACCTAATTAGTAGCCAAGAAAACCAAACTGTAAATGATAAGGACTGAAAATGACATAGTTTACCATATGTGATCAACTGTTGATCACAAGTGAACTATATTCTACTGCAAGTAAAATGTTCTAGATCAGAAGTGATGCCAGTAATGCTAGATGCAAAATGATAAAGCTCATAAGCGATGTGAAAAAGCAATAGGTGACTAGTTATGAGTCATAAGAGACTCAGATCTGTGAAAAAAATAGAATATAACAAAAACCCTATTTTGCAGAAAGCAATCCAGATAGCTAAAGGCGATCACTATTAGATTAAAAGAAATTCAAATAAAGGCATAAGTGACCACTGTTGTCTTGTAAGCAGTGCAAAATAGGTAATAAGTGACTATTGTTTGCTCAGAAGCAATCCTAGGAATGCTAAAAGTGGTAGGTTTCAACTCAAAAGTGATGCATATACTCAAACAGTGATTGGTTTTCACTAAGGAGCAATTGGAACTTGTTGTAAGTGCTCAAAAAATTTGATCTTCACAAAAACAACTTCAAATAGCAAAGTTAATCAAGGATGTGAGTCCCACCAAGTGTGACAAAATGTGATAGGTAAAAAAATTAGGTTAATAAGATCAAGCATAGCCATGAAAACCTAACCCTACCATCATTAAAGAATCTAATCCAAGTGAAATCAAAAGCATGCAATTCAAGAACAATATCACCTAGATTGTATGATTCCTTATTTATGATGTGGATTGCTTCTTCAACAATGACCAATTATGAAGATAAAAGTTGCCATGATGGATGGATGATAATGATAATATACTAGATAGATGCTAAAGTGCTCAATATGCTTAAGATGATAATGTAGATGCTATATGAATGCCGGAGGTAGTATGGAATGAGAGGGTGTTTATATAGAACTCAACCAAAATCAATCAATGGTGGAGTTTTGGTGGCTATGTGAATGACTAGGATTAAAAGATGATAATAGGTGAATGTGTAGATGACAAGTGGAGGGAAGATAAGGATTATGTGTGACCATGTACATAAAAAGTACTACATGTGAAAGATATTAAATAAAAGATGTAGTACCACTTATCTTTTTTAAATGAAAGAGGCACACATGTTGGCTTATTAAGATAAATGATAAGAAAAATTAATTAAATAAATAAGATTTATTTAATTAATTGGAAAGTGGGCTTATAAAGGATTTTTAATTAAATAAATAAAATTTATTTAATTAAAATAGATAGAAAGAAGATAATTAAATAATTAAAGATTGTTTAATTATAGCTTAGAGGAAATAGATAATGAATTAATTAAATAAATATAAATTTATTTAATTAATAGAAGAAATAGGTGTGTTAGGGACATTCCTCAAGTGTGTTAGACATATGTAGATGGTAGATAATGCAATATTTGAATGCTAATGATAATTAGGTCAATTTTGGGTGTCTACACTTAGATGCATCCAACATAAAATTTCTTCTCAGTTTCATGAAGAAATTCAGCACTAACAACACAATCACAATTTGTCTTTCCTTTGTCTTTTTCTTCCACTCTTAAATGACTACCATAGGCCCACATTCCACAAAAACACATAGCCCATGCATGTGAAGATTGTGAAAGTTCACTTTCATCCATTGTTACATCTTGACCTTCTTCTTTTGCATGAATGACTGCATTAGCAATCCATTCTTCAAATTTTGGAAAAGAATCACCTCTAATCATATCATGAAGTCTGTGCTTTTGAGGTCGATGTTGCATCCAAGTTTGATTCTCTTCTTCATATTTTCTACATAGAATATTAATGTACAACTAGTAAGATTAATAATAGAAAAGTGTAAATATAATTGAGTAAATAAATTATTGTGTAAATTTTTTATACCTATGCCACTTATCGAAGAAAGTTATATTTTGAAGAATATAGGCATGTATCACACTTCTTTCTTGATGTGATAGCTTGTAGTGACATCCATTGCCTTCTAATACTTCACTTGCAACTCTTTCATCTTCTTCATCATCCCATACACGTCGATTGACATTTTTGAAATCCTTCGTATATTCTATGCAAAAGCCCATGGCCTCTTACATTGAATATCCCTCAGACATGCTTCCTTCTGATATTTTCTTAGTACGAATAGATTTTTTCAAAACCTTCATATATCGTTCTATAGGATACATCCATCTCATTCTTATTGGGCCACAATGCTCTAGTTCATATTCTAGATGTATCAAAAGATGCATAGAAATGTTGAATATTGTTGGTGGAAATTCCCATTCCAATAGATAAAGGACTTCAACAACCTCCTCCCTCAAACTATCAAAGTTAGAAGGATCTAATACATGTAAACTCATTCTCTTTAATAATAAGCCCAACCTTATAACTGCCAATCTTGGTGCCTTTGCCAAACTTGATATATTTACCACAATAGGTAAAATATTCTCGATTATGACATGATAGTCATGGGTCTTGAGGCCTCTTAAGCCATTAATGTCAGTTTGGATTCTAATACTACTACTTACATATCTAGTGGGAAAGCGAGTCTAAGACAACAACTGTAAGAATTGTATAGGTTGTTCCTTTATCCAGACATAAGGAGCACTAGGTTTTCTATATTTTTCATCAGTACATTTTTCAACCCAAAGATTTTGACAAATGTTTAGTTGTCAAAAGTCTTCACGTGATGAAACAGAATCAAAAGCACCAAAAAGAGTTTCTATAATAGCATAGGCTATATTTTTCTTAGCATACATAAAGTCAATAGTATGCCTAATGGCTATATCCTTAAAGTATGGCAACTTATAGAATATGCACAACTACTTTACACTGCTTTCAATACATGGATCATATCTACTAGACTAGAAATCCCATCATTTTCAATAAATGACATTTTTTTTGTCCATTCTCAAAAATGTAATCACTTGTTGTTAGCAATGGTGCTTCATGATTCTCTTCTTGACCATTAAAATGTGTTTTTTGTTGATAATATGGATGATCCATTTTAAGGTAAGCATGATGTCCACAATAAATACACTTAAGCAAACTTCTTGAGTGCCTCACAAAATCCTCAAAGTTGCAAGTAGGACATCCAAGGTATCCATGAACACTAAGACTAGACAATGTGCCATATGCAGGAAAATCATAAATCACAAACAGAAGCTCTTAAAGTGACTTTGATTGAATGACCATCCCTTAAATATTGAATTGCTTCAATTCCTTTCCACAATTCCATTAGCTCATCATATAATGGCTCTAGATAAGCATCAATTGTATCTGAAGTCACACTTTTCTTTCCTAGTATAATCAATGATAGCATTAAGAAAAATAGTTTAGTTGCTAACCATGGAGGCAAGTTATAATTTATTAAAAACATTGGCCAAGTTGACCATTTAGTACTTTGATCTAAGAACGGGTTCACCCCATCTAGAGACAAACCCAACCTTAATTATGAGGATCTTGAGAAAAGTTAGGCCATCTATTATCAAATTCCATCCACGTCTTAGAATCAGGCACATGTCATTGTTTTCCACCAGTGCTCTTATTTTGGGCATGCTATTGCATAAGTTCAGCAATGTCTCTACACCTATACATTAGGAGTAATCATGGGATTATTGGAAAGTGGCAAAGAACCTTTCTAGGAACCACAACTAATTTCAACCCTTGTCTATACCCCGCTTCATGACATTTCAGACATTCACTCTCACTTGCAAGATTATTGTGAAATAATACATAGCCATTGACACATGTCTGGATGTTTTCTTACCCTAATCCTAGCTTAGTGATTTGTTGGCAATGTGGAGTGAGGTGGTAACAACAAACTTAATAATTCCAATAATTGATCTACACTCTTATTCGTCCAACCATGCACCACTTGCAAGTTAAGAATTTGAAGAATTATTATCAAATGAATTAACTTGTAATTATCATATACGGGCTTTAAAGCATCCTCCATTGACTTGGTCCAATCATCATCTAGACCCTCATTCAACATTCTATCAACTTCAAACCCTTCATCTAACATTGCTGCCTCTTCATCTATGTTTGGTGCCACTTCATCTATGTTTGTTGCCTCTTCATCTCTCACCCTCTGCAATTCTATCATATCTTCATAATAATTGTAATCCCAAGGGCTTATATCACCATGCACATATCTTATCATATGTCAAAGAATCAAGTTTATTTTTCTCACCTTTCCACCATGACAATCTTTACATGGACATGGATATTTGTCCATGTCCCTCTCATTGCCTACTCTCTCATCAAATGCATGGTATTGATCTGTAGTCAACCTTTAATGTTGATCCATCTATAATGTTCTACACATAGCAACAAAAATCTATTAGCAACAAAAATCTAGCTTTCGAATGCATTTGGTTTGGTAGAATTTCATCAAGGTTTGTGCGAGATATTGCATTTTTGGTGAGTACAGGTCTAAACCCTACCTAGGGTTTCCAGGGAGTAAAATTTGATCATGGGTAGAGTTTCCACCATCCAAAAATCCTAAAAATTGGTGGAAAGCTCTATCCCACACCTATCCACATCCCTACAAGAGGACAACTCATGAATGACACATGTGAAGAAGATATGATTGACCATGTGTACAGATTTGCTGTGAGACAGTCCTAAAACCCAAGTTTCTTTGTTGCTTTGAATAATCTATGCACTGTATATCAATAAAGGGGGGAAGAATCATAGTGGCATGTTGTTAGGGCCTACACAAGCCTAGTAATTCATATGACAAGTGTTCTTACCTTCGTTTGGAGTCATCACCTTGAATGCACCTAGTGGCAACAAGACCTAAATTGCATAAAACATTGTGTTAATCACTAGATTAGGTCATGTATGTTTGGAAACCCCTAGAAGATGTTGTAATATGTCTGAATAAACCAAGTTGCCCATATTCCATGTTGTCTTCAATGATTGAGTGTCACTAGGGTGATGTTTCCATGTTTTAGGGTTAGGAGCAAATTGTTAAGAATGAACAAGGGTGTAGATTTGCATTAAGTATATTGAAACTTTGTTTGGGATGTGTCCAGGTTATTGTGTGTGAGTCCTTCCTCTACATCATGTTCTACCTCTACATAAATCTTTGTGGTCAGTTTTGTATATTTTTTATTTGTAGGATTCTGACAGTTAGTGAAAAATGTAGTGTTCATAAAGGAATGGAAAAGATGCATAGAGCCTTTGAATTATACCCGTACTATGCAATGGCATTGAATCATTTAGCAAACCATTTTTTCTTCATAAGGCAACATTTTCTTGTGGAACAATTGACTGAGATTGCTTTTGTTTCAACTAACCATCCTCTCATGAAATCTCATTCATATTATAATCGTACACAATCTTATCATAATAAAGGTGATTATGACACCACTATCTACTACTACATGGCATCGGTCAAGGAAATCTAGAGGCCACATGATTTTCTAGACAAGTTCAATTGATGTTGGGAGATCTTAAGAGTTCTCTCTCAAATTTTGAAAAGGTTTTGGAGGTCCACCCTGAGAACTATGAGAGCTTAAAAGTTGTAGGCTAGATATATGCTTAGCAAGGGCAGGCAAAAAAGGCTTTGTAAATTTTAAGAAAGGCAACTCACATAGATCCATGTGATGCCCATGCATTTATAAAGATGGGTGAGTTATTAATATCATTAGACCCTAGTGTAGCCTTAGTGTCATACCCACATTCCCATGAGGTCACGACACACATCATTCCCCGCGGACCTTTCCCCCTCTGCGACCACTGTTCTCACACTCTGCGGCCACCACCACTGTAACTCCACCCTTCTCTACCTCTCAACCTTTGCCTTGCAACCTCCATACAATGCCACCATCATTCCCTCCATTGACCCTGCCAACGACAAAAAAATATATATGTTAGGGTTTTCTTAACATTATTACAAATGAAAACACAAAGAAATAAAAATACATTGTATCTATAAAAGAAACCCTTGCTCATAAGCACTAAATATATATATTTATAATTTATGAAGCCATCTTATGCATTTCATAAGTGGCTATTTTAATCTGCAACAATATGAGAAATTGACAAATTGAGAAAATGAGAAAAATGAGAGAAAAAGAGAAAGAAAGATAAAAATGAAAACAAAGAGGAGAAAATGCATGACTTTTCCAAAACAGGGCTAGGGTTGTTTGGCATAGAGAAATTAATATTTTATTAGAGGAATTCAGGGCTAGGAGTATTATTAAAAATTTAATATTCCTTTAATCATGATTGAAGTAATTGAATTAAAACATTGACTTAAACTCGACTTGGAAACCTAGTAAACTTTTCAATGTAGTTAGCAAATCCTATTACAAGATTTGATCTACCAAGAAATTAGGAATAATGTAAATGATGCAGAGATAACTCTGATTGATAGAAAACGTGAAGGAGAACAAATGTTCAGACTTTGTTGAAAAATGTTTTAAATTTAGAAATGCGAAGGAGAACAAATTAATAATAAATTTTAGAGAACGTGAAGGAGAACAAATGTTTGAACTTTGTTGAAAAATGTTTTAAAATTAGAAATCATGAAGGAGAACAAATTAATATTAAATTTTAGAAAACTTGAAGGAGAACAAATGATCGGACTTTGTTCAAAAATATACAATTAACTTAATCAACTGTATTCCAATGTAATTAGTGAGTTGTAAGAAATTTATTAACCCAAATTAGTAAACCCCTTGATCAAATTTAGTTTTAGTATAATAAACCCTACTCACGCCCGTGAGGCGTTATGCTACCAGATTTTCCCATATTTTAGGGTTTAGTTAGGTTAGTAAAGTTTAACCTTATTAGCAACGTTAACCATGTTGTGATGACCCCTTTGATGGCCTTCTTGCGATTGGTATGCACACATGTGTGTATTACCTCACTTTCAATTATTTTGTTTATGCCTTAAGCATACGCCACCGAGCACACTTACGTGTGCGAGGGGGTTTCTAGGGAGGTGTGGAATTTTTTTTTGATATTTCATGTCATGACCACATGACAAATGTGGACATGACACGTGTGATGCCTGTCGTGACCGCATGGGAAATGTGGGCATGACATTATTTTAAAACCACACATCTCGCTCTCCTCCCTACTGTAGACCCACAAGAGGGTCACCCCTGAGCTAGGGAGATCATCCACACACCTAGGGAACTCAATTCCACTTCACAACAAGGCACACAAACATCCCAAAACACAATATTACACCCATATATATTCACAACACACAAACTCAACTAAGGTGAGTTCAAAAGGGGTAGGGGAGTGGACACACTCAACTCAAGAGTGCCACTCCTACAAAATATCCCAACACAATTTCTCTTATGGCCTCAAGCCAACACATTTAACAAAATTTTCAAAAGTTTTCATATTTTGGCTCTCAAGCCATGTCTCAAATTATGCAAAATCACATATATTGCCTTCAAGGCTTTCAACATCCCAAAAACAAGGTAATGACCCTAAGGAGGATCACTCCTCCCCTACCCCACACTTGTTGAGCATTTTCTCCCAAGTGGGAGAGGCTCTTACAACACCCCACAAAATTTCCCCACAATATGCATCATGCAAGCACTAAAATACAAAGGGAAGGCCCTAGCCTTGAAAACCAACCTTTAAAAGCCCTATTATGGAAGAAAGTTGATGTAGAGCTTCTCCAAATTCTCCTCCAACATAAGCCACCAAACTCCCTCTCTCTTTTCCCCAAAATCAATTTCAAACAATTAAAATTATCCAAAAATTCAACAACCCCTCACCTTCTCCCAAGTGGGATTAAAATAAGCTCAACCCATGAGCTTAGAGGAATGGGGAGGTGACACTTGTCATCACTCTTCCTCTCCACTACAAGTATGTCCCAAGGGATGGATGTTGACACATGTCACTCACCCATCCCCAAGTCTCCCTCACCCCTTACCACTTGTCCTCTCTCTAACATATGGGAGAGAAAGGAGGAGTTAAAGAGGGAATGGGTGACACATGTGTCCCCTTCCTTTCCTCTCAAGAGAGACCACACAACTCCAAGGGTACTCTCACCAATTGTGAGAGAGACTTGGAGTCAAGTCCTCCACAATTGGTGGGTCTTGGAGTCATCTCCAACCTAGGGAAATGAAAAGGGATGGGGTTGAGTATTGGTACCACTCATCCTCTCCCTCCCATGCCTCCAATTTCATCACTTAACTTCAATGTGAAGTTAAGGTGACCATATGGAGATTTGTCAAGGGTTACCCAAGTCAAAAAGGTCCATAGACCCATGGGGTATAGCCCAGGGTCAAGTTTAGCCTAGTTAGAACACCTAGGGTCAAGTTAAAACACATGAAAAGGGTTCCAAAAATTTAAAAATTTAAAATGTAATTTCAAAGATAAATTCTTACAACACAAATTATAATTCAATTAAAAGAGGGTAGACTTAACCCAACTAACCACATGCAAAATTAACATTACAACATTTCATCATACACATAGTTGATCTTAGTTCCTCGTGGAAATAGATCAATTTCACAAGAAATTACAACATCGAGTGTGGGATGATCTCCTGTATCTATGGCTAGTTAGAAATACCTACGCACTCAATTACAAGGTTAATTCTACATATAAATATATTAACCAAAGCAACTTAAAACATACACTCGCCTAAAATATCACAAGTTCACATAAGCATAAGGGAAGTCACATTACACTTAAGTTCTAATTTCTACATTTCAAACATCCATTCCCAAGATTGATTCACAAAATAATTTTCTATCCAACATCACCCAATTAGTTTTCCCTTATTATAAAGCATCTATCTAAACATCACCCAATTAGTTTTCCCAAACATGATGTTCCACACTTACTTGAATTGGTTCGTGATCATCTTTCTTGATAATATTTTGATCTATTCGTGGACTAAGAAGGAGCATGTGGATCATTTGTGTTAGGTGTTATAGTGCTTACAAGAGCAGTAGCCTTATGGCAACCTGGCAAAGTGTGCCTTCTTTAGGATAGAGGTGCAGTATTTGGGGCACATCTTATCAGGCTATGGCATCTCCGTAGATCTATCAAAGATCAGAGTGATTCAAGACTGGCCAGCACCCACTAGTGTGACAGAGGTCAGGAGCTTTATGGGATTAGCCGGTTATTACCATAGATTTGTTGAGGGTTTTTCCAGAATAGCACATCCCATCACTTCCCTTCAGCAGAAAGGGAAGGGTTTCACTTGGACCGAGCAATGTGAGAGGGCCTTTGGGGTCCTCAAGGAGCATCTTACCAGCACTCCCATATTAGTGGTTCCAGATCCTACAGAAGATTTTTTTGTTTGCACAGATGCATCATTAGAGGGTTTGGGAGCTATGCTTATGCAGGGTGGTAGAGCGATTGCATACAAATCGCGTAAGCTCAAGACACATGAGATAAACTACCCTACTCATAATTTAGAGCTCGTAGTAGTTATTCATGCTCTTGTTTATTGGAGACACTTCCTTTTGGGTTGATGCTTTGAGCTCCATTCAGACCACCATAGCTTGCAGTACATTTTCACACAGCCAAATTTGAATGCTTACCAATGGTGTTGGATGGAGTTCTTATGTGAGTATGACTTTGATGTCCACTACATCAAAGGGAAGGAAAATGTAGTTGTTGATGCTTTGAGTCAAAGGCGCCATGAGATCTTGACCTTGACATTGAGGGTGGACTTGAGAGAACATATCTCACAACATCTGCCTGAGGATGAGTGGTTTCTTGAGGTGCTGCAAGAAATTTAGAAATAGAGGGCCCTTAAGGGTAGATTTAGAGGATATCCCCTTGAGCTTAATGGTTTGCTTAGACATTGGCAGCACATCTATGTACCTCGCGTGGGTGATCTATGTGTAGTGATTATTTTAGAGGCTCATAGAGCACCTTATGCAACACACCCAAGGGTTAAGAAGATGCATGCTGATTTGTGACAATTATACCATTAGCTTGGGATGAGATGCGACATTGTAGAATATGTTGCTCATTGCCTTGAGTTCCAGAGGGTCAAGGCTGAGCATCAGTACCCAGTAGGACTATTGTACCCTCATGAGATACCTGAGTGGAAATGGGACATCATTTCCATGGATTTTATTGTTGGTCTACCTATGTCATCACATCGCCATGATGCCATCATGGTGACTGTTGACAAGTTGACCAAGGTGGCACATTTCTCACTTGTACACATGACGTATACTGCACCATCTGTGGTGAGGGTATTCTTAGATAAGATTGTTAGACTTCATGGAGTACCTTGTCGTATCATTTCTGACAGAGACTCAGTATTCACTTCAGCTTTTTAGAGAGCCTTATGGCAGGTGTTGGGCACATAGCTCAACTTTAGTTCAACTTACCATCCTAAGACTGACAGACAGACAGAGAGAGTTAATCAAGTGTTGGAGGACATGCTTTGTATGTATGTTATGGACCATTAGTCTAGATGGGAGGAGTATCTGTATCTAGTTGAGTTTTCCTACAATAATGGGCATCATAGCTCATTGGGTATGCCTCCTTTCCAGGCCTTATACAGTAGACCATGTAAGACACCTTTTAGTTGGGATCAGATAGAGGATAGGGTTGCCATTGGTCCAGAGATAGTTCAAGATATGGGGTAGCAAGTCACACTGATTAGACAGAGACTTCAAGAGGCACAAGATAGATAAAAGAAGTATGCTGATGCTAAGAGAACTGATCGAAGCTTCTCAAAGGGTGACAGAGCATTTTTGAGAGTGCAACCACACAAGAGTCCAATCCATTACGGAAAGGGCTCTAATCTCGCACCTCAGTTTGTAGGACCTTTTGAGATCTTGGAATGGATAGGACCTGTAGCCTATCGTCTAGCCTTGCCACTTAGCCTGTTACGTATCCATGATGTCTTTCATGTTTCAGTTTTATGACATTACATCTCTGACTTATCTCACGTATTAGATTGGAGTGCTCTTTAGGTAGAGGTAGATGGTTAGCTAGCTTTGGAACCAATTCACATATTGGTTCATTGGACACTAGGCCTTCGAGTTTGAGAGCTGGACCAGGTTAGAGGCTAGTGGGACATGTACAATGAGGTCACTATGACATGGGAGGATGCAGCGAGACTGAGGACTCTTTATCCTCACCTCTTTGATGACTTCTAAGAGGAAGTATAGGCTTAGGGGGGAGGATGTGAGGCCTACCTTTTTCATTCCCATTCATGTGACTATTTACCTTACTGTTGCTAATACATTTAGACTTGTGGGACTGTTGATCCTGAATTCCTAAACTATTAGACATTATGATATTATGGGAAAACTAATTGGATGATGTTAGATAGATGTTTATATTATGGGAAAACTAATTGGGTGATGTTAGATAGATGCTTATATTAAGAGAAACCAAATTGGGTGATCTTAGATAGATGTTTATATTATGGGAAAACTAATTGGGTGATGTTAGATAGATGCTTATATTAAGAGAAAACAAATTGGGTGATGTTAGATAGATGTTTATATTATGGGAAAACTAATTGGGTGATGTTAGATAGATGCTTATATTATGGGAAAACTAATTGGGTGATGTTTAGATAGATGCTTATAATAAGGGAAAACTAATTGGGTGATGTTGGATAGAAAATTATTTTGTGAGTCAATCTTGGGAATGGATGCTTGAAATGCAGAAATTAGAACTTAAGTGTAATGTGACTTCCCTTATGCTTATGTGAACTTGTGATATTTTATACGAGAGTATGTTTTAAGTTGCTTTGGCTATTATATTTATATGTGGAATTAACCTTGCAATTGAGTGCGTAGGTATTTCTAACCAGCCACAGATATAGGAGATCATCCCACACTCGATGTTGTAATTTCTTATGAAACTGATCTAGTTCCATGAGGAACTAAGATCAACTTTGTGTATGATGAAATGTTGTAATGTTAATTTTGCATGTGGTTAATTGGGTTAAGTCTACCAACTTTTAATTGAATTATAATTTGTGTTGTAATAATTTTATCTTTGAAATTACATTTTAAATTTTTAAATTTTTGGAGACCCTTTTCATGTGTTTTAACTTGACCCTGGGTACTCTAACTAGGCTAAACTTGACCCTGGGTTATACCCCATGGGTCTAGGGACCTTTTTGACTTGGGTAACCCTTGGAAAACCTCCATATGGTCACCTTAACTTCACACTGAAGTTAAGTGACGAAATTGGAGGTATGGGAGGGAGAGGATGAGTGGTTTAAACACTCAACCCCATCCATTTTCATTTCCCTAGGTTGGAGATGACTCCAAGACCCACCAATTGTGGAGGACTTGACTCCAAGTCTCTCTCACAATTAGTGAGAGTACCCTTGGAGTTGTGTGGTCCCTCTTGAGAGGAAAGGAAGGGGACACATGTGTCACCCATTCCCTCTTTAACTCCTTTCTCTCCCATATGTTGGAGAGAGGACAAGTGGTAAGGGGTGAGGGAGACTTGGGGATGGGTGAGTGACATGTGTCAACACCCATCCCTTGGAACATACTTGTAGTGGAGATGAAGAGTGAGGAGGTGACAAGTGTCACCTCCCCATTCCTCTAAGCTCATGGGTTGAGCTTATTTTAATCCCAATTGGGAGAAGGTGAGGGGTTGTTGAATTTTTGGAGAATTTTAATTGTTTGAAATTGATTTTGGGGAAAAGAGAGAGGGAGTTTGGTGGCTTATGTTGGAGGAGAATTTGGAGAAGCTCTACATCAACTTTCTTCTATAATAGGGCTTTCAAAGGTGGGTTTTCAAGGCTAGGGCCTTCCCTTTGTATTTTAGTGCTTGCATGATGCATATGTATGTGATGTATTTTCTTGAATTATATTTTGTTATTGTGGGGAAATTTTGTGGGGTGTTGTAAAAGCCTCTCCCACTTTTGAAAAAATGCTCAACAAGTGTGGGGTAGGGGAGGAGTGATCCTCCTCAGGGTCATTACCTTATTTTTGGGATGTTGAAAGCCTTGAGGGTAATATATGTGATTTTGAGTAATTTGAGACATGGCTTGAGAGCCAAAATATGGAAACTTGTGAAATTTTTGTTAAATGTGTTGGCTTGAGGCCATAAGAGAAATTGTGTTGGGATATTTTGTAGGAGTGGCACTCTTGAGTTGAGTGTGTCCACTCCCATACCCCTTTTGAACTCAACTTGGTTGAGTTCTGTGTTGTGAATATCTATGGGTGTAATTGTTATCACCCATATTTGCACCCTATGCTGCAGTTGTGAAACTTTATCAATCTGGAGTAACATGGGAATGATCTCAAAGTGTGGGACCTTGCGAAATGAGATCAAACCTCTAGAGAAGGTCGGATTCCTTAACTAGTTATCACCTAAAACTACTAAACTTGAGAGGAAAAGGGAGAAGGAATGCTTTTGAATGAAAGATGAAATGGAAAAACTTGAAAGTAAAGGGTGATTCACCAAGTTTAATAAAAGAACCATCATAGTACTAAAAAATTGCACAGCATAACCAAATACAACAAGTAGACATACATAGATTCAACTGATCCTAGCAGACGTGAGAAACAAGATGATTAAAAGGAACAATATGTTCACAGGAAATCATATGTAGATCCACACTAAACTAGAACTTAGTAAAAGAGGCAAAATAACTTGCATATATTTAATGGGAAGGAATAGTTACAGTAGAATAAATCTCTATTTTGAAACAGAAGGACTGAAAGCCAAAAAATTTCCAACCTTGTTTACATCTCATTCTATGCATATATAACATTTCAATCTGACCTAAGTCGGTTACAAAAATTAGTTCCATGAGCTGTATTAGAAAATATCTACCTGAAGGGACGTCCACCTGCAGAAGTTATGGTGTGAAAATATCTAGAATAGGGGCAAGTGGGAGATATTCTAAGTCTTTAATGCAAGTAGTTGGATCATCGATCTATACCCATGAAACGGTGGAAGATATTTGGACATTGAATGAGAACAGCTTTCGTGTCTATCTACAACCATGAATATATGAAGTATCTGAAAAAAAGCGGTGGAGAGATATTTCTGGTCATCAATGTGAGCCACTGAGCATCCTCCTACAGTAATGAATGCAACAAATATCTATGTTTGCATCACTCAAACTGGTCGCTAAAACATCTAGTCGACTGAGCATACAAATCTAGGTCAAAAATTTGAAAGTGAGAAAAAAGCCCTAAAATCCCCACCAAATGAAAGAGGGGGCAAAAATAAGCACTTTTGCCTTTTGCAGCATGTCAAAATTCCCTAGAATGGAGGAGATATGGGTAGTCAAAGTTTCAGTCAACAACTTGTATATATCGCTTTGCATCTGCCACCTAAATCATCATCTAAAATGGCCTTGAAGTTCCTTTGTATATGCATTTGAATATGCATGCACCTGCATACAAATGCGGGTCTTTCTCTTTTAAATCAGCCTTTGTATCTCCCCTGACACGTGGCACCACCTGATTCACTGCCGCATTGACGTTGGGACCCCTCTCTGAAAAACTGCATCTTCTTCCTTATATCTTTTCTTTCCATATCACATTGTCTATACGAACATACAATCACAAATATACAATTTGCAGATTTAATGTTGAATGTGCCAAATTTGATTTCTAGGTCGGGTCTGCCTTGTATCTTTTTTGTTGTATCTGACCCTTGTATATTGCAATATACAAGGCAAATATACAAGCAAAACATGCAAGCCAAACACTTATACATTGCAAACACTTCATCTCGGCATATGCAAAATCCCTTGTATATTTGATTGTATATGAAAACATACAATCGTAAATATACATACAATGCGCGGACCTCAAAAAATCATTAACCATTTTTGTAATTTTGCAATAGGTTCGGCTTGTATCACTTCTCTTTATATCTTTTCTTTTGTATATCTCAATATACAATGCACTTATACATACAAGCCGCGAACTTCAAACTTTTATAAAGTAGATTGGAATTATTTTGAAATCTGGCTTGTATCCAACTCCCTTTGTATATTGATATACATATAATGCACTTATACATACAAGCCATGGATCTCAAACATTATGAAGCATTCTGAAAAATACCATTGGGTTCGGCCTGTATATCGCCATTGTATGTTTGCCTTGTATATCAAACATACAATGCAAACATATAAGCAAAAAACATACATCCACCAGACCTTTGCCCTTATCAACTATATTGCATACCCATTTGGGTCCGGCCAATGCATATTAGGAATGCATGCTCCTTTGTATGTGGGAACATACAATCATACTTGTATATGCAACTGGCGGGCCTCATGCCCTATATCTTTTCTTCACTCACTACTTATGCATCTACCCGATATACATTCCGCTTTGCATGCTCATATTGTATGTCAAACACATACAATCTCCTTTGTATACCTGTATGCCCCACCTCTTGCATCTCCTTCTTGTCTGGTGCTTTGCATATTTTCCATTGTATATTTCTTTATATGTTCAAATATACAAAGCAAATATACAAACCAAAGATACATATGAACCCGATTCACATTTTCTTTGTCTATCGGCCGATATACATTCACCTTTGTATGTCACACTTGTATATCAGTGATGTATATTGCGAACATACATTCTCCCTTGCATATTTGCCTTTGTACATTCCACCCTTATATATGCTTGATGTACATTTTCCTATAGATGTTATCCTTTGTATGTGTGATTGTATGTCTGAACATACAATCACACATACAAGCCACTGTTGCATCATGTCGATGTACATTGCACTGTTCATTCACTCTTGCATGTATGACTTACATCTTTTCTTTGTATCTACAAATTGTATATGAGATACAATCACCTTTGTATGTGTGGACACCACTTCCCCTTAGATCTTTTGATTGTATATCGGAGATATATATTTGCCTTATGCATCTTTTGCTTGTATGTTTCCTTTGTATGTAGGCCTTGTATCTTTGCCCTGCATATTACCGATATACATTTAACTTTGTATATGGCCCTTGCATATTCATATATACAATCTGCCTTGTATGTTGGTGATGCACATTTCCTTTGCATATGCGAACATACATTGGTGAATGTATATGCAAACATACATTGGCGAATGTATATGCAAATACTAAGTATAAAAACTAAGATATCCCTGCAATAGAAAATACTTGAAGCTAAAATATTTCTGGGGTTTTTTTTGGTTTTCAGCAAAGATTCTCAAGGTGAGATTTTTGGGATTTTTTGACAAGGCATAGTATAAATATTTGAAGGCTTTAAGCCTGTAGGGTCATTTCTAAAGGATTTTCAAGGAAAATGCAAGGTGAACTGTTTAACTCTGGGCAGAGGAAAATAGGTCAAGAATTTGGTGACTTTTATGGGATGTTTTCCTACTAAACAATTAGATCAGTGGCCTAAAGCATCCATTGTGCATAGAGTCATATAGAGACTAAAAATATACCTTGACAAAAAATCTTGACCTTAGCAACTCAGCATATTAGTAGTGAAAAACATCTAGAAGAACAAAACCAAGACAAAAATACTGAAGGCAACCCCTCCAACTATGCTAGACAACACTTAGGGAAAACAAAAAGGGATCTAAACTATTGTGCAACAGCACTTATTGAAAGAAAAAAATCTAATCTACTAATTTACAAGGCACTCCTCAAAACACCTCTTTAGGTGTATCCCATTGACTGGGATAGGCAACTTTTGTCCATCCATATTTGATAACTGAAATGCATTGTGCTCCTTGCATTCAGTAATGAGAAATGGGCCACTCCACATGTTGACGAATGTGGAGTGCTTTCTTGGTCTACTTTTCAACTCATCCCATTTGAGCACCATCTCACACTCCCTAAAGATTCTGGGAGTGGCCTTATAATCAAAATTTATTTTGGTCTGAAGCTGATGATACTCCATAGTTTTCATAGCCCTATCTCTGATTTCTTTGAGCTCCATAAGATGAGCATATCTAATAGCCATGGGATCCTCTTCTTCAAACATCTCTAGCTGATTCATGATATCAAGTGTGGGTAGCTCCATAGATATAGGCAATCTTGCCTCTTTCCTATAAACTAACATATATGGGGAGTTCCCAATAGACCTCTTGGGAGTTATTCTGTCTTCCCATAAGGCATACTTCAAATTAGTGTGTCAGATCCTTTGGTTGTCCTCCATTGATCTTTTAATAATCCTTATGAGGCTTTTATTTGTAGATTCAGCCAAACCATTACCCTGTGGGTAATAATTTGATGAAGTATTCAAATAGATCCCATTCTTAACAGCCTAATCAGTTATCTTTAATCCAACAAAGGATAAAGCATTGTCTGAGATAATTAACTTAGGCACCCCAAATCTGGATATCAAATCTTGGTAAAAATTTAAAACAATATTTTCTTTGGATTCCTTCAGAGCCACCACTTCAGTCCACCTTGTGAAATAGTTTGTAGTTGTAAGTATCCACCTGTGGCCTACACTTGATGGTGGGTTAATGGGACCTACAAAATCAATGCCCCATCTCATGAAGGGTTGTTTTACTTGAATTGGCTACAGAGGTAAAGCTGACATCCTTTCTTTGCCTACAAAAATGGCACATTTTACCATTTTCTAGCCCATGCATGGGCATCCTTGAATAAGATGGGCCAGTATTATCCAGCTCTCATTATTTCCCAAGTAATAGTCTTTGGGGCAAAATGACCCCCTGTTGTTCCATCATGAAACTCATGCAGCACCTTGTCAGTCTGATCATTATCAATGCATCTTAATAATACACCATTAAATTCCTTTCTGAAAAGGATGCCATTTATTAAAACATATGGAACATACTGTAGTCTAAAGTACCTTCTCTTGGTTCTATCTAAACCCATTGGACATTCACCAGTTTGTAAAAATTTAGTCATTTTATTAACCTAACTTATACCCACTGCCGATGTATCATCCTGAGGTGCATCTTCAATGGTCAGAAGAACCTCCTCTTCTTTTTCTATTTCTTTCTCAGAACTGGTAGCAAGTTGTTCACTGAGTCCTCTTCCTCTGACAAGCTTGGTTATCTTGATATCCACATCATATTCTGTAACATTAGTGATCCAACCAGCCCTTTTCTCATTCACATCTTTACCTAACAGGAACTCTTTCACACTAGGGTGAGCGACCATCAAATGTATCTTATTATTAGAAATAAGATGCCTGAACTTCTTGAGGCTCCTTACCACTACAAGGACATGTTTTTCAATGAAGCTATACCTCTGCTCATACTCCTCCAGCCCCTAACTAAAGAAAGTGATTGGCTATTCAAAGCCATCACTCTGTTGTTGTACCAGAATCGCAGAGGTTGTATCTAGACCACCATAAGCATACAAGATAAAATCTTTAGATAAATCAAGATTTACCAGGGTTGGTGCAGCTGATAATGCCTCTTTTATGGACTCAAAGCTGAGTTTGGCCTCTTTTGTCCAGCTAAAAATTGTACTCTTCTTCAACATAGTCATTAAAGGCTTCAATAGATTTGCAATGTTGGGTATAAATCTTCACAAAAAATTAATTCTGCCAATAAAACTTTGCAGTCCCTTCTTGTGTCTGGGTAAAGGCAACTCCAAAATAGCCTTTACTCTTTCTACATCAATGGTAATGCCCTCCTTCAACACAATGTGCCCTAACAGCTTGCCCTCATGCACAGCGAAAATACATTTCTTGGGATTGAGAGATATCCTAAACTCTTTGCATATCTCAAATACCTGCCTCAGGTGGGACAAATGCTCAAATGCATTCTTAGAGAAAACTATGATGTCATCTAGGTACACCAGCACTAGTTTATACAGCAAACCCTTAAAAGCCATAGCCATAGCTCTCTGAAAAGTAGAGCCAGCATTTGATAGACCAAAAGGCATTCTCTTGTAGGCCATGGTGCCCCATTTGGTAATAAAAGCAGTTTTAAATTGATCTTCCTCCTTGACTAACACTTGATTATAGCTAGAATATCTGTCAAGCAAGGAGAATCTTTTAGAACCAGCCACTACTTGCAGAATTTGCTCCATTGAGGGCAGTGGGTAGTGGTCTTTTAGGGAGACTCTATTGAGGTCTCTGAAGTCAACACATGACCTAATCTCTCCATTCTTTTTCCTCACAAGGATGAGGTTGGAGACCCAAGAAGTATGCTTGATCAGAAAAATGATCTTTCCCTCGATTAGCTTGGTTAACTTTTTAATCATCAGGGGCTCAAGCTTTGGATTTAAAGGTCTTTGCTTTTGCCTAACAAGTTTTGTACCTGGTTCTAACTCTATGGTATGCTGGGCATTATGAGGGTCAAACCCCTTTAGGTCTGAATAATCCCAAGAAAACACATCTTCAAACTCTTGACAAAGAGCAACAAAAGCCCTTCTATCCTCAAGCAAACAGATTTTACCAATTTTAAGAAGCTTACCCTTAAAAATTTCTAGCTCCTCGTAATGTTCCTATTTGAACTACATGCTAGTTTTACTCTTCTTTATCTGATCATCAGTCCCAAAAATGGATTCCAAGGTTACCAATCCTTTGGGTAGTTTGTTTGTCCTTAACTGAATAACTTGACCATGCTCATATTGTTGTTTGAGTTTTACCTGATTCATCGTGGAAAACTCATCCTCCTCTAATAGGAAATGCAAGATCTGCTCATCACTCTCAAAAACCTACTAATGAATATTATTGTCAGGGATAGATGGCCTATCAACTATTATCACATGAGGCTACACCTTTTCTCTTTGAATATCACTAGGGATGTCAAACTGAGCCCGAATTGCAGCTAACCTATCTGCATGATAGTTCTGACTTCTTGGAATAGAGATCAAATTGAAAGCATCAAACTCTACAATCATATCCCATACCCTATGCTTGTAGCATTTCAAAACATCATTTTTGTTAACATTCAGCCCTCTCACCTGATTTACAATGAGTTCACTATCACCATAGACCTACAAACAACCAATTTTCCTCTTTCTTGCCCACTGTAAACCTTGAATCAACCCTTCATATTCGACAGTGTTATTTGTACATGAAAAGGTAAAACAGAAAGAAGAATAATATCTTTCACCTTGTGGATACACAAGCATTGCACCACCACCAAATCCATTCCTGTTCTTAGATCCATTAAAGTACATTTTCCATACTTCTTCTTGCTGCTCTATCTGCTATTCTACATCATTTACCAGATTTGGAATTATTGTTTTAGGCTCATGCAGTATGTAAACCCCCATACCAATTTCTTGGATGTGTCCTTCAGGGTCATCAACAACATTTTCTAAGGCCCACGCCTTTAACAGCACCTCCAATATCCTTTCAGCTTGTAGCTCTTGAGTACCTACAAGCTTGGGATCATCAGAAATAATGTAATTTGCATTAATAGCACTTGGAACATAAGGCTCTATGCAGTATTTGGCAAGTAATTCAGACTTTAGGGTCACTTTTGTGCCATATCTGGTCCTAAAAAACATGTGGGACCAGTCTGAGGATAAATATCCTCCTATCTTGGCTATGAACTCTCTTAACAAGCACATGGCAAAATAAGGAGGCAAATCTATGATGAACATCTCCTAGGAAATGGAAACATTTGGGCAAGTGTGCAGAGTAAGACCTAGGTCTTTTATCACACCCACATTATTAACAGCCATGCCATCTAACTGAAGCACACCCTTCTCAAGGGGCTGGTATTTCAATCCTAGTTGATCTGCAATCTATTTTGGCATCACATAACTACTTGCACCACTATCTACCATGCAGTTATGTATCAACTTGTCTCCAATTATCAAAGACACATAAAATGGAAGTGGTTTGGCACTTTTGTTTGGTTGTTTATTGTTGTCCTGGGATGAATTAGTAAGGACAACTCTAGTTGGGTCAACAGTTACATCATTGGGCATTTTCAAATTAGACAAGGCAGATTGCAACATCCTCTTTTGGCCTGGGATGGCTAGGGAATCCCACATAGACATGGTCACATTCATCTTCTTCATATTTTCAATAATATTGAAAGGTGAAGTGACACTTACCTTTTGTTGTGACTTTGTAGAAACAATATCATCTTGTAAATAAGGCATTTCCCTTGTTGTTGCTGAAGTATTTCTTTGTAAAATATGGGGAACCTGGGATGTAGGAGCATTAGCAGGTCCTTTTCCTTTATTTGTTGCTTGGTCTATCTCATAACCCCTCTTCTTGTCTCTTGTATTTGCTACAACTGGAGTATTATTGTTGTTTATACCACAGAATTCACCTTCCTGCCAATTTATGAAGGTAGAATCATTTTGAGGTTGCTCTTGTTGTTGCATAGCCCCATCATGAGGTATATTTCGTTGAGAGACTGTAACATTTTGCACCATTAGAGCCTGATTTATCACCCCATTTGAGTAGGTTGCCTGATTGTGTGGCTGATTACATGGAAAACACTATTCATATTTAGCTACAAGGTTATTCTAAACAGGGACAAGGTCCCTTACTGCATTAATGGGTGTCGGATTGTAAGGTTGGAAAGGCTTGTGGTTGACATTCTGCCTAGCACCTTGGTAATTGCTTTGATAAGGTGGCATATGAGCTTGATAAGGCTGATTTTGCCCTTGATAAGGTTGATTTTATCCTTGAGGTTGTGGTTGATAAGGCTGCCTATTTTTGGACTACTATTTTTTTATGTTTACTAGCTCATTCCCAAAAGTTTGTAGGATATTTTCTATTTTCTGTTGGCTATTTTTAATCTCTTTCAACTCTTGTGATGAGCTAGGAGCAGCATTTTCAGAATTGGAAGTACTTGGTAATGCTGTAGTAGTAGGTAAAGGGGTAAAATATGGGATTGGTAAGGGCATTGAAGCTTGAATCTCAAGGAAGATGGGCATTAGTGGCCTAGAAGCTATTTTCCTAGCCTGAATCAGGTTGTTTTCTTCTCTAATAGCTATTTCATATGCATCAGGTAAACTAGTACCTCCTAATGATTGTATCATCATTGAAATATCACTATTTAGGTCTTTCAAAAAATACAAGAATGCATATTCTAATGGAGGCCTTACCATAGCAGGAATTCCCATGTCTTCTAGAATCTAAAGTTGAAATCCATTATTTGCTCCTGGGGAGCTCTCTTTATTATAGTCATCTATTTAACCAATGATGATTGTCTGATTTATCTAGAAATTATTTGTGTAACTTATCACCTAGATCATCCCAGGTTGTAATGGTTTGCACTTGTAAACTCTTGAACCATTGTAACGCTTTTCCCTTGAAAGAGGCAGCCAGTGGCCTGATGGCTACATTCTCTTGGGTTACATGATGAACACCGCATAGAGAAGCTATGTCTCTAATGTGCTCAATGGGGGTAGTTTGATTCCCCCCTGTGAAATAGGGCAGACTCTTCAAAGCTGCCATGGGTACAACGTCATGTACTATCAAATTCAATGGGCTGCCCCCATCAAAAGCCACAAATGACTAATTTCTTGCCATTTGACCAGCTAGAGGTTGGTTTGCTTGAGTTGATATAGGGACTATAAGTACAACTGGCATAAAACTTGGTGGAGTTGATTGTAGTCTTTTAGAAACTAGAGTCCTTACAACAGCTCTACTCTGTCTTCTAGGTGGAGACAGCTGCAAGTAATCAAATGAACTCGAACTCTGAGTTTGAATATTTCTCATAAAATGTAACAGTAGAACTGATCTACTTATCTTTCGTCAGTATGAGTCGCTAGATATGTAGGTTTTAGCCTCTTATAGGTTTGAAAATCACTAGCTGCACATCAAAACTAGCAATAAAAACTAGTATTTGATTGTTGTCTAACTCTAGTCCCACCAGGCGTGCCAAAGTTGTTATCACCCAAATTTGCACCCTATGTTACAGTTGTGAAACTTTAGCAATCTGGAGTAACATGGGAATGATCTCGAAGTATGGCACCTTGCGAAATGAGATCAGACCTCTGGAGAAGGTTGGCTTCCTTAACTAGTTATCACCTAAAACTACTAAATCTTGAGAGGAAAAGGGAGAAGGAATGCTTTTGAATGAAAGATGAATATGGAAAAACTTGAAAGTAAAGGGTGATTCACCAAGTTTAATAAAAGAACCCTCACAGTACTAAAAAAGTACACAGCATAACCAAATACAGCAAGTAGACATACACAGATTCAACTGATCCTAGCAGAGGTGAGAAACAAGACAATTGAAAGGAACAATATGTTCACATGCAATCATATGCAAATCTACACTAAACTAAAACTTAGTAAAAGAGGCAAAATAACTTACATCTATTTAATGGGAAGGCATAGTTACAGTAGTAGAAAGCTCTGTTTGGAAATAGAAGGACTGAAAGCCAAAAATTTTCCAACCTTGTTTACATCTCATTCTATGCATATATAGCATTTCAATCTGACCTAAGTCGGTTACAAAAAATTACTCCATGAGCTGTATCAGAAAATATTTGACTGAATGGACATCCACCTACAGAAGTTATGGTGTGGAAATATCTATAACAGGGGTAGGTGGGAGATATTCTGAATCTTTAATGCAAGTAGCTGGATCATCGATCTGCACCCATGAAACGGTGGAAGATATTTGGGCATTGAATGAGAGCAGCTTCCATGTCTATCTTCAACCATGAATATATGAAGTATCTGAAACAAAGTGATGGAGAGATATTTATGGTCATCAATGTGAGCCGCTAAGCATCCTCCTACAGCAATGAATGCAACAAATATCTGTGTTTGCATCACTCAAACTAGTCACTGAAACATCCAGTCGATTGAGCATACAAATCCAGATCCAAAATTTGAAAGTGAGAAAAAAACCCCTGAAATCCTTGCCAAATAAAAGAGGAGGCAAAAATAAGCACTTTTGCCTTTTGCAGCATGTTGAAATTTGCCAGAATGGAGGAGATATGGGCAGTCAAAGTTTTGGTCAACTACCTGTATATATAGCTTTGCATTTGTGTATATATCGCTTTGCATCTACCACCTGAATCGGCATCTAAATGGCCTTGAAGTGTCTTTGTATATGCATTTGAATATGCATGCACCTGCATACAAACGCGGGTCTTTCTTTTTTGAATTGGCCTTTGTATCTCCCCTGACACGTGGCACCACCTGATTCGCTGCCACATTGAAGCTGGGACCCCTCACTAAAAAACTGCATCTTCTTCCTTGTATATTTTCTTTGCATATCGCATTGTATATACGAACATACAATCGCAAATATACAAACAACAAACTTAACGCTAAATGTCTCAAATTTGATATTTGGGTTGGGTCTACCTTGTATCTTTTCTGTTCTATCTAACCCTTGTATATCGCAATATACAAGGTGAATATACAAGCAAAACATGCAAGCCAAACACTTATACATTGCAAACACTTCATCTCGGCATATGCAAAATCCCTTGTATATCCGATTGTATATGAAAACATACAATCATAAATATACATACAATGCGTGGACCTCAAAAGATCATTAACCATTTTTGTAATTTTGCATCAGGTTCAGCTTGTATCACTTCTCTTTATATCTTTTCTTTTGTATATCACAATATACAATGCACTTATACATACAATCTGTGGACTTCAAACTTTTATAAAGTAGATTGGAATTATTTTGAAATCCAGCTTGTATCCAACTCCCTTTGTATATTGGCATACATACAATGCACTTATATATACAAGCCGCAGATCTCAAACATTATGAAGAATTCTAAAAAATACCATTGGGTTCAGCCTATATATCGCCATTGTATGTTTGCCTTGTATATCGAACATACAATGCAAACATACAAGTAAAAAACATACATCCACTAGACCTTTGCCCTTATCAACTATATTGCATACCCGTTCGGGTCCGGTCAATGCATATTAGGAATGCGTGCTTCTTTGTATGTGCGAACATACAATCGCACTTGTATATGCACTTGGTGGGCCTCATGCCTTGTATCTTTTCTTCACTTGCTGCTTATGCATCTACCCGATATACATTTCACTTTGCATGCTCATATTGTATGTCGAACACATACAATCTCCTTTGTATACCTACAGGCCCCACCTCTTGTATCTCCTGCTTGTCTGCGCTTTGCATATTTTCCATTGTATATTTCTTTGTATGTTCAAATATACAAAGCAAATATACAAACCAAAAATACATATGAACCCCATTCACATTTGTCTTGTATATCGGCTGATATACATTCACCTTTGTATGTCGCCGATATGCAAAAGTCTTTGTATGTTCTTTGTATTCGTGGCCTTTGTATGTCGCACTTGTATAGCGGTGATGTATATTGCAAACATACATTCTCCCTTGCATATTTGCCTTTGTACATTCCACCCTTGTATATGCTTGATGTACATTTTCCTATAGATGTTATCCTTTGTATGTGCGATTGTATGTCTGAACATACAATCGCACATACAAGCCATTGTTGCATCATGCGATGTACATTGCACTGTTCATTCACTCTTGCATGTATGACTTGCATCTTTTCTTTGTACCTGCAAATTGTATATGAGATACAATCACCTTTGTATGTGCGGACCCCACTTTTCCTTGCATCTTTTGATTGTTTATCGGCAATATACATTTGCCTTATGCATCTTTTGCTTGTATGTTTCCTTTGTATGTAGGTCTTGTATCTTTGCCTTGCATATTACCGATATACATTTGACTTTGTAGATGGCCCTTGCATATTCAGATATACAATCTTCCTTGTATGTTGGCGATGCATATTTCCTTTGCATATGTGAACATACATTGGCGAATGTATATGCAAATACTAAGTATAAAAACTGAGAAATCCCTGTGATAGAAAATACTTGAAGCTAAAAGATTTCTGGGTTTTTCTGGGTTTTTAGCAAAGATTCTCAAGGTGAGATTTTTGGGATTTTTTGACAAGGCATAGCATAAATATTTGAAGGCTTTAATCCTGTAGGGTCATTTCTAAAGGATTTTCAAGGAAAATGCAAGGTGAACTATTTAACTCTAGGCATAGGAAAATAGGTCAATAGTAATATTGTGTTTTGGGATGTTTTTGTGCCTTGTTGTGAAGTGGAATTGAGTTCCCTAGGTGTGTGGATGATCTCCCTAGCTCGAGGGTGACCCTCTTGTGGGTCTACAGTAGGGAGGAGAGCAAGATATGTGGTTTTAAAATAATGTCATGCCCACATTTCCCATGCGGTCATGACAGACATCACATGTGTCATGTCCACATTTGTCATGTGGTCATGACACGAAATATCAAAAAAAAATTCTAAACTTCCCTAGAAACCCCCTTGCACGCGTAAGCATGCTCGATGCCATATGCTTAAGGCATAAACAAAATAGTTGAAAGCAAGCTAATACACACACATGTGCATACCAATTGCAAGAAGGCTATCAAGGGGGTCATTGCAATGTGGTTAACTTCGCTAATAAGGTTAAACTTTACTAACCTAACTAAACCCTAAAATCTGGGAAAATCTAGTAGCATAATGCCTCACAAGCGTGAGTAGGGTTTATTGTACTAAAACTAAATTTGATCAAGGGGTTTACTTATTTGGGTTAATAAATTTCTTACAACTCACTAATTACATTGGAATATAGTTGATTAAGTTAATTGTACATTTTTCAACAAAGTCTAATCATTTGTTCTCCTTTACGTTTTCTGAAATTTAATATTAATTTGTTCTCCTTCACATTTTCTAATTTTAAAATATTTTTCAATTAAGTCCGAACATTTGTTCTCCTTCACATTCTCTAAAATTTAATATTAATTTGTTCTGCTTCGCGTTTCTAAATTTAAAACATTTTTCAACAAAGTATGAACATTTGTTCGCCTTCACGTTTTCTATCAATCAAAGTTATCTCTGCATCATTTACATTATTCCTAATTTCTTGGTAGATCAGATCTTGTAATAGGATTTGCTAAATACATTTAAATGTTTACTAGGTTTCCAAGTCAGGTTTAAGTCAATGTTTTAATTCAATCTCATTAATTAAATTACTTCAATCACGATTAAAGGAATATTAAATTTTTAATAATACTCCTAGCCCTAAATTCCTCCAATAAAATATTAATCTCTCTATGCCAAGCAACCCTAGCCCTATTTTGGAAAAGTCATGCATTTTTTGCTCTTTGTTTTCACTTTTATCTTTCTTTCTCTTTTTCTCTCATTTTTCTCATTTTCTCAGTTTGTCAATTTCTCATATTGTTGTAGATTAAAATAGCCACTTATGAAATGCATAAGATGGCTTCATAAATTATTAATAAATAAATAAATATATACATAGTGCTTATGAGCAAGGGTTTCTTTTATAAATACAATGTATTTTTATTTCTTTTTGTTTTCATTTGTAATAATGTTAAGAAAACCCTAACATATATTTTTTTTGGTCATTGGCAGGGTCAATGGAGGGAATGATGGCAGCGTTGTATAGAGGCTATAGGGCGGAGGTTGGGAGGTAGAGGAGGGCGGAGTTACACTAGTGGTGGCTGTAGAGTGTGAGAATGGTGGCCACAGAGGGGGAAAGGTCCATGGGGAATGCTGTGTGTCGTGACCGCATGGGAAATGTCGGCATGACACTTAGATTCTCTTAAGACATCAAAGTCTCTTCTAAAGAAGAATAGAGAAGAAGTATCCATTCAATTATTAAACAACCATGGGGTTCTTCATTTTGAGCATGATGAACTAGAGTTGGCCTAACAAGCTTTTATGGAGGCATTAGGAAATGACACTTTGGTTGAATTCATAAATAAAAGCCCCAGTGTCAATTCTGTAGTTTTTCCTATGCTCTTTAAGTATATGTAATTCTTCCATCAACTAGAAAAAGGTGGTGTTTCACTTGAGCTACCATGGGATAAAGTCACAACACTATTTAATCTTGCTAGGTTGTTTGAATAGCTACATGATATTGAAAAAGAAAATCTTTTATACAGGATAATATTGTTCAAGTTTCCTGATTATGTGGATGTATATCTACATCTTGTAGCCATGGCTCAGGTTCAAAATGAGATCCAACTAATCCTAGAATTGATTGGGGATGCACTTAAGGTGGATAAAAACTCATCAAATGCTTTATCTATGCTTGGCAAAATGGAATTAAAAATAGATGATTGGCTTAAAGAAAAAGAAACAATTAAAGTTGTACAAAGTGAATCAAATGCAAAAAATTCTTATCTTGACATTTCACTTGGAAATTGGAATTATTTTGCAGCTTTTTGCAATGAGAGGAGGGATACAAAGGTGGAGGCACAACATCTTAAGAAGGCTAGAAAATTGTATTGTAAAGTGTTGGCACAAAGACTAGGAAATGTTTATATTGTAAATGGGGTAGCCATTGTGCTAGCTAAAAGGGGTCAATTTGATATTCCAAAGGAAATTTTTACATAGGTACAAGAAGCCACAATAGGAAACATCTTTGTTCAGATGCCTGATGTGTGGGTAAATCTAACACATGTTTACTTTGCACAAGGACAGTTTGCGCTTGCAATGAAAATGTAACAAAATTGTTTGAGGAAATTATATTTTGGTACCAACACCCAAATTTTATTATATTTAGCTAGAACACATTATGATGTAGAATAGTGGCAAGATTGTAAAAGAACATTATTAAGAGCAGTAGACTATAACTACTATATGTTGCCAATCACAAAGCTATAGATTTTGTGTTTATAAATGTAATGAGGCTTTTGAATTACCTCTGAATTTGCTGTAGAGGGTGTCCCCAAATCCAACTTCACTGCAGAGGGCCTCGCCGACTTCAAATTTGTTGCAACAAACTCCAAATTCCTTGCCTACCTTATCAGAAGTCTCTAGGTCCTCTCCTCTTTATCACCCATGCAAGTAGCTGCTATAACTCAAAACACCTCAGTGTGAAGTAGCTCTGGGAAAGTACTTTCATCTCTACATTCTTGACCTTTTGTTTTTCGATGAGTCCACCACAAGGAGCTCTGAAGAGCCAGAGATATTCCAAGCGTGAAGAGCATGTTAGAGTGCTTGCAAGTGAAGAGTGTGATGGTGATATTCAATAAGGAGTTGGAGATTTGAGTGCAAATAGAAGGAAGATACATAACAGGGTATGATGGTGATGCAGATAGTGAAAAATATTGGAGTGAACATGAATAGTGAATCATGGTAATACATCCCGCCAATAATTTCCTGAAAAGTTCTTTTTAAAATTTTGACTAATTTGTATTTGGGTGACTAACTATTTAGTCATTTTTTTTTTGTGACTAAATAATTTTTTAGTCAATGACCAAATTAATCATTTATTTACTCATTTATAGGTGAGTTGAAAACAATTAGTAGAATTTATTCATTTTTAGTTGTTGTGACTAAACGTTTTAGTCACTTAGTCATTTATTTGCCAAAATTCTACTAGTGAAATGCAAGGATTTTTGAAACCATGTAATAGTGAAATTAAGGCATGAAAATATGCAAAGTGCTGAAAGGATGGAATCTAATCAATTTTAATATGTGAAATAATTTAAATCAGATTTGACAATGATGCAAAAATCCTACAATGCTCAATGCAAGTGAAATTTAAAGGAAGTATGAATGAATATGCCTCTTTTACACAATGTATAAATGCAAAATTTGAAATGTAAATGCAAAAACACACTATGATGAAACACTACAATCCAAAATTAGATTTGAATGAGTGTGAAGATGAGTAATAAAATATGATACAAGATTTTAATTACAAACCCTAGCTTTTGAAATTACAAGGTTATATGGAAAATATAAAATTTCAAGCAAAACCCTAGCAAATGAGAGATGCAAATACATGGTAAATGATCATGGAAATATGAAATGTTGCAATTTATCTCATATCTTATTTAAATATCAGAGATTTAAATGTTTTCAACAATATGCAATGCAAATTATGCCTAAATGCAAGCTAAAAATGCCTATTTTTTATTTTTTCAATTTTTATGCAAGATTTTCAAATGTATGATGATGCAAAAATAATATGTACGAATGTAAATCTGATGTACGACACTAAGAAAGGTGCAAAATTCAATAAAAACATGGGTTCACCAAAATGTTATGTAGAAAAAGAGGGTTTGTTGATTTGATTGATAGTTTAATTAGATCCTCATTTCACTACATACATTCAAGGACATTAAATTGAGTTGAATAACAAGTTTTGCAAGAGGACTTAGCTACAAGTTTGGTGTCACTTGGAATGATAAGGAAATTTGGAATATGTTGATTAATGTGTTAATTTTAGTCTGATTAATCTTCCAACACTAATTATGCAAAATCATAAACAAATGGATGAAACTCGACAAATGTTCACATACGAAGACACTAAATGTAGATTAGCTACTTACCATATTTCAGATTTCAGAAGGTAGAAACTTTGGGGACAAAAGAGTGGGTGCCCTTGTCCAATGAATTGCTTTTTCTAAGGACTTCCTAATATTTTCTACTATAGACTGCAACACTTTAGAGATTCCTGATAGCGTAGAAATGAGGGACAAAAGAGCGGGCACCCTTGTCCAGTTAGGGCTATTTTCCGTTGTTTTCTTCATATTTAGATTCTTCCTACTCTACTCTAACCTCCTACAACTACTCTTTGTAGAATCTAACACCTGTAACTTGCAATCACAAGAAAGGCATTGGGGGTTGTGGTGTTTAGGAGCTTGCCTCGGTCAAGCCCCAGAATGACATTCAAGCCTTCCAACACTGTTGTTAGATATAGAGTGTGTGTCCTTGTAGGATAGAGGCAAAAGCAATGATATGATAAATGATTAGAACACAAAGTAAATGTCACCTTGGAGGTGAAGCTCTCATGGGGAGATGAAGATCTTTCATGCCATGAGGAGATGGATTGATGAAGACAAATCTACAACAAACATGAATAAACACAACACAATACTGCTCTACAACACAATGAAATCCTTAGATATCCTTAGCACAAGATCACAAGTTTGCACTATCCATCTAGTTGTAAATGAAGTCCTAAACATGCTTATATATGTTTTCCTACTAAACATTCGTAATTCAAATTGAATAGGCCGACAAAGGGAGACCTTTTAATAGTCACTTTGTGGACATTTAAAAGTGGGACCTCGACAAAATAGTATGGGACAAGGGCATGGACACCCTTGTCTAGGTACCTATTTAGGGTTGGATTAAGCTCAAAGATGTGCCCTAACTCCCATTTGTGATGGGTTTCAGGGGATTTTGCTCCAGGATTCATTTCTAAGATGCATGATTAAAACTAAAGGACCTAGGAGCTAAACTTAGGAGGTAAAAGTCCTAGGGAACATTTTATGACAACAACATTTTTATTGAACATGTGTTTGTTATTCCTTCATACAATTACCTACCTATAGCAATTGTTCTTCATTAGAGTTTACAAAATAGAATTTTTTTCCCGTAATACACAACCTCTAAGATGAACTAAAAAATCCCTGACTATACATATAGTATGGGTGCCATCCAAGAAGAATATGACTACCTGGTTTGATATATTTAAATGTAACACATTATAACCTTTAGATTTCTTGATAAAGAATTTGTTGGTTCATTGAGTTGATTGTATGCCCCTTCTGCATCAATTTATTGGTTATTAATGGAGTTAGACATTTTGTACCATTTTTGGGGAGTTTGTACATGCAGCTACATGATACTTTTCATGTCATGCCTCCTTTCATGACTAGTCACATCATCAACATGTTGCCACTCTTTCTTTTGTATCTGTATTTTTTTCTGCCATGCTTCTTCATGCATATGATCATCCATCAACCACACTTCCTTTTGGTCACATCAACTTGCTTAACTTTGGCACATTTTCCAACATCCTCCACTTCAACCACCATGTCAACATCTTCGCATGCACCACCTTTCATCTCGTCAACATTATTATGGTAATTATTTCACAAATTCCATTAGTTAACATTAATTTCTATTTATTTTATAGCAATTTTTGTTACACCATCATTTATTCCACTATTATACACAATTCCCTATTCTTTCAAACTTACCTTCCATACCTCCTCACTATCTTGGCATTTGTGGACAAATACAACCTTTAGTTGGGGGGATTACACTTAGATTTCATATGTGGAAATTATTTCATGCACCATTACCCCTACCTAAACCTTTCTCTTTGTAATTATGGCTACTAGTTGCATGTGCAATGTTTATGACTAATCATTATCAAATTATAAATTCAACCAATGAGCAGAAACAAGCAAAAGGAAGTAGTGAAGTGTAAGTTGATTTTAGTAGAAATTGGTTTCATAAGAACTATAGAGAGAAGGTAATAGAAACTATAGAGGAAACATGAAGTGCCACATTGTTATACAATGGGTGGGGATCCCATTATAAGGGAATCGATTGATCACACAGCATTGCTAACTGAATAAGACTGTATGCCTATCTTCTAACAAGCTGGGTGGCTTGACTATTTCCTTAAGTTGACTAAATACAATGAATCCATGACTCAATAATTCATAAGTATGTTACAAAATAGTGAAGCAATAGTGAGAGGATTGATAGTTGATACTTCAGAGGCTACAATTGCACAAGTAACTAGGTTGTCTACAATTGGAGAGGAATTTCTAGTATGGGCCAATGTCATTGTAGCTCGGGCTAAATTTATCCAACCTGATGAAAGACTGGACTCCTTAGCTCAAGGTACTAAATGGGTCTCTTTACCCTAGTTATGGGCTTTTGTTGCTACTGATATTATTAAGTACTTACTTGTGATGGAAGATAGTCATTATTATATACTATGCATTTCAAATTGTTGAGTCATCTCTGTCATAATAGACTTGTCAATGTTCCAAATTACTTGTTCAATTTGTTGAAGAGAATGTTTGTTGACTGTAAACAGAAAGGGAAATAGTCTACCTTGTCACATGACTATTTAGTTGTTTTAATATCGAAAAGAAGTTTGTCTTCCTAGATTCTAGACATTCCCTAGGAAAAATTTCTTGAATATAGTCACATAGATGATAGACTCAACATCAACCCTGATGGTAGACCCTTAAGGGCTAGGCCAGCTAGGGAAGATGGGACACAGGTAGAAAATTCACAACCAGGAGAAGGAGAGGAAGCACTTGTAACCTTTGACTAACCAATGGCCTCACCTACCCATATCCATGATTGCATGTAAGAGCATGCAACTCCACACATTGATAACCCAATGGAAGAACACACAATTTCCCCCAATCTTGTAGCTTCACTTGTACAAGACCCATTGATAGAGTATCCAACTTTGCCACCCTGTAGGCACACTAAATAGTTTGAAATGCAAGAAATGAAACCTGTAGCATCCACAATTTCTAGGAATCCTCCTTCTACTACCAAGACCAATAAGAAAAGAGGGCCATCTTCATCCTCCTCTAAATCCAAAAAAAAGAAGAAAGCATCTATCCAACCATCAAGGCATTCCAGCCACCTAAAAGAAAAAGGGATTATAGGAGGAAAAATTCCTCCCAAACAGAAAAAGGTGGTTATGGTGCAATCTAACATAGATTCAGAGAGGGAATACCTATTTGTTTATAGAGGGCAGATGAATATGGCACAATCCATTTTTGTGGAAATAGAAATAAAATTAGAGGAAGACGATTTGTTTACTGCAAAGAAATGACCTCAACCTCCTCATAGTGTAGAAGGCCAAGAAATTCTAGTCTCCTCTAATGAAGCCCAAAAAGAGGAGTTATTATTGTAGAAAGAGAAGAGAAATGAAGAGAAGATTGATGAGTTGTAGGAAGCCTTGGAAAAGATTGCATCATTAGAAAGACAATTGCAGGAATACTAGAAAAAAGAGTCTGGATTGAATGAAAAGGTTAAGAGGTTGGAAAATCACTTGCAAGTTTATCAACAATAAGGAAAAGGTCTAGACCAATTGTTTCAATTGGCCATTATAGAAATAAATAAGGTTTTAGAGTTTGAGTAGTAGGATGTTCCTCAGGAAGAGGTTGCACCTCCAACCGTGTTGACTGTTGGCTTGCAACTATGGGAGAAAGAGGAAGAAATGGTTAATTTACAACATGATATGGAAGAGAAGCATAGAAAGGAAATTGAAGAGAAGAATAAGGAGATAAGGAGATTGAAATTCAAAATAGAATGGATGGTAGATATGACTATACAATTAATGAGGTGTAGACCTCCTGCAAGGGTTTATGCCCTATACTTACAAGAGCAATATTTGAGTTTCTTGTTTAGTCAATTATTCAGTGATGTTCCCATCTCTCTTTTTACACCTAAATTTTTTTTTACAGCATACCAAAAATCCACCCTAGAGATGCAAAATCAATTATGTGAATTTTATTTACATGAATTGGCTATTCCATATGACACTACTGGGAATCCCTTAATTATTATTAGGGATGTGCAGATAAAAGCCCTAGCATCATTCATACAAAATGAGCATAGGAGAGGAATCCTACAACAATTGTATCATAAGAAGGAGAAATCCATTCCCCTTAAAATTAGAGTAGAGGACAAGGATCCTAATCAGATAGTAATTGAATGGATCAACTTGATCCAACAGCCTTAGGTGGAAGAAAAACTTCTTGAGTGTAGATCAACAGATTACAAGAAATTCAACAAATTGGTAGATAACACTGGTAAAGAGGCATTAAACTTTTCAAGAGATAGGTGGAATGAATTAACACAGGAATTAAGAAGAAAAAAACCCCATTCTATTTTCAATTTCTTGGCATCAATCACCAGGGAAAATAGGTACATTAGGACAACTGTTAAGCATAGAATTACTTGGCTTCCTTTGATATTCTATCCTCCTCTTCTTATATATCCCATTACATGTTGGAAGGGACATAAAGCATCTCAGACACAACAAAGCATTGCAGGTGAGAAAGGTTAGTTGAACAAAAAAGTTTTTGTCTTAAGCAGGAGCAAGGAGTCATGTTGCCAACATATTACAGAGAGACTGCAGTGCAGTATAATCAGAGACCCTAAGTTTCTTGCGAACAAGCATGAAATTAAGTTGGTGAATGATGATGAGACTTTAATTTGTTCTAATTTCCCTATTTTAGTTTATACTTCTTAAAGACATTTCCAAACATTATCCATGCTTTATGATTACCCTTTAAGAATTGAAAGCATTAAGAATGGTATATAATATGTTAATGGATGATTGTGTGTGATAATGATTGTTTATAGAATATAATACTAATTTTTGTTAATTATGGTAGTTTATGATGTGTAAATAATGTATGGAGAAACTAAAACGTATGCAACAAAGAAGTAGTTACCCGTAGCAAAGGCAGTTTACCAACCCACAACAAAGGAGGTGTTTATCTACAGTTGAGAACATAATAGTTCGTAGCTAAAGGATAGAGAACCCAAATTAAGTCAATATGGTTTAACCATAACTCATTCTACTCCTTGATGGTTTTATCATCAACAATTGATATAGTCACATAGACTAAGAGGAATTCAGATCATGGTTCATGATTATCCACTGATGCCCTATTCTGCATGATCTCATTTATTTCTACCTTCCTTATAGTGAATAAGAATAATCATAGTAGGAATATGATATCTATATTATCTTTGTAATAGTCAATTTCCTATTTCTATTTTTCTTAGACTAGGAATAAGTCTTCTTCTTAGGTTTGTGGGAAGAGTCATGTGTAGGATGGAAGCTGTTTAGAAGTACAAAATAGTTAGGAGATTCAAATAACATCTCCATATAATAGATTCTATATATGAAAAAGACCTAGAGAGGAAAAGAAGAATGTTTTTATCATCACTTCTCATTTGTTAGTTTTGTATTACATCTTTAGAAATCAACAAATGATAATAGATTCAGTCAATGAGTAATTGATATAGTTAAAGATCTGATTTAGATTTAGTGAGGTTACAATCACTCAAGCAAGGGCCACTTGAGGTGACTATAGTTCTCTTATTAGTTTATAAGTTCTCTTCTTCATTTATAAGTCTTAATAGTTTGTTAATCATTATGACTTATTGAATTAGATAATAATAAAGGTGGTCATAGATTTAGTATTTAGATTGTTTTCAACTGTGGATTAGTTATTTCATAAGCAATTACTTTGATAATTAAACAAGTATGTTTTTACAACTTTATTGAACAAGTGTTTGTTATTCCTTCATAGAATTATCTACTCGTAGAAATTATTCTTCATTAAAGTTTCAAAAATAGAATTTGCTCTTTCCCATAATTTGTTTCTATGCACAACCTCTAGGATGAACTCATAAATACTTGAATGTACATACAATATAGGTACCATCTAAGAATAATATGATTCCCTAGTTTGACATATTTAAATATAACACATTATAACCTTTAGGTTTCTTGATAAAGGATTTTTTGGCCCATTGAGTTGATCACATGCCCCTTATACATCAATTTATTAGTTAATAATTGATTTAGATAGTGGCTTTCATATTCCATCTTGAATTAGGTACAAAGGTAATGGATGTGGCTAAAAAGAGTAGGGTATCAAGATCCCCTTAGAACCTAATCCACACAACTCCTTAATAGGTCTTTGATACCATCCTTTTAAACCCTCTAGAACCTCTCGTTGCCCTCCTCTCAATGTTAACATGATAACTACATCTTCAAATTCTCCTACACTTTCTCTAGTTTATCCTAAGTTGATTGAAACAAGTTCCAGTTCTAACACACTTTCTCTTGACTCGTTCTCCACAGATGAGGTTTTGGCCAAATTCCTAGGTGTATATGAGCATATACATAGATTTCATCATGATTAAGGGTTCTCTTATTGTTTTAATTCTTAGGCATACTTTGTAGAAACTACCAATTTATTGAATGATATCTTCACATCTCATGATACCCTTAAGGAATCTACTTGTCTACCTAATATTCTAGACTATATCACCCTCCTAGTTGGAGATACTATCGATGTCTCGATGGATCAGGTTAATTCAAAAAAAAAATTCAAATAGGAAATTGTTTATCTTTTGTAGAACAATAAGATCATTCTTCTCTCTTGTGAGATTTTCTCAAAAAAATTGCCTATTCATATGTAGACATGTCTGGTATTGACCCACAGATTGTGACACACAATATCATGTTATATCCTGATGCCTAATCAGTAAAACAAAAGATTAGAAAGATGAATCCCAAGGTCACATTAATGGCCAAATCTGAGATAGAGAAGCTTGTACAAGCTAGCTTTATCCACCCAAGTGACTATTCACCTTGGATTTCAAATATCATTACTATCGCTAAACCTAAAAACCATATTCAAATATGCATTGACTTTCATGATCTTAGTAAGGCATCTTTAAAGAATGATTTTCCTCTTCCAAACATCAATATGATAGGTTATTCTACCACTGGCCATGCCTTCTTTGGTTACAACCAAATCATCATAAATCCCCAAGATCAATACAAAACTACTTTCACATCATGTTGGGGTAATTTCTGTTGGGTGGTCATGCCATTTGGTTTAAAGAATGTTGGTACAACTTAGTAATAGGCCATGAACCTTATCTTTCATGATTTCATTAACAATATATTGGAGGACTATGTCAATGAAATTTTGGCAAAATTAATTTTACACTAGGATCATGTCAAAATTCTCTGACGTATCTTCGAATGTATTTGTCTCTACAACATGTGCTTCAATCCCCACAAATGTGTATTCAATGTCGATAATGGCAAATTATTGGGGTTTATTGCCTCACATTTTGGTATTGAGGTCAATACAAAGAAGATAGAGGCTATTGTGAATATGCGAACCTCTAAGAAATATTTGTCATCTCTGTAGCTTATAGGGGAAGCTTCAGGCTATCCACTAGTTTATTTCACAACTGACCAATTAGACTCTCTCTTTCACTCATATTCTCAAAATAATGTTCATTTCAATTAGAACGAGCATTGTCAAAAATCATTCAAGGCTCTTAAAGACTATTTGGCTAATCCTCCTGTCTTAATGTCAGCCATATCTGGATGTCCTTTTTCTTCTCTATACTTCTAAATTTCCTCATTATGTAGCTTCTCTATTGGCTCAACATGATAATGGACACAAGGAAGATGTTCTATACTATATCAACCCAACTTTGCTTGAGTATGCGACTCAATATTCTACAATAGAGAAGCAATGTCTTGTTCTATTATTTGTGATGTGAAAACTAAGACATTATCTTCTTCATGCTGAAACATCATCATCAGATTTTATCCTCTAAAGCATTTGTTCTCAAAACTGATCTCTCATGACATTTAGCTAAATGGGTTATGTTGTTGAAGAAATTTGACCTTAAGTTTGTCTCCCAAAAGGCAATAAAAGGTCAAGTTTTAGTTGACCATTTAGTTGATGGTCCTTCTCCTTTCTCTATTCCACATCAATAATTTTGCCTCATGATAATATCCTTTCATTGGATACCAAACAACTATGGGATTTATTCTTCGATGTATCTAGGTGTCAAACTGACTCTAGTGTTGGTGTCATACTAGTACCTCCTACTGGAAAGCTAATTCCCCTTTCCTTCCTTCTAAATTTTCTTTGTACAAACAACATCACCAAGTACGAAGCCCTTATTGCTATCTTATGGGCCACATTGTCACTTACTATTTGTGCTCTTCATATATTTGGTGATTCATAGTTGATCATAAAGCAAGTTACCAAGTCTTATCAAGAAAAGTATGATAAGTTATCTCAATATTGTGATTTAGCTTTATCACTATTGAATCAATTCTCTTCTTTCACTATTGATACAATTACAAGAAAGAACAATCGACATGTAGATGCAATGGTGAGGATTGCCTCCCTTGTACTCCTTGAAGATTCTCTTACTAATTATCAATTCATAATTCACACTCTTTCATCACCAACTATAGTTGACAACTCTTTAGATGTGTCTTCTTGTTACAACATAGATTTGGAAGAATGGTACTCCCATATATTCAACTATTTGTGCGATAACACCTTTCCAACTGAATCATCTAAAAATGCTAGAGCTTGCATTCGTAAGATTTTTGTGCGATATATCATTCTTTATAATGTTCTATACTATTGAGGTAACAACGGCCTCCATCTCCATTGTTTAACTAAAGCATAAATTCCCATTACCCTTGAAGAGGCCCATTCAGGTGCCTGTGGAGGGCATTTTGCTAGAAGATCTTGAGTTCAAAAGCTGCTTCACATGGGTCACTATTGGAAAATCATGGAACAAGATTCCTATGATTTCATTAAAAAGTGCCCTCAATGCCAACAACATAACAATTTGGTCCGAGCTCCTACCCAAGAACTTCATGTCCAGGTATCCCCTTGGCCATTTTCCTTATGGGGTTTAGACCTTATTGGAAAAATTTCTCCTTCTTCCCAATGTCATACCTTTATCATCACATCCATATATTACTTTACGAAATAGGATGAAGCTATTCCACTTTGATCCATGATTGCTGAAGTAATCTATCACTTCATTCTTGATAATATCATTTCTCGATATGGGTTCCCTTCTGCTTTGGTTTGTCATGGTTCCTCATTTAAGAACAAAGACGTGAAGTGGTTATTAGAAAAATTTGACATTCAACATCACTTCTCTACATGATATTATCCACAATCAAATGGCCAAGTAGAATCTTCCAACAAAACTATTATTTAGTTAAATAACAATTGCATTTAGTTAAACATTTCTATGTTTTAACAAATCGTTGTTGCATTTAATTAAACAATTTAACCAAGTTGTTTAATTAGATCACAATTGCTTTTCACTAAGAATTTCTATCTCATCACCACAAGTTTAATTAGATCACTTTTGCATTTATCAAACAATCTTATTAGGTTGTTTAATTACATCTCAATAATTATTAATTACACACATATGTCAAATCACATGATTTAATTAGATCATTATAGTATTTAATTAAACAATTTAACCAAGTTGTTTAATTAAATCACAATAGAATTTAATTAAACCATCCAAAAAACATAATGTAAACACATAACACAATGATATCGATCAAAATCATAAAAAGATTGTATATACATCACAATCTTGATACATGGTATACAAAATCACCACTATGGAAAAATGTGGTGTGTCAAAAAGTACATATGCAAACTATCAATCAGTCCATGGGGCTGTGACTTCTAGATCCCTCTAGCTCTAATGGAGGATGTCTCATAGATGGATCTTTCTATGAGGCCACAGACCGTGAGTGAGTCCTAGATCCACTATGTGTCTATAGGCCCCTAATAGTACCTCTCAGCTACATTACATCTACTATGAGATCATGCTCACACTATTGTACCTAATCCACCTCAGCTCATAGCCTGTCCACCTTCATCATGAGTGCTTGTACTTGAGGGTGATCAATTATAGGTGTTGGTGCTATCTGGGCTCCCTATGAATCTATCGTAGCAAGATCTAACTACATCTATATACCATCACATGCCTTCTCTATGTCATTTACTCTTGATGTGGCTCAGTCTCTCTCAACTGATGCTAGTGGTGATTCCTTCTCCTCCTCCACCTTCCCATCATCTCCCTCATTAGAAGGCTCCTCACCACTAGCAGACTCCTCCAACTAACCCTACTTTTCCAAGGGTTTCAAGTCTCTAAGGGTGTAGTCTACTAGGTACATGGGGGAAAGTTGAGATGTAGCCCACCATGCTGTCTATGTTGGGGTTGTCTCCATGTCATCTATTGTAGACATAGGTGTTGCATCCTTGAACTCATCATTTGAGTCACATAAGGCAATGTTTGCCACAATTGGTTGAGGCCTATCACCTAGCCTTACCATGCTATAGTTCAAGTGTACGTAGGTGGGCATAGCTCTAGGTATCTCCTGCACCTGCCCAAACTACCTGGTGACCCAATCATGGTAGAATGACACTATGATGTGATTAAGGCAACTAAAAAAAAGTCAATCCCTTTGCATCCACACAAGTTGTTGTGTCTGCCCCATCCATGTCCTCATACCTATGTAGGGCCTCCATGTGACATCAACACTCTAAAATCTATTAAAGGTCGATCACTAGTGCAACAAATCTCCAAACTACCATGGCCTCCTCAAGGCATAGGCATGTGCTTATGGCACCAATCATATAGTCATTGTCAGTACCTCGTGGGCCACATGCAACTAATATTCTTGAAATCCCACAACTAATGAATCATGCAAGTCATCAAGCTATGAACCTCATAATGCACATAGCACCCAAGATCATGATATAAGTGGGTGAACATGCTCCGTCCCCACATGAAGACCATCTTGTGATCCTCCTTTGCTCTGATAGTGTAGATGAGGCCACCATGGAGGTGAGTGCCTTTCCCATCCTATGTAATGCATAGGGTGATGGTAGTGATCAGGATGTGATGCACAAGTGGTGTGACCATTGTGCCTTTCTCCAACCATCCAATGTGGATGTGCCCTATGTCAATTGTTAGCCTGATCTGGCCCAGGTAGTAAGTTTATATCAGCTAGACATATGATGTGTTAGAATTAGACCAGACAACTGGGGGGTGAATCAGTTGTCCCACAATAAAAATGTTTTATGCTTTTTAACTTTCTTTATTATCGTACTACTAGATTAATGATGTGAACATTAAAGCATAGATCAACAACATAAGAGCAGAAACATAATTATCACACTTGACACCAAGATTTTGATGTGGAAACCCGGTTAAGGGAAACCACGGTGGGGGTTAACAAACAAAGATTTGTACCATGTTAAAAGTACTTTAGAAAAATAGAAGGCACATGCCTTTGGGCGCACTGCCCAGAGCTCACTAGTCAAAAGAGAGGCTCACTACCTACAAAGTTTATTTAGAAAATAAATAATTAACTAAGAAATAGCATCTACTTCATGCCTAATTCAGTTTCAATGAATGCTCAAGAATTTTTGCTTTGCCCCAAATTCTTCTTCACACTGTATTGGTCTTGCTCCTTTTCTTCTCTGCTATGCTCCTGATCCTTTATTTAGATTTTATCTAATTTGTACAATGATGCCTTTCAACAACTCTTCAAAAAGTATTTATATGCTTCATCAACCTTGGAATGATCAACAAGGTCGGCTAAACTTGACGTGGATCATCACATTGTCGGTCAAACACAACTAAGACTTAAATCTACTTCTACAACTTCTCCATGCATCATAAAAATTCCCTTAAAGCATCCACAACATGCTAGGAACATTTGGTTGGCCAAGACTGGGAAGAACATCAACCTCAAAGAAGAAATCTTCAATCAACAAGCTCAAACTTCAATGCGGACCTCCAACATAGTAGCCACACAATCCAGAGACCTCCACAGGCACATTGAAATCACCAATAACATTCACTCTAAACCATATTACAAGAAACATATGAATCTTCTTTTGGAACCACAAGAACACTATTTTCCATGACTGTTAAACTAGAAAGATAGCTTGCAGACCTCCAAACCATGAACCACTAGAGTTGATGATTCACACTGACTTCCCAAACATGCCTTTAGATATGTAGATCAAAATATTTCACTATGGAGCAATCTGGACCAGCTTATTGTCACACTATCTCTTCTGAATACTGCAAAATCTGGTTCTACTTAGATGGCCATAACTTCTTCAAATCTTCATGTGGATCTCTCAATTCTTAACTAGAGTAAACTCTGACAATCCTCTACATAGCCATATGGTCTGCATGCATTGATTATCATTAATTTTCTCAATATCCTCAACAATCTAGTCTTCTATATAGACAACAAAATAGGATATAGTTCACACCAATGGTAACAAGGATATGTTGACATCAATGACAACACCACTTAGGCACATATTTGCAACATGATGCTGACCACTACTTGATAATCATAATAGTGTGACCTCACACTAGCAGCCAAAGGATTTAGTACATGTCCTTTAATGTCACTTTCATCTCTCTCATTAGTAGGAAGAAGGTAGAGGTGTTAGTGTTCCATCTTTCCATGAGTGCCATCAACATCTAATCATGGAAGCACATCACAGGCATTGTATAAACCCAATAGATCTTGACATCTCATAGTCTAGACTAAGCTCTACCAGTGTAAGTGCACTCTCATGGCCTCACAACAATGTGTATATGTGCCAGCCAGCATGCTCCCATATCATCAAGGGATATTGTAATCACATCAATAAAAATATCATGAATACCATATCATCAAATACCAAACTCAAAAATTTGAACACTCAAAACATTTTACTAATGTCTTAGGACACTAGCTCATAATTCAAACCCTAGTGCCTACATTAAAGTCTAGATCTTAAATCAAGGGGGTTACCAATGTAACCCAATAATGATACCTTAATCAAGATAACATCAAAGACCAAGACTTGAATTTTTAATGCATAAGATAGGCTCTACACATACAAATAGGAAGCTAAAAGAAATTGTAGAACATCAATTCAAGTATTCTTTAATAATCCATAAACAACCTTAAAACTTCATGTATTTTCATGAAAAGATACTTTACAAAATAATTATAGAGTGTTTTATAATTTCTAGTTATTAACTAATCAATAACAATAATCAAAACAACAAGTGTGACTATGGTAAATTGCTAGAATACTAGAAGTTTACAAAATTTTCATGGAGATAGTTGGAAAGATGTTGAATCTACACTTTAAATTCATTCTTTGAATGTTACAATACCCTCTCATTATATCCTTGAGAAAAAACCCAAATGAAATTACAATGAAAATGCTCTTTTTTTATCCACTAGAAGAAACCCTAGATATCCAAGCTTGTCTTCTTCTATCTCTAGTCTGCAACTAAAATCTATCATTTGGAAATGACTACAAAATCTATTGAATACATCATTAAATCCACTAAGGATCCATGGAAGGGGTGAATTGTTGCATGAAATAAAAACTAAACAACCATGCCTGCATGCATCATGATCACATGGGTTGTACTAGAAAACCCAACATATTTGGAGTGTTTGCACATGCTCTGGTAGAAATATTTCATCATGGAAGGGTCCATAGTAGTCTTGGGGTAGATTAATCTCCCCTACTATGATATCAAGCCTTAAATGGATCATTAATGGTGGCCCTAAGAGTTGATGGAGTGTCTCATCATGTCTTGAAAAACATGAAAAATTATGAGTATTTTGCCAGAAACTAGAATCCTAGAAGAACCAAGGACACGAGGACATTTAAAAAGTGCTTGCTAGAAACTAGAATCCTAGAAGGATCAAGAACATAGGGATATGGCACTCTCCAGGGGAAATGGGGCACCCCATGGAAAGTGGGAAACCTAGAAGGATCAAGGACACATGGATTTTTTGAAATGCACTAGGGAAATTGGAAACCTAGAAGGATGAGGGACATAGGGATAATTTGAAAGGTTTCAATGTCCATGAAAATCCTATATGCACCTAAAACACCAACAACCATTATCATCTATCTCACCTTCTCTGTCCAATAAAGAATTTGTGTCTAGTGTTCCACCTATACATAATCCCACTGTCCATTGCATACTCCAGAATATGAACTATCAGGATAAAGGCTTATGCCTTCATGAACAAGCTATTTTGGAGCCCGTGCATGTCAATATTCCTCCTGACTCATATGGACTTGGATACATACCCCAAGGTGAACAATCTCAAGATTTTGGTACTTCCTCCACTCCTCCTAAGTCCACCACTTTTCATCATACATCCTATCATATCCCTAAAATGTATGTCGCCATTCCACCTTCTTTATCATACATATCTCAAAAGCATGTGACCATACACCTCCCACAATCCAATCTACCTCTACTAGTTCCAACTCCTAACATCCATCCTTGCATTTTACCACCACTTCTTCCAACACCTTATCCATCCATCTATAAATCCTCTAACAATCCCAATCATGGTAAACAAATGCACATGTTGTCTAAACAAAGAGCTTCCACCAACTCCACTTCCACCATCTTAAGGGAATTCTATAGCCAAAATTTGGATGCCTCTACCTATAAAGTCAAAAATCCTAAGAGTCCTCATGACCTAGGATACAAAAGCCAAGAATCCAAGAAACATACATCTCAAGAGCTGCATACACCCATACACCTCAATGCCAAACTAAAAAAGGTGTGGGGCCCCCTAGCATTAGTTAATTACCTCAGAAGTTGTACACAAGTTGCATATACCCAAGCCCATACCTTCACAAGCAAAGTCTAAAAGCAAAATAGTTTAGGTACCTAAGCCAAAAGCCCTCAAGTTAAATGAGGCATCCACCTCTCAAGCATCCCAACCATACACTTTCTCCTCTTTCATCCACAAGTATCAAATCCTTCCATCCCACATGACAAGAAAAAATTAAAACAATACGAAGTCTATGTGGGTCCCTAAATTACTAAATCACCCATCCAGCACACAAAAATCTCCATTGCTTCCTACACCACCTTCCCATCATCAGCTTCAATGTTCATCATGGTATGTGCAACTGTTGGCCATAGTTCCCTTCCATTCCACAGTATTTCCACATACCTTCATCTCCCCTTCCTTCAACTATTATCCTACATATCTTCCCCATCCTATTCCTATGGTCCATGCTTTTGCATAAACCTTCCTTCCATCTATAATTCACATCATAATCTATTATCCTTCCATCCATAATCTGTATCATAATCCACTATCTACCTACTCCATCTCACTTTTCATGTAATCCCCTACCAACATCTATGAGTATAGTGACACTTGACATAGTCCATGCGGAAGCACCCATCTAGCGGGACTATCACCTTTCAAGGAACTAGATACTTGAGTCTCTGCTTATCCATATCCACCTTCTTCTATCCAAATATTCAAAAAAAAAGTAAAGAGAAATCCCTTTGTCCAATGGTGAAAACTTGGAAAACAGGGGCCTTGGATAGGTACCATGATGAAAACCTAGCAAACAGGCATCATGTGTAAAGTTGATCTCCTATGTCACCTACACTTGGGGACACCTTGTCTCATCAACATATCACTTTTCTCCTACCAGTTTCCTCTTATACCATTTCCTATCCTATTCCTCTATCCATTACATACCTATACTGTCCAGTCCATCCATCCTAATCTTCCATTCATCTATTCTTCTTGATCTTGATAAAGACTGGGGGCACAATGTTGACAAATGTTTTAGATGTCTCTTGACATAACTTATCCCTCCAAAACCACACAAATCTTTCATTATCCTCTCATCATCCTTCGTCGTAAGCTTTGAGTTATTCCTATGCGACATAGTCCTTGGAGATCACATCCTTGATTCCTTCTATCCACTATTGCCCATCCCCATACATACCTGTTCCATTCTTTATCACCCATACATCTGACTATCAGTGGTGTTTCCCTTGTCATTAGTATCTAGCATTAAGGCTATCTAAAATTCTTATCTAGTATCTTATCCATAGTGTCAGCCTAGCATAGCCTCTATCATCAATGCTATCTGTTCCATATCTGATCCATAGCTATTCCATATCTGATCCATGTCTATTACATATCATGTCTCATCCGATCCATATCTTAGGTCCATCAGGGTTCTTCCTAAACTACGTTGCCTCTGTGTCGTCATGTAGGCAAGGCCATTTAGCAATGCACCCCTGAGGCACTAGGTCAGTCCCTTAGGGTCCATTTTACCAGATGCAAGCATGTGCAACAAAACATGTTTCCAAACAAAAGTCTTGACACAGAACATCAACCTTCCCAAAGCAAAGATAAACATATACCGAAACAAACTAATTCTATATCAATTATGGCAATAAGACACATCTAATGCAAGAATGTTTTGTGAACAACTTAACTTACAAGGTCTTGGATTTTTGTCATTATGTCTTTCTATGCTACTCAAGGATGCCAAAAGCTAGAGATGCTATGATGGGGGTATAATCTTTTTCTCTATCTGTTGTTTGTGGATTAAACTTTAGTAATGAGATGACTTTTGTCTAACAACATGATCAAGAAAAGATCATTGAGGACTTCAAAGGTCTAAATATGAAAAGGGGCAATCCTTGTCTGTTGCAACACAAGAGATACTCAGGTCATCTAGATTCAAGTTTGACTAGATGCTTGTATCAACTTGCTATATCAAAATCCATGTAAAGAATACTCAGGTCATCTCAGTCTAATTATACCTAGATGCTTGTATTTTCTTACAACATAATAAAAGCCCATTGATGAAATAAGCACTTCAAAATACTTGCAATATCAAGATGACACATATCCATATCCATAATGTATCCAATTGCATTCCATATCCATATCCATATCCATATACATATCTGTATCCATATCCAATTGCATTTTACATCCATATCCCATGCAATAAAGATTCTATGCAGAGTATCAATGTTTGCAAAAGCTTGTGATTCCTTCTGTCGAGTCATTCTTCAAGCAATCAAATTTCTATCTATCATTGTATCTCTTGTCAACAATTCTAGTTGTCAATCCGAGCAATGATCCAAATGCAAGTCTATCCTTAATCCATACCAATCCAATCAAGTCAATCTTGTCAAATGATCCAATCACAATCAGTGATCTTGATCCTTGTTTGGTCACAAACCAACTCGATCAGTTATAATCAAACAATTGTCTTATATAGGATGTTGCATTGTCAAAATCAGACCAACATATGCATCTTACATGACATGCTTCATTTCCTAAAACAAGATACTGTCCTTTGTGTTGCTCTAGGGATCCATCGTTCCCTACCATGACAACTCTGTTGTATATCATTATCAATCAATCAGTTGGTTTACCACTTGACAGGGGCAATACCTTTTTTGTTCTTGTATCATTTGCCATGCTTGATTGCATGCTTGCTTGTGTGTGTTATCATTTTATCTTGCATCGCATATCATTCGGCTCTTTCTTCAACCCATTTTTCTTCATCCTAACCTATTCTTCTACCTTCTTCATCGTGAGATTGTTCGTCTCATGTCCTTCTGCCTTCTTCCCGTCCAATCTCCCGAGGGGGCATCCTATTGTTAAACTTGTACCAGGGGAAAATTGGGGCATGTATCATTGTCAAAAATTCTTATTCTTTGAAACAACGTGATAAAACACATTGCATCAAATAGGGGCAAAATGTATACACCTAAAAATGACATAACTCCACTCAAATAAATATTTTAAATATTTGTTTCATCTTCATATTCCTCTATCAATAAATAAATAAATTTATATATTTATTTGATTCATTTCCTCCCATTTAATTAAATAAATTACGTTTATTTAATTAATTTCATCTATATCAACTTTATTCTTCTAAATAATTAAATAATTTTAATTATTTAATTAAATCATCCGTTCTTATAAATTTAAATAAAATGCAAATTTATTTAAATTAAATCTCCAAAAAATAAAATATATTTAAATATTTTATTTATTCTTCCAAATTAACCTACAAAATAATTAAATAAATCTATTTATTTAATTATGCTTTCTTATCTTCCAAAAAAACCTTCAATATCTTCTAAAAATAAATTCTTTTTGTCACACAAAAGCAAAAGCTGAGTTAAAGCAACTTTATTTTTAAATTAGAAATATATATTCTAATTTAAGAAAATAAAAATTCATCCTCATCAAGAAAGTAGTTAACTCAACAAAGCTTCTTTTTGAATGACACATGTCCTTCTATTCGCACATGTTCTCTCGAACATTCTCCTCTGTTGATCTTCTTATTTCTTCTCCACCATTGATCTTCTCTCACACAACTCTATAAATACAACCCTCTTCTTCTTCATTTCATATCCATCATTCGAGTAAACTTATGCTGCAGGAACTATAGCGCGCCATTGGCACCCCACTATCATCACTTCATCATCCATCCATTGCATATTGTGTTGAAGCTCATCTTTAACACAACAAGTATCCTAGCCATCTCTCCTTGTCATCTTGAGGAATCGAAGCAAGGAAGCAAGCTTCCTAAGGGCCATCTTCATCACCAAAGGATCAAGAAAGAGTAGGTAAACAATGGAAGTTGAAAGGTAAAAGGTAGCAAGTATTTTCTTTATTTTAAATCTTGTTTACCTTCATATTTCATTGATGTTTGGGTTTATATTATTTGTTTGATTATTCCCATTTTACCCATAACAAATCCCAAAATCCCCATGAGGTGCCCCATGGGAAATGGGAAACATGGAACAAGTAGGGACACAATTTTTGAAAAGGTTCTGATGTCCATGAAAGTCCCAAAATCCCCAAAATGACGAAAACACCCAAACGAAGGTTCCACATGATGCAAAATGATGAACATAGCTCAATCTCTAAGATAATCTCAAAATTTTAAGTTTTAGCCCTTCAAATTCAACATGGGGAAAAGGCGGATCTAGAAAGATCATGGAAAACCCAAAAATCCAAAAATGATAAAAACATCCAAACAAAAGGCCAAATAGATGCAAGGGGACACCAATAACCATAACCTTCAATTTCAAACCAAGATTCCAATATTTGACCATCCAAAATGAACATGGGGGAATGAGATCTAGAAGGACACAAGGACTAAGGATGTCTGGATGTCCATGGAAAACCAAAAATTCCCAACATAACCAAAACACCCAAATGAAAGGTCCATTTGATGATGGGTAACACACATGGCCACCATCTCTGAGATCATTTGAAAATTCCATATTTTGACCTTCCAAATTAAACATGGGGGAATAGGGATCTGGAAGGACATAGGGAACTGGGAATGTCCTAGGTTCCAATAGGATTTAGAACCATGGATGTTCCAAGTTTCGATAGGATTTAGAACTTGGGACCCTGTACCCAAAAGCCAGGAAAAGACAGGGAAGGCACAAAACAAAGGAAATTTATGGTATTTTTTGAAACAATAAGACATGTCCATAATATGGGGAAGGTAAAATAGTTGCCACAACACAAAAATGACCAAGGTGGACCCACTAAAGATTTCATAGATCATTATCAGTAATGGGTGAAAAATATTTCAGACAACAATAAGGCATAGAACTTGGGATTGTTTGAAAAAATTTAGGCACATGCCAATAGTTTCAATGTTCACAAACCTAAGAAAATGTGTCTAACATGTGTATAATGATATCTTAGGTCTCCAAATGTTGTTTCTAGGTCTCAAAACAATATTTACCTCATTTCACCTACAAGGACAACTTTAAGCAATTTGATAACTTTTTGGGACAACCCTAAATGCAATATTAAATACTTCATTTCTCAAGACTTCAATATCATTTTTATCATCCAAATCCCATGGTCTTGATTTCAATTTTCATCAAATCTCCTTGTTCATCAAAGATAAAGACAACTTACATTCATCCACTCCTAATATCCATGACATAACCAAAGAAAATTTAAGATATTGGAAACATTCATGATAGTTGATGAGGATAGTGGACTATTATATGGACTGTGAAAGTCTTAAAACTAATAGAAATCCTCCATTTTAGTGTTTGATAATCTTATAAATCCCTTGGATCATCCTTATACATGCCCCAAGTCAACTCATAATCCATTTTTCATGTTCACCCCCTTAGTAGTGGAATGCATATAGATTGGTGGTAGTCCTACATGGCTATAATAGAAGCAAACAGTCTTGTGACCCTAATCACCTTAATGATTGGATGACACATTACCTCATTTTATGATGTTTAGATGATTGTCCCAAGTTCCTTAACAATAAAATCATCAAATTTAATACATTTGAAGCTGATTAGGACCCCTTATATATACACTTATGCATATATGTCCTCATTAATGATGTTGTCACATGAATTATCCCTTTATATAAACTTTGCTTGGTAAACAATGCTTGAAAATAGTGACAAAGAGGGTTAGGACAGTCCTGAAGACCAATTGAGTAGCATTTAACACTTAATGACAGTCATGGAGGATTGCCATAATGTAATTACTTCTTGAGCAAGGACGAGTTGTGAAAAGTAATCATGATTATAGCATTTCAATTATGATGCAATGGAAGATAAAAACATAATTTGCTTCCCAAGGACTACAATGATCAAAATAGATAGTCCTTAATGCACCTATACAATCCTATCATATTAAGATATGGCATGAGTGTGTTCATATCTTGAGAAAGAGACTATCTTAAATAGATAAAATGTTTTCATAAATGTATTTATGTTTCAATCATTAATCAATGTTATCATGTATTTACTTCCCAAAGATACCATGAATTGTGAGTAGATTGACATGAAGATTAAGTTGAAGTAGAAATATGAACACAAAAAAATAATTCTTGTACAAGTGAATATTAGAAACAAAATAACAAAGCCAAATAACTATCAACAAATGTGTAAAAATGTACAAAGAGGCCTTGCTTATAAAGGCAAGGATGATGAGGTAAGAAGGTAGGACTATAAGTCTAACTACCCCTCAAAAGTGAATAACACATGTTGAGCACTTGAGACAAGTGTGAATACACGTGTTTAGTTCACATGAGGTGAGACAAAAAGAAATATTATCCCCTAAGTTAACTTAAGCTAAAGGTGTGAATTGGTCTACTAGTCAAAAGTGAACTAGTTAGATAAAGAGCCTTTTCACACTAACACACCCCCTTAAGTGATACTTAGGGAGAACACAAAAGATGGGTCTTTACAACAAGGTCTGATAAGGTACCCATGTACAATAAAGTCTCTCATAAATGGAGAAAAGGAGAAAACCTACTGAGAAAAATTCCCCTCCAAAAAAGAGAACAAAGATATGCAAAGGAAGGAGGACTCAAGATGATCCCCCATGTAATAGGACTAAAATTAAGGCAAGAAACAAACCCAAAAGTGGACTTTAATGAATCAACGTCAGTAGCCAAATCTGAGTCAATAAAGCCTACTATGTGTGAAGCTCCTCGTGTGTGCTGAATTCCATAATGTGTGGTGCCCTGAATGTACCTCAAAATACATTTGGTTTCCTACCAATGGTTCTCATGAGGGTTATTTGAAAAGTAGGAGACAAGACCAATAGCAAAGGTGATATTAGGATGAGTGTGGGTCATATACAAAATATTTTTTACCAAATACCTATACAAAGTAAGATCAACACTAGGTGAAGTGCAAGTGTAAGTCAAGGTGACACCAAAATTAAATGGTGTAGGTGTAGGCTTACAATCATCAATGGAAAAATGTTGAAGCAATTCAATGGAATCCTTCTTCTAATAAATGGAGACTCCTTTAGTATATTTAAGAAATTGAAGACTAGGAAAGTACTACAGAACCCTAGGATCTATCATGTCAAAGTGCTCCATTGTGTTGAATATCATGAATCGAGGAGGATAAACTACTAGTGAGAATCAAATCATTCACATACAAGACTAGTATCAAAATATCATCTCCATGACATTGAATATATATAGTGTGATGTGAGTGGCAATGAGTGAAAGAAAATAAAATAAAGAAACCATAAATCTTCTCATACCCATCCCAAGGGGCTTGTTTGAGACCATAAAAGGAATGTCAAAGCCTACAAACAACTAAAGAGTCCTACACAAATCTTGGAGGCTACTGCATGTAGATCTAATCATGATGATCACTATGCAAGAAAGCACTTTTCACATCCATCTAAATACCTATCATCTATAAGATACAACAATAGCAATAACAAGGCAAATAGAATCCATCTTGGCTACAAGTGAAAATGTCTCAGAGTAGTAAATACCCTCAACCTATAAAAAACCCTTAGTAACAAGACATGCCTTATATATTTCAATAGAACTAACAACTACATACTTGGTGTGGTACACCCACTTGTACCAAACCATCTTTCTTCCCTTAGGATGAGAAAAAAAATCCCAAGTATTATTCTTCATCAATGAAGAAAAGTCATCTACGATAGCACTATCCCACTCTTGAATATCGAAAGCCTCTAAAAAGGTATATGGATCACTAGATATAGTATGACTCAAAATACTAGTGCTAGAAGTTTGCAAGTGAGTGTGACAAGAACTCCTAGGATTGCCAACTAAATATCAAGCCTCTTGAATAGTACTACAGGCCCATGTAGGTAAAACACAAGTAGTAGGAGGTGGAGGTGGTGGCAGAGGTGGTGGTGGTGGTGAAAGAACAAGGCCATCATATGAAGTATCCTCAAGTTCTAAGGTATCATCATGTGATGAAGCCGAAGTAGGTAGTGATGAAAAACTAGATGTATGATCAATATGAAAGGACTCATCAAACTAGACATCTCATTGAAAGTAGACATCCTGAGTTGTTGTCCATCAAAAAACCAATAAGCCTTCACATCCTAACAATAGCCAATAAAGATGAATAGTTTACTTTTCTTCTCCATTACCTTATGTTGACCATCCAATATGAATGCCCAACCCTCACTACCAAATACCCTAAAGAAAGAAACATCATGCATGATATTGGACCAAGCCTACTCTAGAGTGACATTATGAACTACTTTGTGGGGTGTACAGTTTTGAATATAGTTTGCACAATTGATTGCTTCGTCTCAAAATGAAGGGGCCATAGATGAACACTGAAGCATACAATTTTCCATATTCTTTAGAGATCTATTCTTCCTTTGAACAACACTATTTTGCTGAGTGTAGGGAACTAAATACTAATGATGAATAACATGCTCAGTGCAATAATCCTAAAAATCTTGGTTCACATACTACCCCCATTATCTATATGGAGATATGGAATATAAGAGCTTGATTACTTCTCCACAAACACCTTGAAGGTCCTGAAAATAGTGAAGACATCACTCTTGTACTTAAGAAAGTACACCCATATGTGATGAGATAAATTATCAATAAGCGTGAGTACAAACTTGGCTCCTGAAAAAGATGGAGTTGGGAATTACATGAGGTCACTATAAAAAAACTCACGTAAGGTGGAGGCATGATGATCTTTTCCATTAGGAAAGGGTTCTTGATGATGCTTGCTAAGGACACAACTTTGAAAAACTTTGTCTATGCATGAAACCTTAGGAAGACCAAGTACCATAGCATGTGTACTCAATTGATAAAGATATTAGTAATTGAGGTGTCCAAACCTCTAATGTTAAAGTCTTCTTCAAGATTCTACATGGGTAATGTGTGATGATCCACAAGATGACTCAAAACCATGAAACCTATACAAGATTGACCCATGATCAACTCTTCCTAAAGAAACAATTTTCTCAAGATGCTTTAGTTCTCTAATAACTACATCATGTGGGGAAAACTCAACTAGATTCCCTTCTCTAGTATGGAAAATATGGTAGATGGAGAAAAGATTGGAAGAAATATTAGGAATATAGAGAACATCCTCAATACAAGCATCTATCAATTTAATAGTACCTAATCCCAAAACTAGAATATGTGTAGAGTTGCCCATTATAATCTGAGATGTAGAACTAGATCAAAAAGATGTTCAAGAAGATCATGTGATTTCGTCATGTGATGAGAGGCTCCTAAGTCAAGTATCCAACTATTGGTGGATGTAGCCAAGCCTCTAGTTGTAAGAGTGTGTCCTTTGCTAGGGTTGGGTAAAGAGATATTATGTTTCTCCATAGCCTCATCCAAGGCTTCCGTCCTTTGAAAGCAATGTAACATATCATGACTTAGATTTCCACAATAAGAACATGGCCCTTTACTTTTCTTCTTTGTTTTCTTGGAGGTATTCTCACTTTACTTTGAAGATGTAGTGACTTTCTTTTTAGATTTATTCTTCTCCATGGAGGTATGCTCACTTGTCAAAGTGGAATTTGCCTTAGATTTGTTGGATTTATTTCCTATTCCCTTAGATGTTTGGGCCACTAGTGCTTGAATTTTAGAGGAGGTGATTGCATCCATGGAGAGTAACCTATACTATTATCTCATGAGTCTATCACAAAACTACTCAAAAGTGGGCATCTTAAACTTTGTGCCAAGTGCATCCATTGTATAATAGAAGGTAGAGAAGAAAACCTGATAGGGGCCTTTCAATTTTGACAATATCAAAAAGGCATATTTTTTATTTATTTATTTTGATTTATCACAACCATCAAGAAGAGAAAGTATAGACTTTAATTTAACCAAAAATCCATCAATTGAGGGTGTTAGGTCTCAAAAATGCAGGTTGTAATCCCTAAGGGGATGCCAAGCTCTATGATCAAACTTGCAACATTTTTGAACCAACTAATGGAGTTAACCTAAATGGTTGATGACTCCCTGCCCTTCAGGCTCTGCTAAACCTAGGTGGGTGAACCTTGAAAGATGAAGTAGATAAAAGGAATGTATGACTGAGATGAATTTAGGTATCTATTCACAATGGCATAAAGTGTGGAATAGATAAAAGATTGCAAACTACTTCTACTCCTAATACTAAGATCTGAGATGTAATTGTTTGAATAAGATTTTATGGAATCCTAGAGTGGAATTGGTATGACCAGTGCCTATTTTTGTTGGGCTAATGGAGTCAAGGTGTATATGATATATGATTTACTTACTGGTTACAATTCTAATTGTTTGGCACTTGTGTTTGTTTATATCTTGTATAAACGTGCAAGAATGTGACTGACAGACTCTACTTAGTGATCCACTTGATCCTACCAGGTTACTGTGACTTATTGAAAGGATTTTTAATCCTTTCTTGAAGGAACCAATCAAGAGAATCACACAATGACAGCAAGTGTGTATTGACAAATGGAGTAGATCCTCAATTTGAATAACAAGACAACATCGAGTTGGAGACAATATGGCAATCTTGTCAATTATATGACTCTTCTTACTGATCCAAATGTTACTTCCAAGTTACTGTAATCAATCAAAAGGATTTTAATTCTTTAATGGAAACCAATTAATTTGATTACACTAAAACAACAATTGTGTCTTGATGAAACTAAAATATTCACTTGGAAAGTCAGGTTCAAATGACAAAGAAATAACAATGTGGAGACAGCTAAATAATTGTTCAACTCAACAAACAATAGACACCAATATTAAATCATCAATTTATGCATTTTTGTCCATTATACAATTCCAAAAGATTTTACAATATACAACATAATGTTTTATTTTGGCAACTAATCAATCCATCTAGTTATCTAACTCTTACTTCTGATCATGATGTTTTTTTCTAATCTACTAATGATTTCATCTTTCATATATACGTTGCACTTTCAAGGGTTGTGACCCTTGAGACAACCACTTGATGCAACTCTTCACTTAATTAATTATCTTCAACAGATTAAAACATTTTAATTTTAACCTTCTTTGTCTTTGAAATGTTCTGTAATCTCTATTTGAGGATAACAATATTTTGAATTTGCACTAGATGCATTTGTATATGTCTATTTCATTTTTTCAGTAGATACACCACCAGGTTGGATTTTAAGAACATGGGACAATTGCCCTTTAATATCGGATTCATTTTCAGCTAACTATGGGACTTGTATATGCAAGTTTTATTGTTTTGTATCTCATATACATATGCATATGTGGTTGGCCTCTATATTGTGTTGAAATTTTCTTCCTTTCAATCTTTGCATTTGTATATTGTATATCATATGAATTTGGAACATATATACAAATGCGGACCCCATTAGTTTTATAAAACAACCTTCTGAATTACCTTCAAGTTCAGCTTTTCATCACGTTCTTGTATATCGAATACATATCTTTAATATACAAGTGCGAACTTTATTGGGTTTATGAAATAAATTGAAATTATCTTTGGATCCACCTTTGTATATATCCTATTGTATTACTTTCTTGCATATCGTATACATATATCTCCAACATACATATGTGGTCCCCACCTGATGTATATAATGTTCAAATCTCCAATTATGTCGAGTTTTGTATATTATTCTCTTGTATATTTTCTTTGTATATTGTCATTTGTATGTTATCTTGTATAAGTGCACATACAAAGCATCTTATACAAACCCTCTCTTTACCTTTTATCCCCAATGATGCTTTTTATTCCTTTATATATTGGGTATGTATATTATAAACATACAAGCACCCCGAACATACAAAGACTTTTCAGTATTTAACTTTCTTTTCACATCCGATTTGTATCTCTTATTTGCATCCTTTTAACTTGTATATCGGTTTGTATATCAAAGATATACATTGTTATTTATACAAGCCCGATATGCAAATGGTGGAGCCCACATCACTTTTCTGATTGTATCTTCCGAAATGCAACAATACTTGTAGCCAATTTTTAGATACAAAGCTGAATACATACAAACTCCTTTGTATCACCTCTTCGGACTTATCATTTTTATAAATCACAATTTACTTACTTTTTGGTTCCGCGATGTATATAAAGTGCAATGCATCTTCTGATATACTTTAAATCATGATGCATCATTTTAACCAAATTTCAACCTTTCTTGAGTTCCACATTGTATGTATATTGAAATGTATAACCTGAAACATACATACAATGCATGAAACATATGACAATAAAACCTCATTTCATATCTTTTCAGTTTCGCGACATGCATATAGCTTTGTATATCATCTTGTATGTTTCCCTTTGCCAAACATACAAACTCAAAATACATCTGACAGACTTGACTAATTATTTATTTAAACTCTTAACTCTGTTGGGTCTGTCTTGTATGTAAAAATAAAGCGTTAGCCAAATGCATACAAGTATAATGATTTAATAAACCTGATTGCTCCCTTATGCAACTGCACCTGTGAAAAACCTTATTAGGGCTTACCAACATGTAATTTTGAAAAACCATCAAATTTCTTCCTGGCAAGCTGTAATTGGAGGATTTAGTTCATTTAGGCTTCATTAGAGAGTGTGCAAGAGGATTTTCCACTAGTCACCTTTCTTCATCAAATATTTAGGGCCAAAGTTGACCTCTATAGGTGAAAACTGTGAAATCAGAGGTAAGTGCATTTGCTTTTCATTTTGAATAGCAAACGATGTACTAGAGCTTTCAAATTGGACATAGAAGTAGATTTTGATAAGGTAAATTAGGAAAACCAATTGGTTCATTATGAGCATCATCCAGCTGTTATATACTAGCCTCCAAAGTTAGCTTCCCGGGCTGATTTTACACTGTGCAGACAACAAACTTTACCAGAACCCCTCAACTTGATTCCTTGAAACTTGGTAAAATCTTGTCATAGGAAGGTGAGATTAGACATGTGCACTCAATTATGATAGGTAAGCATGGTAGCAAAGTTATTTTGCAAGAAAATGAATAGGCTTCAAAATACAACTCTCCAAAGTAGGCTTCTTAGACATATTTTCAGGTGTATCTATGAGTGTTGAAATTGATTTTTTTCATATGGGAACCCAAAATTTCTTGCAAAAATTGGTATGAAATTTTAGGTCCCAACAAAGGGAAATGCATTACAAGAAAATATTGTTACTTAAACATCAAGTTGTAAAGTATGAAACTTGTTGATGGAACCAAACAACTCATAAAATTTATCCCACATTTATTTAGGAGTTGTACAATTTGTGAGATGAAACTGATGATTATCAAGGACATCTAAGCCAATAATGCTCATGGATTTATTAAATTTGTTTGTGTATAAAAAAATCTGAAATTCCCTTGTAAATTATGTTGGCATGATTGGCATATTGTTTTGGCATTGATGTAAATTTATCTTTGGATTAGGTGTTTACATAGGATCTTGTGTTTGTCCTTGGTTGGACTTTACCATAAGGAGGATTTCACATCATGATATGATGTTTATGATATAGTGTTCATGAATCAAGAGTTATGTAGGAGGTTTGTGAAGCCTTGTATCATTGGTGATGAAGACACACACATTATTTATTCAGAAAGTTGTGTTGTTGCTTTCATTGGGATGTCATTGTTCTTGCAAATGAAATATGATTTCTACATGCTCTTAGTCAGGTTGGTATGTGATGCAGAGTGCTTAGTGGAAGCATACAATTGATCAACAAACTTGATCGGTGAGAGGGTGGCTTACATCTTGGCGATCAACTCTTATTAGCCAAACATAACCCATCAGCCACCTTGCAACTTATCTCTCTGATCTCAAGAGTCTCCCCGATGGAGGACTCTACATTTTGCACCTATCGGTAAGACTTTGTTCATTGGCAAACACTTAAGAACCTTGGCTGATATACCGATGGCACCTTTGACCCACAACCATCGGTGTGACTTTCTTCATCGGTGAACACTTAAAAACTAAGGGTGATGTGCCGATGGATCTCCCGTTGGAATTACTTATCTCTTGTCACTCTGATATGAACCTTTAGATGATGATTTGAACCTCTCTTTAGCCAGACTAACTACTATTAGCGAAGCCCTGACTAGATCCTCTGATACGCCGTTTCCTCCTGACACTTCGGTGAGACTAGAGCCATTCTTCACCGATGCACCTACTATCGGCCCAACACCATTGATTAGTGTAACCTCCAAAAGCTTCCCCAAGGGCTATGTTACACTGATGACACTTTTGTAACTCTGCAACTCATAGACACTAAACAAATATGTAGAAACAAAAATTAACAGAATGGTAGGGGTCTATAACCTTCTGTAGACACTTGATCACCCATCAATTTGTCACTTCACTAACCATTCCCACATAATAGCACCATTCCTATCATTTTAGTGACTAGTCACATAGAGATGCCTAGTCAACTCATGCCCAAACTCCTTGGATCCTTGGGTGTTTGACAAAAACCATAGAAAACAAAAAATTTACACTGTATTCCTCCATCACACTAAAAATGAGAATCTTGCTTTCAGTGGACAGAGGAATAACAATCCATTTATTCACCAAACCCTAGTTTCTAGGTTTTTAGACTAGTCTCTACAAAAAGAACAATTTCTCACTGACTATGACACTTCAAGACACCAAACCACTTCCAAATGAAAGCTACTTCAATACATGAACACTTCCAGTCAATTGTAGACAATCAACTATCTATACAGGCCGTACAGAATGATTGTTACAAAAATATACTCAGAAAGAACAATGTTTCAACACACCCAAAAATCTAGATCATCATTCATTCCTTCCTGTTACATCATACTTCACCTATAGATAGATTGAGACATTAGTTAGCCTCCTTCCCAACTGTATAGATTGATTTTGAAAGTTAGTTAGCTGTTGGGTTTCTCCTCTCACAAGAAAACTGTTGCAAGGTGTGGCCCTTGGTCTCCTTGTTCAGCGCTGCACTGCAGTGGTTTGTGACAAGGGCTTAACCACCTCCCGTGCTTGTTAAGTCAAGTGGTTGTATCAGGCATTAATAGGTCGATCTTTTGGTGCAACAATAGCTAACAATTGGTATTAGAGCCAAGGTCATGGGTTCAAACCCTGCACTTGCACTGGGGGGATTGTTGCAAGGTGTGGCCCTTGGTCTCCTTGTTCAACACTACACTATAGTGGTTTGCGACAAGGGCTTAACCACCTCCCGTGCTTCTTAAGTCAAGTGGTTGTATCAAGCATTAATAGGTTGATCTTTTGGTGCAATGGAAGCTAACAAAAACTACATGTTTTCATTGTGTTATTACATCAAACTTGACCAAAACATGGTCTACATAGGTCTAGTGACCAAATTGACATAAATTCCTTATTACAAACATGATGTGGCTTAAAAAAGCCTTATTGAAAACATAAACAAAACATGGCATGCATAGAAATTCAAATGATCCAAGATTGGATGCACCATGGAGAAGGTGCTCCTACACCATACTCTGACTGCAAGAAAAACTCAAGTCCCTTGATTTGCCAACTATTGAAGTGTCTTCCCATGCTTCAAAATGTCTACCTCACTCATCCATGTAGCCTCTGAATCAAGAAGATCCTACCACTTGACCAAGTACTCCTTGTACACACCCTTCCTTGCCTTTTTTACAACCTTGGAATCTAAGATGCATTCCAACTATAAAGGCTTACTTGGAGGTAGATCTATGACCCAATCTTCATCTTCAATCACAACATCTGATCCATCTTTAGTATTCAATGGAGGTCTATATGGAAAGAGGTCTAAAACATTGAATATAGGAGAAATACCAAGATTGGATGGTAGTTCTATTTCATAAACATTTGGACCAAACTTATGCACTACCTTGCATGGTCCTATTTTCTTCATTAGAAGCTTGGTTGGCTTTCCTTTAGGTAGCCTTTCCTTCCTTAGATAGGGCATCACCAAATCTCCCACCTTGAACTATACGTCTCTTCTTTTGAGATCTACCCAATCCTTGTATTTGGAGACTATTTTTTCCAACTAAACTTTGACTTGATCATGAACTGCCTTCATGGTGGCAGAAAAATCATCTCCTAGAGCACTCCCCTTATCCCAACCTTGTAGGTCTTTGAGTTCAAGTGGTCCTCTTAGATGGAAACCATAAACAATTTCAAATGGACTCTTCCTAGTGCTTCTATTCACTGAATCATTGTAAGCATACTCAACTTGACTGATAATCAAGTCCCATGCCAACCCATGCTACTTGGTAAGGCATCTTAGAAGGTTTCCAAGGGACTTATTAACAACCTCAGTCTAACCATCAGTTTGGGGATGGTAGGCTGATGAGAAAGACAACTGTGTTCCCAATTTTCTCCATAAGGTTCTCCAAAAATGACCAACAAACTTGGAGTCTCTATCAGTGACAATTGAAAGGAGTAAACCATGGATTCTAACCACTTCTTTGAAAAAGAGCCCAGTAATGTAAGATGCATCATTTATGCATTTGCATGGCACAAAATGAGCCATCTTACTAAATCTATCCACAATGACAAAAACACTATCCACACCCCTTGTTGTCTTAGGAAGACCAAGTACAAAATCCATACTAATGCTCTCCCAAGGCTTGTTGGGAATAGGAAGGGGTTGGTACAAACCAGCATTAGAAGACATACCTTTGGCCTTTTTACATATGGTACAACTTACAACATATCTCCTTACATCCGATTATACTTTTGGATAATAGTAGAATCTAGTGACTTGTTCCAAAGTCTTGTCCAACCCAAAGTGTCCTCCTAAGGTTCCATTGTACTTCTCTTTGATGATGTTATCCCTCATTGAACACTTAGGAACACATAGCAAACTACCCTTGAATAAGAGACCTTCCTGCAACACTAAATCTAAATATTCACAATGAAATATTGTTATCACCTAGATTTACACCCTTTGCTGCACTTGTTAAACTTCAGCAATCTAGGGTAACATGGGAATGATCTCAAAGTGTGGGACCTTACAATTTGAGATCAAACCTCCAGAGAAGGCTAGTTCCTCTCTCCAAGCCTATTACTTAGAGTAGTGCAACTAAACCTAGTGCTAATATTTTGCAGGGGAAAAGAGTTAGAAAGAAACTGAAAGAAAAAGGGGGTGATAAACCAGATTTAGTGAGTGATGGTGGTCATGGTGTGGACACAACAATGATTCTTTTAATACTAAGGGAGATTCACATAGACTTATGACTGGTTGAGGCTTTGGTATGAAAATTAAACCTGCAGAGGGGCCGTCTTACCCACAGGATAGATTACAACTTCAATTAAAACCCAAAAATGCAGACACAAGAGAGGTTAGAAGTCAGCATATATTAATCATGAAGATCCAAAGACCATTACAATGCAAAATGCTCAGAAATAGAAGGGATCTGTCTATAGAAAATTTTGCAGCATAACAGCCCCAATAAAAACCATCCTCCTCAACAAGAGAGCTCATATTACATTTATAGGTCAGACTCCTGCTAGAAAAGCATGGAGTCGTTGATTCACAGAATCTAGGCCATAAATGCAAGAACCATGGGCACATGGGTAGAGGTATGGTAAAGGGACAGGGACCATGCCTTGATAGGACAAAAGACAATAGAGAATGGCTACCAAGATGTGAGATAGGACAGGGCGCAAAGAAAAATCCCCAAGATCACCGTCTAATCGCACAAAAGTTGGTCCTGCAAGACAAAGGGCCCATATGCCATGAATGCACCTATAGAAAACACCAACCGGAGCCACTGTGGAGAAGAAAAGTTCCCCACATCTTCAAGATGACCGCTGAAATGTCTTATCAGCTAAAATATGCAAAGCCAGATTTGAAAAATGAAAACTAGAAAATCCCCTCAAAAACCTTGCCAGATGAAAGAGGAGACAAAAACATGCACTTTTGTCTCTTACAGTATGTCGAAATTCATCAGGACGAAGGAGATATAGGTGGTCAAAGCTTCGGTCAACTACCTGTAGATATCGCTTTGCATCTGTGTATATATCGGCCTCTGAAAATACATCTGAGTCTGCCTTTGCATGTATTTCTATTTTTGGTGCCTAAAAGGTCTCTGCAGTCTCTTTCAGAATATGCATTGGAAATTACCTTTTAAATCATCTTTGTATGTGCAAGAGCCCTTGTATATGCATTCGCCACTACCACGTGGCACCTCCTAGTTCGCCGCTGAGCTGAAATTGGGACCTATCATTGAAGAACTGCATCCTGTGTGGCCGAAAACTCCCTTGCATATCGGCTTTTGCATGTCGGCTTGTATATGCAAAGATACAAGTGAAACATACAAACTAAAAACTAGCACATACAATCATGCACTTTACCCCTTTGTAATCGTGACTTGTATATGCATACAATTGCCCTTGTATGTGCAGGTCCCACCAGTTGAATATCCTTTGTATCTGCCAACATACAAGCCACGGACCCCAAACTAACCATTAATTGTATTTGACTGCCCCGTCGGGTCCGGCTTGTATCACCCCTCCTTGTATATGTCTTTGTATATACAAATATACAAAAACGTATATACATACAAGGCAGACCTGACGCTTGAATATGCTGACTTTGACCCTCCGCTCAAGTCCGCCTTGCATACAACCATTGTATCTCCACATGTATATTGCAATATACAATTGCACAATATACAACCTGGATTTCAAACTTTTTATAAAGCTTTCTGAAAAAAGCCTTTGGGTTTGGCTTGTATATTCTGCTTGTATATCGGCCTTGTATAGGTGAACATACAACTCGATATACATTCCACTGTAGTGCTCTCACTTGTATGTAGACACATGTAATCCTCCTTGTATATGTGCTGGCCCCACCGCTTGCACATTCGGCCATATACAAACGCCTTTGTATGTGTGGCCTTTGTATATTGACTTGTATATCGCAATATACAAGTAGAACATACAAACCCCAACATGCAAGCAGGAATCTTTGATGAATATTCCTGCAATGTATAACCCAAAAATGCATATTTTTCCTTGTATGCTGCGGATATACAAATGTCTTTGTATATTGTGGACCCCACCGCTTGTATCTCGGCCTTTGCATGTAATCCTTTGCATCTTTGACTTGCATGCTCCCTGCCTTGTACATTGGCAAATGTACATTCCACTGTAGCATATGTATGTCCGTCGGCCTTGTATGCTTTCATTGTATATAGCCATTTGTATGTGCGAACATACAACCCGATATACATTCCTTTGATATGCAAGCACAGAATATTTTGTGAAATCTGCGAAAGATTCCCCAAATGCATATACAAACCCAATATGCATTTGGGGTGCATACAACCATCATTTCCACCTTTTGAAAGCCAATTGAGATTTTGAGCTAGCCAATGTACATTTTGCCTTGTATTTTGCTTTGTATATTCCTTATATATACAAAGACGAATGTATATGCAAATGTACATTCAAAAATACAGACAAATACAAGCTATAAAAGAGAAAATCCCAGCGATAGAAAATGGTTAAAGCTAAAAGATTTCTGGGTTTTTCTAGGCTTTTTGCAAGGATTCTCCCAGCCATATCTTGGGATTTTTGGCAAAGCAGAGCATGAGATCTTGAAGAATTTACACCTTGCATGATCATTTCTAAAGGATTTTCAAGAAAATTACTAGGTTATCTATTTAACTCTGGGCAGAGGGAAATAGGATAACATTTTGGTGACCTCTATGGGATGTTCGCCTTCTAAACAAATGATCAGTGGTCTTACATCCATTGGGCCTGGAGTCAAAAGAGAATGAAAATACCTTGACAAACATCTTGAACTCAGAAACCCAACATGACAGCAATGAATAACACAGGAGGACCAAAAGCTCAAACAAAAGCTGAAAGCAACCCACCAACTATGCTACACAACACTTAGGGAAAGCAAAAGAGGCATCTAAACTATTGTGTAGCAGGACTTATTGAAAGTATAGAGACCTATTCTATCGATTTACAAGGCATTCATACCTCAAAACACCTCTTAAGGTGCATCCCATTGACTGGGATAGGCAAATTTTGTCCATCCATATTTGATAACTGAAATGCATTGTGCTTCTTGCATTTAGTAATGAGAAATGGGCCACTCCACATGCTATCAAACTTGGAGTGCTTCCCTGGCCTGCTTTTTAATTCATCCCATTTGAGCACCATATCACCTTCCTTGAAACTTCTAGGAGTGGCCCTCTTATCAAAAACCCTCTTGTTCTGAAACTGATGATGCTCCATAGTCTTCATAGCTTCCTCTCTGATTTCTTCAAGCTCCATGAGCTGAGCATATCTAACAGCCATGGGATCCTCTTCTTCAAACATCTCCAGTTGGTTCATAATGTCAAGAGCTGGTAGCTCTACAGATACAGGTAATCTTGCCTCTTTTCCATAAACCAGTATATATGGAGAGTTCCCAATAGACCTCTTGGGAGTGATTCTATCTGCCCATCAAGCAGATCTTAAATGGGTATGCCAGGTCCTCTAGCTGTCTTCCATTGTTCTCTTGATGATCCTTATGAGGTTTTTATTTGTGGACTTAGCCAGGCCATTACCCTAAGGGTAATAATTTGATGAAGTGCCCAAAAAGATCCCATTCTTCACAGCCTAGTCAGTTATCTTTAATCCCACAAAATCCAATGCATTGTCTAAGATGATTGATTCAGGTACCCCAAATCTAGATACCAAATCACTATAAAAGTTTAAAATAGCACCCTCATTGGACTCATTTAGGGCCACTGCCTCAGTCCATCTTGTGAAGTAGTTAGTTGCTATAAGCACCCACCTATGGCCTGCGCTGGATGTTGGGTTAATGGGGCCTATACAATTAATGCCCCATCTCATGAAGGGCTGTTCTACCTGAATTGGCTGAAGAGGTAGAGCTGGCAGCCTTTCCTTGCCTGCAAAAATGGCACATTTGACACACTTTCTAGCCCATGCATGAGCATCCTTAAATAAGATGGGCTAGTAATATCCAACTCTCATTATCTTCCAAGTAGTAGTCCTTGGGGCAAAATTACCCCTGTTGTTCCATCATGAAATTCATGCAGCACCCTGCCAGTCTAAGCTTCATTAATGCATCTTAATAATAGGCCATTAAAATCTTTCCTGAAAAGGATGCCATTGATCAAAATGTATGGGATGGACTGTAGTCTAAAGTATCTCCTCTTGGCTCTATCTAACCTTGTTGGACATTCACCAGTTTGCAAAAAATGAATCATATCCTGCACCTAACCTGTGCCCATCACCACTGCATCAGCCTGATGTTCACCTCCAACAGCCAGAAACACCTCCTCTTCTTTGCTTGCTTCATTCTTAGAACAAGCAGCAAGTTGTTCGCTGAGTCCTCTTCCTTGGATGAGCTTGGTTATTTTAATGTCAACATCATACTCCATGACCCTGGTAATCCACCCTGCTCTTTTCTCATTGGCGTCCTTACTTAACAGGAACTTCTTTATGCTAGGGTGAGCAACCATCAAATGTATCTTATTATTAGAAATAAGATGCCTAAATTTCTTTAGGCTCCTCACCACTGCAAGGACTTGCTTTTCAATGAAGCTGTACTTCTGTTCGTACTCTTCTAGGCCCTGGCTAAAAAAAGCAATTAGCTATTCAGAACCCTCACTATGCTATTGAACCAGAATTGCAGAAATGATATCCAAACTACCATAAGCATACAAAATAAAATCCTTGGAGAAATTAGGATTTATCAGAGTTGGTGCAACTAACAATGCTTCTTTTATGGAATCAAAGCTGAGTTTGGCCTCTTTCGTCCAACTGAAAAATACATTTTTCTTCAACATAGAGGTCAGAGGCTTCAAGAGATTTGCAATGTCAAGTATAAACCTTCGTAGAAAATTAATTCTACCAATAAAACTTTGAAGTCCCTTCTTGTGGCTAGGTAAGGGCAACTCCAAATTAGCCCTTACCCTTTCTGCATCAATGGTAATGCCCTCTTTTGACACCACGTGCCCTAGCAGCTTGCCCTCATGGACAACGAAAATGCATTTTTTGGGATTGAGAGATATCCCAAACTCTCTGCATCTCTCAAATACTTTCCTCAAATGGAATAAATGCTTAGACGCACTCTTGGAAAAGACTATTATATCATCTAGGTATACCAACACCAATTTATAAAGCAAACCCTTGAAAGCCATGTCCATAGCCCTCTGAAAAGTTGAGCTAGCATTTGATAGACCAAAAGGCATTCTTTTGTAGGCCATGGTGCCCCATTTGGTGGTAAAAGAGGTTTTATACCAATCCTCCTACCTGACTAGCACTTGATCATAACCAAAAAAATTGTCAAGCAAGGAGAATCTCTCTGAGCCAGCTACTACTTGCAGGATCTGCTCCATTGAGGGCAGCAGGTAGTGGTCCTTTAGGGAGGCTCTATTTAGATCTCTAAAATTGACACACAGTCTGATCTATCCATTCTTTTTTTCTCACAGGGACAAGGTTGGAGACCCAAGTAGTATGCTTTGATTAGGAAAATGATTTTTCCCTCGATCAACTTGGTCAATTCTTTAATCATTAGGGGTTCAAGCTTTGGGTTTAAGGGTCTTTGCTTCTGCCTTACAGGTTTTGCATCTGGCTCCAATTCTATGGTATGCTAGGCAATGTGAGGATCAAATCCTTTTAGGTCTAAATAATCCTAGGCAAACACATCTTTAAATTCATGGCACAGAGCAATAAAAGCCTTTCTATCCTCAGGCGAATAGATTCTTCCAATCTTGAGAAGCTTACCCTTAAAAATTTCTAGCTCCTTGTAGTGCTCCTCTTTTATCTGCATGCTGGTTTTGGTTCTCTTCATCTGATCATTAGTGCCAAAAATAGATTCCAAGGTTACCAGCCCCTTGGGTAGCTTGGTTGTCCTCAACTAAACGATTTGATCATTACCATACTACTGCTTGAGCTTATCTTGGTTCACCATAAAGAACTCATCCTCTTCTAACAAAAAATGTAGGATTTGCTCATCACTTTCAAAAACCTGCCAATGAATGTCATTGTTGGCGATAGAGGGTCTATAAACTATTTTTACATGAGGCTGCACCTTCTCCCTTTGAATATCACTGGGTATGTCAAACTGAGCCCCAATTGCAGCTAGTCTATCTGCATGGTAATTTTGATTTCTTGGGATAGATATCAGATTGAAAGCATCAAACTCTTTAATCATGTCCCACACCCTATGCTTATAGCATTTCAAAGTATCATTCTTTGTATCATGCAATCCTCTCACCTGGTTTACAATGAGTTCACTGTCTCCAAACACCTGTAAACAACCAATTTTCCTCTTTCTTGCCCACTATAATCCCTGGATTAATCCCTCATATTCCGCAGTGTTATTGGTGCATGAAAAGGAAAAACGAAAAGTAGAATAATACTTGCTGCCTTAAGGGGACACAAGCATTGCACTGCCACCAGATCCATTCCTACTTCTAGAGCCATTAAAGTACATTTTCCATACCTGATCTTACTCTTCTATTTGCGGCTCTGGGCTCCTCACAAGACTCAGAATTTTTGATTCAGGCTCATGCAGTATGTACACTCCCATACCAGTCTCTTGAATGTGTACCTCAGGACCATCAACAGTATTTTCCAAGGCCCACTCTCTTAATAGTATTTCTAGTATACTTTCAACTTGTAGTTGTTGAGCAGCCACAAGCTCAGGATCATCAGAGATAATGTAATTTGCATTAACAACACTTGGTGTGTAGGGCTCTATGTGATGGTTTGATAGCAATTCAGATTTTAGGGTTACTTTGGTGCCATATCTAGTCCTAAAAAACATGTGGGACCATTCCGAGGATAAATATCCTCCTATCTTGGCTGTGAATTCCCTTGGCAAACACATGGCAAAATGAGGAGGTAGGTCTATGATGAACACTTCCTGAGTGATGGAAATGTTTGGATAGGTATGCAAGGTGAGGCTCAGGTCATTTATCATGCCTATGGTGTTGATAGTTGTGCCATCTAGCTGGAGCACACCCTTTGTTAGGGGCTAGTATCTCAATCCCAGTTGGTCTGCGATCTATTCTGGCATAACAGAACTACTTGCACCACTATCCACCATGCAATTGTGCACTAGCTTATCTCCTATTATTAATGACACATAGAATGGAAGTGGTTTGATAGTCTTGCTTGGTTGTTTGCTGCTATCCTAGGGTGAATAGACAAGGACAACCCTATTTGGGTCAACAGTTGTATCTTTGGATACTTCCAAATCAGATAAGGCAGATTGCAATATGTCCTTTTGGCCAGGGATCGCTAGGGAATCCCACATAGACATTGTCACATTCACCTTTTTCATATTCTCAATAATATTGAAAGGTGGAATGGCACTTACCTTCTGATGTGGCCTTGCGGTGGCAATATCAGCCTGTAAATGAGGCTCCTCTCTGGTACTTGCTTGAGCATTCCTTTGCAACAAATGGGGGAACTGGGATGTAGATAGATCAGCAGGTCTTTTTTCTTTATTTGTTGCTTGATCCATTTCATAACTCCTTTTAGCTCTCGTGTTCGCTGTAATTGGAGTGTCATCCCTGTTCATGCCACAAAACTCAATTTCCTACCAATTTATGAAGGCAATATCATGTTGAGGCTGCTCTACCTACTGCACAGTCCCCTCATGAGATGTGCCTGGCTGCGAAACTGCAACATTCTGCACTGTCAGAGCCTGATTTATGGTCCTGTTTGGGCATGCCGCCTGACTGTGCGGCTGATTACTTGGAGAGCACCATTCATACTTGGATGCTAGGTTGTTCTGAACAGGGATGATGTCACTAACCGCATTGGCAGGCACAGGATTGTAAGGCTAGAAAGGCCTCTGGTTCATGTTCTACCTAGCCCTCTGGTAATTGTTCTAGTAGGGTGGCCTATTAGCTTGGTACGGTTGGTTCTATCCCTAATAAGGCTAGCTTTGCCCTTGGCTATGTGGCTGATAAGGCTATCTATTTTGGAACTATTGCTTTTTTATATTAGTCAGCTCATTACCAAAAGATTGCAACAATCCTTTGATCTCTTGCAACTCGAAAGACTAATTTTGAGCAGTGCTTTCTGACCTATTTGGTTGTACAGTAGTTGCTAGTAATGCTGGTGTGGCAGGTATAACAGCTATGGGAGCTACATATGTTGGGAATGTCAGTTGAATAGCGGGGAAAATTGGCAAAGGAGGCCTAGGGGCAATCTTACCAGCCTGAATGAGACTGTTTTCAGCTCTTATGGCTATGGTATAAGCCCGTGGTAAGGAAAATCCCCCCATGGATTGAATCATGATAGAGATGTCACTATTCAAAGCTCTCAAAAAATATAGGAATGCATGGTCAGCTGTAGGCCTTACCGTTGGTGGGATTCTCTCCCACGTCTTTTGGAAACAGTGGTTAAAGTCTGACATTACTTCGTGAGGGGCTCTTTTGATTGTAGACAGCTGCTCCACCAGTGATAGATGGTCCAATTTGTCCTCGAAGAAGCTACACAGTTCTTCCCCCAGTCGGTCCCATGAATCTATGGAATTTACTAGCAGACTTCTAAACCACTGCAAAGCTTTCCCCTTTAGGGAAGCTGCTAACAGCTTAATTGCTACATTTTCCTGTCACATGATGGATAGCACACAGGTTTGCAATGTCCTTGATATGCTCAGCTGGAGTGGTTTGATCTTCACCATGAAAGAACAGTAAACTCTTCAGGGCAGCAAGAGGGATATCATCATGCTGAACTAGATTCACTAGGTGTGCCAGAAACTGTTATCACCCAGATTTGCACCCTTTGCTACGCTTGTGAAACTTCAACAATCCGGGGTAACATGGGAATGATCTTGAAGTGTGGGACCTTGCAATTTGAGATCAAACCTTTAGAGAAGGCTGGTTCCTCTCTCCAAGCCTATTACTTAGAGCAGTGCAACTAAACCTAGTGCTAATATTTTGTAGGGGAAAAGAGTTAGAAAGAAACTGAAAGAAAAAGGGGGTGATACACCAGATTTAGTGAGTGATGGTGGTCATGGTGTGGACACAACAATGATTCTTTTAATACTAAGGGAGATTCACATAGACATATGACTGATTGAGGCTTTGGTATGAAAATTAAACCTGTAGAGGGGCCGTCTTACCCACAGAATAGATTACAACTTCAATTAAAACACAGAAATGCAGACACAAGAGAGGCGAGAAGTCAGCATATATTAATCATGAAGATCCAAAGACCATTACAATGCAAAATGTTTAGAAATAGAAGGGATATGTCTACAGGAAATTCCATAGCATAACAGCCCCAATAAAAACCATCCCCCTCAATAAGAGAGCTCATATTACATTTATAGGCTAGACTCCTACTAGAAAAGCATGGAGTCACTGATTCACAGAGCCCAGGCCATAAATGCTAGAACCACGGGCGCATGGTAGAGGTATGGCGAAGGGATAGGGACCATGCCTTGACAAGATGAAAGACAATAGAAAATGGCTGCCAAGATGTGAGATAGGACAGGGCGCGGAGAAAAATCCCCAAGATTACCATCCAATCACACAGAAATTGGTCCTACAAGACAAAGGGCCCATACACCATGAATGCACCTACAGAAACCACCAACCGGAGCCACTGTGGAGAAGAAAAGTTCCCCGCATCTTCAAGATAGCCGTTGAAACGTCTTATCGCTGAAATATGCAAAGCCAGATCTAAAAAATGGAAACTAGAAAATCCCCTCAAAAACCCTACCAGATGAAAGAGGAGACAAAAACATGCACTTTTGTCTCTTACAGTATGTCAAAATTCATCAGGACGGAGGAGATATAGGCGGTCAAAGCTTTGATCAACTGCCTATAGATATCACTTTGCATCTATGTATATATCGGCCTCTGAAAATACCTCTGAGTCTACATTTGCATGTACAAAATGCTTTGCATGTATTTTTATTTTTGGCGCCTAAAAGGTCTCTGCAGTCGCTTTTAGAATATGCATTTGAAATTACTTTTTAAATCGTCTTTGTATGTGTAAGAGCCTGTTGGAACTAGAAATTATCAGTCAATTTTTTTAAAAAAATGCTTACTAGTTGAGCTTTATTCAGGCGGCATTGGCATTGAGAATTGTGTAATGGCTCCAACATTTAGCATGCGAATAGTTTGCATGGACTATTACATGTCCTCTCCCATTCCAGAAGTGGATGTCTGCTACAACCCATTTCAAGGTGAAGTGGTTGCAGAGGTTCCGGTAACAAGAATATGTGGCTCTACTCCGGCTGGACAGAAGACTTGTCTGCACATCCACCAGGCCTTTCCATGTCTCTATGTTCCATATGATAATGATCTCCTAAAAACCTTGTGTTCGTCTTCTGGCCTCTGCTATTGAGAAAGCTAGGAAGCTCAATGGTATTGGTGCAAAAAGGGCAGCATGTTCATAACTGCAGTCTTGTGCGTGCCAAGAAATTTTATGGTCATTACTCATATGATCAGTTATTTATAAAAATCATTTTATACTATCCAGAGGATGTAAATCGTGTAGCTGCATTGCTTCTGGGTGGTGGGATACTAAATCATGTGTTCCAGCCTCATGAATCACATATAACTTATCTTCTTCAATTCTTGATTGATCACAATTTATATGGAATGGGTCAGATACATTTATCCAAAGTGAAATTTTGCTATCCTTTGCCAGATGGTATTCCAAAAAGTTCTAGCCTGTTTGGGGATGTTGCTTTACAGGTCAGAGTTGGCAGGCAGTCTATTGATGATGATTTAGTTGCATTAGAATCTAAGCAGACCTTTTATCAAACTGAAGATGAACCTGTTACACCTAGTCCACTTGAATATACTAAATCATCTGTAAAGGATTGTATTGGCAATTCGGCTAGTGAGGACAACATAAAATCACCAGAAAAACTGGAGTATACACAACAATTAAAACTAAAACAAGGTTGGATCTGATATATATATACACACAAGATATATTACACACATACACATATATGAAATAAGGCTGCAATAGAGCCCCCGGTCACATGAACACAGATTTCACCGAGGGCCCTTCGCCGGCCATAGCGAGATGGACAAGCAGTGTTTCTCAAAGATTTCAGTATTATCTTGACAAATCGACTCCTTATTACACTGGTAGATGGCTGGGGTTGCTTCTTTTGGCAGCCATTTATGTCCTGAGGGAGTATTCCTTGCAGGTGTTTTATATTGTATCATATGGCCTGGGGATTTATATCTTGAATTTATTGATAGGGTTTCTGTTGCCGCAGGCCAATCCCGAGATGGAGGGCCCCGCTCTCCCTACCAAGGGCTCTGATGAGTTCAAGCCTTTCATTCGACACCTCCCCGAGTTTAAATTCTGGTACTCTATTACAAAGGCATTTGTTATTGCTTTTGCAATGACATTCTTCTCAATATTTGATGTCCCAGCTTTTTGGCCAATATTATTATTCTACTGGATTGTATGTTTTGTATTAATGATGAAGCGACAGATACTGCACATGATGAAGTACAAATGTGTACCATTCTCAGAAGGCAAGTAGCGATACACGGGCAAGAAACCAACAAGAGAGAAGCCCAGAGGTTCGAACATTATGTTGGGTGTGATTGATAAACTTGGACTAAGAAGTCAGATGGAGAAACGAAAGGTTGCGAGTGAGGATCAGGTGGGTGTAGGAGCCTATGATTCAACCAACTGGAAGAAAGTCGCAAAGGGAGCTGCTGTGTAAAAGTTATGCAAAAGTATTGATGGCAAGCCTAATGCCATAGAATTGTTGGACGAGTTACAATATGCATTAGCAGACATTATATATGGTTCCATAACAAAAGCCAAATCTATGTTAGTAACGAACTCCAGACAATGGGCGAAAGAATCCGATGAAAACAAGATAGGGAGGGCGCTTTACACAGCAGGGAAGGCAAAGGCATTGGTGAAAAGGATGAAACGCTCAGAGAAAGCTGAGAAAGAGAAAGATAAAGGTGGGCAAGAGAAAGCTGAGACCGAGAAACGTGATGCCAGTTGCATGCAAATGGTCCCTTCATTCTCAGAGAACCGTGAGACCCATTCGCCTGACACCCGTAGCCTAGAAGTTGTCACTTCAAAAAAGTTGAGCATGGGGACAGGGAAGCTTTCCTTACTTCTTTTCTCTACTAGGATTTTGACCCTCTGCAATTGGTTTAGTGTCGATTTTCCCCGAGTATTTATAGATGCATAATGTTTTACAAATGCAGAAATGTGTGCAGTTAGGAGCAATAGGTCACATGTTTTGTTGGAATCAATTATGTATGTCTAGTTAGGCATAGTTATATTTTACTACTTCCACCTCAAAAAATTTAAAAAAAAAATGTGTGATTGGCTTCTAGTATAAGACTATAAAAAAAAAACGTGTGGTTGTGTCCACACCATTCTATGGGTTATGGATGATGTTGGATGCGATGTAATGAATATAAAGATGGAGTTTAGAAAGTGTTGAAAGTGACAACAGATTGTGTGAATAAAATTTTGCCTCTATCTCCGTTAATAGCAAACTTCAGTTGTAAGCATGTTGGTGTCTCGTTTCTTTCGTGTTTATACCCAGTGGCGCTGGCCAAATCCAGTAATGCTTTGTTCAATAGAAGAAGAGGAGTTGGGGTTTCCAGTTTGGGATCCGCGGAAAGGAAACCAGTCCTCCAGTAGAACCTGCAACTTATGCAGTCATTGTTATAGTGGGCAAAATTTACTAGCTTCCAAGCAACAACTACTTACTATAATTACCTTTTGTGCATTACAGAAGGTCTTAGAAGGTTGTAACTCTCTGGTGCAAGGAACTTTAAAAGACCTTGGAGTTTCATTGACGAATGAACATCCTTGTTCTAGAAAATATTCAACCGACTTCATTTGCAAGGAACTGTCAAAGAAAAACCTAGACCTACATGGAGTTCAAAGACAAGCAGAAAGATCTATGGTGGCAGATTCTTTTCATGTGAAGGATCAGACAAATGAAGGTTGTGTGTCAAGATTTGGAAAATATCAAAATGCCTTGGATGAGTTAGAGCCCTTAGTAAATCTTGGAATGGTCTCTACAACTCAAAATGGACTAAAACCAGAAACTGTGCAGAAGCCAGTTTTAAGACAACTGCACTTGCCTCCTCCACGGTATCTACAATGCCAAAAGAAATAGTGGAAGTTGCAAAAATCATATATAGAATACACGATGAGCCTCAGAATCAAGATTATAACCATGTCAAAAAGATTTCAGGTTGAGCATTGATGTAAAGAAGGAGGTGGAGAAAAAACTTAAACAACATGCCGGGAACAATCTTCAGACTCTGATAATTTTAAGCCTCTAAGAAATCACGCATTTGCAACAACAGAAAACATGACAGAAGAATAGTTCTGGTGACATACGAGATTCAAGATAAATTTGCAAAATTAAATTCAGTTTTGGCCACAAAAATTTTATTCAGTATTAAGCACAAAGGTAAAATTCAGATTCGTTAAAAAGTTATAAATTACAAATAGATAATCCAAATCATAATATTCCAACCATCATGTTTAATTTTATTTACATATGTTCGGAGGTGAAACATCTTTTGGAAAATTTAACCAGGAAAGATTTTTAATATTTTCATCCTAAAAGAGGAATTGATTGAATAGGTGATTATTTTACCTAGAAAATATTTTTGGAAGAACAATTGGTAAATATTTTCACGGAGGAGCTATAATTGTTTTCACTCGAGTAAATTTTGCCCAACTTAAGTGAAAATATATGATGGTAAATATAAAGAAATGAAGAAAAACTAATAAGGAATGAAATTAAATATTTTAGGTTAATTTAAATATTTAATTGGACAAAGGCGAGTATTTTATTTTACGGAGAATAAAGAGTTATACCAAAGAACTGAGCAGCAAAGAGAATATTTTGTGATTGGTAAAAGATTTATGTTAAAATTAATCAAACCTAAAGTCACGACAAAAGATTTGATTAAATTATTAAGAGCCTTAAGAGGAAATATCAACGCAAACTATTATTAATATTTGGGTATATGTCACGGAGATGAAAACCCTAAATATAAATATACGTGAGAAAATATACGGAATCAAGGAAACATTATCGCACGCCACAGGTCCTAAGGTTCACTTCAATAGAAATACTATATTATACTATTTATTTGACGAATAATTTGTTTCCTTTGCAGGATTAGGGTTGCTTTGAATGCAATGAAGTGGCTCTCGACTAGCGGTTAAATGCTCTCAACGGGGAAGATTATATATTTTATTCCAACTTCCGAGGATTGTTAAGTCTTTCAAATCATGTTATTTAATTTATGTAAATCAATAAAGTCGGTTCTTATGGTTGGTTCAACCAATTATCAACCGTCATGAATGTTGTAACGGGTCTGAGGCTTGTTGCATCTCTATAAATAGAGATCCCAGGACCTGGAGAAAGGAGTTATTATTAGGTTAGAAATAGGGATTTTCACAAAAAGACAATTGAAATACTTTAGGATTAAATTAGGTTAGATTTTATTCAATCTGATGCAAATTTTATCCTTCTGTGCAATGTCGTTCTGAGAAAGATTATGGTGCGTGATATGTTTTGAGGCAGCATTGTTGAGGATTCAAATTCGAAATACACTGTGACGGTATCATCTGTTTGTTGTTTTTCATTCAATCAATTTAATTATCTCCATGTCATTCATTTTCTGATTATTCAATTCGAATGTGTTAAGGATATGTTCAAATTGTCTGATTACAGTTGCTAATTCAGTATATTTGATTTGATTGGTTTCTCAAGTAGAATTAAATCCTTTCTCATCAATTATAGTAATCTTAGAATGTTGAATGGATTATTAAGTACGATTAATTGATTAGGGTTATTAATTTGTCTCCAGAGTTGATCTAATTTATTAATTTGCAAATTTAAATTGGTTCTTTCTGGAAAGATTAAAATCCTTTTTAAATATTTTGCATTTAATTCAATTATGTCCTTTGGATTATTAAGAATGAGTTAATAATTTCTTCCTTGCACGTTTGTACAAGTTGCAAACTATTGTATGTGCCAATCAGATCGGGTTATTACCTGATACAAGTTATTTGTTTTTGATATCCTGACTCCGTTGCCCAAACAGACAAAGCACCAGTCTAATTATTGATTTATTTTACATTTAAAATCTTTTGCTCTGTCGTAGATTCATTTCATGTTATTTGTTATTTCTGTTAAAATTTAGATTAAATCATTTACTTTTCCTTAGAAATAGTTTACAGTATTTCATCTGATTTACAAGTATGCCAGTGTAATCAGATAAACTAGCAGCAAACCAACATCGATTTAATCATACAACCTGCTTTGAAAATCAAGGGTTCACCCGCCAAGGTTGTAGCAGGACCTAAAGCGCAGGGAGAAGTTGATCGTTAAGGTCAAACTCCAGTCATTGGCTCAAAAATGTTGTAGATTTGACCATAGGGCTTGGCATCCCCTTAGAATCCACAACCTGCATTTTTGAGACCCAACAGAGCCCTTGTATATGCATCCGCCACTGCCACGTGGCACCTCCTGGTTCACCGCCAAGCTGAAATTGGGACCTATCGCTGAAGAACTACATCCTGTGTGGCCAAAAACTCCCTTGCATATTGGCCTTTGCATGTCAGCTTGTATATGCAAAGATACAAGCGAAACATACAAACTAAAAACTAGCACATACAATCATGCACTTTACCCCTTTGTAATTGCGACTTTTATATGCATACAATCACCCTTGTATGTGTAGGTCCCACCAGTTGAATATCCTTTGTATCTACCAACATACAAGTCATGGACCCCAAACTGACCATTAATTGTATTTGACTGCCCCATCGGGTCTGGCTTGTATCACCCCTCCTTGTATATGTCTTTGTATATGCAAATATACAAAAACGTATATACATACAAGGTAAACTTGATGCCTGAATATGCTGAATTTGACCCTCGGTTCAAGTCCACCTTACATACAACCATTGTATCTCCACTTGTATATCGCAATATACAACTACACAATATACAACCCAGATTTCAAACTTTTTATAAAGCTTTATGAAAAAAGCCTTTGGGTTCAGCTTGTATATTCTACTTGTATATTGGCCTTGTATGTGTGAACATACAACCTGATATACATTCCACTGTAGTGCTCTCACTTGTATGTAGACACATGCAATCCTCATTGTATATGCGCTGGCCCCACCGCTTGCACATTCGGCCATATACAAACGCCTTTGTATGTGCGGCCTTTGTACATCGACTTGTATATCGCAATATACAAGTAGAACATACAAACCCCAACATGCAAGCGGGAATCTTTGATGAATATTCCTACAATGTATAACTTGAAAATGCATATTTTTCCTTGTATGCTGTAGATATACAAATGCCTTTGTATATTGTGGACCCCACTGCTTGTATCTCAGCCTTTGCATGTAATCCTTTGCATCTTTGACTTGCATGATCCTTGCCTTGTACATCGACGAATGTACATTCCACTGTAGCACATGTATGTCCACCGGCCTTGTATGCTTTCATTGTATATAGCCGTTTGTATGTGCGAACATACAACCCGATATACATTCCTTTGATATGCAAGCACAGAATATTCTGGGGAATTTGCATAAGATTCCCCAAATGTATATACAAACTTGATATGCATTTTGGGTGCATACAACAATCTTTTCCACCTTTTGAAAGCTGATTGAGATTTTTGGCTAGCTAGTGTACATTCTGCCTTGTATTTTGCTTTGCATATTCCTTGTATGTACAAAGGCGAATGTATATGCAAATGTACATTCAAAAATATATACAAATACAAGCTATAAAAAGAGAAAATCCCAGCGATAGAAAATAGTTGAAGCTAAAAGATTTCTGGGTTTTTCTGGGTTTTTTGCAAGGATTCTCCAAGAAAGATCTTGGGATTTTTGGAAAAGCAGAGCATGAGATCTTGAAGAATTTACACCTTGCATAATCATTTCTAAAGGATTTTCAAGAAAATTACTAGGTTAACTATTTAACTCTGGGCAGAGGGAAATAGGATAACAAAAGTGTTAGCCAAATTGGCACAAACTTCATAAGCATCTTTGAAATCTATATCCTCCTTGTATAACTCCTTCAAATAATCTATCCCCATGCTTTCCATCTGTACTTCATGTATGACAAGCATCCTTCTACTTAAAGCATCAGCTAGTTTGTTGGCAACACCCTTTTTGTGCTTAACAGTGAAGGTATAGGCCTGCAATTGTTCCATCCACTTAACATGCCTATGATTCAACTTTTCTTGACTATTTAGAAAGATAAGAGCATGGTAATCAATAAAAGCAATGAATTCTTTGGGTAGCAAATAGTGTGTCCACTTTTTGAGAGCTTGCACCATTGCATAAAGCTCTAGGTCATAGGTAGAGTACCTTTGTTTAGCCTCATTCAACTTCTCTGGAAAAAAGGCCACTCGATGTCCATCCTGACTAAGAACAACACCTATTGCTTACTGACTTGCACCACATTCCACTACAAAAACTTTGTCAAAATCAGGGAGCACCAATGTAGGTAATTCAACCACTTTCTTCTTTAATAATTCAAAGCTATCTTCTGCTGGCTTTGTCCATTGAAATTTGCACTTTATTCCACCCTATGGTGTTAAGAATAGGAACACTTATGTGATTGAATCCTCTAATGAACTTCCTATAAAAATTTTCCAAGCCATGGAAGCTTCTAACATCTGCCACTGTCTTAGGAGTAGGCTAATTGAGAATGGCCTCAACCTTTGTGGGGTCCATCTTCAAACAACCATTGGAAATCACAAAACCTAGGTACACAAGTTTAGTTTTCATGAACTCACACTTATCCAAGTTGATCATCAACTTATTCTCATGTAACTTCTGCATCACTTGTACAATATGCTTCACATGTTCTTCTTTTGTCCTGTTGAAAACAAGTGTGTCATCAAGATAAACAATTACAAATTTGCCAATGAATTTAACAAGTACCTCATTCATCAAATGCATGAATTTTCTTGGGGCATTGCTATGGCTGAATGGCAAGGCAAGCCACTCATAGAGACCTTCATTTGTCTTAAAGGCAGTATTCCATTCATCTCCCTACCTAATTCTTATTGTGATCTTATTTATGGCCCTTGAATCCGTACATAGTATCCACTTCCCATCTTTTTTTGGAGCAAGTGCACTAGGGACTGCACATGGACTAAGACTCTTTCTAATCAGTCCTTTCTCTAACAGTTCTTGAATTTGTCTACTCACCTCTTCATTTTGTTGTGGTGTCAATTTATAGGCAGCCTTATTGGGCAATGTGGCACCTGGGATCAAGTCAATTTGATGACTTATATCTCTCATGGGCGGTAAGGAGTTAGGAGTATCCTCTACCACAAGATCTTGGTACTTATCCAACAATTGCTGCACTTCTAGTGGAATCTCTTTCTGCTTTTTGTCTTGCTAACCTGATTCATCTTTAGGCTTCATTACCAAGGCATACCCTTGGGTATCCTTCTCCTTCATGAGGTGTAAGAACTCTTTGCCACTAACCATCATGACATTGGTGTCATTACTCTTCTCTCCAATCTGCTCTTGCATAGGATCCATCCTAAACTTCCTTCCATTCTTGGTGATGAGGTATGTGTTCTTCTCACCATCATGTTGTACCTTCACATCATACTGCCATGGACGTCCAAGAAGATGGTGACAAGCATCCATAGGAATAATCTCACATAGTACCTTGTCCTTATAATCACCTATCTCAAACTCAACCCATGTTGGTTCTTCTACCATGTAATTTTAATTCTTATTCAATCAAGAGATCTTATGAGGACTAACATGGGGCAGTCTTTTCAACTTACACTTCTCTACCATTTTAGTAGACACTGCATTCTTAGTAGAACCTTAATCAACAATGATTTTACAAATCTTACCATATGCTATACCTTGGGTTCTGAAGAGAGTCTTCCTTTGTGGGGGCTCTTGTTTCAACGACATCTTCATCAAGGTCCTCTTGATCATCATGTTCTCTCCTTCAAGGACTGGTGCAACACTACCAATGGGTGAATTCACACTTTGGCAATCCTCATCTTTCAACAACTAATTCCTTCTTCCACCATCATGGGAACTAGTTGCCTTCTCAGGGCATTTGCTCATGGTATGGCCTACTTGATTGCAACCATAGCATCTACCAGTGAAAACTCTAAATCCCCTACCTACACCACCACTTCTACCTCTACCATTTGGTCTTCTCCAACCTCTAAAACAACCACCTGTATGATCTGCATCAGAATGAGACTCTTGTTGACTTGGGTTTTCATTTCTACTTGACTGTCCTCTACCAAAACTACCTCTTCTCCTATTATTTCTGCCACCTCTTCCTCTGGTGTTTTGATCACTCTTTCTTTTCAACTTCTCCTCTACCCTAGAGGCTAATTGAAAACACTCATCCACTATTTTAGGGACCACCATACTGAATTCATCTTGTATGTTATACCTCAAGCCGTCGAGATATCTGGCTACCATCTCTTTCTCCTCCTCCTTGTGATTGGCTCTTATGCTCAATCTATGAAATTCATCAGTATATGTAGCCACATCCATATCCTTTTGTCTGAGATGATTAAACTTCCCAATGGTCTGCAACTCATAATCATATGGCATGAACTTGTCTCTTAGCATGGCCACCATTCTACTCCATTTGGTGATAGGGTTCTTTCCAACTTTCTCTCTTTCACCTTGCATATAGTTCCACCAAACTAGGGCAGAACCTCTCAATCTTGTCTTAGCAAACTTGACTTTCTTGCTGTCACTATACTCCTTGAAGTCAAAATAGTTGCACATGGCTTCAATCCAATCCATGAGGACATCTCCATATAGTTTCCCATTGAATGTAGGAATATCCATCTTTGGATCGTCACTATCTCCATGAGCACCTTTGAGTGCTTTCAAGAATGCCTTTTGGTCTGCAGACATATCTTGTTCTTGAGGGCTCTCATCTGCCTCTTCTTCTTCTTCTGCATCAGAAGCACTTCCATCCTCTTTACTCTTACCCTTGGGCCTCTCTTCTTTTAACCTTGCTTCAAGCATCTCCTCTACCATCTTCTTGATGGCTTCCTTGCTCATAGACTTGGGAGGCATTGTGCTAGCCTTAGTTTCTATCTCCTTGTTTAACATACACTACTACAATTCAAATATTGGCTCTGATACCAATATGATGCAGAGTGCTCAGTGGAAGCATACAATTGATCAACAAACTTAATCGGTGAGAGGGTGGCTTATGTCTTGGTGATCAACTCTTATCATCCAAACATAACCCGTCGGCCACCTTGCAACTTATCTCTCCAATCTCATGAGTCTCCCCGATGGAGGACTCTATGTTTCGCACCTATCGGTAAGACTTTATTCATCAGCAAACACTTAAGAACCTTGGCTGATATACTGATTGCACCTTCACCCACAACCATCGGTGTGAATTCCTTCATTGATGAACACTTACAAACTAAGGGCGATGCACTGATGGATCTCCCATTGGAATTACTTATCTCTTGTCACTCTGATATGAACCTTTAGACGATGATTTGAATGTCTCTTCAGCCAGAATAACCACTATCGGCAAAGCCCTAACCAAATCTTCTAAGATGCCATTTCCTCCTGACACTTCGGTGAGACTAGAGCCATTCTTCACCGATGCACCTACTATTAGCCCAACACCGTTGATCGGTGTAACCTCCAAAAGCTTCCTCAAGGGCTATGTTATGCCGATGAGACTTCTGTAACTCTACAACTCGTAGACACTAAACAAATATGTAGAAACAAAACTTAACAGAATGGTAGGGGTCTATAACCTTCTGTAGATGCTTGATCACCCATCAATTTGTCACTCCACTGACCGTTCACACATAACAACACCCTTCTTATCGTTTCAGTGACTAGTCACATAGAGATGCCTAGTCAACTCATGCCCAAACTCCTTGGATCCTTGGGTGTTTGACCAAAACCACAGAAAAACACAAAATTTACACTGTATTCCTCCATCACACTGAAAATGAGAATCTTACTTTCAATGGATAGAGGAATAACAGTCCATTTATTCACCAAACCCTAGTTTCTAGGTTTTCAGATCAGTCTCTGCAAAAAGAACAATTTCTCACTGACTATGATACTTCAAGACACCAAATCACTTCTAAATGAAAGATACTTCAATACATTAACACTTCCAGTCAGTTGCAGACAATCAACTATCCTTACAGGCCGTACAAAATGACTTTCATAGAAAAATACTCAAAAAGAAAAATGTTTCAACACACCCAAAAATCTAGATCTTCATTCATTCCTTCCTATTACATCATACTTCACCTATAGATGGCTTGATACATTAGTTAGCCTCCCTCCCAACCATACAAACTAATTTTGAAATTTAGTTAGCCGTTGGGTTTCTCCTCTCACAAGAAAACTACATGTTTTCATTGTGTTATTACATCAAACTTGACCAAAACATGGTCTACATAGGTCTAGTGACCAAATTGACATAAAGTCCTTATTACAAAGATGATGTGGCTTAAAAAAGCCTTATTGAAAACATAAATAAAACATGACATGCATAGAAATTCAAATGATCCAAGATTGGATCCACCATGGAGAAGGTCCTCCTGCACCAGTATGCCAAAGTAATGGTTGATCTTTTATTCAGAGGTATCTAGTGGATAGAGTTGATGTGTTTGTCATCCATCATACTTTGTTGTTCATGTCCTCATCATGTTCATGTGGAGTTTGGTCTGTGATGTTCATACTTCTAGACTAGGAAAGTAAGAAAGTTCAAATTATCTCTGACTGTCTTGAGCCTAGGTTGTTTATCATAATCATCTAGGGTATATTCCTAATGATCTTCATTTGTGAATCCTAAGGTATAATGTTTTTTTAAACTTTGTCTATGTATTGTCTCTATCCTGTCTCACAAAGAACTTAAGGTTTTAATTCCTAAATACCTATTGTCCAAAATATTTTTTTATAGACCCTAAATCTTCCTAAAACCTTGTTCCTAAAATATTATATCTTAAGGTTTAATCCCTAAAGTGAAGACCCTTTGGAGCCTGTCATATCTTTTTGCACTTTTCTTATATTTTAACATTGACCTTCGATAGCAAGTTGTGGGCCACTTAAGTGGCAACTTAAGGGGGTCACCATCATGGGGCAATACCAAAATATAAATCGATGGCTCCAATTCAAATGTTCGGTGAGTGTGATTAATAAAATCTATGGCCATCATTTAAATTTCAATACCCCTTCTATGTATCCCCTTTTTGATGGCTATTTGAGTGTCACCTCTATGTGACAATCTAGAATCTAGGCTTAAATTTGACAGTCAACCTTGCCTGTCAAGAAATTTTTTTATGTCAGTTATCTATTCAATGCTACCTTTAAAATACTACAACATACTTTAGTATAAATATATTATATAAAAACCAAATATATGTATAAGTATAATCCTATAAAAATTTTGACAGTTTGTCCAAAATCTATCCTTTCATATGATACAGTCCTTTTAAAATTTTGATTGTATTTTATAGCAAAAATGCCTAAATACAACTATACAACTATCAAATTTAAGCCCTGCCTAGAATAGTGTTTTTTAAAGCTATTTTTAGCCATTTAAAAGGTAGTTACTTTTGGAGATTTAAATATTTATTTTTAAGGAGATTATTTCTAATTTTAAACTCCACTAGTGGGCCTCTCGAAGTATTAAAGACCACAAAGGAGGAGTTTTCTTGTTTTTTCAAAAATGGATAGAGTGGTGATTAGAGGTTTTTATGATTTTATTTTTCCTCATGTAGATGAGTGAGTGGCTTTGAAGATGGAAGATAACAGGGCTTAATGTATTGTTTTTTATTGAAGATTTTTAATGCAAGTAATGAAAGCCTTTATGTTTTTTATTCTTGAAATGGGTGGAGATGTATGTAGAGAAGAGGAAAATGAAAAGACTTTTATTTTTAATGACATTGTAGGTTCATTATGAATTTGATTTTAGGACTGATATATGCAGCATTGAAGACATTTTTTAGTGATGTTTTTGAAGAGAAAATGTAGGTAAATGAGGTGATTAAAAAGATGAATATTTTGTCTGAGAATTGAGAGATGTATGAGATGTTTTTGTAGGGGTGAATCAAGCACAGGATGAAGACATTATGCAGCAAATTTCTAGAGTGAATCATATCGAGTATGAAGACAATATGTAGCTGATTGTGCAGAGATACTAAGAAGAAAATGTAGATTGAGTTGAGTGTGATTGAAAGGGGATATGCAACTTTAGTGATTTGTATTGAAACATAGAAACCCTATGTACTCTTTGTTTTATTTTGAGATTGTACATTTTTCTAGTGAGGCAATTGTATTTGCTAGTGAGGCATGTTGTGTAGCTAGTGAAGCTTTGCCAGTGAGGCACAAAAAGTAGCCAATGAGGCTCTGTGATCAGTTAGATTTTTATTAATCCAGTGAGGCAATTTTTCCCGAGTGGTATTTTATCCCTATGAGGGTTTTCCACTCATAAATCATGTGTTATGTGTTGCCTTGATTGTGTATCAATTTGCATTTGATAAGTCTTTGTGGTTCAAGTTTCTTGTACTGGTTGATATTACTATGATTCTCTCATCATTCAAAGTCTAATTGTTTGAAGTATCTTGATTCTTTCTATTATGTCAATTTAAAGTTGTAAAAAGTTTGAAAGATTATAGACCACTAATTCACCCCCCCTCTGAGTGGTCCTCTAGTCCAACAAGTGGTATCAAAGCCAAGTTCCTTGGTCAAAGTTTAATCAACTTAGGAGATCTTGATAGTGGAGTACTATGGGAAAGTGTAGAAGAAATAATGATAGGAGAAATACTAAGCCACATACTAATCAAAAGGTACTGTCTATACCAAACTCAAATGGTGATCTAGAATCAGTTGATAGAATTGTCTCACAAGTTGAGTCAAGTATAAAATTAGAGGAAGATTTTTCTAGGGTTCCTTTCGTTGATGGTTTAGATTTCTCTATTTGGTATATTAGAATGCAAGCCTATCTATCTTCTTTAGGGTATGGTGTGTGGATGTCAGTTGAGAATGGGTATTTTATTTCCTCTCAATCACCTAATACTACAAGTAACAAAGAAGATTATGAATGCAATCATATAGCAAAGAAGGCTATTCCATCTAGATTATCTTATGAAGTTATGCGCTGTGAAACAACTTAGGATGTGTAGAAGGAGTTGATTAGAATCCATCAAATTGATGCGCTTGAAGGAGAGGACAACTTGGTGTCTGAGAAAAGTGACAAAGAAGGAGACCTCTTTGTGGGTGAAGATGACTATGAACAAGAGTATGATGAACATGAGTGTGAGGTTGATTTAGAAGGCAAACTCTTGTGTGTTCTGGATACAATCAAGCAACTCAAAAAAGAGAACCAGAAATTAAAAGACCAATTTCAACAACAAAAAGATTCCAAAAACAAGGTATGTTTAGATTTTGCAAAATTTTCTTTAGAACTTGAAGAGGCAAGAAATCCGATTCTGGACTTAAAGAGTCAAGTTGATGAATCTGAGAAATTGATTATTAGCCTAAAGACTAAGATAGAGGAAACCAAAAGAGTAGTTGAGTTTACAAAATCTAATCTTAAAGTCAAAACTAATGAATGCCTAAGATTAGAGTTAGATATAGTTTCTTTGAGAAAGGAATTGGAAGAAGCATCTTCTAAGTTGCACAAGAATCTACAGATTGAAAAGAGTATTGAATGCTTAAATGACTTGTTGGGAAAACAAAACTTTACAAGGACACTACTAGTCTAGGATATGAAGAAGGATAGACTTCTAAACTCAGAGAGACTCCTAGAAAGAAAATTGATCTAAGTCATCATGTTGCTACTCCTGAAGGAAAAAAGAAGTTTGAATTCATTGCTGGAACATCAAAGATGAATGGTAAAAATTCAAAACAAAAACTCAAGCAAACTGTGAAGATTGAAGTTGAGATGAAAACCAAAGATGAGTTTGTCAAAATGCACAACCAAAGGAGAAATCTTAGAAGAACTGCTCTAGCAAGGCAAGCATATATGTACAGGCATAATTAATCATTTTTGGTTATTGTTTTACCTGTAATCATTTTGGACACTAAGCAATTGATTGTAGAAGGAGTCAATTTGCTTCAATAAGGAATGATAATCTTGTGTGTTTCAAGTGCAACAATGTTGATCACTCAAAGAGGAAGTATAGAGTGCATGAAAGGTATGATCATGCATGGAATCACAATAGAAGTGCTCATAGGATGTCAAAAGGAACTTTCATTCATTTAATCTAGATTACAATATAGTATGTTATAAGTGTAACTCTCTTGGTCACAAAGTACATAGTTGTAGAAAAGCATCACCTGGTTTGAAAGGTTGGAAAAGGAAAGAGGTTGAAAAGGTTTGGAAGAAGGAAACTAAATAGAAGAAAGAACTTGTGAAAGTTTGGAGACTAAAACAAAGCAAAGAGAAGATAGATTCTAAACCTATGCATATTGCACAAGACACTTCACCAGTTGCATGAAATACAACATGAGGTCAGGGGGAGCTAGCCAATGTCCTAACTTTTACCCCCAAGGAGTTTTAGGAGGTTTGTTGATGTATGTTTGACATAGATACTTCATACTTGATTGGTTTGGTGTAAGAGATCTCAAAGGAAAAGTGCCAATCTTGTTCTTGCAAATACAGTCTTCTTTGTCTTCTTACATAAGCACAGTGGATTACTTTGCACATAGTGGAGTTGGATTCTGATATTGCATGAACATAATGGTATTTAACAGTAGTATTTGACAATGGTTGTTAACAATGGTGTTTGTGTTGAGACAGTGATATTTTGTAATAGTGACAACTGAACCATGATAGTGATATGCATGCAACCTTCTTGATAGTAGTATTCCTATGTCATTTTATGTTTTTGATGCAATAATTGTTCCATGGTGTAAAAATGGTTGATACTTTGACATGGTACAAGGTTGAGAATGAACTATGTTGTCATTGGTGTTCATGATTTATGTATCACAAGATGAATTGCTTCAGTGCTACTTTAGAATAGTCATTCTAGTGTTGGACAATAAGGTGACTGAAGGACAATGATATGGTGTTTACATGGTGTCATAGTTTGCAGAGTATACAGATGCTACAAGATGATGGTGTACAATCAAAGACATATTACGCATTTATATGCATCCTAGATAGTGTATTAAGAAAATATACAAAGACACTGTGATATAAGGATCTTTTCATCATCTTTCAAAAGAATAGTCATAAACTAAGAAAGAACAATCATGAACTATGATAAGAGGAGTTATGAATGGTCAAAACAATGATAACTACCTCATGAACAGTCCTTCATGTTCTATCTATTGTCATGAGGCCTGAAAAGGTTATAGTTAGCAAAGAACTTTCACAAGGAAATGGAGTTGGCAGGTGTATAATCAGATTCTGCAATCTATATCAGCATTCTTGGAGATTTGATACAGTGAATAGAAAAAGGAGACTATTATCAAATTTAGAGTTGCAAATACCATGGTAGACATGTATACAAAATGAAGAAGATTAGACAAGATTGACAGATTCTTGCTCAAAGCATTTGTCGCAAACATGAAGTATAACTGTGATATTCTCAATTTGATTAGTGGTTGTTGATAGTGTTCAGCATAGCTTAACATGCTGAGCTTGGTCTCTTAATGATGTTCTTGTTTGGTCTTCACTCTTTCATCCACTAATACTTCATATGATCTTGGTGTCACAAACTTCTTGGTGATACCTCTACAGTGTTGCAATGTTGGCAGAACTTGAATGGTGAAATGGAGATTGTAGATGTTTCATAAAGTTGCTATCTTTGTTTAGGTCTATTGGATTGATGATCATAAAATCTCTCAAGTATGGGCATGTAGGCTATAAGTGTAGAGAAGAGACATGTGTCAGTCAAGTGATGATCTTCATAGTGAGGAAATTGATTCACATTGATATCAAAGGGTATGACATTCAAAATAGTGGAAAATGCAGTTACAAAGTGCAAAATCAATCTCTACAATCAAAGTTAGCATTAAAAAAAAAGCATTGGAATAGGGTATGTCATCCATTTAATTATTTGTCTAAAGTATGTAATAATAAAGGACAGTAATTAAATTAAAGAATAGAGGACAGTAATTTTATAAGATGACATTGATGTGCTTGAAGAAGAGTGTTATTGTTTCTGGACTATTTGTGATTTGCATGATAGTGATCTACATGATGATTTCTGTCATAGTTGACATGGATATTGGAAAAATGGTCTTGACAGTGGATATTTGTAGCAGTTTATATTAGGTGTGTTGGCATGATATGCTGCTCCATGACAATATCAGATAGAGTTAAGTGGACTGCAAAATTGAAAAGTTGCAAAAGGTGTATTGTTACAATTGATTTAAAGGATACATGTCAGAATGAAGATAAGCTTGTTCATCAGACAATAGGGCATTTTTTAACTTTAGAGGAAGCTAGCATCAGAGGTGGAGAATGTGAAAGTGGAAGAACATATGAAGTTTGCAGTTGTGGCTGAAGAATGTAAGAAGTAGTAAGTGACATGAACTATGCAAATGAACTTAAACATACTAAAAAGTTGGATATAATAGAAATTTCAGATACACCTAATGATTCTTCTTGTACATGTCTTCATGGGGAGCTCATTTTCTGCCCTTTTCCAGTGATGTCAGAGGGGAGAATGAAGTGGAGTTAGTTGTTGTGTTGCCATCAATGCCAAAGGAGGAGATTGTTGGCATGACTGGCATATTGTGTTGCCATTGATGTCAATTTCTTCTTGGATCAGGTGTTTACATAGGATCTTGTGTTTGTCCTTGATTGGAATTTACCATCAAGAGGATGTCACTTCATGATATGATGTTCATGATATAGTGTTCATGAATCAGGAGTTATGTAGGAGGTTTGTGAAGGCTTGTATCATTGGTGATGAAGACACACATAAATTGTTTATTTATAAAGTTGTGTTGTTGCTTTCATTGGGATGTCATTGTTCTTGTATATGAAACATGATTTCTACATGCTCTCAGTCAGATTGGTATGCCAAAATAATGGTTGATCTTTCATTCAGAGGTATCTAGTGGACATAGTTGATGTGTTTAGCATACATCATACTTTGTTGTTCATGTCCTCATCATGTTCATGTGGAGTTTGGTCTGTGATGTTCATACTTCTAGACTAGAACAGTAAGAAAGTTCAAATTATCTCTAAGTGTCTTGAGCCTAAGTTGTTTGTCATAATCATCTAGGGTATATTCCTAACAATCCTAAGGTATAATGTTTTTTTAAACCTTGTCTATGTATTGTCTTTGTCCTGTCTCACAGAGAACTTAAAGGTTTTGATTTCAAAATCCATACTGTCCAAAATATTCTTTTATAGACCCTAAATCTTCCTAAAACCTTGTTCCTAAAATATTATATCTTAAGGTTTAATCCCTAAAGTGAAGACCCTTTGGAGCCCATCATATCTTTTTGCACTTTTATTATGTTTTAGCATTGACCTTTGATAGCGGGTCATGGGCCACTTAAGTGGCAACTTGAGGGGGTCACCATCATGGGGCAACCGGCTCCCTTGCCTAAAACTATCGACACCGCCAGTCTCCACATGGGCACGAGAAGCCAAAATATAAATCAATGGCTCCAATTCAAATGTTCGGTGGGCGCAATTAATAAAATCTATGTCCATCATTTAAATTTTTATACCCCCACAATGTGTCTCCTCTTTGACGCTATTTGAGTGTCACATATGTATGATAGCTTAGAATAGTGTTTTTTAAGGCTATTTTTAGCCATTTAAAAGGCAGTTGCTTTCAGAGATTTAAAGCTTTTTGTTTTCAGGAGATTATTTCTAATTTTAAGCTTGACTAGTGGGCCTCTTGAAGCATCGAAGACCATAAAGTAGGTGTTTTCTTGGTTTTTCCAAAAATGAACAGAGTGGTGATTAGAGGTTTTTATGATTTTACTTTTCCTCATCCAGATGAGTGAGTGGCTCTGAAGATGGAAGATAACAAGGCTTAATGTATTATTTTTTATTGAAGATTTTTAATGCAAGTGATGAAAGCCTTTTATGGTTTTTACTCTTGAAATGGGTGAAGATGTATGTAGAGAAGTGGAAAATGAAAAGACTTTTATTTTTAATGACATTGCAGGTTCATTATGAATTTGATTTGAGGACTAATATATGCAGCATTGAAGACATTTTTTTTAGTGAGGTTTTTGAAGAGAAAAAGTAGGTGAATCGGGGGATTAAAAAGGTGAATATTTTTTCTAAGAATTGAGAGATGTATGAGATGTTTTTGTAGGGGTGAATCAAGCATAGGATGAAGACATTATGCATCAAATTTGTAGAGTGAATCATGTCTAGTATGAATACAATATGTAGCTGATTGTGTAGAGATATTGAGAAGGAAATGCAGATTGAGTTGAGTGTGATTGCAAGGTGATATGTAAGTTCAGTGATTTGTATTGAAACAGAGAAACCCTCTATACTCTTTGTGTTATTTTGAGATTGTACATTTTTCTAGTGAGGCATGTTGTGTAGATAATGAGGCTTTGCCAGTGAGGCTTTGTAATCAGTGGGATTTTTATTAATCTTGTGAGGTAATTTTTCTTGAGTGGCTTTTTATCCCTATGATGGTTTTCTACTCATAAATCTTGTGTTATGTGTTGTCTTGATTGTGTATCAATTTGCATTTGATAAGTCTTTGTGGTTCAAGTTTCTTGTATTGGTTGATATTACTGTGATTCTCTCATCATTCAAAGTCTAATTGTTTGAAGTATCTCGATTCTTTCTATTATGTCAATCAAGTGGTTTAAAGGTGTAAAATTTTTGAAATATTATATACCACCGATTCACCCACCCCTCTTAGTGGTCCTGTACTCCAACAAATTCAATTGATTCATCTCTTAACATTCTCCATAACCCCTTAGATTCAAGTAGTTGTTTAACTTTGACTTTCTAGTTGTGGTGGTTGTGTGGAGTTAAAAATTCAATTTTAGGATTCATTTGTGAAGAAGACACAAGTAGGCACTTAAATTATGCCTCACAATCCCCCAAATTTGATTAATGCTAAAATATAAGGCCCCCAAAAAAAATTGACAAAATTTGATTACAATTTGAGCAATTAGAAAGCTGATATTAATTGTTTATAGAATATAGTGATGTTTACAAATATGAAAAAAACAACTATCCTAATCTAAAAATTACTTTGGTAATCAAGACCCTTGCATTTTTCTAATAATTTTGAAGAAATTGTGTGAAATTTAGACAATTAAGGATAAGGTTATTCCCCATCAAAGTTTAATACACAAATTGAACTTCAAAGAAAAAAATCAATAATAAATAGAAAATTTTGGAAAAAGCAACTTTGCCACTATAAAGTTGAGGGAACTAGCTTTCCATCAACTATCAATTTGTAAAATTTTGGCTCCTATTTTGTAATATATCACAAAAACAACAAAAACTCCTCTTGTAGAGCAAAAAATAGGCCTAGTGGTAGCCCAGTGGTAGCCTAGTGGAGCCCTAAAATGGCCTAGATCTAGGATGTGCTAGCTACTTGGAGTGGACAAGAGTCCTAAATAGGACTTTAAGACTAGCTTTGGAGAAACCAAAAGTGGATTCTAAACAAAGAATCCAATGAAGCATGGAATAGAGGGTGGTTGACAATAATGAATAGGGAGCCCAAGAGGGATGGCTTGGTGGTGGTGTCCATAGATGGCTTGAGTTGAAATGGAATGCTTGAGTGAGCTAAGAGTTGAGTAGGGCTGAGAGGTTGATTTAGAATGGCCTAGAACTTGAGCAAGAGGGGAATTGGGGTTGAGACAATACTAGAGAAGTGGTTGGATTGGTCAAGTTGGTGCTAAGACTATAGTGGTGAGGCTGAAGAGCGGCCTAAGTAGCCCAAAAAAGGAACACCAAATTAGTTAAGTGGATAACAGATCAATCTAGTAGAGGTGGAGTGCACTATGAAATAGATAATGAATTTGTATGGAATAATTATAGAGCTAAGTCACAAGGGTTGAGTCAACTGAGTAAAGTAGATAGAGCAATTGATTTTTGATCTAGAAAGCCAATGTTGAATGTAAGTAAAAAATGGGCCTTCAGTAACCATGAATAAGCATTGAATCTTCTTGAGGGAAAGATACACCCAATGGGCATATGAGGCCAAGAATGGTTCAAACAAAGAGGCTAAATGAGCTAACAAGAGAGTTGAGTACTTGAAAGTGGCCAAAGAGGTTGACTATGGCTAGAAACAAGCCAAATAGACCCAACTGAACCTAAAAAAATCCTGCAAGAAAAATAATCAACCTAAAAATTTGTAGAGAGCAGTTGAGTTGAGGCCCCCTCTACAAAATAAAAACTCATTTTTTTAACCAAACATTTTCATAAAATTCTGTATAGGTCATATGGTTGTATAATACAAGGGGCGGGAGGCTTAAAAATCTTGCAAAATTTGACTTTTATCGATGTTATTCTTCATTTTGCAATCCTTTTGGACTCAAAAATGCCCTAGTGATAGGGATATGTGTTGGATTCACCAAAAAACAAGAAGAGATGTGTGATTCCTTGCTTTGATACCATGTTGGAGTAGCAAATATGTATACAAAATCAAATAACTCTTCCCCAAATGTGTTGGATTTAGGACAAACAACTGAAAGGGGGGGCGAATTAGTTGTCACCAAAATCTTGTTCCTTATTCACTTAAAACCTTCTTATATTTCAATAGCATATCAATGATTCAATCATGAAATTATAATGCAATAATTCAAGAGAAGAAACAAATTCAACACATATAACACCAAGATTTTAACTTGGAAAACATGATTAAGGGAAAAACCACAGGGTGACTAATCCAAGATTGTATTCTCTATTAAAAGAATAAGAAGAATAAAATGGCACTTGCTAGTTAGGGCTCACTGCCCAAGCACACTACTCACCAAAGGCTCACTTCCTATAGGAGACACACTGTCTATAGAAGAATGTGAGTATTACATACTTAAACTGGAGATTAGCATATTCACTATGCTTGAGTCAATTCCATTTAAGCTCAACACCTCTACTCTACTTTTCGCTCCTCTTCACTACCACCTTCTCATCATGACCACAAGGATACATTTGAATGAATTTGCAACTCTTATTTATACATGACATCAACTTTGGAATGATCATCAAAGTCAGCACAACATACACTTATTTTATTACAGAGCAATTATAAAAGTATAACTTGACTTATTATAAAAACTTCATATGCATCACTACATTGTCAGCCACACATAGCTGGGACTTCAATATTCTTTGAGGAACACACCATGCTTTGCAAAACATCTTCAAGATCATCTGCAACATGTGCAAATCATCTGGTCAGCCAAGACTAGGAACAACACCATCACCCGAACGTAAATCTTCAATGTAGACCGCCAACACAAATTGGACACAATCTAGAGACCCACACAAGCTTGCTTGAATCACTAAGAACATCTGCACCACTTCTACTTACTGTAATCATTCACATCTTCATCCAAAACCTCAAGAACACAATCGCCCATCACTGCCACATTAGAAGGATTTCTTGTGGACCTCCAAACCATGAACCAATTGAGTTGTCAATTCACATTAGCCTCCCAAACATGCCACCAAATCAGTAGAACATGATATTGTATTTTTGGGTCTCATTGGACCTATTTGTGTCACTCTGTCACCTCTAAACAGTTACCAAAACTGGTTTTACTCTCATGGCCATAACTCCTCCACATTTTCATGCAGACCTCTCAAATCTTGACTGGATCATCTTCTAACACATATCTACAAACTCTTTGATGTGTATTCTCTGATCTTCATCTAGCTGGGATCTTCAATTCATAGAGCTTCACTGTCTTCACTATTCTTCTCTATTTCTGATAGGACTAATTTTCTCAATATCCTTAGCACACAACTCATCCAATCCTTGACATCAATGCAACAAGAGTATGTTGACATCAATGACAACACCAGTTAGGCCCATACTTGCAACAATCTCCCCCTTTGTCATTGATGGAAACATATATTGTGAGAAACTATTTTAACCATCAAGACAAGAACTTCTCCTCACTAACTGACATAGCTCCCTCTATCAATAGAAACCATTCACATGTCTTCTCTTCCTTTACTACTCCCCTTTGACCAGCAACTACTTTGTGTTTTTAACATGTCTTCTCTCCTCCTTTGACATTAATGGCAAAGGGCACATACTTGCAACCACTTCTCATACTTCAAAATCATATTGATTGCTCTCCCTAAGTAGCATCCTCCTAACATCAATCCGGATCACAAGATATGACTATGGGATCCACCAGATTGATGTACATCAGTGCACCTTAATTCAGAATCGGAGGGGTAATAACCTCTAACTTCTCCCTGAGATACTCAAAAGAGTCCTTAGGTAGAGGTTTAGTAAAAATGTTTGCAATCTGGTCCTTTTAGGCACAAACTCCAATCTGACTTCATTCTTGTTCACCTGCTCTCTCAAAAAGTGGAACTTGATGGATATATGTTTTGTCTTTGAATGCAACACCAAATTTTTTGATATGTTTATTGCACTTGAATTATCATAGAAGATTGTGATAGGTTCTTCATACTCCACTCTGATATCTCTTAGCATTTCCATCATCCATGATACTTGAGTGCAACTACCTGCTACTACAATATACCCTGCTTCTACAATGGATAGAGATATTGCCTCTTATTTCTTGCTTAGCTAAGAAACTAATCTTTTTCCCAAAAAGAATGCACCACCACTAGTACTCTTCCGACCATCTACATCTCCTACCCAATCAACATCTGTATATGCATGAATAGAGAAATCATGATCCTTAGGATACCATAATCCATACTCAACTGTTCCCTTCAGATATCAGAGAATTCTCTTGATTTCCATGACATGAGACTCTCTAGGATCAACTTGGAATCTGGCAACAAGACCAACAACATTCATAATATCAAGTCTAGTTTGAGTAAGGTAGAGCAATCCTTCAATCATTGACCTGTGCTTTTCTAATCAACCTTAGGGGATTCATCATCTTTACTCAACTTACATCTGGTTGCCATGGGAGTATTAATTGCCTTTGAATCTTCCATCCCAAATTTCTTCAACAATTCTTTCACATATTTAGTTTGTGATATGAAGATTCCTTTCTTTGTTTGAGTGATTTGCAGACCCAAGAAGAAATTCATTTCCCCAAACATAGAAATCTCAAATTCACTTTGCATTTGATTTACAAAAGACTTACACATACTATCTTTCCCTCCAAAAATGATATCATCAACAAATACTTCAACAATCAAGATGTTTTCATGATCAATCTTAAAATACAGATTACTGTCAACAGTACCTTTTTGAAACCAATCTTCAAAATGTGTTTGTCCAATCTTTCATACTAGGCTCTTGGGGCTTGTTTGAGTCCATACAATGCCTTCTTCAACTTGCAGACCATATCTCCATGATCAGAAAATTGAAATCCATCTGGTTGCTCAACGTATACCTCTTCTTCCAAATCACCATTTAGGAAAGAAAACTTGACATCCATCTGATATACCTTGAAATCTCTGAAGGTAGTAAAGGCAAGAAATAATCTGATTACTTCAATTCTTGCCACTGGAGCAAAAGTTTCTTCAAAATCAACTCCTTCTACTTGAGAATAACCCTTACAAACTAATCTGGCTTTGTTTCTTACTACTTCACCAGCTTCATTCAATTTATTCAAGAAGACCCACTTAGTCCCAATCACATTTTTGTCCTTAGGTCTAGGAACAAGATCCCAAGTGTGATTCTTTTCAATCTACATCAATTCTTCTTCCATTCCTTTAACCCAGTTTTCATCATTGCATGCTTCACTTACTATTTTTGGTTCAATCTTTGAAATCAAATAATACTTCACTGAATCTTGAGCAATTTTTCTTCTTGTTTGAACACCTTTGCTTCTATCTCCTATGATCTAATCTTTAGAATGATTTAGTCTTACATGCCTGGGTGTTTTGGGACTCTCTTGTACTTCTAATTCTTGGACAGATTCATCCAAGCCTGTCTCTTCTTAATGTATTTTTGGATTCTCTAGATCAGTCTAAATTTGAACTAGGCTTGGGACTTGTTCTCCTTGGATTGAGATATCATTCTAATCATTTGATTCATACTCATAATACCTTGAGGGACTTTCCATGCCTTCATCAACCTTCACATTTGTACTTTCTACAATCTTTCTCAATCTCTTATTATAACATTGGTATGCTTTGCTTTGAGTAGAATATCCCAAGAATAATCCTTCATCACTTCTAGCATCAAACTTGCCAAGGTCTTCATCTCTTTTGGTATAGAATTTACTACCAAAGACTTTGAAATACTTCACATTAGGAGTGATGCCAAACCAAAGTTCATAAGGAGTCTTACTAGTATTGCCTCTGATTTGTACCTAATTAAGAGTATAGACAACAATGCTTACAACTTCTCTCCAATAGATTTGAGTAACATTTGTTTCCATCATCATGGTCCTAGATGCTTCCTGGATGGTCTGGTTCTTTCTCTCCACTACTCCATTGTGCTGTAGAGTCCTTGGAGCAGATAACTATCTCTTTATCCCATGTTTCTCATAGAATGTTATGAACTCTCTAGATGTGAATTCTCCACCTCTATCAAACCTAAGGCATTTTATGTTTATGCCAGTTTCATTCTCTACCATAGCCTTGAATATTTTGAACTTCTCAAGTGCTTCAGATTTCTCTTTCAAGAAAGTCACCCACATCATCTAGGAGTGATCATCAATCGGCAACATGAAATATCTATCTCCTTGCAGACTCCTATTTTTTGCCAAACCACATAGATTAGTGTACACCAAGTCTAACAATTTAGTTGAGGATTGTTCCTTACTTTTGAATGTGACTCTATTCTTTTTACCCAACTGACATTCTTTACACAAACTTTAAGCAGGTTTCACCACTCTTGGAAGATCTCTTACAGCTTGAGTGTTTCTTATTTTGATGATATTATCAAAATTCACATGACACATTCTCTTATGCCACAATCAACTCTGCTCAATTTGAACAAATAAGCAACTTTTTCCAGTACCAACCAAGTGGAAGATGTTACCTTTTGTCTGTGTACCAAATGCAATCTTAGTTCCATAGCTTTCAAAGATCTTGCATTTTCCATTTTTGAATCAGAGATCATAGCCTTTGTCCACCAACTGTCCAACACTGAGAAGATTATGCTTCAGACCTTCAACATATAGAACATCACTAGTTTTGTTCTTTCCATCAAAAGAAATGGTTCCTCTGCCTCTAATTCTACCAGCAGAATTATATCCAAACTTTACAACTCCACCTTCATAACTTTCCAAGCTTAAGAACTTACTCTTGTCACCAGTCATATGGTGAGAGTATCTACTATCAATAACCCATTCATCCTTTTCTTCAACCTAAGTAGCCAAAGCACTTTCTATCATCTTATGATTGGTAGATTCAAAAGGCATTGGATCTTCTTCTTTGATGGAAATAAACACCCAATCACTTTTGGGTTTGTTTCCTATCTTAGATTCATCATCTGTTACTCCATCATCATCTTCCTAAACATAGTAACACTTCTTCTGAAACCTTGATCTATTAGGGTTTTTTCTTGAAAACCTTTCCAGACATCTTGAGGCAAAATGACCAATCTTATTGCAAGCAAAACATTTGAAAGGTAATTTTCCTTCATACTTACTAGATCCTCTTGGCAGTCTCTTTGCAATAAGGGCTTCAACTTTTTCATCTTCTAACTCATCTTCTTCTAGATCTTTCCTTGCTTTATTATACCATGTTGATTTACTTGAGGAACTTTCGCCTAGATCATATCTCTGTTTACCTTTTGTAGAGACACTAACTTTGAATGTAGATTCAGTCTTGGGAAGTGCATCACCAAACTTAGCCAACTCAAATGTAGATATCTTACCAACCAATTGATCCCTTGTAATAGTTGTTAAAGATCTAATTTCCTTAATAGTAGAAACTTTGTGTTTGTAAGGAGGTAAAGATCTGAGAGCTTTGGCAACAATCTCATCTTCATCCAATATTCCACCAGCACATCTAATGCCACATACAATCTCATTTACTTTTGACATAAATAAAGTGATATTCTTATCTTCACTCATCTTCAAAGTTTTAAACTTTCCTTTCAGACTTTGCATCTTGGCACACTTAACATATTTGTCTCCTTCATATAGAGTTTGCAACTTTCATAAGCAGTCTTCAATCCCATAACATTTGTCAGCTCTGAATCAGTCAAGGCACTCAGTAGGGCTTCTTTAGCTCGAAGATTATTGTCTACATCTCTGACTTCATCTATAGTTGTTGGACCATTCTTTGGGGAACATATTAGTTGTGGTTATGTTCTAATACTGATCTCCCATGCATTGTAAGTGACATTCCATGCAGCTCTTCAAGTGTAGTTTTTTCCATCAAACCTTGGACTGTCCTTCTTATAGGTCGACATCCTAGATCTCCTCAAGTAGTTAAGCTTCTTCTAGAGGAACTTAGCTCTGATACCAATTGTTAGATTTAGGATAGACAACTAAGAGGGGGGGTGAATTAGTTGTCACCAAAATCTTGTTCCTTATTCACTTAAAACCTCCTTATATTTCAACAGCATATCAATGATTCAATCATGAAAGAATAATGCAATAATTCAAGAGAAGAAACAAATTCAACACATATAACACCAAGATTTTAACGTGGAAAACCTAGTTAAGGGAAAAACCATGAGGTGACTAACCCAAGATTATATTCTCTATTAAAATAATAAGAAGAATAAAATGGCACTTGCTAGTTAGGGCTCACTGCTCGAGCACACTGCTCACAAGAGGCCCACTGCCTACATGAGACACACTGCCTACAAAAGAATGTGAGTATTACATACTTGAATTGGAGATTAGCATCTTCTCTATGCTTGAGTCAATTCCATATAAGCTCAACACCTCTGCTCTGCTTTTCGCTCCTCTTCACTACCACCTTCTCATCATGACCACAAGGATACATTTGAATGACTTCATAACACCTATTTATACATGACATTGACTTTGGAATGATCATCAAAATCAACACAACATACACTTATTTTATTACAGAGCAATTACAAAAGTACAACTTGACTTATTACAAAAACTTCATATGCATCACTACACTATTAGCCACACATAGCTGGGACTTCAATCTTCTTTGAGGAACACGCCATGCTTCGCAAAACATCTTCAAGATCATCCACAACATGCACAAATCATCTGGTCAGCCAAGACTAGGAAGAACACCATCACTCAAAGGTAAATCTTCAATCATGAGCTCAATCTTCAATGTGGACCGCCAACACAAACTGGACACAATCTAGAGACCCCCACAAGCTTGCTTCAATCACCAAGAACATCCACACCACTTCTGCTTACTATAATCATTTGCATCTTCATCTGGAACCTCAAGAACACAGTCACCCATCACTATCACATTAGAAGGATTGCTTGTGGACCTCCAAACCATGAACCAATTGAGTTGTCAATTCACATTTGCCTCCCAAACATGCCACCAGATCTGTAGAACATGATATTGTATTTCTGGATCTCACCGGACCTATTTGTGTCACTCTATCACCTCTCAACAATTGCCAGAACCAATTTTACTCTCATGGCCATAACTCCTCCACATTTTCATATGGACCTCTCAAATCCGCAGAACATGATATTGTATTTCTGGATCTCACCAGACCTATTTGTGTCACTCTGTCACCTCTGAATAGTTGCCAAAACCGGTTTTACTCTCATTGCCATAACTCCTCCACATTTTCATATGGACCTCTCAAATCCGTAGAACATGATATTGTATTTCTGGTTCTCACCAGACCTATTTGTGTCACTCTGTCACCTCTGAACAGTTACCAAAACTAGTTTTACTCTGATGGCCATAACTCCTCCACATTTTCATACAGACCTCTCAAATCTTGACTAGATCATCTTTAGACACACATCTACAAACCCTTTGATGTGCATTCTCTAATCTTCATCTAGTTGGGATCTTCACTTCATAGAGCTTCGTTGTCTTCACTATTCTTCTCTATTTTTGATAGGACTAATTTTCTCAATATCCTCAGTACACAACTTATCCAATCCTTGACATCAATGCAACAAGTGTATGTTGATATCAATGACAATACTGGTTAGACCCATACTTGCAACAAAATGAATATTAGCAGAAAAATAACAAAGCCAAATAACTATCAATAAGTGTGTAAAACTATACAAAGAGGCCTTTCTTATAAAGACAAAGATGATGAGGTAATAAGGTAGGACTGAAAGTCTAACTATCCCTCAAAAGTGAATGACACATCTTGAACACTTGATCTATAAGTATGAAGAGATGTGTTGGATCCACATGAGGTGAGACAAAAAGGAATCTTATCCTCTAAGTGAACTTAAGCTAAAGATGTGAATAGTCTACTATTCAAAAGTGAACTAGCTAGATAATGAGCCTTTTCACACTAATAGATTATTAATCCTAAAAGGATAGTTAAGGGGCCAAAATGTTGTCATGAGGTCTAAAAATTAGTTAATAAGCTCTTAGGATAATCCTTAAAATCCGTACATAATCATGTAGTTAGAGAGTTAATTTTTTATGTTGATAGAGGATTAACTAATAACTTTCTTTACATTTAGTCACAAACAAACAATCTAATGATTGTAATGTTTTATGAAGATAGTCATACCAATTATAATGCCCTATCTTTTACACTAGGACATTAATAGACACAAAAAGGATGAATATTTTTTTGTGATGCAAATGTAAGACTCACATGTCACAATTGCACACTCAAGAACAAAATCAACTTACGATGACACCAATGCATAAGGAAAAGGTGGATAAAATATGACACACTTCTCTTCAAGAAAAGAACAACCGAAGTCAACAAATGGCCAACAAGCCAAAGGGAGGATCTATCATGAAGCCTCACAAGGACAAAACACCCAACATAGATTGAACACAAAGAATCTAATTACCAACCATGAATCCACATGCTAACTAACCCAAATCATGAAAAAAATTCAAATAAAGGTAAATATACAATTTCCAATCATTCTAACATACATCTTAAATATGAGGAATATCAAATGAAATGTTATGCTCTTTTGACACCAACATCAAGATGGGCTAAAAATAATAATGGTAATTTCAACCATAATGTGGGAACATTACAACCCAAATCATAAACATAGCATAAGATATCATTACAACAATAAATAAAGGACTCCAACATCCTAATTTAACCATTTCTACCAAAATAAACTAAGCTAGAGAATGATAAATTCCTTTCTAAAAAAGGTTCATTTTCTAACCAAATGAAATCATAATACAATTACATGATGGAGGCTACTTCCACAACATGGAAGGATCACACTCCAATAATTAAATTATACAAATAATAATATTACAACATTAATAAATAACCTCCAAAGTGATCCAATAGGCATGAGATACAACATGATCATAAAGTAAATAATACACAAGGAACTCTTCCATCTCCCAAGAGATCTTCCTATAGGACCAATGGGAAAATGTTACCCACCACCCTACCGTATTTCCATCACCAAGTTCAATATATGTCTATGCCACTCTAGGCAACCCTCAAGATATGGAGAAGAAGATCATGGCAACACCGCTCTCAAACCATCTCACATAAACAAGGGTCTCAACAAGACTCCAAGATAATTCATACAAGGTTAAACATGGGACACACCCAACACAACACCAAGGGGATCAAATAACTAGTAACATTCAATGCACACCCACATATGAATACACACATATCATGGTCCAATGCATATTTCACCATAGGGTTACTCATGACCCAACCAAGCAAAAGAAGGCAAAGAGTTTAACACAAGAGCATCAATACTTTTAAATTTGTACACATCCATCTTTAATACATAATCACTAACATATCATTTCATTGTAGTGGAGAAGACAAGGGAAAACACTTGAAATCCATAATATATCTCATCTATTAATAAATACTAAAATATCATTTTCTCAAAATGGAAATAACATGTAAAACAAGGTATGACATCATCACATCAATAAACATACATACAATCATCAAGATCAAACAATGACGCAAGGGGATTATGGTCTTCTATAGGCAACCCATAGGAAGACTAAGTATCCATTCCTAAGTCCAAAAGTCAACTTGGACCAAAAGTTAACTTTGACCAAAAAGTCAACTTTGACCCAAAAGGTCAAAACACATGACACTCATATCTACGTGGCCAAAATTATACAATTCTAACATAAGGCCTATAGAAAGGTCAAATTTGACCAAAATCTCAACTTTGACCAAAAAGGTCAAAACATAGGCAAATGAGGTCAAAACACATAACACCCATATCTACACAACTAGAAGTATAGAAACCTAACATAAGGCCTCTAAAAAGATCAACTTTGACCAAGAAGTCAAAGCATGAAAAATGAGGTCAAAACATGTCACACTCATATCCATAAGATAGGAAATCCCATTTCCCACATGAGACTTTTCATCTCACAAAATAATAATGAAAACTAAGTTTTAAAACACAATTTCATTTTTTTCCAAAAGAGGGAAAAAACCATAAAATCCTCAAATTCTCCATTTGGATATCTCCCTCAAAAATACCCAAATTTGAATCTTCCATAATACATAAAATATTATAAATCTAAAAGTGCCCTTTTTGTTCTAATATGCACAACAACATACTTTTCCACTCAAATAAATTCTTTCCTACTCACTCCATTCTAAGAAAATTTTGCAACAACTTGGCCTCTTTTCATGCATTTTCAAAATAAAATTTGAATGCAATTAAAAAACGAATTAAATCTAATTCTTATTTGCATCATTAAACCTTATTCATTGCTACAATGAAGAAACCATAAACATTCACCTATTTTGGGCATGGTAAATGCAAATTTTAAATTCAAAAAGCATGAAACCACAAGAAAAATACCTCATTCCAAGCAACCTTTCAAAAGGAAAAATCTCTTCTTGAGAGGCACAAATGCAATATGAATTTCTTCCTACATCGAAGCAATCCCAGGACCATTCCAATGCACTCCCACCCACAAGCAAAATCCAATTCTAGGGCCACCTCCATGAATTTTTGTTTCAAAGGAGAAGAGAAGGAGAGAGGGAGAAAATTGATGTGGGAGCATCCAATGTTGTAAGGGCAATCTTGCATCACCCAAAAAATGATGATTTTGTTTACTATTCTTTTTAAATTTTTTATATTTTCAGACCATTTTCTTGAATAATGATTCAGAACCTTCAAAGTTTCCAAAAAGGCTAAGAATACCAAGAATTACTATTTTTAGTAACCCCATATCAGAGAAGCAATTGGGCTTGAAATTTTTCCCAAAGCTTTGGAATAGCAACATAAAACATTCTTGGTAAATTTCAGCCCAAGATCATGTTTGGATTTCAAGAAATTAAAGTTTTAGTTTTTGAGGTTCATGGAAAAAGTTTCAGAATCAATTTTGAGGCACGTAGAAGTTCTATAACATCCTAGAAATTGGCTGAAAATCAAAATATCCCTTAATGGTGTTGGGAATTAAGGTGTCTCAACCTTAGTAATTCCTTGCATTATTTTGATTGTATTTATTTATTCATTGCCTATGATGTAAATTAAATGTAAATTCCATATTATCATTTTGTGGGATGTGGCATGGTGATGTGTCATCCTACATGGACGATGACAACTTGTAATTTTGTCCTCACATGAGGAGATAGGTGTTCCACATTGTGGTAGGAGTATTTCTCCATGTGTCGGCATCTTAGATGTTGTGTAAGGGAATGTTAACCGAAATGGTTATGACGGATTCCTATGACGAAGTTATGACATATAAGAGTTGGAAATAGAAGCTTGTAAGATAGGTGAAGACATGTGTTGAGAAGCATCTTTGAAAAAAGGCATCTTTGGATGCCCCAATGTGGACTATGACATGTTGTAAGAGAATATGCTATTTATAGCCTGTGTATGACAAAATCTCTTTCAACTATAAGTTGTAACTACTATGACAGATTATATGATGGTCGTAAGAGTCATAAGAGCATCTATCATAGCCCATTTTCGAAATAGGTGACCTCTTTGGGATGGGGGCTATGGACAAGTGTCAGATGCATCTTACAATGTTGACCAAGCATCCATAGGCGTGGGTTTTGGGCCATGAGGCTAAGTTGAATGCCCATTCCAAGAACAGAGACAATTTTTCCTTGTATATTCTATATAAATAGGTGCTTGGAAGAGGAGATGTAGTATGTGATTGACAAGTACTATTATGCTACTAGATTGACTCCAGACACAAGTGTCAAAGATTATTGAAGCTTGCATTGCAAGTGTATTGGAAACCATATCCAATTTTGATAATACATTGTGCAGGTTTCTTAGTGTGGGGTTTTTCACTTGATAATGGTTTTCCCCATGATATATCTTGTCTCTCTTCTTCTTTCTTCTTTCTAGTTCTATGTATTACTGTGATATCTTTGTTATATGTTTCATGTTGCTATAATTGTAAAGATTAAATTGAATTCGTATAGCTGTCCCCTCATTAGATTAGTAGGAAGCAATTTTTGCACACCTAGCTTCCTTTCAAATGGGACATTTTGTGGACCTTCAGGTTTCCATGAGCTTTCCAATGCATCAAACACTTTGTCAATCGAACACCTAGTTCAAAAGTTATGGCTCCCAAAAGTTGCGCTACCTAGTTTCTCAATTTTTAAATTTCATTCTTGGGCAAGAAAAAGGGATAGTTGGGTTGATTTTGGCACCCAAATGGGAGTTATACATTTCAAAGCAAGCTAACATTGGGGAAATTCCACTAATTGGTGATGATGTGTACTTATAGGCTATTTTTAACAGTTTAGGAGGCAGTAGTAGGAAGGGGGAGTTATTAGAAAGTTATAGTCATGCAAATAAGGAGAATAGTAGATATCATAAGATAGCTCAAGAAGGATCTATAAGTCAGATATTTCTATTGTAAGTGTTGAACACAATAAGGTGCTAAGAGGGGGGAGGGTGAATCAACATACATTAAAACTTAACCAGTTGTTTACACATAAAACTGAATAACTTAGAGAATAGAAAGGAAAACATGCACCACCCATAACACTAGTATTTTTACGTGGAAAACCCTAAAATAGGGAAAACTAACAATGAGGATTAGCTCACAATATATTATGCTCACTATAAAAAGTACAACTTTGTTTTAGGGCTACAACCAAAGAAAAGCTACTACTCCATGTATTTGTGCTTACAACAATTACAACTTTGATTTAGGGCTACAACCCAAGGAGGCTACTACTCCCTAAGTCTTCTACTAACTACAATAGGACATACAAAGATAGTAAATATAAGGACTATTGTGGAATAAACATCTAACTCATGCTGGTAATGTAGTCTTCCTTTTCTACTCAAAACTTGCCTTCATACTGATTCTGCACACTTCATATCTTGCATTCTTCTCTTCTTATCTTCACGCTCACATCCACACTTCACAAATGAACTTGATCTTCTATAAATATCCTTTCCATCACTTCAAAACACTAATTTAGTTGGAATCATAAACAACATTGGATGAAACATGTAACTCTTCACAAGTTGGCATCAATACATACAATATGATAGCAAAACTTGTTACGGACCTTAGGAACTTATGAAAGGGGGCAAGGCACATCTATCCATACCTTCCAGAGTTAAGGAAACTAGTTAGGATCCTCTGCACATATGACATACATAACATGTTGGCTCAAAATGCTCAGGATTGCTAACTATTCATCTTCATACTATTGAGGAGAAGTTGTAGAGGAAAACTAATGCATTGTACACTTAACACAATTTAGGAGTAAACCTATTTGAACAATCCACTTTATCGTTGCATTCCTTCATTAAATTATCAACCAAGGAGCATAAGCTTATGGTGGCACTACGTTGTATGTGCCTTCAGGGCTCATATTCCTCCTAAACTATCTTATCCAAACCTATTCAAGCTATTCTATTTTGCTGGAATTCACAGAAATGCAAGAACAATAAAAACAACTATAGAATTTAGTGGCTACGGGTACCTACAACATAAGCTGTAGATGATTGTTATCAACAAGAAATTAAAGAATTAACTCAAAATAGCCAAAATGATAAAAGAACTAATGCTAACCTCCAAAGGACTTAAAGTTGATAAAGCATGCACTTGTTCATGAACCATACTATTTGTAATTCAAAAACCAAAGAAATCTAAGTGACTTGTGATGTATCTATGTGCAAATGAAAAGCAGATTTAACAATGAATGTATAAAAGGAATAAGGAAATAAATGAAGTGAGGATCAGTACCTTAAGTGGCTAACTCAGGGAACTGACTCACTTAACTGAGAATCAAATCTAGATTAGATTTCTATGCATCTTCATAACAAATAGTTTATTCACTTCATATCATAAACAAAATCTCTTTCAGATTGTATTCAATAATGACATTCCTTAATAAATCATGTCTACATCTTCCAATATAGAAAACAAAGTAACAATAGAGTAACAACTGAGTAACTAGAAATAAAGTAACTAACTTAACATCTAACTCATCTCTCTAACTTATACAGAAACGAGAGAGTTTTATGCAACTACTAACTAACTACAACCATCAATCCATTCCTAGATACTAGGATACATGTTTGAGATCAATTTTATTAATCTAACTGATAGAGGAAACAAAGTCCTATCCAAACAAGAATTCTTATGCAATAGATCTCATGAAGAGCACACATAAGTTTTGTTTGAATCAAGTCTTCTTCCCCTTCTACATTTATTTATGTCCATGATGGTTTCATATTCATCCTCCAGCTAATTGCACATTTGACGTCCAACTTCACTTCCTTTAATTCTCTTGTCTTTGACTTCACTGTAATTGCTCATTTCCTTGATGACAAGTTCTTGTTGTACAGGGGTTAATTCACAAAACATATGCACACAAATAATCTTCATGACTAAACCATAGGATTCCATCTATATTGCATGCATACTCATATCTAAATCATTCAATTGATAACATTATCACCATATTCCATATTAATAATATAGGTTCAAAGTCTTGCAAAGTATATAAAAAGACAACATATAATGATGGTGATGTTGGTAAAGTATCTAGAGGATCATATATAAAAGTTCTTAAAATCATATAAAACAACATAAAAAGAGGTCAATAATTCAGCCTATCAGAAGCCAAAGTCTCTACGTGGACCAAGAATTCAATCATCTATGATCTCAACATCATTCATACACCTTACTTCTGAAGTATCAACTCACTCTACACATCTGCAAAATAGGAAACTTATCAAACTGTAGGAAACAAAGCATTCTGGACCTCATGTGATACCCCATAACTCAAGATATATCATTGTGGTGCATTACAAGCCCATAAGCCTTTAAGGAGTGATCTTAAGCATCATTTTATGTTTTTGATTACATCAGGCGGCAAAAACAAGGGGCCAAACCCTTAACAAAGATTACATAAGAAAAAGCACAGGCTCAGGAAACAAAAAGAGCTTGGAACCAGAACCCAGGAAACACCAGCTAACAAACGGTAGAAAGAAAGAAAAAACAAAAAACTAGCAAATAGACAGCAGAAGGCACACTAGGACAGAGAATCCTCCTAGTCATTAGCAAGAACTTCAAAAACTTTGTCCAGCTCCTGAGTTCTATCATTGTCGGCTCCTTGTGAGAAAAGTTGAATATCTTGCAAAAGGGTTAAGTTGATCATGGAAGACCTGCACAGCAAGTGGGTAATGAACTTGTAAAGAGCATCATTTTATGTTCCTTACTAGATCCATACATCTTTATCTAGTGATTCTAGAGGAACACAAGGGATTAACAAAGGTAACAAGGAGTTAGGGGAACAATTATACTCAAATCTTCACTTACAAACTTAACTACTTGATGCGGTACTAGAAAATGGAATTTATCTATATGCAAATCAAACTTGAGATACCTTAGAAAATATAAGACCTCCACACTAGCTTGAATGATTGAGTTGTATATATGTCATCCTCTGCAAAACTCAAACTTGTCTAATTAGGCTTCAAAATAGACTGTATTGCCCCTGTCACTTGAGTGCTAACTTTGCAGAATGCCATACCAGTTGATACTTCATCATAGCATGCCTTATATGTCTATTAGCCTTTCCTTAGAACTGCATGATCAGAGGTTTCTCTACAAAGAAATATGAACCAAAATAAGGTGACTCTTCCTTAGAATATGCACTGTGAATGCCTTAGTCAGATCTTTGCTTCTTATCATTAAGTGTAGTATTCCCAACTAATGAGATATACATGTAGAGATACTAGAAACATGCAAGGATGTGATGAGTATTTACTTCCGCATCATGCTCAAACACAAAAACTGATCACCTTACCATACTTAGACTATTTTCTCTTCTCCCAAATTGATTTTCCTTGACCATGCTGACTCTTCCTCTATACAAGTCGGCCTATACATTTCCATTTACTATGTTGACATCAATAACGGCACATATTGCCAACAATCTCCATCTTTGTCATTGATGGTAACATATACTCCCCCTTAGACATATATTTCTCTCTCCCCCTTTCACATCAAGGAAAAAGGAATTGATATCCTTTTCTTGTATTAATTCAAAAACTATATAGACTCCCCCATACAAAATGATTTCTACACTATAGTCCCCCTAAGATGAAGATTCCTCAAAAAAGGATGTTATGTGTTGGCAAGAGACACTGTGTGGATTCATAAGTGTTGTCATTGATGGCAACAAAGTCTATCCCACACATCTGCAGCACATAATATGCCTATATTGGAAGTCAGATTGAAGATTGTTTTGGTCTTGTGTACAAGAACAAAGTATGTAAAAAGGTCTGATAATGAAGTCTAGATCTCTCAGATGGTGTAGCTCAGTAGCAAACTTGGAAAAGTCAAGAGGGGCATCATGACTATTGTATTCTAGAGATTTAGCCTTTGATGATAAAGGATGAAAAAGATATGAGCATTTGAGAGTTGGGTTCCAGTCAGGTAGAGCAGAATGAGGATGAACTGACCGACATAGTATCAAACCTCAATATGGATGTACAAAATGTGTTGATCAAGCAATTTGTTGCATTATACATTGTTGGTCGACATGATTAATGACTTATATGCATATGTTTTTTATGTGCATCACTAATCAAGCACAGAATCAACTGATAGATCAATAACTTGCAAATATGTCATGTGTTCTTGTTGCCGACTAAGAAGTTTTTGGAAATTCTTGATGTGGATATATTTACCTGATGGATTCAAGCTTGTGAGTGTGAGGAAGTAATAGTATGAATGATTAAGTATGAAGAAAAGCAGAGACAAGTGCGAAGGTAGTATTTCAAGCTCGGAATGTGACAAGAAAGTAATATTGAGCAGAGGAAGAATAAAATGTGCCAGATCAGTATACTGTGCCTAACTCAAAACATCCAAGATGATAAAAGAACTAATGCCAACCTCTGGAGGACTTAAAGTTGATAAAGCGTACACTTGTTCAAGAACCATACTATTTGCAATTTGCAACCAAAGAAATGTAAGTGACTTGTGATGTATCTATGTGCAAATGAAAAGTAGATTTAACAATGTATGCATAAAGGAACAAGGAAATAAATGAAGTGAGGATCAGTACCTTGAGTGGCCAGATCAGGGAACTAACTCACTTAACTAAGAATCAAATCTAGATCAGATTTCTAGGCATCTTCATAACACATAGTTCATTCACTTCATATCATAAACAAAATCTCTTTTAGATTGTATTCAATAATGGCATTCCTTAATAAAACATGTCTGCATCTTCTAATATATAAAACAGAGTAACAATAGAGTAACAACTGAGTAACTAGAAATAAATTAACTAACTTAACATTTAACTCGTCCCTCTAACTTATATAGAAACAGGAGAGTTTTATGCAACTTCTAACTAACTGCAACCATCAATCCATTCTTAGATACTAGGATACATGTTTCAGATCAATTTATTAATCTAAATGAACAGAGGAAACAAAGTCCTATCCAAACAAGAATTCTTATGTAATGGATCTCATGAAGAGCACACATAAGCTACGTTTGAAACAAGTATTCTTATTCTTCTACATTTATTTTTGTCCATGATGGTTTCATATTCATCCTCCAACTGACTGCATGTTTGGCATCCAACTTCACTTCCTTTAATTCTCCTATCTTCAACTTTGCTGCAAATGCTGATTTCCTTGATGACACATTCTTGTTGCACAAAGGTTAATTCATAAAACATATGCACACAAATAACCTTCATGACTAAACCATAGGATTCCATCTATATTGCATGCATACTCATATCTAAATCATTCAATTGATAACATCATCACCATATTCCATATTAATAATATAGGTTCAAAGTCTTGCAAAGTATATAAAAAGACAACATATAATGTGGTGATGTTGATAAAGTGTCTGGAGGATCATATATAAAATTTATTAAAAGCATACAAAACAACATAAAAAGAGGTCAATAATTCAGCCCATCATTCCCCCCAACTTAGCCTTTTGTTTTACCTCAAGAAAAATTATTGAATTGAACACCTAGGAGAAAATTGTAGTGCAAAGTAATCTACCTCAAGTCCATTATTTCTCTGACTCTGAACCCTTTTTAAGATAAAAACAATTGTAACAAGCAAGCCTATCCAATCTAACCGATTCTACATTTTTGCACTCATCACCCTTTTCCCCTGTCCAATGTGGTACTGGATAAAGGAGAATAGGAGGATGAAATGTAAGTGGTGTCCATCTGACTCCTATTTTCTCTAAAATCTATATATACTTGCGCAGTCTCTCAAACATATTCATAAAATTGTGAAAAGAATGAGGCTCTTTCCTCTGTAGTGCTAGAATCAGACTATTCCATCTACCTTGCACATACCTTCAAGACAATTTTGAAACACAGGCCCTGCTAACTATTGTATCCTCCTGTGATCTCATAGGCTTAAATCAATATTTATCGTACTTGGGCCTTTGTGTGAGAGGAGTGTTAACCATTGGGTGAGGATTACATCAGGATTTAGTGTTTCCCTTCTAATCTATAATGTCACTATCTTTTCTTGTTCCTCATACTTATCCATCAACTCTCCTCTAAGATTTTCATTCTTGAGGTATGATAATAGTGCCCTAAGCTACAAATCCCCAACATACATTGAAGGGTTCCATTCTGTGTCCTCTTCCATTAAGTAGTTATGCAAATAGTATTCACACAATTGGTCTTGCTCCTATAAACTGACTTCTTTAAAATGGCTATAGAAAATATGCCTTGAATGTAAAGCAGGCTGATTATTAATGAATCTATTAAACTAAAAACTAAGAAACTTTTCTTTCAAAAATAATGCATATACCCTTGGTGGAGGTCTACACCCAATAATCTGTATAGCCTTGTCAATTACCTCTAGCAGCTTATCCTCCAACCTTTTTATCACCAACTTCTTATCTTCTATTGATGCATTGAGATTCTGTTTTTCCTTCTCCCAATTTTCCTTTTCTTATTTGAATTCATGAGTGAGTTTCATTAAATCAAAACCTAAAGACAAATTAGTGTGGTATATTGGAGTTCTTGTTACAAGAGGTTGTGGAGTGATTACCTCATTTTCTTTAGCATTTGTTTTACTTAAATCCATATGTGCTAATAGATCTAAATTAGTTCCATGGCCATAGGTCTTGGTGCAGGAGCACCTAGCAAATGTGATCAGTTTGAGTTTATATGTGTCAAAGTGGTGTTTTGGAGTGTCAAGACATGTTGTGATGTAACAAGGTTCAATGCAGACCATTTTTTTCAATGATTTGGTGTCATGTAGGGTCCATTTTAACGAGTCATGTAAAGTGTCACAATGTTGTTTAAGTGAATACCAAGGGTCATGTGGTTTTGTGAAGAAGGTGAATAGTCACCATTTCAAAACATGGTTATGAACCATTGTAACTAAGTGTGTCAAGCATAAATAACCTTGAGGAACTTGATTTGGAGGTTTTGAAGTCTATTGTTGAAGAAATACATGAATAGAAGTGCCATTTTCCTGGAATTACAAGCATTTCCTTGCATTGCAGACCTCTGCACGACTTTGTACAGTAACCATTTGATATTAGACCAATTGGAAATCATGGAGAATTGAATTACCTTTATTTTGCATCTAGTTGTATCAAAATCCATTCATTTTTTAGCAAGGTATCCTCATTTTTTTTTAAAACTTGTCCTGTAGCTAGGGTTGTTAAGGGTTTGGAACAAAAACCATGAATAAAACCCCATTCCATCGTTGAAGAATCACAAAATTCAGTGGGATGAGAGACTTTGTAGTGTTTTTTCATGATTTTGATAGTTGTAGAGCAGGGGAATTGAATTTTACAAGGTTTTAGAGTGGGCCAAGCCTTACATCCACATGTGTTAGGCCTAGTCCATGAGAGTTGTGATAGAACAAATAAGATAGTGAGGGAATTTGATCAAATAAATTGATACAACTGGCCTTCCTTTGCCTACAACTGGGACAATAATTAGTAAGCATTGCACCAACTTCTTCTTGTTTCTTCTTGATGTGAAGAGTGTCCAGCTATGTAACCATATGATTGATTATGTCCTCCTTCATATTGGACAACAAATTACTAATTTCCACTCTTGAAACTCCATTGGTTGCCTTGTTTGTAATTGATGTCCTTTCACCCCTTGGTCATCTAGTGATAGTCTGATGTAGGAGCATCCCTGGTTCAAGAGTAATCTTGTATCAACCAAAAATATTTGCATTTCAGTTTGTTTGCATTTTAGTTCTTTTATTTTTCTAGTTCAGTTCAGGTAGTTCCGTCAGAAGCAATTTCAGCTTGTGGTCTGGTTTTGGCAATTCACACCTTGTGGATTTGGACTTAGCATCTACATTCATTCATCTACATCATATCAAGAATTTAGAACATTTGGATCAGTTACCGGAAAGTTATCTCTATCAGAAGTGGATTGTTTCTTAGAGCAGAGCATCTTGATATTCACTGGCAACCAGCTGAAGGAGAAACTTGAAGAAGAATTTCCCGATCTCTAGAGCCTAATGACACATCATTCAATGTCCTTTGGTTCATGGCTGACCTTCCCCAAGGGTCTGTACATTGTTCCATTCATTTGAGGAAGTGTTCTATGCATTTAGGTCTGACCTATCTATGAACATGTTACAACTCTTCATTGGAGTTTGTGACCTTCCTTAGCTGATGCAGAGGAATCTATTGGTTCAGAAATGATATATATTGATGTAATAGATCCTTAGGAAAGTATCTATTCACCTAGGAAAGATCTAATAGTTTAGATTTTGTGCAAAGGATCCTCAAATATTTATCTTACACATGTATGTAATCAGACCTTTGAGACCAGTTGTAAGCCTCCATGATGCCAGCTGATCTCTATCTGAATACTATGATATATTGAATGACTGAATCTACATTTTTTTCATTTCCTTGAGTTGTTTCCATTGTGTTTACTCTTGTTGCATGGTTCAGACAGTTCATTCTGTGAACCCTCCTACCGTGACTGCACCAAGTGGTATTAGAGCAAAAGTTCAAATCTTTGGGAGCAAATTGAGCAAAATTGGTGAGGAACTCTATAAGATCTTGCTATGGATATATCACTGAATTGAGGTAGGTTACTTGTGTTGCAACTGATCATTGATTGTGAGGTAGTTGTCACCTTGTATCCCGATCATCGAACCTGAGGCAGTTTACACTTGATCCTAGGAAGAATTCTACCAAGGAGAATTGTTTCTATTAGAACAATGGCTAGTAGAATAGATGAGATGATGGAGATAATCAAAACAATGTGAATTTGTTTGGATACTATTGAAGAAGATAGGTGAAGAGGATTGACATTGAGACCTAATATCGAAAGTGATGATGAAGAAAAATTTCAATCTGCTGAACAAACTGGCGAAACCCTAGAAGGTAATGAAGAAGAAGAATTAGATCAGATAAATATGTTGCAAGCTATTTCAAAGATTGGAAAGAGACCTAGAGTTGATATGCCAAATTCTACAAGTAATTTGAACCATGAAGAATTGATTGACTGGATAAATGGGATGGAAGAATACTTTGAATATGAGGAAGTTGAGGATCTAGAGAAAGTGAAATTCACAAAGACAAAGTTGAAAGGACATGCTGCTATATGGTGGAAAGAAGTCTAGTTGGAAAGAAATAGAAGAGGAAAAGAAAAGATTACAAAGTGGGACTGGATGGTGACAAAGTTGAAGAATCAATTTATACCTGTTGACTATGTGTTGGAGGTGTTGAAAAGATTACAAAACTTGAGGTAAAAGGAGAAATCTATAAAGGAGTACACTGAAGAATTTCATAAGATGATCATAAGAACATGACATAGTGAAGCAAGCAAAGAGAAAGTGGTTAGATACATCAATGGACTGAGATTGATCATTCAAGAAGAACTAAGCTTTCTAAGGATGACATCTTTGGAGGAAGCATATCAGTTTGCCCTAAAAGTTGAAGAGAAGCTGAATAAGAGGCATGATAAGAGAGAGAGGTAGAGGAGGTAAATTTCAAAGAGATAGGCCATATTCTGGAGGAGACAGATCACATCCGAAGTAGAACAAGTTTGACAGACCAGTTAAGAAGGATGACAGAGATAACAATGCTTACCAGAGAGATGACATATTTTTTTACCAAAGAGGAAACCCTAGTGCATACCGGAATAAAGGATACAGAAGAGAAGGAAGAAGATTTGATAAGAGAACATTTAGAGTTACTTGTTTCAAGTTTGGAGGTGAAGGACATAGAGCATTTGAGTGTAATCAGGGTAGTACAAGCAAGAGGACAGAAAATAGTGGAAGAGCAGGCTATGTGGAAGAAGAACCTATTGAAGTAGATGACCCCAATTTAGTTGGAAAACCTAAGAAAGGAGAATCACTTGTGATGAGGAGAGCACTATTTCAAATAGAGACAAATGAGGAACCACCACAGAGAAAGAGTTTGTTCAGGACAAGATGCAAATCTAGAGGTAAGTGTTGTAAAGTTGTAATTGATAGTGGTAGTTTAGATAACCTAGGTTCAGAGGAGATGGTGACTAAGCTAAAGTTGGAAAGATTGAAACACCATAAGCCCTATTAGATAGCATGGATTCAGGATGATCATAAGTTACTAGTGAGTGAACAATGTTTGGTGAAATTTCATATCAGATCTTATCATGATGAAGTCTTGTGTGATATTATGCCTATGAATGTTTGTCATATCTTATTTGGTAGACCTTGGTAGTATGATAGAAAATCTATACATGATGGGAGAAAGAATACATATACTATAACATCAAATGGGAAAAGAATGACTTTGGTTCCTTTGGAGGATGATACTAAAGATGTGGTATGTGAGAATGCTAGAATCTATCTAATAGATGGAAGGAAATTTTTGGATGGTTTGAAACATGAAAGTATGTGTTATGCCTCAATTCCTAAGAAGCTTGAAATACTGAAGAAAGAGATTGAACCAGAGGAGATAAAAGAGTTGCTGATAGAGTATGAAGACATCATATTAGATAATGTACCTAAAGGATTACCACCTACAAGGAGTATCAGTCATCACATGGATCTTATATCGAGAGCAAGTTTGCCTAACAAAGTAGCACACCAGATGACACTAGTAGAGAATGAAGAACTAAATAGATAGATACAAGAGTTGTTGCGTAAAGGTTTGATCAGAGAAAGTTTATGCCCTTGTGCAGTAACTACAATGCTTGCACCAAAGAAGGATGGAGAATGGAGAATGTGTATTGACTCTCGAGCAATAAACAAGATCACAGTTAAGTATAGATTTCCTTTACCTAGGATGGATGATATTATGGATTGTTTGAGTGGAGCAAGATATTTCACAAAGATAGACTTGAAGAGTGGAAACCATCAAATCAAAATTAGAGAAGGTGATGAATGGAAGACTATTTTTAAGACAAATGAAGGATTGTATGAGTGGTTAGTGATGCCTTTTGGATTGGCAAATATACAGAGTACTTTCATGATGCTGATGAATGAAGTCTAGAAGAAATTCTCGGGTAAGTTTGTGATTGTATAATTGGATGATATTCTGATTTCAATAACACAAAAGAGGAACATTTGTGGCAAATTAGACAAGTTTTGTAGAGATTGAGAGAAGAGAAATTGTTGATAAACATCAAGAAGTGCAATTTCATGAAGGAAGATTTGGTATATTTGGAAATTGTGATTTCTATGGAAGGATTAAAGATGGACCCTGATAAAGTAAGAGCAATTGTTGAATGGCCTACACCTAAGAGCATTGAAGAAGTTAGATCATTTCATGGATTGGCTAGTTTCTACCAGAAGTTCATCAAAAAATTTAGTTCATTTTGTAACCCTAAGACAAAGACAATCAGAGGTGAGAGAAAGGATTTTAAGTGGACATCTAGAGTAGATAAAAGTTTTGAGTTGTTGAAGCAAAAAGTGACAGAGCAACCTGTTGGTTTTTTCCCAGACTGGATGCTTACTCCCAGATTTCCCTACAAGGTAGCCATCAATGATCAACAAGATCTCTGGGCCAGGGGCCAATAGTGTAGGAGATAGACTCTATATTTTATCTCCTCTTCTTCTTCAGGCTCTGCAAAACCTAGGGGGGTATTCCCTACTCAACATCCATGAGGATATGCATACAAAGGCTGGGATGCTGACAGAAACCAGATAAGTCCTCCTGTAAGTAGACCAAAACTATAAGATAAGAGCAAAGGGGCTAGCTTTGGGCCTATTTGCAGTTGTAGACAGAGGACTTGGATCCTAAAACTAATTCTACTATCCTAATGGTTGTTTTGGAGTTTTGATTTTGATTTTATATTTGGATGCAAAGTTGGACATGGTATACAACACTAACACAAAGCAAGATTGGTGCCTTTCTAGGGCCTGGAGTCAGTAGACATACACCTGTGAATGATATGCATGAACTACTAAAACTTGATTTCAAGGGGATACATATGATACCTGCCTTACAGATATCTCCCAATACAAAGTGTTAAGCTATCTATACTTATGGCATCCCTATTGTAGTATATCCTTCCCAATATTCAATCTGAGAACAATTTAATCTAACCTTTGAGCAGAAGTTAAGAGATCAAACATTCAACATAGGAATTCTATGTTCTAGAATCTTAGATATTCCTTAAATATCTGGACTTAGAAGAAAGATACATGCACTACTGGAGACAAAATTAGCACAACACATGCAAACATAGCATTAATCATATAGGATTAACCATGAAATCAGTGGATTCATGTAAAAAGCATACCATAGGAGATACATAAACTCACAAGTTTTGCTGCACAGATCAACCAAATCAGCTATATTGCATTACAGAGCCAAAAATGTTCAACTTTCAACAACCACAAAAATGAGTAACACTTCTTGCTTAAAATAGCCAAAGAAGTGTACTCAGCATTAATTACATGGTGGACATCCAAAAATGTCAGATACAGATCCCACAAAGGAATGGCACTCAAAATTTATTGCTACAATAGATAAGAGAGACCTTGAGCCCTGCGCTGCCATCTGGGAGTCTTAATTCACAATCGGGCAGCCTGATCGCACGTACCATCACCCATACCCCTGCACTGTCACCATTGATGGCTCAACCACCCACAACCTACTTGAAAACTGTCGTAGCATTCAAACAGAAGCTTCCTGCAAAAATGTGTTTCATCGCAGGTTTAAATTATGCAAGAAAAATAGTCCCACATCCATGGTGCGGAGACCACTTTAGCATTTTAAAAACATAGTCACTTGCATACCAAGTGTCGAGTGCCTTTTGCCGTGCTCGACGCACGCTCCTTCTCCAAAACCCCATCGCCATGACATATATCATCAGCCTACCCCGCAGATCTCCTGCCGACCACATGTGTTACACCGAAGAAGCCATCGCAATCCCCTGTCGATGTGACCCAGACCGATGACACCTCATCGGCCAAACATCCTGCCGTCGGACTGATGCAAAATACATATTCTTGCCTATCGGCAAGACAATCCACCATCGGGCAAGCCAAAAACTCCTTCACCGATATGTTTAGTCATTCCGATGAGCGGCCTCCAAAAATACTCCATCGGCAAGATACAACAAAATGTCTCTCCGAAATATCCCTATCGGGCTGACAATGGTTATCAGCCACTTCAAGACATTTCACACCGACGGCCCAGGTCACACCGATGAGCCTAACACATAACCATCAGCAAGCCTTCTTACTCCTCAAACTGAACACTTGACACCAGCTTCCCCATCAGTGAGACTCCCCATCCGTCGGGTTGAACCATTGGCTAGGTTCAAACAAGAAGTTCAACCCAATGGTTCAACGCCGATGCCTCCTTTGTCAGCAACACAAATGTAACCCTGTGAACCCATTGAACCGATGAACCGGTTCAATTTGATGGTTTAATGGCAAGGTTCAAACCTCAAAAACAGTACTCCATCAGCAAGACACTTGACTGTTGGCCAAGCAACTCAAAGTCAACCCGATACTCAAAAAAACTTAGGCCGAGACCAAAATCACAAAGCTTTGAACCATTGAACCTTTGAGAAAAGGGTTCAAGTTTAAACTAAAAGTTCGAAGACATAATCAGAGCACTTCAAACAAAAACTTTCACCGATGACAATTACTCCGATGAACAAGAAGAGTTAGGGCTTAAAAAGAAAAAAACCCTCCAACATCAGCGTTCAATTCCAGACCAAAATGAGTGCCAACACTAGCTCCAAATGGGGACGTGTAGGTGCAAAACTGCAGCGAGAACCAGATCTCCGGGCAGACCAGGCAAAAACCAAAAAAGCATGAACTGTACAAGGCATTTACAATATATACATATTTTTACACATGTGCACAAAGATGGGCCATCATGCAAAATAAAACTTGAGGAACTAACCATGCATAGGAAATTCCAAAGCTTCACCATCTAGGGCCTAGAGGAAATAATAGTCTTCCCCATGAGTGCTGCAAATCTGATATGGGCAGATCCATAAGGGTTCAAACTTACCATGTTTACCCTTGTCCTAATTTTTGCATTCCAGATGAGCACCAGATCATTGACTTGAAACTTCCTTTTTGTAGCTCTCCTGTCAAACAGATATTTCACATCTTGTTGTCTCTTGAGATTGATCTGGTGGGCTTTCCTTCTATTTTCATCCAGTGCAACCAGCTGGTTCACTCTTTCTGTCATGGAGTCTTCAATTTCCTCATCATTTTCTTGGATGAATTTGTAAACTGGCAAGAGATTGTTTATAGGCAATCTGGCTGACGCACCATATACTAGCTCAAAGGGTGACATCCCAATAGCTTTTTTCATTGTCACCCTGTCAGCCCATATTGCTAACTTTAATTTTGAGCCCCAAGCTCTCTTGTTCTTGTCCAGTATCCTCTTGATAATTTTCATGATGCTTTTATTGCTTGATTCTGCTTGACCATTTCCTTGTGGGTGGCATGGTGATGCATATGATAGATTTATCCCATATTTAGTGCAAAAATCAACAAATTCACCTGATCTGAAGCACATAGCATTATCAGTGACTATCTTGAATGGTACTCCAAACCTGATGATAACATTTTCTAGTATGAAATCCGTCACCACCTTACTTGTAGCTCTCTTAGTTGGAACGGCCTCAATCCATTTGGTAAAGTAATTAGTTGCCACCAAAATCCAACTGTGTCCCCCACTTGACTTGTCTACAATTTCCCCTATGAAGTCAATTCCCCATTGCTGAAATGGAGCATCCACAGTTACAGTTCTGAGGGGTAAAGCACCATCATATCTCAACTTTCCTGAGAATCTTTGGCAAGGGTCACACTTCCTCACTAACCTTTGTGCATCTAAAAAGAGAGTGGGCCACCAATATCCTACTTTGAGAATCTTATGGGCTGTTGTTTCGGCAGTATAATGTCCACCACACAATCCTTTATGCATGTCAATCAAAATATTGTTAGCTATATCTTCATCCACACACCTCAGCAGCACACCATCAGGGTTTTTCCAGTATAGCTCACCTTGAACAATAACATACCTGATTGCATGTAACTTTAAAATCCTCTTTTGATTGTCATTGAAATGGGAAGGACAATTCAGATTTTACAAGTAGTATATAATATCCTTGTACCATTCAGATCTTGATACATTTATATTCTCATTTTGGACTGCATTGACTTGGCATGCTTCCAAGTTTGACTGTGCCATCATCTTGGCTAATCCTTGTCCTCTTACCAACTTGGTAACTCGTATGTCTATGTTGAACTCTTGCAGTTTGTTTATCCATCTGCACCTTCTTCCAGTCACCTTCTGTTGAGTGAATATGTCTTTGACTACTACATGGGGTACATATGCAATTATATGTGATCCTACTAGGTATGGCCTGAAACTTTTGATGGCTCTAACTAGTGCATATGCCTGTTTTTCCATGATATCATATTTCAACTCAGCAGCCTGCAAGGACATACTAAAGAAAGCTATGGGTTGCTCAAATCCATCCTCATTTTTCTGTAGTAAACATGCAGCAATAGTGTGAAAGAAAGCAAATGAAAACAATTGGAATGGCCTAGAAAAATCAGGAGATTTAAGAACAGGGACCATCTTGATTGCCTCTTTGATGTTTTGGGATGATTCAATTGCTTCACTTTCCCAGTGGTTAGTTGCATCCTTCTTCATCATCTTGGAAATGTTCCTTGTGGTTTCTGCAAAGTTGGGAACAAATCTCCTAACAAAATTTATCTGTCCAAAGAAGGACTAAACTCCTTTTATAGTTTTTGGCATTTGAATTCTGTCAATAGCAGCCACTCTCTCAGGATCTATCCTTATTCCATCCATGGAAACAATGTGCCCCAGGAGCTTTCCTTCAACTACCCCAAAAGCACACTTCTTTGGATTTAAAGAAATGCCATATTCTAGTGCTCTTATGAAAATCTGCTCTAAATGCAAACAATGTTGCTCTTCCTTCCTTGAATAGGCGGTCAGATCATCCTGGTATATAGCTAGAATTGAGTCAATCAACCCTGCAAAGGCAACATTCATTGCTCTTTGAAATGTAGCACCTGCATTTGTTAGCCCAAATGGCATTCTAACATACACATAAGTTCCCCATGGAGTGGTGAAGGCAATTTTGTACTGTTCTGATTCCTTTACCGTCACCTGATTATAACCTGAAAATCCATCCATCATGGATAAGAGTTCACAACCAGTCACTTTTTGCAACATAGCTTCCATATTAGGCAGTGGATAATTATCCTTTAAAGAGGATACATTCAAGTTCCTAAAGTCAACACAAAGCCTAATATCACCATTCTTTTTTCTTACTGGGACAAGGTTAGACACCCAAGTTGAATGTCTGATTGGCACAATTATTCTAGCTTCCCTAAGCTTTTTGAGTTCTTCTTGCATCTTTGGAGCTAAGGTAGGATTAATAGGTCTTTACCTTTGTCTAAATGGCTTAGCTCTAGGCTTCAATGGGATCTCATGCTAGAATAGATCTTCCCTATAGGCTTTTAGGTCCTCATATGACCAAGCAAAAACATGTTTATACCTTTTCAGTAATGCAATCAGCATACTCCTGATGTGTGGTTTGAGCTGCTTACCAATGTATACCTTCTTGGGGGCCTGAGATGTCCCCAAATTTATCTCTTCTAAATCTTCCTTGTTTGTGGGAGATGTCTTTGTGACCAATTGGTCTCTACTGTCAAAAGCTCTTTCCAAAGCTACTAACCCTCTAGGGATTTTATTAGTCTTCAATTGAATTATCTCTTTCCCCACAAGAGTTTCTTTTCCATCTATAGTTTCTATAAAAGCTTGGAAATCAATTTCTTGATCCTCATATTCATCTATGCAGTGCAAAAATTTTAACAAGTCCCTATCATCATTAAACACTTGCCAACTGCATATATTCTTTGGTACTACAGGCCTGATTTTAACTTCTACATTTGTAACATCTAACAAAGTGATGTCATCTGGCCTTATTGCAACATTAGCTAAGAAATCAGCCATAACATTCTTTGATCTCTTTACCTAGCCTATTGAAAATGCATCAAATAGTTCAATGGTATCCCAAACAGCATGCTTGTATTGTTTCAATCTTTTGTTTTTTGAAGCATATCTATCTCTAATTTGGGATACAATCAACTCAGAATCCCCAAATACTCTTAGCATCTTGATTCCATGTTTGAGGGCTATATTTAGGCCTAAGAGTAAAGCCTCATATTCTGCAATGTTGTTTGTGCAAACAAACCTCAGCAAGAAAGAGAATTTGAGGAGTTTACCATTTGGAGACAGGAAAACAACTCTAGGTCCAGAGCCTTCTTTTGCACAAGCTCCATCAAAATACATGGTCCATAAACCTTGTTGGTCCAGCTCTTTAATGCAGACATTTTTCTCTTTATCTTCTCTATCATCTGAGACAACCCTGAAGTTATCACAGTCAGTGTTTACAAAGCATATCTGCTCCTCTGCTTCTTGGTCTTCCACTATCTCTGATGATCTTTCTTCTCCGATTAGCTTAACATCCCTGCCATTCATTGGAATCATGGCATATGACAGGTCCAGCTGCATACTTCCACCAATTAGTGCTGCCCATCTTCTTGACAACAACATACCATACTGTGGCTTAATGTCAACCACCATTATATTCATTTTATATCTCTTTTCAGGAAATGCTACCAGTTTGAAATCTACATCCTTCATGATTCCAATAACTAGTACCTCTCTGGCATCCATAGCATAAAATTTTCCACATGCCTTGTCAATTTTCAATCCAGGTTGTTTCATGATGGCCAAAGGCATGATATTTGTAGATGCTCCAGAGTCAAGCATACAATTTCTGATTATTTTTCCATTTATAACCAGGGATACATAAAATGGTTCCACTTGTGAGGGGCACTTTGTCATAGTCATTCCTAAATAAACCTCAGGAGCCTCATCTTCTTCATTGCATATGACATGTTTCTCACCCTAGATCTGAACATTTTGTTTATCTTGAGAAGATTCCCCTAAAATTAGGGATACTGTCCTATTCTTGATCTCTTCAACCTTCATCAGTTCCATAAGTGGGACAGAGACCTTTACCTGGGAGAGGATTTGAGCTATATCAAATGGAGCATAATTTTGTATAACAGTTGTAGCTTGCTCCACAATCTTGTTTTTATCCTGAACTGATTTAGCTTTTACTTTCATAGTTCCCTGATCATCATTCTTGTCTTGGGAACCTTTACTTTGATCTTCAACTTGGGGGATTCTATTTTCTGGTCCTTGAGATTCATGACCTGTTCTATGTCTAGAATTCTGTTTATTATTACCCCACTGCCTTTTTTGTGGTTCAATCCCCTTATGACCATGCACTGGCTAACCTACAGAAATACCTTTTGGCTGATGTGGGCTACTTATCTAAGTTTTACCTCTGAGATTGTAGTTACTCTTGACTTGGGCCACTACTGCAGCTGTGAGGGCCCTAATTTCCTCATCAGAAGGTCATTGTAAGTTACTCAGAAAATTGTGTGAGCTCTGAGCATACACATAGCTCTCTTCATTACCTTCATCATAAGAATCCTATTGATAGGCCTGAATTCCATCATCTGTACTCTCATCAGCATCATAAAGAGGGTATCCATTGCTTATGGACATCATATTAACATCATCATCTTGCACATAATGGGGCTCATTGCATTCATTACAAGATCAACATTATCATACAAGGACTGAGCAATCATACACTGTGACTGTGAATGTGGCATCTGATAAATTATACACCATGGAGTATCATCAACAATATTTATAGCTTTCTTTAGAGGATCAGGAGTTTCTTTGACATGTTGAGTTCTCTGATTTGTGTTGTTGTGTGGGAATATAAGCTTACCATTATGCCAATTGGTATTATAAGGCATATCATGCAATGATGGTCTCTTTTCCTGCCTTTGGTAGACTTGCCTATCAGGACCCATCCCTTTTTCACTTCTAGCTAGTCTATAGCTTAGGTCCTTAACAACATTTGCCAATTTGTCTATCTTGTCTTTAGGGGTAGATGTATTACCTTGAGTGTTCTGAGGCTTGTTTGGATTCTGCAGAATTTTCACGTCATCCCTTCTGTTTGTCTTGCCTGATGCTTTCCTGTTGTTCTCAATATTCACTACAATTCTGAAAGAATCCCTGATAGTAGCAGGACCTTTATCTCTTAATCCATACGTAGTTTTTACATCAAAGGCATTGATATACAATATTATGCACATTGGTTCATTTGGCCTCATGTGATGTGGCAATTTGTTTAACACTTTAGTAAATCTTGCATTAAAATTTGCAACCTGCTCATTTGACCCTTTAGTGATACTAGTAAACTCATTTACAAAAAAGCTAGGGTCAGTTTTGTCACCATATTGCTCCTTGAACACCCTTTTAAAATCATCCCATGATGAAATACTTCAGTCAGGCAGATTCTTGTACCAGTCTCTCACCTCATCTACTAAAGATTGCATGAATGACTTCATGAAAACATCCTCATGTTCAACCTCAAAGTTATCCATGACATTTTGAAAAGCCTTTAGATGATCTTCTCCTAACATAGTGTTGTTTCCTAAAAATTTAAGCACTTGCAGCCTTAGATGCTTGTCAATGGGGTTAGGATACCCAAGAATACCATCAAACACCAGCTGTCTGAATCTATCTAGCTGCATGGGCTGTCTGTCAAACTGATTAGCATTAATGTTTCTACATTCATTCTGGTTTCTTACATTGTTCAGTGGTATCCTAGCATCATTCACATTTTATCTTTGATCATTATGCTGATGTTGCACTTCATTTCTTTGCTAATGTCTTTGCACATTTGCATTCTCAAGGGTAGGAATTGAATCATTTTGGGCAGTCCTTAAAGCTTACACTTTCTGCCTCATGTCATCTCTGATTTTCATGGCTTGTAGATATTCTAGTTCTACTCTCAGATTTCTGATTTCTTCAGCTAATTATTCTTCTTTAGGCATAGAGGTAGATGGTCTCATACCATTCTGGACATCATCTTCATCATCCCTCAGAGACTCTGCCTCTTCAAACCTTTCACTAGGGTCTAGAAATGGGCGTTCTTGGAACACCTCTAACCTCATTCTCATGCTACCACCCTGTTGCCTCTCATATACACCCTGAATATCAGCTTCTGCATTTGAAAAGTAAGGCACATGCTGTCTTGATGGCCTAGGGTTATTCTGCATATCATCATTTTTTCTAGGGGAACCCTCATGACTAACTGAGACAGCTCCCTTTCTTCTATACATCATTCTTCTTGTTACTGGTAACTCTTCAAATAAAGGATTCTGTTGGGATCTTCTCCCCTGCATATAAATTTTACTTTAACCAGTTTGGAGATTACTTTGGAGTTGCCACCTATTACTAGGAACTATTTTCTTTTGTAAATTAGGGTTCTTTCACAAATTCCCTAGTAGATTTGCCAATTTCTATTAGTTTTTTCCTAGACTGGATGCTTATTCCCAGATTTCCCTACAAGGTAGCCATCAATGATCAACATGATCTCTAGGCCAAGGGCCAACAGTGTAGGAGATAGACTCTATATTTTATCTCTTCTTCTTCTTCAGGCTCTGCAAAACCTAGGGGGGTATTCCCTACTCAACATCCATGAGGATATGCATACAAAGGCTGGGATGCTGACAGAAAGTAGATAAGTCCTCCTATAAGTAGACCAAAACTATAAGATAAGAGCAAAGGGGCTAGCTTTGGGCCTATTTACAGTTGTAGACAGAAGACTTGGATCCTAAAACTAATTCTACTGTCCTAATGGTTGTTTTGGAGTTTTGATTTTGATTTTATATTTGGATGCAAAGATGGACATGGTATATAACACTAACACAAAGCAAGATTGGTGCCTATCCAGGGCCTGGAGTCAGTAGACATACACCTGTGAATGATATGCATGAACAACTAAAACTAGATTTCAGGGGGATACATATGATACCTACCTTACAGATATCTCCCAATACAAAGTGTTAATCTATCTATACTTATGGCATCCCTATTGCAGTATATCCTTCCCAATATTCAATCTGAGAACAATTTAATCTACCCCTTGAGCAGAAGTTAAGAGATCAAACATTCAACACAGGAATTCTATGTTCTAGAATCTTAGATATTCCTTAAATATCTGGACTCAAAAGAAAGATACATGCAATACTGGAGATAGAATTAGCACAACACATGCAAACATAGCATTACTCATATAGGATTAACCATTAAATCGGTGGATTCATGCAAAAAACATACCACAAGAGATACATAAACTCACAAGTTTTGCTGCACAGAGCAACCAAATCAGCTGTATTGCATTACAGAGCCAAAAATGTTCAACTTTCAACAACCACAAAAATGAGTAACACTTCCTGCTTAAAATAACCAAAGAAGCGTACTCAGCATTAATTACATGGTGGACATCAAAAAATGTCAGATACAGATCCCACAAAGGAATGGTGCTCAAAATTTATTGCTGCAACAGACAAGAGAGACCTCGAGCCCTGCGCCGCCATCTGGGAGTCTTCATTCACAATCGGGTAGCCTGATCACACATACCATCACCCATACCCCTGCACTATCGCCATTGATGGCTCAACCACCCACGACCTACTTGAAAACTATCGTAGCATTCAAACAGAAGCTTCCTGCCAAAATGCGTTTCATCGCAGGTTCAAATTATGCAAGAAAAATAGTCCCACATGCATGGTGCGGAGACCACTTTAGCATTTTAAAAACATAGTCACTTGCATACCAAGTGTCGAGCACCTTTTGCCGCGCTCGATGCACGCTCCTTCTCCAAAACCCCATCGCCATGACATATATCATCGGCCTACCCCATAGATCTCCTGCCAACCACATGTGTTACACCGAAGAAGCCATTACAATCCCCTATCGGTGTGACCCAGACCGATGACACCTCATCGGCCAAACATCCTACTGTCAGCTCGATGCAAAATACATATTCTTGCCTATTGGCAAGACAGTCCACCGTCGGGCAAGCCAAAAACTCCTTCACTGATATGTTTAGTCATTCCAATGAGCGGCCTCCAAAAATACTCCATCGGCAAGATACAACAAAATGTCTCTCCGAAATATCCCTATCGGGCTGACAATGGTTATCGGCCACTTCAAGACATTTCACACCGACGGCCTAGGTCACACCGATGAGCCTAACACATAACTGTCGGCAAGCCTTCTTACTCCTCACACTGAACACTTGACACCAGCTTCCCCATCGGTGAGACTCCCCATCCGTCGGGTTGAACCATTGGCTAGGTTCAAATGAGAAGTTCAACCCAATGGTTCAATGCCGATACCTCCTCTGTCGGCAACACAAATGTAACCCTGTGAACCCATTGAACTGATGAACCGGTTCAATCTGATGGTTCAATGGCAAGGTTCAAACCTCAAAAATAGTACTCCATCGGCAAGACACTTGACTGTCGGCCAAGCAACTCAAAGTCGACCCGATACTCAAAAAAACTTAGGCCGAGACCAAAATCACAAAGCTTTGAACCGTTGAACCTTTGAGAAAAGGGTTCAAGTTCAAACCAAAAGTTTGAAGACACAATCAGAGCACTTCAAACAAAAACTTTCGCCAATGACAATTACTCCAATGAACAAGAAGACTTAGGGCTTAAAAAGAAAAAAACCCTTCAACATCAGCGTTCAATTCTAGACCAAAATGAGTGCCAACACAACCCATTTTGGTATTACCATATTTCAATAAGGTATTTCAAGTTGACTGTGATGCAAGTGGAAATGCAATTGGAGTAGTGTTAATTCAAGAAGGTAGACCTATTACTTATTTTATTAAGAAATTGAATGATGCAAGGAAACAATATTCAGTTTATGATCAAGAGTTCTATGCCATAATTCAAGCCTTGAAGAAGTGAAGACATTACTTGTTTCCTAAGGCATTTGTGTTGTATATAGATCAGCAAGCTTTACAATATTTGAATAGTCAAGGTAAGTTGAATCAGAGACATATGAGGTTGGTAGAGTTTATACAGAGTTATACTTTTGTGTTGAAACATAGGAGTGGAAAATCAAATAAAGTTGTTGATGCCTTGAGTAGGAGATGAAACTTGTTGACAGAAATGAGAATTAAAGTATTGGGATTTGATGAATTGAAAAACATGTATGAGGGAGACACTGATTTTGCAGAACCTTGGAAAACATGTAGGGAACCTGTTGTGATAGATAGAAGCAAGTGGTTGTACTATTTTATTCAAGAAGATATGTTGTTCAAAGGAAGTTAGTTGTGCATACCTAGAAGTTTAACGCGAGATAATTTGATCAAGTAAAAGCATAGTGGTAGATTGGTAGGACATTTTGGCATTGATAAGATAGTGGCTTTGGTGAGTGAAAACTACTTTTGGCCTTAGATACATAAGGATGTTTGGAGATTTGTACAGAGTTGTAGAGTTTGTCAAGTTGCAAAAGGGAGTAGTCAGAACACTAGATTGTATAAACCTTTGACAATATCGGAGAGACATTGGGAAGATATAAGCATGGATTTTGTAATGTGATTATCTAAGACACAAAGAGGACATGATTCAATATTTGTAGTGGTTGACAAATTTTCAAAGATGGCTCATTTCATACCTTGTAAGAAGACAACTAATGCAATGCATGTAGCTAACCTATCTTTCAAGGAGATTGTGAGATTGCATGGATTACCTAAGAGTATAGTTTCAGATAGAGACACATGGTTTGTTGGATATTTTTGGAAGATACTTTGGAAGAAGATGAAGATAGCTTTGAAGTTTAGTTCAAATTTTCATCCACAGACAGATGGACAGACAGAGATAGTGAATAGGAGTTTGGGAAACTTGTTGAGATGTTTGGTTGGAGAGAAAACCAGAAGTTGGGATTTGATTCTTTCACAAGCAAAGTTTGCATACAATAATTCAGTAAATAGGAGTACCAGAAGAACACCTTTTGAGATTGTTACCAGAGTGAATCCTAGAGGAGTGGCAGAATTAAAATATATTAGTACAGAGGAAAAGAGGAGTGTAGAAGGAGAAGAATTTGTAGATCACATGAAGACAGTGCATAATCAACTGAAGAAACATTTGGAGGACATGAACAGTAAGTACAATGACAAGGCAGATGAGAAGAGAAGACATAAGGAATTTGAAGTTGGATATGAAGTAATGGTGTACTTGAGAAAAGAAAGATTTCCAGTTGGGACATATAACAAGTTGAAGATGAAGAAGTTTGACCTTTTAGGATACTCAAGAAATTTGATTCAAGAAATGTAGTAGAATTACCAGAAACATTGGGAATATCACCTATTTTTAACATCGCAGACTTATATTAGTATCATGAAGCAAAGTTTAGTGATAGCATGGAAGGAGACTTAAAGAAGCAGTTACCACAACAAGCACCAAAGCAAATTGAAGACATCTTGGACATCAGAGTGGGACGCAGCACTAGAGGAAGACAATACAAAGAATATCTTGTGAAGTGGAAAGGCAGACTGAAAGAAGATTCATCATGGATTTCTCAGGCTGAGGTGGACTATCTTGGTTCTCCCCTAGCCCCAGCAAAGTGAGGGACTCACTTTTTTTAATAACCCTAAATGTATGATGCAAGAACATCTCTGGTTCAAGAGTAATCTTGCATCAACCAAAAACATTTGCATTTTAGTTTGTTTTTATTTCAGTTTTTTCATTTTTCCAACTCAGTTCAGGTAGTTCAGTCAGAAGAAATTTTAGCTTGTGTCTAGTTTTGGTAATTTACTCTTGCAAATCTAGACTTTGCATCTACATTCATTCATCTACATCATATCAAGAATTCAAAACATTTGGATTAGTTATCAGAACGTTATCATTATCAGAAGTTGACTATTTCTTAGAGCAAAGCATCCCAATATTCACTAGCAACTAGTTAAAGGAGAAACTTGCAGAAGCATTTCCCAATCTCTAGAGCCTAATGACACATCATTCGATGTCCTTTGGTTCATGGCCGACCTTTCCCAAGGGTCCGCATGTTGTTCCATTCATTTGAGGAAGTGTTCTATGCATTTAGGTCTAACCTATCTGTGAACACATTACAACTCTTCATTGGAGTTTGTGACCTTCCTTAGCTGACACAGAGGAATCTGTTGGTCCAAAAATGATATATATTGATGTAATAGATCCTTAGGAAAGTATCTATTCACATAAGAAAGATTTGATAGTTTAGATTTTGTGTGAAGGAACCTTAAAGCTTTATCTTGCACATGTATGTAATCAAGCCTTTGAGCCCCATTGTAAGCCCACATGATGTCGACCGATCTCTATTTGAATGCTATGATATATTGAATGACTGAATTTGCATTTATTTCATTTCCTTGAGTTATTTCTATTGTGTTTATTCTTGTTGCATGACCTAGATAGTTCATTCTATGAACCCTCCTACCGTGACTGCACCAAAGTCCTTGAATAATTTTTGTAGACTTTACAAATTGACTCAACAGGTACCTGAGAAATATCACCTTGCCCAATGAGATTCAAAGCATCCATGAAATCATCCTTAACCACTCTCAAGAAAACCAATTTTAATGATTCTTCAGATAATCTATTTTGGGGGTTCTTCAAAGCAAACTAGAATCTTTCAACATAATCTTCAAGTGGTTCCTCCTCCTTTTGTGGCATCTTGAAGATATCATCTCTCCTCTTATCATGTTCTCAGCACTAATCTTGGTATTTCTTCAAGAATTTCTCCTTCATAGTGTCCTAGTCTGGAATGACATATTCTCCTAGCCCCATAAACCATCTCAAAGTTGCATCCTTGAGGGTAGCAGGAAAGAGTTTCATCCTGTGAGCATCTGAGGTATAGTCATAGCTCCTACACAAGATATCAAACTCAAACAGAAATGTATCTGGGTCCTTTGTCACTAGGCCATAGAAGACTGATAATGCTGATGGTGGACTATTTTTTAGTACTGTATCCTTCTCCTAATTAGTGATAGGGAACTCGAACATCACTTTCTCTGGTGGATCCTCCATCATAGAATTTGCCATGGTTCTGAAGGTCCCTTCTATAGTTGTAGAAGAAGTTGATGAAGATGTAGAAGGTGTTGATGAAAATGTGAGGAAATTCTTCTTCAACACTTTCTACTGTATAATTGATAAAGTTAGCTATTTCTTCACTAATGTGAAAATTTGAAGGGAGGAATCTACCTTGATTATCTCTCTACCTCCACATACAGTGAATTTGGTTTTATATTCTAGCAATCCTGCATAATGTTATTAGAATTTTTGGTGTTTCTTGAAAAGTGAAGTTATTAATCTAAATGCTAGAATCAAAATTTAAACTATGAAAGTATGTAGAAATGAGTCTACAAAGGTAGCACCATCCTTGGCAATGGTACCAAAAATGTAGAGGAAAACTAATGCGTTGTAGACTTAACACAATTCAGGGGTAAACCTATCTGAACAGTCCACTCTACCATTGCATTCCTACATTAAATTTCAACCAAGGAGCCTAAGATTATGATGGCACTACACTATATGTGCCTTTAGGGCTCATATTCCTCCTAAACTATCTTAACCAAACCTATTCAGGCTATTCTATTTTGTTAGAATTCACAGAAATACAAGAATAGTAAAAATAGCTACAAAATCTCATGGCTGCGGGTACCTACAACATAAGTTGTAGATGATTGTTATCAACAAGAAATTACAAAATTAACTCAAAACATCCAAAATGATAAAAGAACTAATGCTAACCTCCAAAGGACTTAAAGTTGCTAACGCATGCACTTGTTCATGAACCATACTATTTGTAATTTGACAACCAAAGAAATCTAGGTGACTTGTGATGTATCTATGTACAAATGAAAAGTAGATTTAACAATGAATGCATAAAGGAGCAAGGAAATAAATGAAGTGAGGATCAATACCTTGATTGGCTAGCTCAGGGAACTGACTCACTTAACTGAGAATCAAATCTAGTTCAGATTTCTATGCATCTTCATAACAAATAGTTCATTCAATTCATATCATAAACAAAATCTCTTTCAGATTGTATTCAATAATGACATTCCTTAATAAAACATGTCTGCATCTTCCAATATAGAAAATAGACTAACAATAGACTAACAATTGAGTAACTAGAAATAAAGTAACTAACTTAACATCTAACTCATCCCTCTAACTTTTATAGAAATGGGAGAGTTTTATGCAACTACTAACTAACTGCAACCATCAATACATTCCTAGATACTAGGATATAGGTTTGAGATCAATTTTATTAATCTAACTGAATAGAGGAAACATAGTCCTATCCAAACAAGAATTCTTATGCAATGGATCTCATGAAGAGCACACATAAGTTGTGTTTGAATCAAGTCTTCTTATCCTTCTACATTTTTTTCTATCCATGATGGTTTCATATTCATCCTCCAGCTAACTACACATTTGGCATCCAATTTCATTTCCTTTAATTCTCCTGTCTTCGACTTTGTTGCAAATGCTCATTTCCTTGATGACAAGTTCTTGCTACATAGGGGTTAATTCAAATAATTTTCATGACTAAACCATAGGATTCCATCTATATTGCATGCATACTAATATCTAAATCATTCAATTGATAACATCATCACCATATTCCATATTAATATTATAGGTTCAAAGTCTTGCAAAGTATATAAAAAGACGACATATAATGATGGTGATTTTGGTAAAGTATCTAGAGGATCATATAGAAAAGTTCTTAAAAGCATATAAAACAACATAAAAAGAGGTCAATAATTTAGCTCATCAGAAGCCAAAGTCTCTATGCGGACCAAGAATTCAATCATCCATGATCTCAACATCATTCATACACCTTACTGCTGAAGTATCAACTCACTCTACACATCTACAAAATAGGAAACTTATCAAACTATAGGAAATAGAGCATTCTAGACCTCATGTGATACTCCATAACTCAAGATATATCATTGTGGTGCATTACAAGCCCATAATCTTGTAAGGAGTGATCTTAAGCATCATTATATGTTCCTTACTAGATCCATACATCTTTATCTAGTGATTCCGGAGGAACACAAGGGATTGACAAAGGTAATGAGGAGACCAGGGAATAATTATACTCAAATCTTCACTTATAGAATTAACTACTTAATGCGGTACTAGAAAATGGAATTTATCTATATGCAGATCAAACTTGAGATACCTTAAAAAATGTAAGACCTCCACATCAGCTTGTATTGAGTTGCATATATGTCATCCTCTACAAAAACTCAAACTTGTCTAATTAGGCTTCAGAATAGGCCGTATTGCCCCTATCACTTGAGTGGTAACTTTGCAGACCACCATACCACTTGATACTTCATCATAGCATGCCTTATACATCTATTACCCTTTCCTTAGAATTGCATGATCAGAGGTTTCTCTACAAAGAAATATGAACCAAAACAAGGTGACTCTGCCTTAGGATATACACTGTGAATGTCTTAGTCAGATCTTTGCTTCTTATCATTAAGTGCAGTATTCACAACTGATGAGATATACATGTAGAGATACTAGAAACATGCAAGGATTTGATGAGTATTTACCTTTGCATCATGCTCAAACACAAAAACTGATCACCTTACCATACTTGGACTATTTTCTCTTCTCCCAAATTGATTTTCCTTGACCATGCCGACTCTTCCTCTATACAAGTCTACCTATACATTTCCATATACTATGTTGACATCAATAACAACACATATTGCCAACAATCTCCATCTTTGTCATTGATGGTAAAATATACTCCCCCTTAGACATATATTTCTCTCTTCCCCTTTGACATCAAGGAAAAAGGAATTGATATCCTTTTCTTGTATTAATTCAAAAACTATATAGACTCCCCCATACAAAATGATTTCTAGACTTTACTACCCCTAAGATGAAGATTCCTCAAAAAAGGATGTTATGTGTTGGCAAGAGACACTATGTGGATTCATAAGTGTTGTCATTGATGGCAAAAAAGTCTATCCCACACATCTGTAGCACATAATATGCCTATACCGGAAGTCAGATTGAAGATTGTTTTGGTCTAGTGCACAAGAACAGAGTATGTAAGAAGGTTTGACAATCAGGTCTGGATCTCTCAGATGGTGTAACTCAGTAAGTTGTGGACTTGGACAAGTTAAGAGGGGTATCATGACTATTGTATTCCAGAGATTTAACCTCTGATGATAAAGCATGAAAAATATATGAGTATCTGAGTGTTGGATTCCAGTGAAGTAGAGTAGACTGAGGATGAACTGACCAGCAGAGTATCAAACCTCAATCCAGATGTGCAAAATGTGTTGATCAAGTAATTTGTGGCATTATACATCATTGGTTGACATGATTAATGACTTCTATGCCTATGTTTTTGATGCACATCACTAATCAAGCATGGATTCAACTGACAGATCAATAACTTGCAAATATCTCATGTGTTCTTGTTGCCGACTACGAAGTTATTAGAAATTCTTGATGCAGATATATTTACCTAATGGATTCAAGCTTGTGGGTGTGAGGAAGTAATATTATGAATGATTAAGTATGAAGAAAAGCATAGACAAGTGCAAAGGTAGTAATTCAAGCCCAGAATGTGATAGGAAAGTAATATTGAGTAGAGGAAGAATGAAATGTGCTAGATCAGTATATTGTGCCTAATTGGAACTGAATTCCTATATGTATAGATGTTGTTCACCAATTCAAACACCTTGGTATAATCTGTAAGCATTTGTAGACTGTAAGTCTCTTGTAGGTAGTGGACCTCTTGTGAGCAGTGTGCTCAGATAGTAAGCCCTAATTGGTAAGTGACAAATTTGTACTCTTGTTCTTTTAACAAAGAATACAATATTGGGTTAGTCACCCCATGGTTTTTCCCTTAATAGGGTTTCCATGTAAAAATCTTTGTGTTATGTGTTAATTTCTTTTTCAGTTCTTATGATTGCCTTGTTTTGATATAACACTAAATGATAAGATAAGAAAAGAAATTAAAAATAAAAAAGTTATAAGATAACTAATTCACCCCCCCTTTCAGTTATTTGCATTGTTTCCAACAATTGGTATCAGAGCTAAGTTCCTCTGAGCAAGCCTAACAGCTTGAGGAAGATCTGGGAATCTCAATGGATGCATATGGTATGAAAGAACAACTTCAATCTACCCTAGATGATCTTGAACAATCCCACTCTGAAGTCAACATTTTAGGAGAAAGACTCAAGCAAGTTGATGATTTCATAAATGAGCTGAAAGAAAAACTTAGTAATTCTGTGAAAAAGAGAAAGGAACTTCTCCAAAAATTAGCAAATTAGAATGAGGTCAATAATGTTGATGAGGATCTGAATGAGAAAAATAAGCCATGTGAGAAGCTCTCAAAAGAGTCATTATGATAAGGCATGAAATGGAATTAGGGGTTATGAAATTCACCCAAGAAATTGAAGAAAAGAGAAAGATTGAAGATAATCTTAAACAATCCCTCAGGGAGAAAATAGAGGATTGCCACAAGATGGACAGAATAATCAGGCATCTTGAATTTGATCTTGAAGAAGCCAGAGATAATGAAGAACAACTTGAGAACTAGATAGACACTCTTAAACAAGATCTTCAATCTGTAAATGAATACAAAGAAAAATTCAAGATAAGCTCAACCCAACTTGAAATTCTTCTTGAAAGTCAAAAGAGGGTAGATGATAAGCGTGGCTTGGGATATGAGAAAGGTGAAAGCTCTGGATCTGGTCAGAAGAACTTTGGATTAGGAAATCAAAGAAATAGGCCTAGAAGACCTCCGGTAAGACAAAAAAACACTCAAAGATATCCTTCCTTTAATGGATACTACTTCAATTTCAACAAGTTTGGTCATAAAGCAATCTAGTGCAGAAACAAAATGAATCAAATCAATCCATCATTCTCTAGTCAATGTTTCAGTTGCAAGAGGTATGGTCACAAATCTCATGAATGCATAAATATGCAAATGAACAATTCTTTCAATGGTAGGTGCTTTGTATGCAATAGAATTGGACATAAGGGTAATGAGTGCAAATCAAGAGGATATCATTCAAATAAGAAAATAAATGTTGTGTGTTACAATTGCAATGGATCTAGTCACATGTCCAGATTCTGTAGAAGTAGGAGTCAAAATAGAAAAGGTCTCATGGATCATGATAAAAAACAAGATAAAGCCAAAGGTAAATTAAATGCGGATGAAGTTCAAAAGGAGATGAGCAAAATTTGGGTAAAGAAGAGTATAATGAATATTGTGGATGGATCCGCACTAGAATCTGGTGCTAATATTCCTTCCAGAAACTAAAAAGTAAGCTCTGACTTAGGGGGAGCTATAGAGAAGATCCTTTTCCCCCAGCCAGCTAGTAAGTGCCTGAATTTGGCACATTGAGTTAGAATAAGAGGTTGCAATTTAAAGGGTTTGAGGAGATTCATTTAAAATTTGTCTAGTTAAAATTTGACAAATCCACATACAGATTTGAGGAAGCAATGAGGAGATCCTGTATCGGCAGCTATCTGATAAAACAAAATTTCACAGACAAATCTGGTATGATCTAGAATTGAAATTTTTTAATCTACGAACCTATGGCATGTTTGAAAATGGTGAAGATATGTTGTCAACCCTCATAGACAATGATTTTATGATCTGCACAATGATTCAAGAAAACCTCTCTCAATACAGGGTAACCAGATGACTTAAGTTGTGCATTTATTACAAAGGGAAATTAGGTTTTTGGGCAAGGTTAAAAGGTTTCTCATCCATCATTTGAAACACTTTGCACTCACAAAGAAGGGAGAAGAGCTCTAAGAAGAAATCCAGCAAAACACTCAAACTCAGTTGAAGATCGAATCCAAGTGCAATCTGCTCCGGTAGTCACTCCAAAACCTAGGGCGTGAAAAGGTATTTCTTTTGTAAATCTCTCCAATCTTGATTGATTAGAATGGCTACTTCGATGGTTGTAAATGTTTCCAAGAGACCAAGGCTAGCTTCAAGAAACATCCTCACAAATTTATTGAGATTGATCCTTTGGGTGTGTTTTCCCGTACCCTGTATGGTATTCTCCATGTAGAAGACATTAGGGTTTATATACATGCAAACATTGAGGACTTTGGAGACCTAAAATTGATGAATCTATACCACAATTAGTTAATTAGTGAGAACTTTGATCTGAAACCAGAGTTCCAAACCCTAAAAGATAAGCATTTTACACATTGCATACATTTTCTATCTTTTGGAGAGGACGAATGAGTCCAATATATCTTAAGCATGATCCATGATAACTTCATGTGGTTAATGAGGCATTTCAAAATAACCAAATATGCCATCAAAGCTGTAACTAGTTTGCACTCTATTGGTGGGTTGCCTGCTCTTAAGTCTATGAAGAATCAAATAGTATCTGAAGCCAAAAGTTCAAAATATGAGAAGAGGGAAATGACCATTGATGACATCACTGATCCAGATGTCAAGTTTGCCTCAATTGTGATTGGATACAAGATTTACCATTCAAGTAGAGAAAACTTTGTATCTGGTACTGCCATCTACACTGCATACTAGATGCTAAGAGAGAATGCAGATTATGACCTGTGTGAACTCATGTTGAATTAGTTGCTGGAGAACCTACAAAAGATCAAGAAATAAAAAAAGAACTCTTTCAAATATGATGATTTGGTGTTATGCTTTCTTTTCTACTTCATGAATGAGTTACCAGGCTCAAAATGTTTGATCTGAGAAAATGATAAACTAGTTGTTATATAGATCAAGGATTATTTTTATGAACTTGGTGACACTCAAACCTAGAAGACAACTCTTTGGGGTTACTTCAAAAACTTCCAGAGTATGATGCAAGAAAGAGAAAGAATTCCCAAAACAATAGTGGAGAAGTACAAAGACACAGTCTGCTTTATGGTAAATATTGATCAATGCTTAATAGAGGCAGTTGAGCCAAGGACAATATGGATATTGCCCATGGGTTATGAGGTTGATGGAAATATATTGGAGACTCATATTCAACATTTATTGAGTCAACCCAAAGACCCCAAAGCAGAGAGATTTGACACTTTTGAAGAATTAAACATAAAACTATATGTTGAACTAAGAAGGCCTGAGACAAAAAGAAAGGTGAGAAAAGAAGTTGAAGAACTGGCTAAGGAATTTGGCATCACCAGAGAAGTTGTTATTGCAAATAGAGAGAATAGATAAAATTGAGAAAGAAAAAGAGGAAGTAAAGAATGAACAAGTTCTGATAGAAGCCTCCACCAAGACTAGAACTACCAGGAGTTCTGCCTCTAGGAGCTCTAAAGCTAAAAATCTAAAAGTCCATTCATCTACAAAAGAAAAGAGAAAGAAATACAAGGCCAAAAGAGCCTATGTGAGTCTCAAGGATGATGATGAGACTGAGTCAAATGTAGAGATTAGAGATTTGAAGAAAGTAAAAGTAAAATCCCCCAATGTTGATGTGGAGCAGAAGTTAGCAGAGTATGTTGATAAGCCTACTCTATCTATTGATGATATCAAGGTAGTTAACATGGATGGGAACCTACAGCCGATGACAGAGTTCTATGATGAATACAATGATGCTGACAAGAGAATTCTAGAGGAAGCTACTGTAAGGTATTTGAATATCTATAACAAAGCATTCATTGAAATAATTTCATTAATTCCAAAGAGCCTAGAAGATGTATTGGAGCAAAGAAAAGAGAATGCAAAGGCAAAAGACTTGGAGATCCAAAAGTAGATATTGATACATCTATGTCCCTCTATCACTCCAAAACAAATGGACATGGTTTTTAAGGATTGTAAAGATGATTTCCAAAGAAAGCCCTAGATGAACAAACTCATGGTTGGAGAAACTGACCAAATAGAAAATGAAAGAAAAGAAGTTCTTTGGAATGCTTTGAAGAGACTCAATCTTCCCATTATAGAGGAAACAGATGAAGAGCCTTCTAACATGGATGTTGAAGGATTAAAGAAAAATGATGAAGAGTCATCTAAGGCATTAGATTCCTCTGTTTCAGAAGAGGAAGGATAGAAAGAAGAAATATTTTTTGACAAGGATATCGAAGTATTAAGGAAAAATGATGAAGAGCCATCTGAGGCATTAGACTCCTCTATTCCAGAAGAGGAAGGACAGGTAGAAGAAATAAATAGCAATAAGCAAGTTAGTCCGAATGCCCCCAAAAGGAAGGAAGTAGAGGTAGAAAGAGACACTATAGAGATAGTACATAATTTCCTGGACAAAGAAATAATGGAGCTAGATGAACTTGAGTTAATTCAAGGGCCACTAAACTTTGACACTCTCTCTCTTCAGTTTAGATAATGAAAGTAGCATCTTTCGCTCAAGCTAAAGCAAAAGAGAAATTTCTAAAATCACACATGGAGGATTGTGAGTTGTTGGAGATTGCATCTGGGATGCTAGAGAAGATTATACCAACCTATTAAAAGGATCCTTCTACCTCTCCATTTGGTAATCTGAAAAACTTAGTCAATTTTGTTACACTCATTTTGAATCCTTAGAGAAATCAATAGAAACTAAGGTCTGGAAGGAGTTCTTGGGAAAGAGGTTTAGTGAAGTACAAGGGCTAATTGCTAATGATAGAAGAACCTTAGACATTGGCATAAAGAGCCTTGAAAATGCTCTTAAGGATGGTGGGGACATATACAAATTTTGTTTAACTTAGCTTAAAGTGATAGAGGACATTGAGAAGAAAGTGAAAGAACAAGAAGGAAAACTATCAAGTTTACCTTAGAATATTGATCCCCTTACTACCTCTTAGGTGAATCATTAATGTCAAGATATTGCTATAATAAATGAAATTAAAGAACTAGCTAAAGAAAAAAAGAACATAATGGATAGAATGGGTGAGCTTAGAGGGATAATCATCCCTAAGTTAGAGGCAATGCATGATGCCTTGACAAAGGCACAAAATACAGTCCGGACCAGTGATCCAATAGACTTAAAGAGGGTAAAAGTATATGCATTTTTGTTAAGTGGACACATCTCCATTTTGGATAGAATGAAGAGGAGTTGGGCCATATAAATCATACATTTGAAGACAACCTTTGTGGATATACTTAAGTATATGTAAGTATAACATATGATTTGTATATACTTATGCGTCCATGTATATAATAATTTTTGCAAAATTTTGGTATGCGGATTCCACCCTTTGCCATTGATGTCAAAGGGGGAGTGAAGATTAGTGAAAAATGAGGAATCCATCAAAGGAGGACCTCTGGAAAAATAATACAAGAGATAGAGAACAAGCAAAGAGGGAGTTACTGTGACACTTAGCCATTTTTCACTAAGTGTTGCCATCAATCACAAAGGAGGAGATTGTTGGCAAGAGACACTATGTGGCTTCATAAGTGTTTTCATTGATGGCAACAAAGTCTATCCCACACATCCGTAGCACATAATATTCCTATACCAGAAGTTAGATTGAAGATTGTTTTGGTTTGGTGTACAAGAACAAAGTATATAACAAGGTCTGACAATCAGGTCTGGATCTCTCAGATGGTGTAATTCAGTAAGTTACAGACTTGGACAAGTCAAGAGGGGTTTCATGACTATTGTATTCTAGAGATTTAGCCTTTGGTGATAAAGCATGAAAAAGATATAAGTATCTGAGTGTTGGGTTCCAATCAGGTAGAGTAGACTGAGGAAGAACTGACCGGCAGAGTATCAAACCTCAATCCAGATGTGTAAAAGGTGTTGATCAAGTAATTTGTGGCATTATACATTGTTGGTAGACATGATTAATGACTTTTATGCCTATTTTTTTGATGTGCATCACTAATCAAGCATGGATTCAGCCAACAAATCAATAACTTACAAATAACTCAGGTGTTCTTGTTGCTGACTAAGAAGTTGTTGGAAATCTGTGATATGGATATATTTACTTGATGGATTCAAGTTTGTGAGTGTGAGCAAGTAATAGTATGAATGATTAAGTGTGAAGAAAAGAAGAGACAAGTGTGAAGGCAATAATTTAAGCCTAGAATGTGACAGGAAAGTAATATTGAGCAGAGGAAGAATGAAATGTGTCAGATCAGTATACTGTGCCTAACTAGAACTAAATTCTTGCATGTATAGATGATGTTCACCAGTTCAAACACCTTGGTATCATATGTAAGTATTTGTAGACTATAAGTCTCTTGTAGGCAGTGGGCCTCTTGTGAGTAGTGTGCTCAAGCAGTGAGCCCTAATTGGTAAGTGCCAAATTTGTACTCTTATTCTTTTAACAGAGAATATAATCTTGGGTTAGTCACCCCTTGGTTTTTCCCTTAATAGGGTTTCCACGTAAAAATCCTTGTGTTATATGTTAATTTCTTTTTCAGTTCTTATGATTGCCTTGTTTTGATATAACACTAAATGATAAGATAAGAAAAGAAAGTAAAAATATAAGATAACTGACTCACCCCCCCTCTTAGTTATCTGCATTGTTTCCAATAGTTATGTACATGATGTGACACTAATATCTTCCATACTACTATGTACATAAAAAATTGTCTTATTTACATTACTCTTACAACTCATTTGGATGGTATATTAGCCTTGTAAATTACCTTGAGTTGTTGAAGAGTTGCAGTCCAACTGACACATTCTAAGGCAAGCATATTATTCTAACATTTACACTCCATGCATATCTCCCTAGCCTCCTCTATGCTTCTTGAGGTCTTCATCTTTTGATCTACCTTTTCTTCTTCCCCTAGTAGACTAGACAATGAGGCAAGTCTCATATTTATTGCCTCTCTCAACTAACCAAATTATTTCTTTAGGTTTTCTCTTTGGTCCTATAGTTGAGATAACTGTGCATGAATGCTCTCAACTTGTGCCCTAGTTACACCAATCTTATCCTTTGATAAATCATACATTTTAGCCAACTTAGATATTTGAGGCACAATGGATTCCATTTGAGCTTTGATGTTCTTTGTGGAACTTGGCCATTTCAGGTAGAATAGATATAATGTTGTGGCCTCATCAATGCAACCTTTAAATTTATTCAAATTTTCTTTAAGCTTGTTACGTGCATTACCACATTTGTCAATCATCTCAGTTGTTTTCTTCTCATTTATTCTTCATGTTGCCTCTTTTTCTACTTTTTTCTATATGTGGGAGGAGTGATCTTTGAAAGAGTCCATTAGCAAATTGAGCTTTTGCTTTGGAGTTAGAGAGGGGTCAATAGTTACCTCTGGTAACCCTTCTTGTATTAATTTTATAGCATCCTCTATTGCACTAGATTTCTTTAAGTTTTCTTGTAAAAACTCTTTCCTTGCAGAGGCATATAGTATATCACAAAGTTACAATTTGTGAAGAGGAGAGATGCTTGTTAATCCAATCTATCCTTCATTGGTTGGAACCTGCAGCAGTTGAGGAGTGATGACTGGTTGGAATTGTATTTGTAGGTTCAATAGGTCTTTGAGGGAATCTATCTCTAATGCACTTTTATCTATATCATCCACTCCTCCTAATTTCTCTCCCCCCTAAATTTCTTCCTTATCCTCTTTATCCTTTTCTTTCTGATTCTTCTTAGAATTATCTTCTTTCCTCTCTTCCATATTTTATGTATTCTCTGGAGGGGAAGAATCATGTCTTGTATCAAGATTGTCTATAGGAGACACACTTTATTCTATAGGAGTGTCTAGAGGAGGTAGATTTCTTATTGGAAGGCCTTTCATCATAAATTCCTACAACTTATTTTAGGGCACCATACTCTATAATTGCATTCACTACTGCCTCAAGTTGCAAGGGAACATAGTCAAATTTCTTACCACTTTTTGATTTTTCTTTTCTTTTCTCCTTTGAAGTCTCTTCTTCTTTAGTTTCTTCTCTGGTTCTCTTCTTCCTTTTCTTCTTCTTCTTCAACGTCTTCAACATTCACTATATTTATCTTACCTCTTTTGGCCAAACTCTTTTTTCTAGAATTTTTCTTCTCAGTGGTCTGCGTTTGTTCAATGATCTCTGTGGTACCTCTTTTGGTAGATAATGAAGATCTAGAGGGAATAGAGGTAGTGGATGTGGCTGATGTTGATCTACTTGTTCTCCTTGGTAGTTGTACAGAGGAAATGGCTTGTGCTTCTCCTGCTGAGCCTTCAAGAGAATCGAGTATCTTTTCTAAGTCAAATTTCATTTTCTCTACCTTGGATTTTATCTTTTCTACTTTCTCCTATACATCCTTCTTTACTGATTTGTTGATGATTTCATCATATGTCCCAAATCTTTAAGTGGAGGGATCCTTGGGTTCATTGAGTACCATATTAGCATATCCTACCAAATCAAACTCTAAAACTTCATAGGGTAAATTGGTAATCCAGAATGTGCTCAGCTCAATAGCCTCCATGTAATAGTTGTCTTTGTCAACCATGAATGTTATGTCATTTTTATACTTTTCTACTACCTTAGCAAGTATCCTTTCTCTGGATTTCATATCACTCGGGAATGTTTTAAAGAGCCCTCAAAATAGAGTGTTGCAGTGCTTGTGATTAGGGAAGTTTCTCATATAGTTTTTGATTTGATGGGCAACAGGGGTATTTGGATTCCACATCATTCCTTTCATTGCAGTTCATTCAAAAAGTAGAACATAAGACACATAATTAGAGATCCATACTGAAATTTATATTTTGATTCATTTATCCTCTTTATATTGTCCAATAGTTGTTGCTGTAGGAGTTCACATAGATCAAAATCTTTTCCCTCTTTGACCATTTGATAGGTGGTATATATTGTAGTTGTTGAGGTAGAGTTATCCTTGTTAGAGTAGATTTTGTATGCAATGTTCATGGTTGCATACCAGACCCCCAAATCTTCCATATCATCTACAGATAATGTCATCTGGTCAAATTTTTCTCTAGTGAACTTCATCACTTCTTCATTCTTAACAAACTTCAAAATAGGCACTAGTCCAAAGGAGCATAAACCATTCATAGCCTTTATAGCATCCTTAGTGATTAGATGGGGCTGATCTAAATAAAATAATTCTTCATGAATTTTGCTTAGGAAAATTTTCACCCAAGCATCTTCATATCAGAAATTTGGGAAAGCCTTCCAAATATCCAGGTGCTTAGCAACAATGTTGGCAAATTCAGATTTCAACTTGAAATCATCTCCCAACAAATTATCATTCCTGAATTGTTCAAGTTTTAGGTGATCATATTCATCTATTGGTGAGTGAACGTATATTATAACATCTTTAGTATGTAACACATTTGTAGGAACACGTGAGAATGTGCTAATTTAATTAGTTACAAGGGAATTGAAGGGATGTTTCTTGAACTTTGGCCTTGACCTCTCAAACACATCAATTACAACTGGTGTCACCATTATACTATCTTTAGAAATTAGGATTTCAACCAGTAAAATTGAGAAATACCTGTAGATGTGGAGAGTAGGGTTTTCTCCAACAATTTGATGAGAATCTTTTGTTCTTCTCAATCTTTTCTACTTGTTTGGCTTTGTTCAACTGAGGGTAAAAATGATCAAACACTACCTATATACTCCTTTCACCAACCAATTTCATTTTCCATTAATTGCCTTCACATTTTTGCCTAATTTACCCTTTTTATGTACAGAAGCCAAAAATCACTTAGCAATCCTTTGCAAGTTAGTCAATTGCTCCAGAGTTTTTGCCAAACCCATCTATATGCTGAATGCTTTCAACATCATGAAGGAGAGTGAAATATTTGTAGTAGCAACTCCCCTTCAGTCCATACTTTCTTTTGGTAGATGCTCTTATCACTAAGAACCCTAATCATTTCCATAATCTACCACATTGAGAGATTTTTCTTTGGAGTTTTGATCAAACTTCAAGTTATTATCTTAACATGCTCATATCAATTTTAGCCAAAATGCTAAGAAATTCAGCATCTTATTTCTTTAGGGGTTTGAAGAACTTTGCAGTTGTGACTCCCTTTGAATCAGTTCCTTCTTCTTTTAGTTGCTGAAGGATCCATCTACACTTGGCAGAGGTCTAGAAACATCACTTTCTTCCTTCTTTTTCCATACTTTCTTTATTTCCATCCTTTGTTGAGCTATATCAAATTTCTTTTGGGAGACATGCCTCACATTCTTTCCAGAGTGCCTTGTTTGATTGCACTCATGATAGGTGAACTTTGTTTGCTGAGCATTTCTATTTTTCCTCATCTTAAATATGCAATTGGTTGCCTTGTGGCCAAACTTGTTACAAGTGTAATAGTATCCATGAGAGAAATAAGAATTATCCCTGTTATTCCTTAACTTTTTACTTTTACACTCATTAGTGTTATGACCTATCTCCTTGCAGGTATAACACTTTACTAAATTCTAATTTGTCTTACTTCTATATTAAGTAGCTTTATGACCAATTTTATTGCAAGAATAACATCTTAGAGCATTTTGATTTATCTTGCTTCTACAATCAACAACTTTGTGACCAAAGTTGTTGCAAGTAAAATGATTACCATTGAAACCTTGAGAATACCTGATGGGAGTAGGTTGCCTTGTAGGTGGAGGACCTCTAAAATTCTTCATATTCTTCCTTTGTCTCTAGAAAGGGGTGAATTCATCTTCTTTTGTAACTTTGGAGGCACTCTTCTTAGGATCATCAGTGTAGGTTTCTTCCTTCTTCATTCCAAACTTTCTTCTTGATTGGAATTTATCATACAAATTTGTAGAGGCATTGATCGTAGGACACTTCCTCTTTTCAAATCCAAGGCCTAATTTTTCTTTTGCTAGCTTTTGAGAGTTAATTATCTCATCAAGGATTCCAGATCCTCTTTTTAATTTTACTCCTTTGTCAATCTATTTTTTTGCCTTTTCCAGTTCTTTCCTTAGAGTGACAACTTCTTCCTCAAGTTTTGAACATTCAACTGATTTCTCATAGAGCTCGATATTCAAGCAATCCTCAATCCTTTTTTCTTCTTCAACCATGAATTTCAAATTTGAGATCATTTCTTCTACCTCCTTGAGCTTCATGTCACCTCATTTATCTCCTTCTATTAGAGTTTTTAGTTTGCCAATTTCTTCTTTTGATTCTTTGGCCTTTTCCTTCAATTTGTCAATTGTTTCTTTTGCTATCTCAAGCATGTCTTGATATTCTACATTCAATCCCCTTGCTTCATCTAGTTCATCAAGGGTAGACCTGACTTCTCCCTCAAGGTCTACTTCACACCCATCGACATCCCAACCTTCAAGTTCTATGGCTTCTAGATCTGGTTCTGGTACAAATAAATCATTGTCCATAACTTTAGATTCCATATGTCTAAGTGTATGATCTACCTCATTTGTTAGGATTCTCAAAGGCACTTAGATCTGATACTAATTATTGAGCACAATGATGTGCTGAGAGGTGGGGGGTGAATTGGCATACACTAAAGCTAAACTATTTGTTAAAACATAAAACTGAATAATTTAGAGAAAAGAAAGGAAATCATACAACACACATAACACCAATATTTTTACATGGAAAACCCTAAAAGAAGGAAAAACCATGGTGAGGATTAGCTCACAATATATTATGCTCACTGTAAAAAGTACAACTTTGTTTTAGGGCTACAACCCAAGGAAGCTACTACTCCATGTATTTGTGTTTACAACAATTACAACTTTGATTTAGCGATACAACCCAAGGAAGCTACTACTCCCTAAGTATTTTTCTCACTACAATAGGACTTACAAAGATAGTAAATACAAGGACTATTTTGGAGTAAACATCTAACTCATGTTGGTAATGCAATCTTTTTTTTCTACTCAAAACTTGCCTTCATACTGATTCTGCACACTTCATATCTTACATTCTTCTCTTCTTATCTTTACACTTACATCTACACATCACAAATGAATTTTATCTTCTATAAATATCCTCTGCATCACTTCAAAATACTCATTTGGTCAGCATCATAAACAACATTGGATGAAATGTGTAACTCTTCACAAGTCGGCATCAATACATACAATAAGATAGGAAAACTTGTTGCGGACCTCAGGACCTTATGAAAGGGGGCAAGGACATCTATCCATACCTTCCAGAGTTAAGGAGACTAGTCAGGATCCTCTACACATATTAGATACTTAACCTATCACCTCAAACTGCTCAGGACTGCTAACTATTCATCTTCATACTACTGGGGAGAAGCCAAAGTCTCTATGTGGACCAATAATTCAATCATGCATGATCTCATCATCATTCATACACCTTACTTCTTAAGTATCATCTCACTCTACACACCCTTAAAATAGGAAACTTGACAAACTGTAAGAAACAGAGCATTCTAGACCTCATGTGATACTCCATAACTCAAGATATATCATTGTGATGCATTACAAGCCTAGAAACCTTTTAGGAGTGATCTTAAGCATCATTCTATGTTCCTTACTAGATCTACACATCTTTACCTAGTGATTCTAGAGTAATACAAGGGCTTGGCAAAGGTAACCAAGAGTTCAGGGAACAATTATACTCAAATATTCACTTACAGACTTAACTACTTGATGCAGAATTAGAAAATGGAATTTATCTCTATGCAGATCAAACTTGAGATACCTTGGAACATGTAAGACCTCCTCACTAGCTTGTATGATTGAGTTGTATATATGTCATCCTCTGTAAAATGAAAACTTGTGTAATTAAGCTCCGGAATAGACTGCATTGCCCCTATCACTTGAGTGCTGACTTTGCAGACCACTAGACCACTTCATACTTCATCATAGCATGCCTTATACATATATTAGCCTTTCCTAAAAACCACATGATCAAATCTTTCTTTGTGGATAAATGTGGACTAAAACAAGGTGACTCTACCTTAGGATATACACTATGAATGCCTTAGTCAGATCTTTGCTTCTTATCATTAAGTGTGGTATTCCCAATTGATGAGATATACATGTGGGGATATTGGAAACATGCAAGGACATGAGTGTTTACCTCTACATCATGCTCAAATACAAAAACTGATCACCTTACCATACTTCGATTGTTTTCTCTTCTCCCAAACTAGTTTGTCTTGACCATGCTGACTCTTTCTCTATACAAGTCTGCCTATACATTTCCATATACTATATTGACATCAATGACAACATATATTTCCAACAATAATATAGCCCACATTGTTCTAATAAAAGGGAATATGACCCTAGGAATTGCATTTTAGATTTGAAGCTTCTTACAAGCGAGCTTAATGAATAAATTATGAAATAGTGTGTTGTTTGCTGAACTAATCTTTCTTGAGATCTTGTTCGTATCTATTTGAAATCTATAAATCAAGAGCAAGGGTTTCTAAGTGTGTAGATAGATTATTGACCATGAGGTAGTTTGCACTAGGACCAGAGGTTGTGGGTTTACTATAGAGATCAAAATCCCTCCATGAAGAAATCATGGTGGGAAACATGCTTTGATAGAAGAAGATTTTAGAGCCCTACAAAGGAAAATATATGCATAGAAAGAGGAGATACAAATAGGGTTTGAGCCAAGAATAAGAGAAGAAAGAAAAGATGAAGCTATATAAGAGTTATCTAAGGAATAAAAACATGATGCAGGAGATCTGACATGAGTTAGGTTGTTGAGGGCCATTTCAAAGATTGGAAAAAGGCCTAGGATTGAAGTTTCTACCTATTTTGGGGATCTCAATCTAGAAGAGCTTATTGATTGGATAAATGATATGGAGGAATATTTTGAGTATGAAGATGTGGATGATCTAGAACATGTCAACATTACAAAAATGAAGTTGAAGGGCCATGTCAATATTTGGTGGAATGAGGTCTAGTTAGAGAGAAATAGAAGAGGAAAAGGAAAGATTCCCAGATGGGATTGGATGGTGGAAAAACTAAAGAAACAATTTATTCATGTGGATTATGAGTTAGAGTTGTTGAAGAAGCTACAAGGATTGAAGCAAGGTAACAAGTCTGCTAAGGAGTATATAGAGGAGTTTTATAAGATTATAATTAGAACAGGACATGCAAAGCCCAACAAGGAGAAGTAGCCCATTATAGTAGTGGGTTGAGGCTAAGTATTTAAGAGGAGATGAGCCTAGTTAGAATGAACACCATAGAATATCCATATTAGTTTTCACTAAAAGTGGAAGAGAAGTTGAATAAAAGATTTGAAAACAAGCAAAGAGAAAGAGGTCATGGTAGAAGGATTGGTAGAAGATCCTATGGAGGCTGAAATGAAGATCAAAAGAAAAGTGAAGAGGCACACACCAGTTGAAATCAAAAAGGAGATAATGCATATCGTTGTCATGACCAAAATAATGGTGAGCAAAGAGGAAGGAAGAGGAAGACCTAGACAAGGACCTAGAAGAGGAGGTTTCAAAGGAACCTATTTCCAATGTGAAGAAGAAGGGCATTGAGGCTACAAGTGTCCCCAACATCAAGGAAGAAAAAATTATAGAATACCTGAAGGTAATGCACATGTAGATGAAGATGTGTAGTCTGAGCATTTTGAAGATACTAAAAGGGGAGAAACCCCGGTTATTAGAAGACCCTTGTTAAATGAGGAGAAAAAACTAGATCAAAGGAAGAGTTTATTCCACACAAGGTTCAAGTGTGAAGGTAAGTGTTGTGATAATATTGTCTCAGAGGAGATGGTTAACAAGTTGAAGTTGACAAGGAGAAGGCATCCACATCCATATCAGATTGCATGGTTGTAGAAGGCCATAGAGCTTTGGTCAATGAGTAGTGTTTAGTCAAGTTCAAAATTGGAGACTACCATGATGAGGCGTTGTGTGACATCATACGATGGATACATGTCATATGTTACTGGGAAGGTCATGGCAGCATGATAGGTGTGCTATCCATGATGGCCATGCAAACACCTATTCCCTGAAAAAGAATGGAGTTCATCATAAGTTGAAGCCCTTGAAGGAGGTAGAAGAAAAGGTATGTAGTACTACCAAAATTTGCTTGGTAGATGGTAGGAAATTTTTAGATGGTATGAAGCACAAGCATCATTTCTTTCCGTTGATTCCTAAGATCAGCTAGGAGAAAATGTGAAGATGTACTAGTAGAAGTTTTGGATCTATTGGAAGAATTCCAAGACATTGTCTCTGATAATGTATCTGAAGGTTTACCACTGGTGAGGAAGATAAGTCACCAAATGGATTTGATACCAAGAGCTAGTTTTCCAAATAAGGCAACCCATAGAATGACTCCTGTAGAGAATGAAGAGTTATACACGCAAGTTCATGAATTATTGAGGAAAGGACTGATAAGGGAGAGCCTAAGTCCATGTGTGGTACCTACAGTAGTAGTACCGAATAAAGATGGAGAGAGGAGAATGTGTACATAGATTCCTAGGCCATCAACAAAATTACAATCAAGTACAAATTCCCATTGCTAAGGATGAATGATATTATGGATTACTTGAGTGGAGCTAGGTACTTTACAAAGGTTGATCTAAAGAGTAGATATCACCAGTTCTGAATTAGAGAAGGGGATGAATGGAAGACAACCTTCAAGACTAAGGAGGGCTTGTACGAATGGATAGTCATGCCATTTGAGCTAACCAATGCACCGAGCACATTTATGTAGCTCATGAATGAGGTACTAAAAGAGTTTTTGGGTAAATTTGTTATTGTTTATTTAGAGGATATTTTGATTTTCAATAAGACCTTGGAGGAGAAATTGATGCATGTTCGAAAAGTTCTTGAGAAGCTGAGGGAAGAAAAGTTGTTGATTAATCTGAAGAAATGTAGTTTTGTGAAGAAGGAATTGGTGTACCTAGGATTTGTTATCTTAGCTAAGGGTCTCAAACTGGATCCAGAGAAGGTCAGGGCTATCATTGAATGGTCTACCCCAATGAGTGCTATAGAGGTACGATCTTTTCATGGTTTGGCAAGTTTTTATAGAAAATTTATTAGGAATTTTAGTAGCATTTGTGCACCCCTAACTGAGAGAATGAAAGGGGATAGAAGAGAGTTTAAATGCACTATAGGTGCAGCCAAGAGTTTTGATACATTGAAGCAAAAAGTTATAGAGAAACCTATTTTGGTACTTTTTGATATCAATAATCTATTTTAGGTAGATTGTGATGCTAGTGGTAGTGCTATAGGAGCTATTTTGAGTCAAGAAGATAAGCACATTACCTATTTCAGTGAGAATATTAATGATGCAAAGAAAAAGTATTCTATTTATAATCAGGAGTTTTATGCTATAGTTTAGGCTTTGAACAAATGGATACATTATTTGTTGTCATAATATTTCCACAGTCCATGATAATCAATTGTAGCTTCTGGAAAAACTATGTAGCTTTTCTTGCATTGATGTTTTGGATCACACTCTATGTTCCATCATCAAGAAGGAAAAGAGAGTGTGAGAAAGAGTTAAATTGCAGAGATAGAATAGCCTTAAAAAGAGAGAGAGGGGAGGTTTTGGCACGGATTACAAAGTTTATAAGAGGTAAAGAAGCCAAAGGAGGAGAATGTAAAAATTAAAAATGGCATAGCTTTAAAATTAGAAGACAAGAAAGTCTAAGAATATAAATAAAGAGTGTGTTAATATATATAAATAGACAAGCTTTACTTAATTTGTTACAAAATAACAATGCTCATGCTTAGGAGTTTCTTCATTATTAGAAACATAATGAAGTAAAGTCAAAACATAAAACTAGATAGCATAGGAAAGAAAAATAAATTAAATAAAATAAAAAGTGAGAATAACAAATTAAAGAAGTATATATATATAATGATGAAGGGTGTGTGTAGGGTGAGGTCAAAACATAAAGTTAGATAACACAAGAGTGAAAAAATCTAATAAATGGAAAAAATCCATAAGGAAAGTGGTAAAGTGAAAGTCCAAACATAAAACTAGAAAGCAAATGGAAGAAAATTTAATAAGGGTAGAAACAAAGCTGAGAGAGAGAGAGAGAGAGAGAGAGAGAGAGAGAGAGAGAGAGAGAGAGAGAGAGAGAGAGAGAGAGAGAGTATATATACATATATATATAAAGTGTGTATGCAAGGTGAAAGTCAAACCATAAGCTAGAAGACCAAGGAAACAAAGAATTAGTAAGTGCAAAATAAAAGAATAACTATAAATATAAATATATATATAAATAAAGAAGACTCAAAAATTATATTACCAAAATTATTTATATATATATATATAGTTCAATTCAAAAGTAGAAAGGTCAAAACAACGAGTTAGAAAAGAAAGGAAAGACAAAAAATAAATGAAATGAAAAACAAGGCTAAAAGGAGGAGTAAAGATAAAGCTAGTGTGAAGGAGAAAGTCACAACATAAAGCAAGATAACAAGGAAAGAAAATAATAAATGAAATAATATAAAATAGAGAGTGCGAGGGTAAAGAGAGAGACAAAGAAAAAAACTAGAAGACAAAGAAACGAAAAGGAGTAAAAAATGTAATAACATAGCAAGATAATACAGAAGTAAATATATGTATACTAATTCTATCATATATATACTAAGGAAGTATATGTGTATGTATATGTATGTATATATGGAGAGAAAGGCAGAACAAAAAGCTAGAAACCAAAGGAAAGTGAAAGTAAAAAAGGAAAAAAGAAGCAAAACAAGAAGAAAGTACATATAAAAGCAAGGTTGTATATGTACTTTCTTCTTGTTTTGCTTCTTTTTTCCTTTTTTACTTTCACTTTCCTTTGGTTTCTAGCTTTTTGTTCTACCTTGCTCTCCCACCGGTTATGTGTGTGTGTGTGTGTGTGTTGACTTTAAACATATATATATATATATATATATATATATATATATATATATATATATATATATATATATATATATATATATTTACACTTACTAATTCTTTCTTTCCTTGGTCTTCTACCTTGTGGTTTGACTTTCACCTTGCACACACACACACACACACACACACACACACACACACACACACACACACTATATATATACTCTCTTTTTCTATCTTTTTGTTTGTCCTAATTATTTTTTCTTCCATTTGCTTTCTAGTTTTATGTTTGGACTTTCTCTTTACCATGCTCCTTATAAAATTTTTCCATTCATTAGATTTTTTCAGTCTTGTGTTTCTAACTTTATATTCTGACCTCACCCTACACACACCCTTCAATATATATATATACACTTCTTTCATTTGTTATTCTCACTTTTTCTTTCCTATGTTATCTAGTTTTATGTTTTGACTTTTCTTCATTATGTTCCTATTAATGAAGAAACTCCTAAGCATAAGCATTGTTATTTTGTAACAAATTAAGTAAACCTTGTCTATTTATATATATTAACACACTCTTTATTTATATTCTCAGACTTTCTTGTCTTTTAATTTTAAAGTTATGCCATTTTTAATGTTTACATTCTCCTCCTTTTTCTTCTCCTCCTTTGGCTTCTTTACCTCTTATCAACTTTGTATTCCATGCCAAAACCCCCCTTCTCTATCTTTTTAAGGATATTCTATCTCTGCAATTTAACTCTTTCTCATTCTCTCTTTTTATTCTTGATGATGGATCATGGAGTGTGATCTGAAACGTCGATGCAAAAAAAGCTACATACTTTTTCCAGAAGCTTACAATTGATGAACATTATTTGTTGCTGAAAGAGTTTGTTTTATACACTAATAATTAGGCTTTGCAGTATATTAATAGTCAAGGAGAGTTAAATCAAAGGCACTTAAAATAGGTGAAGTTTTTATAGAGTTATACTTTTTCTTTGAAGCATAGGAGTGGGAAGTCTAACAGAGTTGTAGATGCCTTAAGCAGAAGAAAAATTTTGTTGACAAAGATGAAGATAGAGGTTGTTGGGTTCAATGACCTCAAGAATTTGTATCCTAAAGATCCATACTTTACATAGGTCTTGAAGGCTTGTTTGGAGTTTGTTACCCTGGATAGGCCAAGATGGTTAGATTATATAATCCAAGATGGTATGTTGTTCAGAGGAAACCAGTTGTGCATTCTGAGTAGTTCCATGAGAGAGAACCTGATTAAGGAGAAGTATAGTGGAGGGCTAGTGGGACACTTTGGTGAAGATAAGACCATTGCTCTTGTTAGTGAGAATTATTACTAGCCACAGTTGCATTAAGATGTGGAGAAATTTGTACAAAGTTGCAAAGTATGCTAGATGGCCAAAGGAGTGAGTTAGAATACTAGGTTATATTAGCCATTACCTATACTAGAGGGACCATGGGAGTATATTAGCATGGACTTTGTTATTGGTTTACTGAGGACACAAAGAGGCAATGATTCAATATTTGTGGTGGTTGACAGGTTTTCAATGATGACACATTTCATTCCATGTCAAAAAACTAGTGATGATGTTCACATGGCAGAGTTGTTTTTCAGAGGGGTAGTTAGACTACATGGTATATGGTCAAGAAGTATAGTTTCAAATACAGATACCAAGTTTGATGGGTATTTCTAGAGGACCTTATGGAAGAAGTTGAGGACTGAGTTGAAGTTCAGTTTTGCATATCATTCGTAGACTGATGGACAAACAGAGGTAGTGAATCAAAGTTTGGGCAACCTGCTGAGATGCTTAGTAGGAGATAATCCCAAGGGATGGGATTTGATATTACCTTAGACAAAGTTTTCTTATAAAAGTTCTATCAATAGGATTACTGGTGAATCCCCATTCCAAATTATATATGGAAGTAGTTTGAGAAATGCAAGTTGAGAAAGATAGACAGAGGAGAGAAGAGTAGTGCTAAGGTTGAAGACTTTGCAGAGCACTTGAAGATCTTGTATGAAGATGTATGACAACATATTAATAAAATGGATTCTCAGCACAAGCCTAAGGTAGATCAGAAGTGAAAGTTTAAGGAATTCAAGGTTGGTGATGAAGTCATGGTTCACCTAAGGAAAGAAAGGTTCCCAATGGGGACATATAATGAGTTGAAAATGAAGAAATTTGGACCATGCAGGATCTTGAAGAAGCATGATTCAAGAAATACATATGAGGTAGAGTTGTCAAGTGGAATAAACATTTCCCCTATGTTCAACATCTCTGATTTAATAGAGTATCATTAAAATGGCATAGAGGATGGACCAATAGGGGAACAATGGGGTATCCTGACATCTACTTTGAAAGAGGAGATAGAAAAAATCTTGGATAGCCATGTGGAAAGAAGTATTTGGAATAGGTAATATGAAGAATTTCTGGTGAAGTGCAAAGGAATGCTTGTCGAAGATTCTTCTTGGTTGTCTAAGGTAGAGGTTGACCGTTTGGGTTTTCCTTGAACACCTAAGATGTGACAAGGTCACTTCTCAAGTTACCCTAGGTGTCTGATGCAAAAGCATCTAGTGGTGTAAGGGAAATCTTGCAGCACCCAAAAATGATGATTTTGTTTTCTATTCTTTTCAATTTTTGTATTTTCGGATACCCATTTTCTTCAATAATAATTTAGAACCTTCAAAGTTTCTGAAAAGGCGAAGAATATCAGGACTTACTATTTTTAGTAAAACTATATTAGAGAAGTAGTTGGACCTAAAACATTTCCCAAAGCTTTAGAATAGAAACATAAAACATTCTTGGTAAATTTCAGCCCAAGATCATGTTTGGATTTCAAGAAATTAAGTTTTAGTTTTTGAGGTTCATGGGAAAAGTTTCAGAATCAATTTTGAGGCACTTAGAAGCTCTGTAACATCCCATAAATTGGCTAAAAATAAAAATATCCCTTAATGAGACATTTTGTAGACCTTCAATTTTCCACAAGATTTCCAATGCATCAAATGATTTATCAACCAGACACCCAATTCAAAAGTTATGGCTCCCTGAAGTTGCGCTACCTAGTTTCTCAATTTTTAAATTTTTAAATTTCTTTCTTGGGCAGGAAAAAGGGATAGTTGGGTTCATTTTGATACCCAAATGGGAGTTACACATTTCAAAGTAAGCCAACATTATGGAAATTCCACTAATTGGTGATGATGTGTATTTATAGCCTATTTTTAATAGTTCAGGATGTAGTAGTAGGAAGGGGGAGTTATTGGAAAGTCCTATTCATGCAAATAAGGAGGTCAGTAGATATCAGAAGATAGCTTCAAAAGGCTCTATAAGTCAGATATTTCTATTGTAAGACATACCATATTTTTGTAATAAGAGGGCATGTGACCCTAGGAATTGTATTTCAGATTTGTAGCCTTTTACATGCAAGCTTAATGAAGAAATTATGAAATAGTTTGCAATTTGCTTAACTAATCTTTCTCGAGACCTTGTTCATGTTTATTTTAAATCTATAAATTGTTGTTATATGTGTTTTGGGTGGAATCCACCCTCATCAAAAATATAAAAAGCCACAAAAAGAAAATAGAATTCTATTTTCTTTATATACTCCCAAAACCCTTTATATTTTCTCATTTATTTTATTTTCTTTATTTCCCATTCCTAAATATCTATTCCAAAATACATTTGAAATAATAGGAAAGTAACTAATTAAATTAATGCATTTATTTCTACAAGGTAATTGCAATATAATTTAACCCATTCCATAAAATCCTAACACTCACATAATTAAATTTAATTTCCACAAAACAATTCTACATAAGACAAAAATCTAGAAATAGATAATTCTAATAAATAGAAATTAATCTATTTTCCAAGCACATAACAATGAAATATAATTCATTTTCCACAATTTTAATTTTTCGAACTACAAAAATAACTCTAATAATTAAGTTAGAATGCATTTCACCTGAAAGCATAATTTCTAAAACATAAATAAATAAAATACAAAGCCTTCCCCAAGGCACACAATAATTACATATAATTTCTATTCCACAATTAAAACTATTAACTCAAATTAGATAATCCCTTTTCTCATTTCTAACCATTTAAATATTTTGAAAACATGGAAAACACATTTCTCAAAATAAATTAAAATATAATGCAAAAATATAGAAGTAACACATGGGTAAACGTTGTGTCACACTTTTATTAAAAAAAATAGCCAACACAAACATATTTTTCCAACTTACACGTCAAAAAAGTCATATGTATGTTTTGAATTTTTAATGTAGTTTATACTTATTTTTTTAAAAAATAGGTGGATATTTTTTTTATAAATTTAATTGATGAATTTTATATTTTTTGAAAAAAGTGACACAATGGGATGTCAAGAAAAATATAGCAAAATTATTTTTTTCTTTAATTTTTTTTCCTAATTAGCCAACTCAAATATCTAGTGCACGGAAAAAAATAATTTTGATAAATAATTAATTTTTTATAATTTTTTAAAGTCAAATTTAATCAGAACATTGTAGTTTCCATGGGACATCAACTTTTGTAATCTTGGAGAGGATCCTCTCCTCTAGTGCGCTATATATTTTTCAAAATTTTTGAATATATTTTAGTTTTTTATTTTTTAATTTCTAATAAGCTTCATGTTTGATGGGAAAGACCTACTTGCAATAAATTTTAAAGAATATATAATAAAATTAATCAAAATATGAAACAAAATATTTCTAGAATCTACATTCCAAGCACTACAAGTGGGTATTCAACAATGGTTTTTAAAAATGTACTTTGATGGGAGAAATTTGTAGCAGAAGATGAAACATTTTGAAAATTGTGGGGAAAAGGGGGGTTGACTCCACATAGACAGTTTTGCCTGGAACCTTACCAGGTGATACTTTTCCACCTAGTAAGATTCCGGGCGTAACTATCTGGGGTAGATTGAAAGGGGGCAAAACCTTATCGAGCAATAAGGTTCCTCTTGGAACCTATATAATATAATTATTTTTAAATTTTTTTTGGTACAGTGAATGACAACATAGTATAGAATAGTACAAAAGAATTTTTACAGTGTAACAATATAGTAAATTTTTTTTTAAGAATTAACAGATAATTCTTGAGTTTTATTTTTTTAACAATAATATGAAAGAATTTAATCTTATTTTTTTAATTCTTAGTTTATTAATTGATATTTTTCAATTAGGGTTTATAAATATTGATTTACACAATCACCTTACAATTAGGGTTTATAAATATTGATTTTTTATTAGGGTTTGATTGATATTTTTTAATTACGGTTTGATTGATTTTTGTTAATTAGGGTTTATAAAATTTATTTACTATACAAAAAGACTCCTAGATTAATAATCAAAACAAATATCCAATACAAAGGTTTCAAGACAAGAAAGGAACATATACACAACTAAATCAATTAGAATGAATAAGATCCAAAAGTGCAATGCCTCGCCATGAAACCCTAGAGATAAGCTTAACTATGCATTACAAAAGGCAATTTTTCCTTTTGTTTTCTAAAGAAGAAAATAATAAGAAGTGAAAATCATGATTATTTATAACAACTAAGCTAAGCTTTAATCTCTAGGGATAACATGGCTGCATTACTAAATATTTACTTAATCTAACTAACAACCATGATACATTCTAAATCCAAATACATCAAATGAATCAATACATACATTTGTGACATCAGAAAAGTTAACATCAAGATCTTGCATATATGATTTCAAATATATTTACAATTTCCTTATAATAGAATACATCAATACAATGATTACAATGTCACTTCCTGATTACATCGAAGGATATACATCAATATAATAATACATGGTTCAACTAATATACAAGGCTAAAATATAAACATAAATATCTATCTCCTCAAGAAAACAAGATTAGTGATCTTCTACATGATATATCCTCCTCACACACGAACAACAACGAAGGGACCAATGGAGATAACACACAACAACCTGACCATGTGGAACCCTGAGGTCCACCCCTCGTGCTAGGAACTAATAGATACAAAGACTCCACATGACTTCAACTACATAGATCAATACTCAAACATCATTTCTAGAGGCAACCACAATAACAAATGGGAAAAGTACAACTAGGGAATGCTAGACTGTAGTAGGGAGAAGTGTCATAACATAGTTTGTCATGGGTTGTCTTGGTAGGCCTTCCTAGGCCTCGTCACCCATCTTGGGTTGTCTTGGCCAACACACAGCCCCCATACAAACTCATGCAAAATCAACATACCTTTCATGAGGACAAGGTAGTTGATCTTACCATTCCAGGCCTTCTCATCTCATCTCAAGCTTAAATGAGCACTTGAACCATGAGTGAGGCATCCACTTATCTTGTTTAATGTGATTAACTACCCAACCCCGTAACTCATTAATTAGGTTATCATTGAGTTAAGAAAATCCCACATGGGTTGTCTTGGATGCCACTTTGGGGCTCCAGCCCCCATTGAGAACAACTCCATTACCTGCAACTAGAAGACCCTACTCAACAAGCATAGCAATTATCATCATAATAACAAGTATACATGAACCATGCAAGGCCTTAACCCTCTTGCATACCAACTTAATCCCAAGAACAATTTTCTAAAATATTGCCCATAGCTTCCATGTGAAGCAAACCATAACCAACATATTCCTTTTACATTATCCAACACCTCCCCATTTACAAAATTTGACACACTACTTATTGCATAATAAACACAATAATGAACCATATCATCCATGCAAGACTTTATTCCACATCATGATACCTTTACAATCATAGCATATACATGAAAACAAAACATTAAAACCTATGCCTCTAGAAATAACCTTGACAACATGACTCTTCTACGACCACTAATACGACTTACACAAGTTTCACTCATAATTAACCAATTATCAAAATTAAAATCTAAAATGTAAACTTACAAAACAACTTCATCCAAGGATTTCACTTATCTAAGAATAATTTCCCTATAACTAAATCAATAATAGTTTGATAGTCTTATTCTATTTTAATGGATAGTAACAACTTATACCAAATTCATCTTATAGCACAAAGTAGCAAAACTCAACTATATAATTTTAATACTATCTTATTTTTATTCTAACAAAATATTTCCCAATTTATGTATTCATAAATTTATACATGAATCATAATTTCATAAATTTATAAATAAAACATATTTTCCTTTCCTTAGGAAATAACACCAAAATTTAATTATTTAACTATCCTTTTCTTTTATTAAAAAAGATAAAACTAAAATCTAAAATTCATTTATTTAACTTTCTCTCTCTCTCTCTCTCTATATATATATATGAAAAAGTAAAATTAAAAATTAAAATTCATTTAATTAACTATACTTTTCTTTAAAAAAAAACTAAAACTACAATTAATTCATTTTAACTATAAATCACAAAAGACTAAAACTTAAGAGATTCCTACTTTCTAATTTCCTACCTTTCTTTTCCTTAGCTAAATGAGCTCTTCTTTTAAAAAAATAAAAATAAATCTAAAAAAATTAAAACCAAGGGAATCGTGCCTCTTAAACTTTCTATTTTTTTCCCTATCTCATAACTTACTATTTTTTTTAAACTTAAGAAACTCTCTAAAAAGAAAAGAGGGGATAAGAAGGGAGCATCGTACAAACCATACGACGTCCTTAAAAAACCTATAAAAATTTTCAACTCAAACATTTAATAAGATTTGTCATTTCAATTCAGAAATTTTAAGGAGATTTAGTCAATTGATCCCTCAGGGAAATTTGGGAGAGGTTGCAGAAGGTAAAATTACCTATATTTTTTTTATTGTTTTCATATTTAAATTAGTTATTGGAATAAATTAGGCCATATGGCCTCCATAGGAAGAGCTTTGTAAGATTTTAAATCTAATTTTTTTGATGATATATTTTGTTTTTATTTCAAAGCAATAGGGATAGGTACAGGTGAAAGGAAAGATTCTATAGAGAAGAGTATGCAAATAGACTTCAAAGAGAAGGGATGCATGCAACAAGAAAAACATCTAGAGAAATGATTCATGATGATTTGGCACCCAAAAATACTAATAAAGTATAGAAGATCTAATTCCATAATTTGTTTGTAAATGGCTTCCTATTGGTGGTTGAAGATAAAAAGATACAGATTTCATTGATTCAATGGAGCTTTCTAGTATGAACTTATTGCTACATTGACATTGGATAGGTTCGGCTTCTTAGCAAGGAGCACAATTTATCAATTGATCAAGATGAAATAAACTCTGGTAACCTTCATGCAAAATGATGAAGCAAAATGACACAGATTTATTTGCTATCTCAATGATGAAGTTTTGTCATTCAATAAGGGGTTCAATGGTGATTCTTGGAGGTTACATATGAATATAGACATAGGAGGATTGACAACATTACTGGTATAATTGAATATTGCAAATGTAGCACAGATAAGATTTGTTCCTTAGCTCTCTTATGCAGATGCGAACATGATAAGAGGAGACAGGGTTTGAAACCTGATGAGGTTAGAGAAATTAAGAAGACTTCTGACAAAAATTGAATTTATTCTAGTTGATTTACATGGATTAATAAAGCACAAAAATGATTATGGAAAGCCTCAAGTAATATTCATCACATAGATTGCAAGAAAAAGAAATTTTAGATGATAAATATATGGACAACCCTTTTAACAAAGAATCAAATGCATCTAGAACACAAACACACAATGATTCTTTATAAAATTAAAGGAAAGATAACAAAAATAAGATTCAGAATAAAAGACCCTGTATTCAGTGCTTAATAGATTGAAGATTCCACACAATTGTTGCTTCTTCCCCAAAACCCAATTCACCAATCTTTTAGAAAATCTCCAAAAACCATGCTCCCTCCATCCCTAGAAAACTCCTCAAATATGCATTTCTCCACAAAGAATAAAATAGAAAAAATAATAAATTTCCTTTGTCCGTTACAGACCACCCACTCTTACCCATTAATTTCCACTACCCCCAATCATGAAACTTTCAAATTTTATTTATTTTGGGTTGCACCAACCAGATTTTCTGACAACACAATTTATTCTTATTTATTAATCTTAATTAGAAGATAGAACATTTTATATCTATACTCACAATAACTTTTATTATATTTTTTTAAAATCACCTCCACATAAAATAAAATTTGCTTAAATATTATTATTTTTGCATATAATATTATGAATTAAATTCATAATTTAAGGCTCTTAATTACCTCTTAATGTTATTATTTATTTACCAAAGTGGACTTATGATTTCTATTTTAATAATGAAAACTAATCAAAACAATAACACACAATTACAACTTGAAACCCACATAGTGAACAAAACCATATGGCATCAACTAGGGTGATTGACTATCATGTCCAACCGACTAGACTGATAGACCATAGGACATGCACACACCCTCTTCGAGGATGATGAAAAGCTGAGGGTCCTTATGTCATCTCCAATCAATAATTCTCCATTAGATTTGAGGCATGCTCAAACCTACCAATTCAGGTGGAGTCGATGCCTGGTACCTGCAACTTACAACAATTGAAATGTCAAGCATATATATATACATATAACCATCTAATCAAACACATCATGGAAGAGAATCGTAACATAGCAAGTACTCACACATGAGTAATGTGACACTGTTCCTTCCACCAATCACATCCACAAGTAACCATATCATGCATGCACATTAGTAGTTAAACAACTAAATGAAGACATCATTAGATAATCACATTAAGCACATTATAAAATTGATGCACATAATCAACTGAGTCCATAACTAATCATAATATAAGCATAAACAATAGGCCTAATAGTATTATCATAGAAATAGACAAGTATCATCATCAAAATAGTAAATCCAAGATGTCATAATGTCTAAATAGAACAACTATCAGAAAGCCAAAATGAGGGGCACTACATCCTCCCCCCTAGGATCAGGCTTACTCCTGGAAGCCTACATAAAAATAAGGGTAGAGAGCTCGCATCCTGACACAACCTCCCAAGAAGATGAAGACTCATCATTAGGATCCCACTGGACCCTTACCTGCTCTATACCCCTAACCCTGAGGGTCAACCCCTGATGCTGTAGAAAGCACATGAGCTCCAAAGAAAGCTACCTAACCTCTACCTGCGGTCTCCAAGACTATCCCTTGATGATCTACCTGGCGGTGTTCAATCACTGTGAATAATCTATGAGACCTCCCTACATCACCTGTGGTAAGCTCTGAAGTTGCCGACCTCTGAACAAATCATGCAGCACTCTTCTGTGGACACTGCTTGGTTATATGCCCCTGCTGACCACAAGAGAAACATCTTGTACCTCTTCCATAACCTCTGCCACCTGAAAAAGCATTAGACTACTAAAAACTATCTCTACTAACTGGAGACTATGTGCTCTGAACTGGTTGATTGGGACGATAATTCTTGGCTTGCTGCCAATTACAGTCTTTTCCTGACTGAGTACCACCACCTTACCGAGGCTGAGAATTCTTTGGTTTTGACTTGGAATACTACTACTACTGCTATTCACCCTTAATGGGTGCATGATGGCCTCTAGAAGAGCTTGCTACCTAAGACTAACCACCACGAGACCCAACACCTATCAAAGGTGCACTACCAATCTGCACACCTGTATGGCCTCCAAGAGCCATGGCCAAAATTTCCTCTACCAGACAAGCCTTCTCAACTGCCACCTCCATGGTCTTAGGCTTGAAGACATAGACTCCTCCACTAATATGGGCATTCAAGCCCCTAATGAAGTGTTGAACCAACATAGCCTCATCATCTCCAATGCCTATGTACTAATTAAGCTCATAAAATCTATGTTCATACTACTCTACTAACAGGGTCATCTATCTCAACTTGTGGTACTCATCAACAAGATGTTGCTTCTAGTGATCTGACAGGAAACGAGCTCTGAACCTCTTGAAGAACAATTCACAAGAAACTATACAAATATCCAAGTATAACTTCTATTCCACCAATTGCCACCATGTAGAAGCAAAACCTCTAAGATGCAAGATGGCACATCTCGCCTTGGTGTTACTATCATACAGGTGCATGAAAAAATACCTACCCAAATCCAACAACTAGGTCTCTACCTCCAAACCACTACCAGAATGATCAAAAGTTGAAGGATGTGCCCTCAAAAGATCTCTCATGTGACCTGCTAAAATAGCCTCTTATTCTGCTATCATCTCTCTCCTTCTAGGTGACCTTTCCCTTTCCCTCACCTCTCGCTGATCAACCTCCTCCCTAGGACCTAGATGAGCAAGGACCTCCTCAAGTAACTGACACAACTGAGCTCCCTCTGGATGACCCTGATTCTCTGCATTCTTCCTACCACCTTATTAAGCACTCTCATGAGGGGAACTAGGAGGAGGGCTTCTGGTACCACCTCTTCTGCATCCCCTACCTCATCCCTGACCTTGACCTCTAGGCATCTTCCTACACTATAACACCAAAGGGTAAATCTAATGTTGCTAGGAGAGGATGACAAAAGAGAAAACATAATCTACATAATCTAAGCTACTAGGACAACATAATGAGCTTATATACACCTAGAGTACCCAATGTTTAAACTTGGCTCTGATACTAAATGTAATGCCCCACCACGAAACCTTAGAGACAAGCTTAACTATGCATTAAAAAAACCAATTTTTTTTTCTAAAGAAGAAAATAATGAGTAAAAATCATAATTATTTATAACAACTAAGATAAGCTTTAATCTCTAGGGATAACATGGCTGCATTACTAAATATTAACTTGATCAAACTAACAACCATGATACATTCTAAATCTAAATACATCAAATGAATCAACACATACATTTATGACATCAGAAAAGTTAACATCAGGATCTTGCATATATGATTTCAAATATATTTATAATTTCCTTATAATAAAATACATCAATACAATGAGTACAATGTCGCTTCTTGATTACATCAGAGGATATGCATCAATATAATAATACATGGTTCAACTGATATACAAGGCTAAATATAAACATAAATATCTATCTCCTCAAGCAAACAAGATCAATGATCTTTTACATGATATATCCTCCTCGCACACGAACAATAGAAAAGGGACCAATGGAGATAAAGCACAACCACCCGACCATGTGGAACCCTAAGGTCCAACCCCCATGCTAGGAGATAACAATAAGGTCCCATGATAGAATTTTCAAGAAGACAATAACTGACAAATACAAAGACTCCACATGACTTCAACTACATAGATCAATACTCAAACATCATTTCCAAAGACAACCACACAACAAATGGGAAAAGTACTAGGGAATGCTAGACTATAGTAGGGAGAAGTGTCATCACATAGTTTTTCATGGGTTGTCCTGGTAGGCCTTCCTAGGCCCCGTCCCCCATCTTGGGTTGTCCTAATAGCCTCCCCCGACCCACGGCCCCCATACAAACTCATGCGGAATCAACATACCTTTCATGAGGACAAACTAGTTGAACTTGTCATTCCAGGCCTTCTCATCTCATCTCAAGCCTAAACGAGCATTTGACCCATGAGTGAGGCATCCACTTATCTTGTTTAATATGATTAACTACCCAACCCCTTAATTCATTAATTAGGTTATCACTGAATTAAGAAACTCCCACATGGGTTTTCCTGGACACCACTTTGGGCTCTGGCCCCCATTGAGAGCCACTCCCCTAGTTGCAACTAGAAGACCCTACTCAACAAGCATATAAATTATCATCATAATAACAAGTATACATTAACCATGCAAGGCATTAACCCTCTTGCATACCAACTTAATCACAAGAACAATATTCCAAAACATTGCCCTTAGCTTCCATGTGAAGCAAACCATAACCAACATATTCCTTTTACATTATCCAACACCTCCCCATTTACAAAATCTGACACACTACTTGTTGCATAATCAACACCATAATGAACCATATCATCCATGCAAGACTTTGTTCCACATCATGACACTTTTATAATCATAGCATATACATGAAAACAAAACATTAAATCCTATGCCTCTGGAACTAACCTTGACAACATGACTCTTCTATGACCACTAATACGGCTTACACAAGTTTCACTCATAATTAACCAATTATCAAAATCAAAATCCAAAATGTAAACTTATAAACAACTTCAACCAAGTATTTCACTTATCTAAGAATAATTTCCCTATAACTAAATCAATAATAGTTTGGTAGTCTTATTCTATTTTAACAGATAGTAAAAACTTATACCAAATTCATTTTATAGCACAAAGTAGCAAAACTCAACTATATAATTTTAATACTAAGTATATTAATTTTATTCGAATATTCGAACAAAGTATTTCCTAATTTACGTATTCATAAATTTACAAATGAATCATAATTTTATAAATTTATAAATAAAACATATTTTCCTTTCCTATGAAATAATACCAAAATTTAATTATTTAACTATCCTTATCTTTTACTAAAATAGATAAAACTAAAATCTAAAATTCATTTCTTTAACTATATATATATATATATATATACTAAGAAAAAGTAAAATTAAAAACTAAAATTGATTTAATTAACTATACTTTTCTAAAAAAATAAAACTAAAACTAAAATTAATTTATTTTAACTATAAATCACAAAAGACTAAAACTTAAGAAATTCCTACTTTCTAATTTCCTACCTATATTTTCCTTAGGTAAATGAGCTCTTCTTATTTTAAGAAAAAGTAAATCTAAAAAAATTAAAACCAATGGAATCGTGCCTTTTAAACTTTCTATTTTTTTTTCCCTATCTCAAAACTTAATGTTTTTTTTTTTTTTTTTAGCTTAAGAAACTTTCTAAAAAGAAAAGAGGGGATAAGAAGGGAGCGTCGTACAAACTATACGGCCTCCTCAAAAAACCTATAAAAAAATGCAACTCAAACATTTAATAAGATTCAGTCATTTCAATTCAGAAATTTTAAGGAGATTTAGTTAATTGATCCTTCAGGGCAATTTGGGAGAGGTTGCCGAAGGTAAAATTACCTATATTTTTTTAATTGTTTTTAGGTTTAAATTAGTTATTGGAATAAATCGGGCCATACGGCCTCCATAGGAGGAGCTTTGTAAGATTTGAAATCTGATTTTTTTTATGATATATTTTGTTTTTATTTCAAAGCAATAGGGATAGGTACATGCGAAAGGAAAGATTCAATAGAGAAGAGTATGTAAATAGACTTCAAAGAGCAGGGATGCATGCAACAAGAAAAACATCTAGAGAAATGTTTCATGATGATTTGGCACCCTAAATACTGATAAAGTATAGAAGATCTAATCCCATAATTTGTTTGTAAATGGCTTCCTATTGGTGGTTGAAGATAAAAAGACACAGATTTCATTGATTCAATGGAGCTTCCTAGTCTGAACTTATTGCTACATTGATATTGGATAGGTTCAGCTTCTCAGCAAGGAGCTTGATTTAGAAATTGATCAAGATGAAATAAACTTTGGTAACCTCCATGCAAAATGATGAAGCATAATGACACAGATTTATTTGCTATCTCAATGATGAAGTTTCATCATTCAATAAGGGGTTCAATGGCAATTCTAATTTCTTGGAATCTGGAGGTTACATATGAATATGGACATAGGAGGATTGACAACATTACAGGTATAATTGAATATTGCAAATGTAGCACAAATAAGATCTGTTCCTTAGCTCTCTTATGTAGATGTGAATAGGACAAGAGGAGATAAGGTTTGAAACCTGATGAGGTTAGTGAAATTAAGAAGACTTCTTGCAAAAATTGAATTTATTCTAGTTGATTTACATGGATTAACAAAGCATGAAAAATGATTAGGGACATCCTCAAGTAATATTCATCACACAGATTGCAAGAAAAAGAAAATTTAGATGATAAATATATGAACAACCCTTTTTACAGAGAATCAAATGCAACTAGAACACACACACATAATGACTCTTTATCAAATTAAAGGAAAGATAACAAAAATAAGATTCAGAATAAAAGAACCTATATTCAGTGCTCAACAAATTGAAGATTCCACATGATTGTTGCTTCTTCCCCAAAACCCAATTCACCAATGTTTTTAAAAATCTCCAAAAACCATGCTCCCTCCATCCCCAAAAAACTCCTCAAATATGCATTTCTCCACAAAGAATAAAATAGAAAAAATAATAAATTTCCTTTGTCCGTTACAGTCCACCCACTCTTCCCTATTAATTTCCATTACCCCCAATCATGAAAATTTCAAATTTTATTTATTTTAGGTTGCACCAACCAGATTTTTTGACAACATAATTTATTCTTATTTATTAATCGTAATTAGAAGATAGAACATTTTATATCTATAATCACAATAACTTTTATTATATTTTTTTATAATCACCTCCACATTAAATAAAATTTTCTTAAATATTATTATTTTTGCATATAATATTATCAATTAAATTCATAATTTAAGACTCTTATTTACCTCTTAATGTTGTTATTTATTTACCAAAGTGGACTTATGATTTATATTTTAATAATGCAAATTAATCAAAACAATAACACACAATTACAACTTGAAACTCACATACCGAAAAAAACCAGATGGCCTCAACTAGGGTGATTGACTATCATGCCCAACCGACTAGACTAACAAACCACAAGACATGTACTCACCCTCTTCAAGGATGATAACAAGCTGAGGGACCTTATGTCATCTCTGATCAACAATTCACCATTAGATTTGAGGCACGCTCAAACTTGCCAATTTAGGTGGAGTCAATGCCTGGTACCTGCAACCTACAACAATTGAAATGTCGAGCATATATATACATATAACCATCTAATCAAACACATCGTGGAAGAGAATCATAGCATAGCAAGGTACTCACACATGAGTAATGTGACACTGTTCCTTCCACCAATCACATCCACAAGTAACCATATCGTGCATGCACATTAGTAGTTAAACAACTAAATAAAGACATCATCAAATAATTGCATTAAGCACATTATAAAATTGATCCACATAATCAACTGAGTCCATAACTAATCATAATATAAGCATAGCAAATAGTTCTAATAGTATCATCATAGTAATAGACAAGTATCATCATCAAAATAGTAAATCTAAGATGTCATAATGTCTAAATAGAACAACTATCAGAAAGCCAAAATGAGGGGCACTACATCCTCCCCCCTTAGGATTAGGCTTACTCCTAGAAGCCTACAACAAAATAAGGGTAGAGAGCTCACATCCTGACACAACCTCCCAAGAAGCTGAAGACTCATCATTAGGATCCCACTGGACCCTTACCTGCTCTATACCCCTACCCCTAAGGGTCAACCTCTGATGCTACAAAACACGCACGAGCTCCAAAGAAAGTTGTCTAATCTCTACTTGCGGTCTCCAAGAATGTCCCTTGATGCTCTGCCTAGTAGTGTTCAATTGATGCGAATACTCTATGAGACCTCCCTGCATCACCTACGATCAGCTTTGAAACTATCAGCCTCTGAACAAATCTTGCAGCACTGTTCTATGGACACTACCTAGCTATATGCCCCTACTAACTACAAGAGAAATATCATGTACCTCTGCCATAACCTCTGCCACCCAAGCAAGCATTAGACTACTGAAAACTATCTCTACTAACTGCAGACTATGTGCTCTGAACTGGCTGATTGGGATGATAATTCTTGGCTTGCTACCAATTATGGTCTTTTCTTGACTAAGTACCACCACCTTGTTGAGGCTAAGAATTCTTTGGTTTTGACTTGGAATACTGTTGTTGCTGCTATTCACCCTTAGCTGGTGCATGATGGCCTCTAGAAGAGCTTACTACCTAAGATTGACCACCATGACACCCAACACCTATCAGAGGGGCACTACCAATCTGCACATATGTTTGGCCTCCAAGAGAAATGGACAAATTTTCCTCTACCACATGAGCCTTCTCAACTGCCACCCCCATGGTCTTAGGCTTGAAGACACGGACTCCTCCACTACTAGGGGCATTCAAGCCCCTAATGAAGTGCTGAACCAACATAGCCTCATCATCTCCAATGCTTGCATATTGCTGAAGCTCATAAAATCTATGCTCATACTGCTCTACTGACATGGCCATTTGTCTTAACTCACGGAACTCTTCAAAACAACGCTACTTCTAGTGATCTGATAGGAAACGATCTCTGAACATCTCCAAGAATAATTCCCAAGAAACTGCACCAATATCCAATTGTAACTTTTGTTCCTCCAATCGCCACCATGTAGAAGTAAAACCTCTAAGATGCAAGATGGCACATCTCACCTTGGTGTTACTGTCATACGGGTGCATGGAAAAACATCTACCCAAATCCAATAACCAGGTCTCTACCTCTAAACTACTACCAGAACCATCAAAAGTTGGAGGGTGTGCCTCAAAAGATCTCTCATGTGACCTCCTAAGATAGCCTCCTATTCTACTATTTTCTCTCTCCTTCTAGGTGACCTTTCTCTTTCCCTCACCTCCAGCTGATCAACCTCCTACCTAGGACCTAGATGAGCAAGGACCTCCTCAAACAATTGACACAACTGAGCTCCCATAGGATGACCCTGATTCTCTACATTCCTCCCACTGCCTTCTTGAGCACTCTCACGAGGAGAACTAGGAGGAGGGCTTCTGCCACCACCTCTTCCACATCCCCTACCTCATCGTGGACCTCGACCTCTAGGCATCTTCCTACACTATACCACCAAAGGGTAAATCTAAGGTGTCTAGGAGATTATAACAAAAGAGAAAACATACTCTACATAATCCAAGCAAATAGGACAACATAATGAGCTTATATACACCTAGAGTACCTAGTGTTTAATCTTAGCTCTGATACCAAATGTAATGCTCCACCACGAAACCCTAGAGATAAGCTTAACTATGCATTACAAAAGGCAATTTTTTTAAATTTTCTAAAGAAGAAAATAATAACGAGTGAAAATCATGATTATTTATAACAACTAAGCTAAGCTTTAATCTCTAGGGATAAAATGGCTGCATTACTAAATATTAACTTGATCTAACTAACAACCATGATACATTCTAAATCCAAATACATCAAATGAATCAACACATACATTTATGACATTAGAAAAGTTAACATCAAGATCTTGCATATATGATTTCAAATATATTTGCAATTTCCTTATAATAGAATACATCAATACAATGATTACAATGTCACTTCCTGATTACATCAGAGGATATACATCAATATAATAATACATGGTTTAACTGATATACAAGGTTAAAATATAAACATAAATATCTGTCTCCTCAAGCAAACAAGATTAGTGATATTCTACATGATATTCCCTCCTCACACACAAACAACAACAAAGGGACTAATGGAGATAAAACACAACCAGACAACCATGTGGAACCCTAAGGTCCACCCCCCTTGTTAGGAGATAACAATAAGGTCCCACAACAAAAGAGTAAAGAAGACAATAACTGACATATACAAAGACTCCACATGACTTTAACTACACAGATCAATACTCAAACATCATTTCTAGAGGCAACCATACAACGAATGGGAAAAGTACAACTAGAGAATGCTAGACTACAGTAGGGAGAAGTGTCATCACATAGTTTGTCATGGGTTGTCCTAGTAGGCCTTCTTAGGCCTTGACCCCTATCTTGGGTTGTCTTGGCAAGCCTCTCTCGACCCCCGACTCCCATACAATTTCATGCAAAACCAACATACCTTTCATAAGGACAAGGTAGTTGATCTTGCCTTTCCAGGCTTTCTCATCTAATCTCAAGCCTAAACAAGCACTTGAGCCATGAGTGAGGCATCCACTTATCTTATTTAATGTGATTAACTACCCAACCCCTTAATTCATTAATTAGGTTATCATTGAGTTAAGAAACTCCCACATGGGTTGTCCTGGACACCACTTTGGGCACCGGCCCCCATTGAGAGCCTCTCCCCTACCTGTAACTAGAACACCCTACTCAATAAGCATAGAAATTATCATCATAATAACAAGTATGCATGAACCATGCAAGGCATTAACCCTCTTGCATACCAACTTAATCACAAGAATAATTTTCCAAAACAATGCCCATAGCTTCCATGTAAAGCAAACCATAACCAACATATTCCTTTTACATTATCCAACACCTACCCACTTACAAAATCTGACACACTACTTATTGCATAATCAACACCATAATGAACCATATCATCCATGCAAGACTTTATTCCACATCATGACACTTTTACAATCATAGCATATACATGAAAACAAAACATTAAAACCTATGCCTCTAGAACTAACCTTGACAACATGACTCTGCTATGACCACTAATACAACTTACACAAGTTTCACTCATAATTAACCAATTATCAAAATCAAAATCCAAAATATAAACTTACAAAACAACTTCATCCAAGGATTTCACTTATCTAAGAATAATTTCCCTATAACTAAATCAATAATAGTTTGATAGTCTTATTCTATTTTAACGGATAGTGACAACTTATACCAAATTCATCTTATAGCACAAAGTAGCAAAACTCAACTATATAATTTCAATAGTAAGTATATTAGTTTTATTCTAACAAAATATTTCTCAATTTACACATTCGTAAATTTACATATGAATCATAATTTCATAAATTTATAAATCAAACATATTTTCCTTTCCTTAAGAAATAATACCAAAATTTAATTATTTAACTATCCTTTTCTTTTACTAAAAAGGATGAAACTAAAATCTAAAATTCATTTATTTAACTATATATATTTACTAAGAAAAATTAAAATTAAAAACTAAAATTCATTTAATTAACTATACTTTCTAAAAAAAATAAAACTAAAACTAAAATTAATTTATTTTAACTATAAATCACAAAAGACTAAAACTTAAGAGATTCCCACTTTTTAATTTCCTACCTATCTTTTCCTTAGCTAAATGAGCTCTTCTTTTTAAAAAAATAAAATAAATCTAAAAAAATTAAAACCAAGGGAATCGTGCCTTTTAAACTTTCTATTTTTTTCCCTATCTCATAACTTAATGTTTTTTTTTAAAAAAACTTAAGAAACTTTCTAAAAAGAAAAGAGGGGATAAGAAGGGAGCATCGTATAAACCATACGACCTCCTTCAAAAACCTATAAAAAAATGCAACTCAAACATTTAATAAGATTTAGTCATTTCAATTTTGAAATTTTAGGAGATTTAGTTAATTGATCCCTCAGGGCAATTTGGGAGAGGTTGTAGAAGGTAAAATTACCTATTTTTCTAATTGTTTTTATATTTAAATTAGTTATTGGAATAAATCAGGCCATACAGCCTCCATAAGAAGAGATTTGTAAGATTTGAAATCTAATTTTTTTGATAATATATTTTGTTTTTATTTCAAAGCAATAGGGATAGGTACAGGTGAAAGGAAAGATTTTATAGAGAAGAGTATGCAAATAGACTTCAAATAGCAAGGATGCACGTAACAAGATAAAACATCCAGAGAAATGATTCATGATGATTTGGCACCCAGAAATACTGATAAACTACAGAAGATCTAATTCCATAAATTGTTTGTAAATGGCTTCCTATCGGTGGTTGAAGGTAAAAAGATACAGATTTCATTGATTCAATGGAGCTTCCTAGTCTGAACTTATTGCTACATTGACATTGGATAGGTTCGGCTTCTCATCAAGGAGCTTGATTTAGCAATTGATCAATATGAAATAAACTCTACCAACCTTCATGCAAAATGATGAAGCATAACGACACAGATTTATTTGCTATCTCAATGATGAAGTTTTGTCATCCAATAAGGGGTTCAATGGTGATTCTGGTTTCTTGGAATTTGGAGGTTACATATGAATATGGACATAGGAGGATTGCCAACATTACTAGTATAATTGAATATTGTACATGTAGCACAGATAAGATCTGTTCCTTAGCTCTCTTATGCAGATGCGAATAGGACAAGAGAAGATGGGGTTTGAAACCTGATGAGGTTAGAGAAATTAAGAAGACTTGTGGCAAAAATTAAATTTATTCCAGTTGATTTACATTGATTAACAAAGCATGAAAAATGATTATGGAAAGCCTCAAGTAATATTCATCACATAGATTATAAGAAAAAGAAATTTTAGATTATAAATATATGAACAACCCTTTTTATAGAGAATTGAATGCAGGAAGAACACATACACATAATGACTCTTTATAAAATTAAAGGAAAGATAACAAAAATAAGATTAAGAATAAAAGAACCTGTATTTAGTGCTCAGTAGATTGAAGATTCCACACAATTGTTGCTTCTTCCCCAAAACCCAATTCACCAATATTTTTAAAAATCTCCAAAAACCATGCTCCCTCCATCCCCAGAAAACTCCTCAAATATGTATTTCTCCCCAAAGAATGTAGCAAAAATAATAAATTTCCTTTGTCCGTTACAAACTATCCATTCTTCCCCATTAATTTCCATTACCCCCAATCATGAAAATTTTAAATTTTATTTATTTTGGGTTGCACCAACCAGATTTTTTGACAACACAATTTATTCTTATTTATTAATCTTAATTAGAAGATAGAACATTTTATATCTATACTCACAATAACTTTTATTATATATTTTTATAATCACTTCTAAATAAAATAAAATTTGCTTAAATATTATTATTTCTGCATATAATATTATCAATTAATTTCATAATTTAAGACTTTTATTTACCTCTTAATGTTATTATTTATTTACCAAAGTGGACTTATGATTTCTATTTTAATAATACAAATTAATCAAAACAATAACACACAATTACAACTTGAAACCGACATACTAAACAAAACCAGATGGCATCAACCAAGGTGACTTTAGAGTATAAGACTCTACATTTTGTTTTAGTGGCAGCACATCTGCGAGTTACAGTTTTGTGTCTATGAATGTTTCTAAGTGTGGCTACGAGGGTTTCTAATTGCTAGGGCTGTGGGAGTTGCCAAGTGTCGAGCCTCAGTTCAAGCTGCATTTTGTTTCTAAGTTACAACTTTAGAGCAGAGCGTGCCACGTAGCGGAAAATGTTTCAATATTGTTTTAAGTTACAACCCTGCAGAAGGTGCCAGATGTCATCAGCGGAGGCACTCCCTTTAAGTTTCAGTATGAGTGCGGAAGGAGCCGTGTGTCTTTTATAGTAGCTGTGGAACCCGCCAAGTGTTAGCTTCCACATGTTTATTTCTATATCTTTTAATGATAAGTAAAGGATGTATGGTGGGCCACAAGTTTAAAGTATTAGTGATGTGGAGAGTGCCACGTGGTAGATGCGGTGCCAAAGTTAAAATATTTTTGTCTTTCTCTGGTGATATTTAATGTTCTTAAATGATGCGGAACCTAACATTTGTCAACCTCCACTTAAGTTTCAAAGAGTTTCTAATAATGTTTCAAGTGTTGCAGAAAGTGCCACGTATCAGCTATTGTGTGTGCAAAGTTCGTCACTTGTCCCTATTTTCCCTTTTGAAGTTAGAGAGCAGGAAGTTGTGGGCCCCATTTCTAATGTGTCTTAAAGTTTCAAAGTTGCGGATCGTGACAGTTGTCACCTGCAGAGTTCTCCTAAGCATAAAAGACACAGTTAAGTAAACTATTGCGGATAAAGACACGTATATGTTTCTAGTTGCTGCGGAGTGTGCCAAGTGTCGGTTTCCTATTTCTTCCTGAGAGATGAAGGAGTTTCCAGTTATGTGTGCAACCACTACCATCTTTCACAGAGTTTATTATTTCTAAATACTACGGAAGCCGCCAAGTGTCTTTTCCTTATAAGAGGAGGTACACCACACATATTTTTTCACAACCAATGGGCTTGCAAGAAGGAGTAACTATCACAGATTCTAAAGATCTTTAACTGTTAGAAACTTCCAGTTACCTCCAATTCAGTTGGGCCATTGGGATTCGATTGTTGCAGATAATCTAGAGTCGATCTTGGGCTATAAATATGTAACATTTGTAATGAATCGATAGTTTTTCAAGTTAGAATTCTAGTTTCTGATAGAAAAATTCATACAGTTTGTAGAGATCTAGAGTTTTCTGTTAGAGATTTAAGAGAGAAGTTCAAAACTTTTGTTGTGACCAGTGAATATCATTTGCCTTTATTTTGTTATTCTTGATTTAGAAAGTGAATGTAACTGTGCATGTATCTGTGCCTCTTAAGTTGTTGGAAAATTAAATGAGAAAGACTAAGTTCTGTGCCTTGGTTGATATTTCCTGTGTCATTGCAAATTGTCTGATTGTGAGCCTTTGATTTTATTCATTTCATTTGTTTATGTTAATCATCCAGTATCTGCTCTTTAATGTAACTAAATCTTGAGGATAGCTTCACTATGCTTAGTTGAGAGAAACATTTTTACTCAAGCGCATCGCCATAGATAGATTTGCTTTTAATTATATCTGTAATCTTGTTTACTTCTTACCCTTTTCCCCAAAACACATTTAAGATAGAGAAGAGCCAGCTTCTTTAAAATCTGGAGGTTGTTTCAGGTAGCAAGTCCCACATTCCTGAAACTTCCCATGTTGGTGTTGGAACCTGCACAATTTTATACATCAATAGTTTTTGGCACGCCCAGTGGGACCATTCTTGAAGTTTCTGTCAAGATTGTATGAACCAAAAAGCCACAGGGAGTCAGAACTATGGACCTATAATAAGAGCTCAATCTAGTGCTAATCCAGGCATTCTTTTGCCATTGCTAATAGCTAATCCAAGGAGAAGAGTGAATCAGTTTATAGTAACACTAAGAGCAACTATTGGAGCACTTGTAACCTAAAGAATTATGCAAATTGGAATATTGACAATCCTCTAATTCTCCCAATACCACTAGCCACTTGGGATGCTATTCTAGCCAATGCTCTGAAGGCTCTACCTAAGTTCAGTGGGGAAGATTTCAAGACACCTGAATAGCATCTGCAAGATGTATCTAATGTATGTGCAGTACATGTTATCACTCAACAAAATGTAGCTATAAGACTGTTAGTAGCTTCTTTCAAAGGGAAGGCTCTAGACTGGTATAGATCTTTAACCCCAAACACAATATTTACATGGGATTAGCTTGGTGATGCTTTCTTTGAAAGATTTAAAGAAAAAGGTGATAAATCTTCCTTACTACAACAATTGATCACTATCAAAAGGGCAACACAAGAAGCCATGACTGATTTCAATTCAAGATTTCAAAAGACTTGGGAAAGAATTCCTACTATAGCAAGACTGTTACCAGGTATGGCTATTGTGTTTTACCTTAAAGCTTTAAACTCAGATATATCATTGATGATTCAGTCTCTTGGAGGTCAGACACTACCAAAAGCTTATGAGTTGGTAGTCAAGGCTGAAAATAACTTAATAGATGCTGGAAAATTGCCCCCAAGGCCTCCTATACCCATGTTTCTAGAAATTACCTTACCATTGCCTCAAGAAGCTCCTAATCCTACAACCCCACCTATGTCTATGTATTCATTTCCTCAGCAACCTGCTAAAGTAATTTCATGTTGGTCATGATGTTAGTCATAAACAAACATAGAATAAAAGTTACACAACAACATTTACTCATCTTGAAAGATACGATGAATTCAAAGAATTCATGATCCTAAGTCTCCGTTGATTAGTTCATAATCTACTGACGTTACTCAGTGGTTGATGTGTGTTGTTGTTAATCATACAAGGGCCTTACGTTCTTCAGTAATTTCTGTAAAGTTCATCAATATTTCTCCAAATATCCTGTTCTTTATATCTGCCCTTTATAAATCTCCAAATTATTTTACCTCTGCACTATGAATTCACTCAAATAATGTGTCTACAGGTTGATATTTGCATGAATTTTACAATTATTTGCAACTCTTTGCATGATATTTTCAACACTACATGCATTTATCTCAAATATGCTAATGATATTCAGTTGTCTACGAGATGTCAGCATATTTCATGTTATTTGCTTCTGATTATCTATTATTTGTAATTATGATGGGGAATTACTCTAAAATTCAAAGAAAATTAAAAGAATACTTCAAATTTGGTGAATCTTAGCTATTGAACCACATACATACCAGATAGAGTCATGAGGAGAAGAAATCAAACCATATTTTAACCAGGATGTTCCACACCTAGATACAGATGATGCTAACTTTGAAGGAAAAGGAATGAAGACAACACATACAGACTGATAAGCACTCCAAGGGACGTAGCAAATCAAAGCATGTATCAAGAATTCAAACACTTATTACTTAGGATTTATGATGATTTGTAATCAAATGGTCTTCTCTTTCATTAAGTATGCAATGACATGTATGCTTACAATAACTTTGAAATAGGCCCTAGTATTTCAGCAGTCAAATTTCAATTAAGCTTTTGAATAATCCAATTATCACATCCCTGCACCTTTTATAGAATAAGGTGAGGGAATGGTTACAGATGACCTACGGTCAGGATTTATCTATTAAGATCAGTAGTCCAGATGAATAGCATGTGTTTGCCAGTTGGCAACTACACAGCTGGCATAGAATATTCCAGCATCTTTGACCTAGTCCATCCTCCAGCTAGCAAATATTATATTTGACAATATCCTCCTCAGCTTTGGTTCAGGTTACCTCTGTGTTAGCAAATCCTTAGTTTTCAGCTGCACTCCAAAACAACTTCAACATCCTGCAACAAAAAGACAAGAATCAAGCATCAACTTCATTTAATAACTGGCAAGAAAATAAACATTTATATTTTATCAAGCTGTGAATGTGCAAACCTATATGTATCAGGTTATGAATATTAAGCATCTATGAAAATTCACGTAATTAAATGTCCATAGGTGGTCAAGAGGGTCTAGGTGACTATCGTTGATTGGAAAATATGCTATCAGGCCCTAAAATGGCTCAATATTTGATCAGGTCCAGGGTCATTTGAGTGATTTTTTGATTAAAATATCAAAAATATGATTTTTGGTATTTTCTACATCTTAGTAAATTGCATTTTTGGAGGCCTTAGGAGCGAAATTAAGACCTCAAGACTTCGTCGGTTACTAGGTGTTAAGCCTTAATAATTGAGGAACTCAAACTAGATAACTAGTTTATCTTTCCAATGAGTCCAAAAAGTTTAAATTTCAACATAGGAGCTAGGAGTTATGACCCTGCCAAGGAGAAGATAAAAAAATTTCTAATTTTTTAAATTTCTTTGAATTTTTTTGCAAATGGATTCACCTTGCAGTAGCTCTTTTTGTATTCCAAGGGTAATGTGACCCTTCATATGATATGCAAGCCTTACATTTTCAGTTATCGCATGCATAAGATCATGCATATGCAATACAGGCACTTTTGTTCACTAAATTCCATTGAATGAAACTATCGGGCCCATGTATGCACATTAGTTAATATGAGGGATATTAACTAATATGACTCTCTTCATAGATCAGGATATGATGATGATGTCATCATCATGGACAGGCTTCGTTAAAATGTGAAAGGCTGACATCAAGGTCATACTGAAGGAAATCAGGTGATGTTAAGAAATATGACCTTGATATTGAGGAATATCACCCTTCGAATAGGATGACATCACAGTCATGTCGAGCTTTTTATATATCAGGTCAGAATGATGTCACCGTCATGTTAGGAAAGATTAGTCATATTAGAAAAGATGACGGATGTTAGAGAATAGATGAGCTTCAGATGTCAAGCCAATTGATGATGTCATCATCATATCAGGTCCTTTGCGGAATGGGATAAGATGATGTCATCATCATGTTAACGAAGATGAGTCATATTAATGAATGTGACCCCCTTTCGAAAGATCAGGATGACATCATCATCATATTATTTAAAAGGGTGATCGTTGGATACGTACCTCCGCGAGGTAAAAAGGATGATGATGTAACCATCAGGGCGATTTCCTGATTTCTTTGTTCATCGAGATTGGATGACGTCATCAGCATATTGGCTCTGGGGTGATATTCTGTAGTAGGGTGATATTTGAAATATCGGGTGATATTCAAAATATCAGGTGATGTTCAAATATGATCCCCTAGACTAAAATGACCTCCTGTCGAAATATCAAGATGACATCATCAGGATATTAGTTCGGGGTGATATTTTGTGATAGGCCGATATTCAAATATCAGGGTGATATTCAAATATCAGGTGATATTCAGGAATATGATCCTCGCAAAATATATGTTGTTTGTCAGGTAGATATCGCTATCACATAAAGTTGACATCTGAAGTTTCAGACCAAATGATTATCGGGTGATCTAATGTAAGGTGACTGATGTTAAGGAACATGACCCCCCTAGGAATATCAGGTTTGACCAGGACTTTGACTCACCGTAACTTTCGTTCCCTAAGGAATACAGGGTGATCCAAAAGGTAAACCTGCATGAAATTTTGTACTCTTTCCAATCATGAGGTTATTGATATGAAATATTAACTTTGACGAACTGACCTCATCATGATGACTTGTCCAACTCCCTTATGCAGGGTCATCTGCATGACTTACTTTTACCAGACCACCGAAGAGTAAAAAAAACAATGCAAGCCAAAGCAGCAAAAAGTTGGGTCCCTATTTTGTCAAGTTAAAATGGGGTGTGTTGTGTAACCACACAACAACTTGCCACCAAAGAAAACAACTAAATTCCAATTATTCAACTGAGGTGATCACATTCAGATACAGTATTCTAACTCTTTCTAAGTATAAACATCATAATCTTTCTGTATGAAAAAGTTTTCATCATGGCAACAATGCTAACAAAGGATCAGGTGTGTGCAAATGATTAATTATCCTCATCTTGAAACCAAGTTGAAAACATGAGTAACTGATGTTAAGCTACATAGTTTGGGATCATCCCTCATCACCAACCTAGATAGAGCCTTGCTACCAGCAGGCGTCCATAGCCCTAGTAAGGTTATCTATACAATCCCCCTAAGTAGAGCCCCACTACCAGTAGGCGTCTATAGCCCTGGTAGAGTTACTTAGATGGCCTAATTTTAATATATTTTGGATTTTCAAAATTTATACTCTATTCATCTGATGTCATCATGTAAGCTTAGTATGCAAGGTATGGTCACTTGCTGATTTAGGTTGGAGATTGTATTGGTAGCAAGGGAGTCCCTTTGGATTTTTCACTTAACACCTATACTTGGGTGTTCAACAAACCTAAGGCTGTTAGGCAAGTCATTGTGAAAGAGTCACTTTGGTCAAGAAAAGGCACCCTGATGAAAAAATATCACAGACTTGATCACCAATACTTCTCAAAATGAGTCATAACCTATATATGAATTTGTTCTCATCATTTGAATCTTAACAATTTAGTTATTTTCTTAGGGTGATGAGCCACATCATCTTGACTAACCAAAACAGAACTCAACAAGCAAACAAAACAAAAGCAAACACACTAAGCAAACTGTACAAACAACTAACTACAAAAGGAAACAACAGAAAACAAAACAAGAAAGCAAGGAAAGAAACAAGACAACTACTCTACCAAACTATATACAAACCCCACAAGGCAAATAAAACCCATGATAAGATCCAAAGATACCTGTATTTGCACACTTCTTTATATTGTGTAGGAGCATCAGGGCACTAGTTATGGTTCTAATCGTAGCAAATTCATCCTTGTATTCTGAAAAATATTCTTGTGTTCTAAATTCATTGTGTTTAACAGAATAACCTCTGATTATCAGCAACTGAGGAAGCTCATCATGTTCATGATTAATCCATATGCATGTCTTATCTCCTGAATTTCAATAATCAAAATAGTATTCAACACTATTTACTGTGGAAAGGAGAAATACAACCTGATGTATTTCTGGCTCTATTGGACATGCTTCTTCATTGACAGCTGGTCTTCTATTTAACTTTGCATTCTCATTTCTCAGCTCAGTGTCTAGTCTCACTTCAAATTGAAGAATGTATGACTCTTGAAGTATTAATCCTTCATCTTTATCCAGCTTTGTCTCCTCATTCTGGATGTATGTCTGATTCTTGACTTCAGGAAGCACCTCAATGTTTTCTTTAAATCCCTGTATAGTAGCATCTAAATGAGTATCTTTATTATCATAGCCTGATATACAGAAATTTATCATTTCTAAATCATTTAACTGTAAAGGTGAAACCACTCTCAATTGATAGGAATACTCCCCTATTTAATTTTCAAAATGACATTGGATTGGCATCTGATTATGGACAACAATTCCAAAGCTTTCTGCATCTTCCACTTTCATGAATTGTTCATCAAATAACTCACATTGTCCATCCAGTAAGGTATCTAGTTCCATTGACCTGCAACATTCTTGCATTTGATCATTCAACTTAAACAAGTTAGATAGTAAATCAGCATTTATTCTCTTTTCCACAACTCCCTAGGTTACTATCATAGGAACTTCATCAGTAGTAGTGCATTTAAATTCTTCCACCTGTCTCCATTCCTTTTTACCATAAAATGACTCAAGGAAAGATGTTTCATTATCCTTATCAAAAGTATTAGGATCAGAATTAAAGACTTTATCCTGACAAATGGTTTCTTCTTCACAATTTTTAAAAGATTCATACCTGCACTCTGCCTCACCCTTACCTATATTAGGAAGTAGAGAACTCCAGTTCTCACCATAAAATGACTCAAGGAAAGATGTTTCCTCTTCTTTACCTTCTAGAACTGATTTAGCTATTCTATTTTTTAAAGTCTTCTTCAACATGACCAAGCAAGCGTAACAATCCCTTTCTGAATGCTCTTCATCATGTAATCTACACCAACTTTCAATCAGGACATCATCAGTGGATAAACCTAATATTTGACTACACTGTATATTTCTAGACAAGTATAATTCAAAATCTTCAGAGTGGTCTACTTCAGTGTCTGAACAACTAATAACTTCTGGTGTTGCATCTGCTTGTTGCTCCAAAATTTCTTCATTTTTCTACTAGACTTCATCCTTGAACACATCTATAAAAAATATTATTCCTTTCAAATATAGATCCAACCTTATAAGAAAAGTTAGACAATTAATTTCACTGTGTTCTACAGTCTGGTGTATCTTGCAACAACTGGATAAACCAAAGTCAAATAAATTCTGAGGATAAAGTTGCCTATTCAAAGTTTCCTGAAATAAAGGAATGTTGACCTAACAATTATTTTCATATGCATCCATCAAAATGAGACTCTATTTTCAATTTTATTTTTTTTGAAATTTAAATGAGATCTATCATATCCCGGGATAAAACTTGAAAGTTCAGAAAATCAAACTAATCTTTGAATCTTTGAGCTAGATCTTTGCAAAGATATGGTCAAAACCTCTCAGATAAGAGATATTTGTAGACATTAACCTCAAATGATGAAATATTTATGTAACATTTGTAGAAATCTACAATTTCCTTGTTCAGGCCCTCCTTCTAGCGCCAATTTATGTTGGTCATGATGTTAGTCATAAACAAACATAGAATAAAAGTTACACATTAACCTTTACTCATCTTGAAAGATACGATGAATTCAGAGAATTCATGATCCCAAGTCTCCATTGATTAGTTCATAATCTACTGACGTTAGTTAGTGGTTGATGTGTGTTGTTGTTAATCATTCAGGGGCCTTTCGTTCTTCAGTAATTTCTGTAAAGTTCATCAATATTTCTCCAAATATCTTGTTCTTTATATCTGCCCTGCATAAATCTCCAAATTATTTTACCTCTGTACTATGAATTCACTTAAATAATGTGCCTACAGGTTGATATTTGCATGAATTTTACCATTATTTGCAATTCTTTACATGATATTTTCAACACTACATGCATTTAGCTCAAATATGCTAATGATATTCAATTATCTACGAGATGTAAGCATATTTCATGTTATTTTCTTTTGATTATCTATTATTTGCAATTATGATGGGGAGTTACTCTGAAATTCAAAGAAAATTAAAAGAATACTTCAAATTTGGTGAATCTTAGCTATTGAACCACATACATACTAGATACGGTCATGAGGAAAAGAAATCAAACCATATTTTCACTAGGATGTTCCACAGCTAGATACAGATGATGCTAACTTTGAAGGAAAAGGAATGAAGACAACACATACAGACTGATAAGCACTCCAAGGGATGTAGCAAATCAAAGCATGTATCAAGAATTCAAACACTGATTACTCAGGATTTATGATGATTTGTAATCAAACGGTCTTCTCTTTCATTAAGTCTGCAATGATATGTATGATTACAATAAATTTGAAATAGGCCCTGGTATTTTAGCAGTCAAAGTTTAATTAAGCTTCTGAATAATCCAATTATCACATCCCTACACCTTTTATAGAATAAGGTAAGGGAATGGTTACAGATGACCTATAGTCAGGATTTATCTATTAAGATCAGTGATCCAGATGAATACCATGTGTCTGTTAGTTGGCAACTACACAGCTGGCACAGAATATTCTAGCATCTTTGACCTAGTCTATCCTCCAGCTAGCAAACAGTATATTTGATAATATCCTCCTCATCTCTGGTTCAGGTTGCCTCCGTGTCAGTAACTCCACAATTTTCAGCTGTACTCCAAAATAGCTTCAACATCCTGCAACAAAAAGACAAGAATCAAGCATTAGCTTCATTTAATAACTAGTAGGAAAATAAACATTTATATTTTATCAGGCTGTGAATGTGCAAACCTATACATATCAGGTTATGAATATTGAGCATCTGTGAAAATTCACATAATTAAATGTCCATAGGTGGTCAAAAGGGTCCGGGTGACTATCGTTGAATGGAAAACATGCTATCAGGCCCTAAAATCAATATCTGATTAGATCTAGGGTCATTTGAGTGATTTTTTGATAAAAATATCGAAAATATAATTTTTAGTATTTTCTATATCTTAGTAAATTGCATTTTTAGAGGCCTTAGGAGCAAAATTAGGGCCTCAAGACTCCATCAATTACTAGGTATTAAGCCTTAATAATTGAGGAACTCAAACTAGATAACTAGTTTATCTTTCCAATGAGTCCAAATAGTTTAAATTCCTACACAGTAGCTAGGAGTTATGACCCTGCCAAGGAGAAGATAAAAAATTTCCTAATTTTTTGAATTTCTTTGAATTTTTTTGCAAATGGTTTCACCTTGCAGTAGCTCTTTTTGTATTCCAAGGGTAATGTGACCCTTCATATGATATGCAAGCCTTACATTTTAGTTATTGCATGCATAAGATCATGCATATGCAATATAGGAACTTTTGTTCACTAAATTCTATTGAATGAAACTATCAGGTCCGGGTATGCACATTAGTTAATATGACTCTCTTCATAGATCAGGATATGATGATGATGTCATCATCATGGACGGGCTTCGTTAAAATGTGAAAGGCTGACGTCATGGTCATACTAAAGGAAATCAGGTGATGTTAAGAAATATGACCTTGATATTAAGGAATATCACCCTTTGAATAGGATGACGTCACGGTCATGTTGAGCTTTTTATATATCGGGTCAGAATGATGTCATCGTCATGTTAGGAAAGATCAGTCATATTAGAAAATATGGTGGATGTTAGAGAATAGACGAGCTTCAGATGTCAAGCCAATTGATGATGTCATCATCATATCAGGTCCTTTGTGGAATGGGATAAGCTGACATCATCATCATGTTAACAAAGATGAGTCATATTAACGAATGTGACCCCCTTTTGAAAGATCAGGATGACATCATCATCATATTATTTAAAAGGGTGATTGTTGGATACGTACCTCCACAAGGTAAAAAGGATGATGACATCACTATCAGGGTGATTTCCTGATTTCTTTGTTCATTAGGATTGGATGACATCATCAGCATATTGGCTCTGGGGTGATATTCTGCGGTAGGGTGATATTTGAAATATCGGATGATATTCAAAATATCAGGTGATGTTCAAATATGATCCCCTGGACTAAAATGACCTCTTGTTGAAATATCAGGATGACATCATCAGGATATTGGTTCGGGGTGATATTTTGTGACATACCAATATTCAAATATCAAGGTGATATTCAAATATCGGGTGATATTCAGAAATATGATCCTCGTAAAATATATGATGTTGTTTGTCAGGTAGATATCGCTATCACATAAAGTTGACGTCTGGAGTTTTGGACCAAATGATTATCGGGTGATAAAATTGGCATTAGGGTGATCTAACATAAGGTGACTAATGTTAAGGAACATGACCCCCCTATGAATATCAGGTTTGACCAGGACTTTGACTCACCGTAACTTTCGTTCCCTAAGGAATATCAAGGTGATCCAAAAGGCAAACTTGCATGAAATTTTGTACTCTTTCCAATCATGAGGTTATTGATATGAAATATTAACTTTGACAAACTGACCTCATCATGATGACTTGCCCAGCTCCCTTATGCAGGGTCATCTGCATGACTTACTTTTACCAGACCGCCGAAGAGCAAAAAAAACAACGCAAGCCAAAGCATTAAAAAGTTGGGTCCCTATTTTGTCAAGTCAAAATGAGGCGTGTTGTGTAACCACACAACACTTCCCCTGTTCAATCATCTGAAATGGACGATGTCAAGAATATTTGAAGGACCTTCTGAAATGAGATAATTAACCTAAAGAGACAACAAAATCCTTATCCAAAACCCCCATTATCAAGGTTACCAAGGAAATAGACCTCCCTTTCAGCCAAATCAATATCAAGGCCCTCAAAGGCAAGCTAATCCTCAGCCATCAAATCGGTTGGTTACAGTCCCTACACCTTTACAGACTGTTCCTCCTAATCCCAATAGGGAAATTATTCTAGGGCAAAATAATTTTGTAGGTGGCACAAATGCTTGGTGTTTTCCTTGCAACAATGCCCATATGCATAGAGACTGCCTAGAGGAAATTTATAGCAGAAGATAGCAAAATAGAGAGGATTAGAAGGACAATTTGCAACTTCTAAAACTCCACAATATCAGTCTCCTAGTGTACAAAATGTAGTCCTGGTGGCCCAGATGCAAGGAATATCCTTACAATAGGAAGAGGAAATAGTCCCTGAGCATGCTTTATTTTCATGGATCGAAGATGAAGATTCAGTGTTCTTGAATGAAAATCTACTTATAAGAAGCCATTGGTGCAATCAAATTACTATACTAGAGCAAAGAGGAGAATGATAGGGTAGCCTGAAGTCACTAATAATGATATCATGGGAGCTCCTCCATTTCAGAGTAATCAGAACATAGTCTCTAGACAAGACATGCCCCAGCCTGTGCAGAATCAAGTAGCCTCAGGATAAGTTCTAGAAAAGTTAAGGTACCCTTATTATCCAAAGACCCAAGCATTAGGACCTATGAATGTGGTGGATCAACTAAAAAGAACTCTAGCACATGTATCAATCTGGGACATGTTAGCTATTCCTGAGAAGAAGACACTGTTGCAAGAGCTTTGCAAGGCCAAGAAGTCCCTAAACATACTGGTGCTAAAGGAGGATCTATTGATAAAGAAAAGTCGCAGCTCAAAGATACTGAACCTCTGCAGACAACAACCCTGTTGAATAATGCATCTGAGGTAGGTAAATCTAAACCAGATCCCCTTTATTTAACTTTGATAGTTGGGAAGAAATTACTGCATAATGCAATGATAGACTCTGAGGCCAGTACTACAGTAATGCCAAAGCAAATAGCAGATGCTTTGAAGATAAAATATGAGCCACTTACAAGAGGGGTTATGCAGTTGGATGGGAAATCTATGCAAACAATAGGGAAAATTAAACAAATCCCATTGAAGCTATATACTTGCCCCAATATAATTGTAAATCAGGATGTGGTAGTCATAGATATTCCCCCTGTATTTGGTCTATGCTTATCCACAGATTTCACAGCTAAGATAGGAGGTTATATGTCACTAGATTGGTCACACCTAATCCTAAGAACCATATATGGGAGAAAGATGAAAATATTATCTGAGCCATTATCAAAAGACCATATCATGAATGAACCAACCCCAAAATTAGAAGCAGCCCATGCTATGCTGAATAAAGAGGAGAGAATCTTTGTTGAAGAGTTAGGTGACTGGACTGAACATGACCAATAGGAAGAAGAAAATAATTAGTTGTTGACTATGATGCAAAGTGATCCCTATGGAAATGATGACTCTACAGGTCTAGGCACTTATGTCATATTTGAAGAAGACCAAGAGATCCCTAATGTTTTAAGGAAAGAAACATCACAAACTCAAGAATCCAAAAAAGATTTAGAAATCTGGACTCTAAATTTTGATGGGGCTAGAAGTAAGAATGGAGCTGGAGCAGGAGTTTGCCTTACTATCCCAAATGGTGAGAAAATTTTAAGGGTCATTTGCTTTCAATTTGCCTGTACCAATAATGATGCTGAGTACGAATCCTTGGTGCATGGACTCATGTTGGCAAAGAAAAAAGGAGTAAAGAATTTGATAGTAAGAGGAGATTCAGAACTAGTGGTGAAACAAATAAGAGAAAAGGCAATAGCCAAAATGTAAGAATGAGATCCTATAGAAACAGAATTTGGGACCTAATAGATGGTTTTGAAGCTTTCAATATTGAAGTAGTTCCTAGATCCCAAAATTTTGAGGCTGATAGAATGGCACAGATTGGTTCACAGTTTGATCCAGCAACTGATCTACTAGTCAATAATGAGTCAGTCAAAGTTATAGTGAGGCCAACTATCCCAGACAATGACCAAAATTGGTAAGTTTTTGAAAATGATTTCCAAGTCCTCTCATTTTTGCAACAGTCAGGAGAATTTGTTGATCAGTTGCAACCTAAAATTGAAGAAGCATATGGTGACCAAATTATTCAATTGAAGTCAAATAAGCTCCCTAAAGGACTGATTACCTTAGAAAACTTATTTGACCTAGAAGATGTAGGCCTAGAAAAGAAGAGGTTTCAAGCAAATAAAGAAGATTATTATGAAATTCAAGTTAGTGAAGAAAGAAAATTCAAGGTTGGCAATTCTACAACCTAGGAAGAAAGGGAAAGGTTGACTGATTTGTGTGAAAGATATGATAGGGTGATTGCCTGGACCTATGAAGACCTCCATGACTATAATAGAGATATCATTCAGCACACCATAGAGCTAACTGAAGGATCTAAACCAGTCAGATAGAAGCAAAGGCCAGTGAATCCTAGAATCGAACCTCTAATGGTGATGAATTGCAAAAGCTCTTAGAATCAAAGATTATTTTTCCAATTAAGCATTCAACCTGGGTATCAAACCTAGTGCCGGTAAGAAAAAGAATGGTGACATAAGACTGTGTGTAGATTTCAGGGATTTGAATAGAGCATCTTTGAAAGATCATTATCCCCTACCCTCTATGGAACAAATTTTACAGACTATGGATGGATCAGAGAGATTTTCCTTGCTAGATGGTTTCCCTGGATACAATTAGATTTGGTTGGCTAATGAAGACTAGCATAAGACTGCATTCACTACAAAATGGGGAACATTTGCATATGCTAAGATGCCTTTTGGCCTTTCAAATATTGGAGCTACTTTTCAGAGAGCCATGGATGTAGCATTTGGGGAACTTATAAACAAAATCATCCTAATTTATCTAGATGACCTCACTATTTTCTCTAAAAATGTTGTAAATCATTTTGACCATTTAGAGGCTATTTTTAAGAAATGCCAAGAGTTTGGAATATCCCTGAATCCCAAGAAGTGTATCTTTGCAGTACCTCAGGGTAAATTGTTAGGGCATATAGTGTTAAAAGAAGGAGTCTCTATTGATCCAGAAAGAGTCACTGCCATAATGAATCTATCTCTGCCAGTCAATAAGAAAGTAGTTTAGTCTTTCTTGGGGAAGATCAACTTTGTTGGCAAGTTCATTTCTAACTTTTGCAGGTCTAATTAGACCCATGACACTATTACTAAAGAAGGACCTAGTTTTCAAATGGACTGCAGAGGGGAGATAGGCTTTTGAAGAGAACAAAAGAGCCATTTCAACAGCCCCAGTACTCAGAAACTTAGACTTCTCTAAGTCTTTCATAATGTATGTGTATGGAGGAGAATTCAATGTTGTTGTTGTTTTAACTCAGAAAGATGATCAGCAAGAAGGAGAGCACCCAATAGCCTTTTTCTCTAGGATTCTTAGGGAATATGAGGCCAGATACAATTTTGTAGAAAAGCAAGCATATGCCATGGTAAAAGCCCTTAAAAAATTTAGACACATGGTAACAGGGAATAAGATTCTGATATTAGTGGCTCATCTTAGTGTAAGAGAATATATTATGGAGGGTGAGATCATTGAGAAAAGAGCTAATTGGATAACAAAGATCCTTGAATATGATGTGGAGGTCAGACCCACTAAGTTAGTCAGGGGCAAAGGATTGTGCCAATATATGGCTCAAGACATGGAGAGAATGATGACCGAAGCAACAAAAAGTGAAAATGTATTAAAAATACAAGAGGTTGATCAAGATTCTTGGGTCACAAATAGAATACAATTTATGAAACATGGGGTTTTCCCAAATCAGCTCTCCCATGATAAGAGAAGATATTGTAGGTAGCAAGGGGTCCACTTTGTACTAATTGACCATATTCTATTCAGAAGAAATGTATGGCATACTTTTGAGATGTATAGAGAAAGATGAAGCTCAAAGAATACTACATGAGTTACACCATGGAGTCTCAGGACACTTTTCAGCAAGGACCACAATAATCAAAGTGACTCAAGAAAGATACTTCTGGCCCACTCTATTCACAGATTGCTATCAGCTGGTTAAAGAATGATAGACATCAAATTTCCACAGTCCATAATGTTTGAAGTTCAGTATTTCAGGATTAAACTGTGTACAAGTTTTTTCCTCAACATTTTGGATCACACTCCATGATCCATCATTAGGAGAAATAGCAAGAGAAGAACAATAGAATGAGTAAATTTGTAGAGTAAGACAACTAAATAGATGGAGGAGTAACGTGGGAACCAAGACAACTAGTACCAAAGAAATAATAAAAGCACTATTTTATTCTAACTTGAAAAACAACAAAGCAAAATCTAAGTGCCTAAAAAATGAAAAAGACACCTAACAAGAAACAAGATAAGAGAAAGCAAGACACCCACCAAAAAATAAAAGATTGTAATGTGGCATAGAAATAAAATAATAATGGAAGAATAAAAAGAAGAGATCTATAAAATTGGATATGTATATATAGACCCCGCCTACAAAGAGCACAATCTCTAAGTGATCACATAAGATACAAGAGAAAAGACAATGAGAGCAAGACACCAACTAAACTAACCTAAACATCCAAATGAATATGAACAAAGAAACTCATTATATATATACATAAACCAAAGCTATATAAACATTCAATTACAAAAGAATAAAGGAATGACACAAAACACATACACCTACACACACTCAGACACCTACACACACATGTATAATATGTGTGTATAAAAGAAAGGTCACAGTGATCTAATGGATTATAGACAACACAAGGAGAGAACTACAAAGAAAGAGAACTAAGACAATAATATAAAAAGACGAGAAATAAACAAATTATTAAAAAGGACAAGTAATAGGTGAAAAATATATAAATATGACTAGATATGTATATATATAAAAATAAGAAATGAGCTCAATGTATGACTGCATATGCATGCAAAAAATAAGAAGGGACATGCGAAAGGAAGACAAGAGAGGAAAAAATGTAAAAGGTGAAGAAAATTAAAAAATCTAATAAGTCTATCTGAACAAGATAGAAGGAGAGAGTGGGGAAGAAGGACTAAAAACTAACCGGTCAACATAAACAAAGACCACAACACTAGGAATGGCGAACAAAAGAAAACAAAAATGTAAAACCAAGTCAACACCTACGAAAAAAGGGAGAAAAAAACAAGGGAGAGGAAAAAAAGGAGAGTTGGGGAGGCAAGACACCGGGGAAAGGAATCAAAAGGAAGATGACTCCAATGGGAACAAGGAAAAGGAGAAAAGAAGGATGGAGGAAAAGACCAAAAGGGACCTAGGAGGACTAAGGAAGGGGACGAGAAAAACCAGACCAAGGAGGACAAAGAGGAAGGGGTAAGGAAGAAGAAAGAAATAGGGAGAAATGAGGGTGAAAAGAAGACAGAGGAAGGAAAGACATCAGGAGAGAGAGTGGGAGTGGTTTCTAATGTAGGTTAGCAAGGGGTTCCAAGAGAAACTTAAACTCCATCCATCATCACGATTGAGATTGGATGGGTGGTTGTTAATCTCTATGGCCTCTTTAAGTTTTCTCTTGAAGAAGTTGTCTTCAGTTGCGACAATTTGAGTGTCTTCTAAACAAATGTGTTGTTTGGTTAGGGTTGAGTACTCAACAAGGGCTGATTTTTGGACTCGTTCATGTCTAATGTCCGCACAATGCTCTTTGATCCTGGTGCTAAAGGAACGGCCCATCTCACCAATGTAGGGGGTTCCGCAGGAATAGACAATCTTGTAGACTCTGGAGTTGAGAAGGAGCTCTCTAAGGTCTTTAGGGGAGGGAATATGACATTTGAGAGTGGAGAAAGGTTTGAAAGTACATTGGAGGCACTTCTTGAGGAGAATCTTATAAATTTTGTTAAAAAGACCTTTAATGAATGGGAGGGTGGCCACAGGGGTGTTGGAAGGGTTGGTTTCCTTAGGTTTGGAGCCAAGGAGAGACATAGCTTGTTTGAACTCTTTGAGGATAGGTTTTCTCTAGTAACCGTTTAATTCAAAGACTTTGGTGAGGTGTTCAAGCTCTTGGTCTGTGTGATCCTCATCACATATATGAAAAACTCTAGTGGCTAAAGTTTTAAGGATCCCAGCTTTTTGGGATGGGTGGTGGTGAGAAGAATTGTGAAGGTAAAGGTCTATGTGGGTGGCTTTGCGAAACACACTACGAACTATGGAGCTGTCATGTTTCTTGAAAAGAAGGATGTTGAGGAAAGGAAGCTTGCCATCAGTTTCAAGCTCTGAGGTAAAGGATATGCACTTGGTTACTTGGTTGAGGTGTGAGTGGAATTCTTCAAGCTTATCATGCCCATGGGGCCAACAAATGTTGGTGTCATCCACATAGCATTTCCACTAGTTAGGTTTGAGGGGAAAGGAGTTGAGGGATAATTCTTCGAAGTGTTCCATGTAAAGGTTAGCCACAATCAGGGAAAGTGGGGAACCCATGGCCACTCCATCTAGCTACTCATAAATGACTCCTTGAAAAGTGAAAGAGGTGGAACTAAGATAGAGTTCAACTAACGAGGCAATCTCATCATTAGTCTTATGTCTAATTATCTCAATGGAGTCAGGGATAGGAACCTTGGTTAAAGAATGACGGGCCTGTCAGTTTTATATAGGGAAGAGAAGAAAGGCAACAATGCCTCTAAGCCCCATAATTGTGGTTGAACCCTTTGCCCAATGGGGTCTTGATTTTATTGGTATGATCAATCCAGTATCAAGTATGGGACACAAATGGATCCTCACAGCCACAGATTACTTTACTAGATGGAGTGAAGCAATACCACTAAAGGAAGCAACATAAAAGGTAATATTAGACTTTCTAGAAGGTATTACTGCTTGGTTTGGTCATCCTCGTACCATTATATTAGATAATGCTAAAGCATTTTTGGGAACAAAACTATCTGAGTTTGCATTAAGGAATGGGATTTATTTGAAGACTTCTTCAAATTATTACCTACAGGGTAATGGTCTGGCAGAGTCCACTAACAAAAACCCAATCAAACTCATTAAGAGGATAGGGACTAATCATCACAGAGAGTGGCACAAACTACTTGATATAGCACTGCGGGCTGACAGGATCACACCTAAGAAAGTGACAAAGATGTCTCCATATGAATTAGTTTATGTTAAACCAATAGTAATGCCACTGAGCTTAGAGATCCCTACTTTGCAATTATTGAAATAAATAGAGATTGAAGAGAATGGCCCCATGCAAGTTAGACTTATTGAATTACTGGAAGTACAAGAGAAAAGAGAAAAAGCACGTGAGTCACTGATGAAACACCAGAAAATAGTCAAGGACTATTTTGATAAGAAAACTTCAAATCCCCTTTTTGAAGTTGGCTCAATAGTATTGAAATGGGATGAAAGAGCTACAAATCTAGGTCGACACAACAAATTTGAATCATTGTGGACTGGTCCTTACAAGATTCATTCCTGTAAGCAACAATAATTTCAAGACTATGGATGGAGAACTTGAAGAGATTCCTGTAAATGGGATCTATTTGAAACATTTCAATTAAGCAGGCACTCTTATGTATCATAGTTAGTTTCTTTTTCTTGCTTTCCTATTTTCTTGCTTTCTTTTTCCCGCTTTCCTTTTTCAATAAGTGTTCTGTGAACACGTGTCATCAGTGCAAGCCCCTTCTTTTTTGAAAATCTTGCATTCATTAAGGTTGTCTCCAATCCCTAAAATCCCCATAAGTACACACTTTTACAGCTACTCCCATAACATTTCTGACACTCCTTTCCATGCGGATTTGGGAGGATACACTAACGGTTTATTGGTGTTAATGCCATTTATAAGACAGGATGTGTCATTAAAGCCCTATTAAATTAGAACTAGATTCTAAGTGTAGCTCTCATTTGCTTCCGTATCTCTATCGTGAATCACTATTGCCTCCAATTTCCCATCCCTAGCAAGCGCTTTCAACTGTGTGTCATTCCTGTGAAGCAATTTCATCTTTTCCTGTGTCAAAGCTTCCCACATTCTCCCCATAGATACAGATATGGCTGAAGTACAGTCTTCCCAAGAGGGACTTGGGATCTATGAGTCAATTGATAGGCTTTTGAGCAGCAAATCATATGCCTCAATGCTTGCGCAACCCAAGAGAACCTATCCAAGAATGAGGGTCCCTGAGGTAAGGTATTCTATCGACCCAGCAAAGATAAAGGATTTCACAGATGGCATCTTTGACCCAGCCCTTCAAAAATATACCAAGACTCTTCGAGAAGGGGCACACTAGAGATGCATTCAAAAGGCAAAGAACGGACAGTCTGAGACTTTTGGAATGAGGATTTGGACCTCATCATTGGCACAGTTCATGGTTTTGAGTGTACACCTATGTCCTAACCTAATTGATAAATGCGTGGAGCTATTTCATGTGCCCTCAAATACCATACAACATGGTCCCTTTAAAGTGTAAATCACACCTAAAGCCATAAGAGACATGCTGGCAGTGCAACACAATAGAACAACCACATTTCCCACTATTGCTAAAATGCAAAAGACATGGGCAAATGTCAACAACCAAATTAGGTTCCTCAACTCAAAAATGCAATTAGGGGATGAGAACACCCAGATGCCCACGCTACCTGTAGGAAGGGCACAATTCAGCCAAGCTAGTCAAGAGGCACTGTCAATGATATCTTTCATTTTTGGGATGAAGGAAGATAATACAATCTACGACTGGCAAATTACTATCCTTTTTAGATTAAAGAATGTGGACAAGTCATAGGAATACCGACTAGATTTCTTAGAACAAATTGCTTACTCCATGGTTGATCAGCTTGTCAATTTCAAGACCAAGGGGTTTTCAGGTATTCTTCTAATCTGTTCAATTTAATGTTTTATCAGAATCACAGTCTTTTTGCACAAAATATGCAATTGAACATGTATGACCTAAATTTTGGTCATAATAGAACTATTCATGTGTCTACATGGACACATGTGCTATTTGAGGCATCAGACCCTTATGAATTTTGGGAACTCTTTGTTGCCCCTGCCTTTTGCCATTTGAGCCCTGAGCTTATAGAACATAGGTTGACGTAGAGCATTAGGGGTCTCAAAACCAATTGCCCAATCCCATGTGATTATTTCTTTGCGGCACAAAATACTATCATTAGAGTCCATGGCTTTAATGGTGAGCCTATGCTACTACCTAAAATTTATCCCCTAGGGTAGTATTTCTAGAAGTAACCTGGCAAGTGTCTGTGGTTGACAATGAGTTTGGCACAAAGAAGAAGAAGAAAATGTATGACATCCCATGGGTCAAAAGAAACATGGCCCTAGAAGTTAGAGATGATGAACACCTATTGCTAAGAAAGCTTGATGCCCTTGGATTCTTCATCATTGAAGATAAGTGGAGGTATGACCCAGACAATTTTATGGCCTCTTGGGTTAAAAACAAGGTCTAAGCTAAAATAGTACATGAGGGTCAGCCTTTCTAGGAAGATAGGAGAAACCCTAAAGAGGACAACCCAGACCTGTATGTGGAACTAGTAGACTTGCCCTTTGAAGGGCCCAGGTCATGGGAGACTTTTTATGTTAAACAAAAGGCCTATGACCCTAAGATCAGAATGGGTGTTGGTCTAAGAAGGGCATTGAAAAACAAAGAATGGAAGCCAAAGAAGATTGAAGCCTATTGGAATTATAGGCAGGAAATCTCAGAGATCACCCATTCATTTGGAAATGTTGACACTAATGAAAAATGGGAGTCAATCTGGGATGAGTGGCATCCATCCCCAATCTCTAGCCCTAATACAAGTAGGATTCAAAAGAAGGGTGAAGAGTCAGAAGAGGAAGCTGAGTCAACTCACACAATGCAAGGAATAGGACAGGCCTCATATGCTGTTCCTATATCTTCCTGGCCCCAATCTCTTAGTACTTTAGAGAAACAAAAGGGTGTGGTGTCATCACCAACCAGAGGGACTCCAACAGCTTCAGTATCTGAAGGTTCTAGTTTTTCTCCTTTGAAACCACCAATGGTGGTAAATGTGGCTGAGAAAGTAGAGTCAGAGGAAGAAATAGGAGAAAGACCAAGGAAGCATAGGAGACTGCACCTGCAGGAAGAGTCAGAGGAAGAAACATAACCATTGCTACAGAAACTAACATCCACATCTGCTGCTCCTCAGGTAAGTGTTTCTTCTCCTTTTTCCCATCTGTCTCTTTCTTCTACCTTAGGGGTGGCAATCCCAACCAGCCAAACATTTGCATCCCCTGCCACTTTTGTTGTGCCTACATCACTACTTGCCCCAATTGCTAGTCCTCAGGCCATGTCTTTACAAGTCATCTCATTACCACTCTTTTCCCCCTCTATTCCAAAAAGAGCTCCTCCCCAAATTTCCCCTAGCCAACAATTATTGGCTATTCCTTATGGTTTACCTCAAGGTCATCCCTTTGTTGGGGGATACATTGCTTCACCTCCCACTTTCCAAGCTCAGGCAGATACAACAAAAAGGGCTAGAGAAGCTAGAATGGACAAAAAGAGAGAAAGAAAACAAAAGCCTGGTTGTGCCACACATGAGGTCACTTTTTGACCCTATTCAATAGTAGTTGACAGTCACATATTTGTCCCCAAATGTGGTGAAGCCCAATGAGTAGATGCAGCCTCAGGACTTTTCAATGAATGTAGCCATGGACATATCTCTTTTCAGACCACAAGATAGGGTCGAGCTACTCAATGAAACTACATTTGCTGTTGCAACTAACTACTTGAAAATATCTAGGAAGTTGCAGAAAGTTGAAAATGACTTAGCTCAAGAGAAGACAAATAGTAGCAACCTTGTTGGAGAGTTGCAATCTAAGAAGGGTGAAATAGAGAATCTGAATACACAGTTGCAAAATACTATTTCCTGTCAGATACATCAGTCAACACAGGCCCAAAATGCTTCTCTAAAGGTGGAGCTAGCTCAGGAGAAGGCTGCAGTAAATGTTTTGAGGCAAGAGAAGGCCACCTTGGAGAAGAAATATCAAGAAAAGTTGCAACAAGTCACATAATTTCAGCAGAAGTTGCTGAGTGAACAGAATGTTGCTGCTGCAATACAGGCACAACTCCTAACAGAGCAACAAACAACAAAACAACTAACACTTGAGTTAGCTAACAGACCATAGAATGCTGGGGTTCTGAATCTGGTCAAAGAGCTATATGTTTCAGTTTGGAAAAGAATCTCTGAGGAGATTATCCAACTAAGGCCATCATCAACTTTTCTGTTAAATGCACAGCAGTTGTGTGAGAAAGTGGAAACTTTAGTTTAGGCCACTCTGTCTACTATTTCTTTGAGAGTTTCTGACTCTCAACTGTTGCTAAAGAAACTATATGACACAACAGATGAAATTCTATCAGCAGCAGGGATCAGTGACATAATGATAGCTGCAAAGAAGGTAAATGAAGTTCTAAATTGCAACTCAGCTGCCACAAACTACCAGGAGCTCCTTGATACTGTCAAGGAAGGAGTCAAGGATATGAAGAAACACATAGAGGATTTGGTACAACTAGGTCTTCCCTCACCATTTCTAGATAATAATAATGTATTGATGATTGATGATATCAAGGCCCTACTGTTAACAAGGCAAAATGATCAAACTATTTTTCAAGGTTTAAGTGATTCTTCATCAGTACAAGAGGTGGAAGTCATCTTGATACCAATGGCCCAGTTGGAGTTTCAATTAAAGGCCGTGGTTCAAATTTTGCAGACATTCTCCCACAAGGATATAATAAATTTTGATTTTGCCTTTCAAGATTTACAGAGTAAATAGGGACTCTCTGATTCAGAATGGTCTGTCTACTAGATAGCTCTGTAGAATTTGTGACCCTGTATTATATTTTAAAATACATATATTTTGTCAAGTTTTGGGTTCTTTTTGAGTAGGCTCAAAAGTCCTAGGGGGTCGCCAAGAACTATAGAGTATAAGACTCTACATTTTGTTTCAGTGGCAGCACATCCGCGGGTTACAGTTTTGTGTCTATGAATGTTTCTAAGTGTGGCTGCGAGGGTTTCTAATTTCTAGGGCTATGGAGTTGCCAAGTGTCGAGCCTCGGTTCAAGCCGCATTTTGTTTCTAAGTTACAACTTTGGAGTGAAGCGTGCCACATAGCGGAAAATGTTTCAATATTGTTTTAAGTTACAACCCTGCAGAAGGCACCACGTGTCATCAGCAGAGGCACTCCATTTAAGTTTTAGTATGAGTGTGGAAGAAGCCATGTGTCTTTTATAGTAGCTACGGAACCTGCCAATTGTCATCTTTCACATGTTTGTTTCTATATCTTTTAATGATAAGTAAAGGATGTATGGTGGGCCACAATTTTAAAGTATCAATGATGCAAAGAGCGCCACATGGTAGATGCGGTGCCGAAGTTAAAAGATTTTTGTCTTTTTCTTCGGTGATATTTAATGTTCTTAAATGATGTGGAATCCAACATCTGTCAACCTCTGCTTAAGTTTCAAAGAGTTTCTAATAATGTTTCAAGTGTTGCAGAAAGCGCCATGTATTAGCTGTTGTGCGTGTGGAGTTTGCCACCTGTCCCTGTTTTCCCTTTTGAAGTTAGAGAGCAGGAAGTTGTGGGCCCCATTTCTAATGTTTCTTAAAGTTTCAAAGCTACGGTTCATGACAGATGTCACCTACAGAGTTCTCCTGAGCATAAAAGATAGTTAAGTAAACTGTTGTGGATAAAGACACGTATATGTTTCTATTTGCTGTGGAGTGTGCCAAGTGTCAGTTTCCTGTTTCTTCCCGAGAGATGGATTTTCTAGTTATGTGCGCAGACGCTACCATCTATCACAGAGTTTATTGTTTCTAAATTCTACAGAAGCTGCCAGGTGTCTTTTCCTTATAAGAGGAGGTACGCCACACATATTTTGTCACAACCGATGGGCTTGCAAGAAGGAGTAACTATCGCAAATTCTAAAGATCTTTGACTATCAAAGATTTCCAGTTACCTCCAGTTTAGTTGGGCCGTTGGGATTCAATTATTACAGACAATCTAGAGTCGATCTTGGGCTATAAATATGTAACATTTGTAATGAATCGACAATTTTTCAAGTTAGAATTCTAGTTTTTGGTAGAGAAATTCATATAGTTTGTAGAGATCTAGAGTTTTATGTCAGAGATTTAAGAGAGAAGTTTGAGACTTTTACTATGACCAGTGAATATCATTTGCCTTTATTTTGTTATTCTTGATTTAGAAAGTGAATGTAACTGTGCATGTATTTTTGCCTCTTATGTTGCTAGAAAATTAAATGAGAAAGACTGAGTTCTGTGCCTTGGTTGATATTTCCTGTGTCATTACAAATTGTCTGATTGTGAGCCTTTGATTTTATTCATTTCATCTGTTTATGTTAATCATGCAGTATCTTCTCTTTAATGTAACTAAATCTTAAGGATAGCTTCACTGTGCTTAGTTGAGAGAAACATTTTTACTCAGGCACATCACCATAGATAGATTTTCTTTTAATTCTATTTGAATCCTGTTTACTTCTTACCCTTTTCCCCAAAACACATTCAAGATAGAGAAGAGCCAGCTTCTTTAAAATTTGAAGGTTGTTTTAGGTAGCAAGTCCCACATTCCTGAAACTTCCCATGTTGGTGTTGGAACCTGCGCAATTTTATACATCAACAGTGACTAACTATCATGCCCAACTGACCAGACTGACAGACCACAAGACATGCACTCACCACAGGACCTTATGTCATCTCCAATCAACAATTCTCCATTAGATTTGAGGCACTCACAAACCTACCAATTTAGGTGGAGTCGATATCTAGTACCTACAACCTGCAACAACTGAAATGTTGATCATATATATACATATAACCATATAATCAAACACACTATGGAAGAGAATCGTAGCATAGAATGGTACTCAGGCATGAGTAATGCGACACTATCCCTTCCACCAATCACATCCACAAGTAACCATATCATGCATGTACAACAATAGCTAAACAACTAAATGAAAACATCATCAGATAATCACATTGAGCACATGACAAAATTGATCCACATAATCAACTGAGTCCATAACTAATCATAATATAAGCATAAGCAATAGTTCTAATAGTATCATCATAGCTTAAATCATTTTACGAACAAGGTTCAGATTATCTTTCCCTTCTTTTTACTCTCTTCACTAGATAATTCCATTAAATCTATTAGGGAGCTTAGCGATAGGAATGCCAATCACCCTCTCATTCCAATACATCAAGGCCTTATATTGAGGTTGTATCATTTCCATCTTGCCTTATGTCTGCCTAAACCTAGTCAAGTTAAGATTCTGGATGATCCACAGCTGAGCATTTCACACAGGGGTAAGGGCAAAGTGAAAATTTGCATGGGGACTCCTATAATTAAGGGTGGCCCCAATGCGGTGGAAGGGAACCCTGTTAAGGCCCCCGTTTCTGCTAAAAATAAAAAATAGAAACATACCACTCCAATGCAGGGAAGGAAGAATGGTAAGAGAGATAGGGTGGAGGAATTGGAGGGGACTTTGAAGAAAAAGAAAAGGGAAGGGAAGGGTGATGCCATGGAGGATGCTCCTATGAAAATAGTGGAATTAGAAATTGTCTTGGAAACTAAGGGTAGTAGCGAAGGTGGGGAGACTACTCTTTCAAGCATTCACCATTCCAAAAGGATTTCTAGGAAACCTCTCATTAGTTCCCCAGGGGTGGAGGGTTCTGAGGACTCTAAGTTTGTGGAAGAGATGATGGATGAAGAGGGGGAGGAGACTCCTACTGAATCTATGCATGAAGTCGAGGGCACTAGCCACTTTGCCTCGATGAATGAAAGCAGCTGAAAAAGCTTGGAAGGCATGAATAAGGCTACCATTGGGAAGGACATTGTGGGGGAGGTCATTGATCAAGCCAGTAAGGGGAAATGTGTCCTCTATGTCAAACATGCAGAAGAAATGAAAGGTCATGATAGAATTCACGGCCAAAGCTTTGCATCGAGTGGCTTCCATATTCGTTGCTGTGAAGGATCTGGATGATAAGGTTAAACAAGTGGGCATTGATATCTTGGGCAACTACAAGGAGATGGTGGAGTTCCTAGCCAAGTTTGGGGTGACTAACAGCCTATAGTTTCCTATTTCTCATGTTTTCTGTTTTCTCTATTGTTTTGTAGGGTTTTGTTCCGTTGTTTTGGTCTACTATTTATGTTCTATCAATCTATTGTTTTTGGCATGTTAGAGGCATGATGCCCTTGGGGTTGTTTTGTTAAAGGGATTTGGACCCTAGTTTCCAGCTGAACTTATCAAAAAGAGTATCATCATAGCAATAGACAAGTATCATCATCAAAATAGTAAATCCAAGATGTCATAATGTCTAAATAGAACAACTATCAGAAAGCCAAAATGAGGGGCACTACAAAAAGACTAGAAGATTTATGACATCTAGAATAAAACTAAACATGATTTTAGTTTCTATAAATATAAATCTCACAAAAATTAAAATTAAGAGAACAATTAACAATCTTATCTAGAAGATTTTTATGTAAGAATATGTATCAATATGATATAGATTACAAAATTGAACCCCCATCACAAGAAATATAGCTCATCAAACCATTTTACAAAATCCATTACAAACTTGACTACATTCACACCTACATAATTAATTTTACTTATATTTAAGAAGTTTTGTGCCAACCAAGGGTGTCAGGAAAACTATTCTAATCCATTTTATCCTCCCATTAGAAGATGAAATCTCGACTATCTCATAGACAACTATGCTGAGACATGTGTTATCACCTAGGTATAGGTGCCTTCCCACCATTATATTTCACATAATCTAAAACTCACTCATAATGGGGATTCATCTTGAAAGAAACTCTTAATTCTAGATCATCCATGTACCTTCACATGAATGTGTTTGCGAGGATATGCCAAATGCATGTCATGCATCCTCCTAAAAGACTTATCAAAATCATAAAATCTAACATTTTTCTTCTTTCTCTCATCCTTGTAGTCCATCTTTCCAGAGTTTCAATATTATTCATGTATGTACTTCTTTTGAAATCAACAAAACCACACACATCTCAATGAGGAAACATCATTTACCAAGCAACAACTACAAAATTGATCAAGTAATTAGGAAATGAGAAGGACAAGCATTCATTTATCAATTTCATTTAGAAAATTAGCAAGTTGTATTTTTGTAAATTATTTTATGAAAATTTATTTTTCAAGCCAATGAAAGTTGAAAAATTCAAGTTAATTTGAATTCATTCATTTACATGATTGAAATTTCATTACATTTCAAGTTTCATTTTGAAAATTAGCTCAAGTTGTATTTTAAAAAAATAGCAAGTTGTATTTTTGTATATTATATGTTCTAAATTATTTTGTAAATTAACTTACAATATTAATTTATTTATGTTTGTTTATGTGAATTTCCCAAGTCCACATCTATGTATGCTCTCTCCTCGTGTCGTACGATGATCATGTAAATTAGAAACAGTGTGGATTTTTTATTTTTTATTTTTTAGTGGTTTATGTGACTTGGACTTCATCACCAAGCACTTGACCAAAGTGTTAGGGTTAGCCGGTAGATGATATCAATTAAATGAAAATAAAGATTAAACAAAGGAATGAAAATACACAGAAATAATAATAGTGAGAGACAATTTTCAATGTGGTTCACCCAAACTTGGGCTACATCCACCAACAGAGAGTCCATTAATATTATCCAGCAAATTGAACAGATTACAACCAGCAATCCTTGCAACTCAATACTACTACAAATGCTACAATACAATATCAATGGAAACCCTAACCTTTAGCTATTTTATCAAGACTTATGTTGGTTATAAAATAAGGTTTTTTATGTCGGCCAATAGAAAAAATAACTTTTGATGCCTTTATAAAATAATAGGCAATTTTTACTCCAGGGGCATTGCCCTTGAGCCCCCAACTAGGGGTGTTGCCCCCAGACCCCCATCGTGGGCTCCGCTCCTAGGCCCCACAGGAGGGGTTCTGCCCCCCTGCACTCCCCCATTAAATAATTTGGGGGGAAACTATGCCGATAAAAGTGGAGAAAATTTAACGTCCGAGTCTGATTAGGCTCCATATAACAACAATCTCCCACTTGGAGATTGATCAGACTCCATACCATATCATCTCCCACTTTGAGCTTGATCATAACACTATTGACCATATAGCTCCCACTAGAAATAAGCACCCTAGACCCTGTTGTTCTAATTTTATTGTTTTCAGTCTTGAAGACCAATTGAAGCTAAAGAGGAGCTCAACTTCTCCCTTGTCACCGCCTTCATAAACATATCTGCTAGATTGTCATTTGTATGTATCTTTTCCAACCTTAACTATCCATCTTCCAACACCAACCGGATGAAGTGATACCTTAGCTGTATGTGTTTGGTCTCTGAATGCAAGGCAAAATTCTTTGCAAGATGTATGGTACTCCCTCGTTAAATAATTTGGGGGGAAACTGCGCTGATAAAATTAGGGAAAATTTAACCTCCAAGTTTGATTAGTCTCCATATAACAACACAAAGCCCAAGTTCCAGAGGGCTATATAAATTCCAAGGAGTTTTCATTCTTTGGCTAAGTGGTTGTGTGTTTTAAGAGCACGGTGAAGTGAGGTGGTTTCATCCCACCAATACCCAAGCCTCAGACAACACCCTTGTATCACAAATTTGGGCCTCACATACCACAAGGTATATCAAGGACTCCTTTAGTTGAGCCTTGTTTAAACCTAGAGTAGGAAGCCATCAGTCATTTATAACCTGTGATGCACCAGCAAGTGGTTAGCATTAAGAAGTTACTCACCCCATGCATTCTTGGAGACTGTATAGTAGACTACAAGTATAGTCCCAATCCTCCATAGTTAGCGCTCTGAAACATTGGGCCAACACTATATACAAAAAAGATTAGCATATTGGTGAGTTCACAGACCAAACACTCCCACCTGAGTAGTGTATGTTATTTTTCATGTCTCTCCCTTTTGTGTAAAAGAGTTATATATACAAAATTGAAAAACTAAAACCTAAATCTAATACATATTCCTCATCCAATCCTATAATTCATCCTTATCCTAAACATCTCTCATCCATTTGTTCTCCATTTAATCCAAATCATAATCCATCCTCAATCCATTTTCCATCCATAATCCATATCATAATCCACTATTCCAATCCAATTTCATGGATATCATCTTATATATTTCAAATGCCATCCACATCCAATCAAAATCCCCATCCAAGACATCACCAAATCCTAGATCCACACCCACATGTACAAACATCAAAGTTGATAATCCCAATCTCAATATTAGACACCTCTCCTAAGTTTAATTTTTCATTACACATGAGTACAACATTCAAGAAGTTTATTAAAACTTAGATAAAGACCATTCTTTTTATTTTAATCCATATGTTAAATCTCGAGCTACCTCTTGCCCATATCATAGAAATCTCCTATGTACTAGTTGGCCTTGCCTTCACTAATGAATCAAGCAACATGTCAACCAAAAATGACTATTTATTCATCTAATTTAGACTTTCCTTGTGAAGTAGTTGTACAACCATTCCACCTAACTCCAAGAATGATGTAGGAATATTAGACCTCTCTTAAGTTTAATTTGTCCTTACACATGAGTGTGTAACATTCAAAAAGTTTATTGAAACTCTTAGATAAAGACCATTCATTGTATTAGTTAAACCATAATATACAAGCTATAAGTTTACCACTTCAACACTAGTTGACCTTGCCCTCACATATACATATTTGTGTAGGTGAATTAAAAGATAATTTGTAATGGGGAAAAAAGGACTAGGTCAAGGTTGTTTGATTAAAGAAGGTCTAACAAAGATAAAAATGTAAGAAGAAGAAATGAGTGAAATTCAACTTTAGAAGGATTGGTTCAACATAGTCAAGAATTTAACAGGTTCAAATTACTAATGAACAAGAGGAAGAACATGTTGGGTTTGAAAAAATTCAAGAATAAATTGAACAAGGTGCAAAAAAGATTATGACTGAGGATGAAATTGATGATACAGCTTATTTTAATGATATGGAAAATCTAGTGGATTTAGATGAAGATGTTCTTTTCAGTAAGATTTCACATGAGGACATGTTACCTAAAAGTACAATAAAATTGCATTCTAAAAGAATTTGGGATGAATTTTTTTAAGACAAATCTCTAATTAGAAGAGCATAATTATGTGCTAAGTTATTTAGGTGAAAAGAAATGACCCATGTTCTAGAGTTACTAGGGATTGATAATAGGGAGAAAAAACAAATTTACCAAAATAGATAATAGTTGAAAACTTGCAAGAATCTTTGAACTCTATTCAAAGTACAAGTAGAACAAGTGATTTAAGTGTAGCACGCAGGGCATTGATGATTCTGATTTCAAGTAAAATATTATCACATATGAGACAGGTGAAAACAATTGGAAAGTTACTGCATGTATCCAGGAGAACTATTCAAAGATATATTCAAAGATAAATAAGCTTGATGAAAGCATAGAAAATAATTGGGTAAATATTTATAGGGTTCCCAGAAAAGATAGAATTCCACCAGATGTGAAGTGTTGGTCATGATGTTAGTCATAAACAAGCATAGAATAAAAGTACACATTAACCTTTATTCATCTTGAAAGATACTGTGAATTCAAGGAATTCAGGATCCCAAGTCTCCGGTGATTAGGTCTTAATCATCTGACGTTACTTAGAGGTTAATGTGTGTTGCTGTTTCCATTTTGGGGCCTTACGTGAAATTGTGCCATCATCATGACATTCCTGCAAAAATTCTTTACAGAGGAGTCATATTATGTAGTTATTAGATGAAAAGATGTAGAAATACCTCAATCTTTGCATGATATTTTTCGATTGTGCATGCTTTGCATTCAAATATGCTAAATATTTGCGATTACCTACGAGATGTTCGATACTGTCATGACGAGAAGAAATCAAACCATATGTTCACCAAGATATTCCACAGCTAGATACAGTTGATGCAAACTTCAGAGGATGATGAATGAAAACAATACGTGCAACATGATGAGCACTCCAAGGGACGCAGCAAATCAAAGCACATATCCAGAATTCAGACACAGATTACTCAAGATTTACGAAGATTTGTAATCGAAATACTCTTCTCTTTCATTAAGTATGCAAAAGACATGTACATATGTAATAACTTTGAAATAAGCCCTGAATACTTCAGCAAACAGATTTCAATTAAGTTTCGAATGTTTCATCAGGGCATTCCACCACCTTTTATAGAATAAGGTGAGGAATCCGTTACAAAAGATCTACGATCTAGATTTATCAATACAAATCTATGGTCATGATTCACTTGATTTTGCCAATCCTTACAAAATGGCACAAGTTGCCAGCTGGCAACTATCTATACTACTTATGCTACTATCCCCTTCATGATGTATCTTCATCATGCTCCTCAGCTGATTCATGCGGGTCATCATCATGTGCATCACTTTCCAAACTTTCACTATCTTGATGATGACGCAGCTGCATACGGGGCTGCATACTACTACAGACCTGCTCGTATGAACGCACAACCTGATCTATCCCTCCGCCATCTTGAGTCTTTGCTTTGACAATGGCGTGCTTTTGTGCTTCATATTTGTCTCTGCTGTTGTCAAGCTTATTTTTCCTATCCTGTAGTGTTTCTTTGTATTTCTCCATCTGGACCTTGATCCTCATTATTTTATCTATCAATTCCTCTGTCAAAGGGACAGGTGGACCATCTGTCTCTGCTTGGAAGTTGCTGTGTACAGCTTTAATGGTGGACTCTTCATCTTGATTCTCTATTTTTCCTTCCACCTTGCCTTCCAATGCCTCCAGTATTACCGCTTCTTCAGCCATTAAATCTCGTAGCCTCATGCTGATATCCCTCAGCTTATTATTACACCTTTTGAGGACTCCACACTCAAACTGAGTGTCTTTATACCAGATATCTATTAATAACGCGGTATTATTATTCAGTACCTGCTTACTGATAAGCAGTTGTGGATTTATATTCCTTATTTCCCCTAACAGGGTCAGGACTCTCTCCAGCTTGTAAGACCTCTTCCCGGTCTGCATCTGCAATTTATCCACTTTGACCTTGGAGTCACTTAGGGTGCTCCACCTCTTCAAAGAGGCCTTCATTATTTCTACAGCATCATCCAATGTGGATGACATCCATCTCCTTATTATGGATGCCTCATGCTTCATGAGGTCCAATTTATTTACCTCCTCCTGAGAAATGGCAGTCAATGGGACTGCATGTTCAGTTGTGGTATCATCAGGATTCGTCAGCCTTTTGATATAGGCATGCAACTGAGCAATGTGCTCTTTATGTTGCTTATTTTTCTCCTTCACTCTTTTCACTTTTTGAATTAGAGAGTCAATCATATCTTTGCCCTCCTGACCTTCTTGGTCCTCATTGGCAAAGCCCAAATCTACTGTACTGATTTGAAATTCATCGACAGTGATTTTACCTTTTTCCTTCTCCACCGCAGGTATGGCAATTTGCGCGGTCCTTCTCCCTGTTGCCAGATCTCTCTTGATGGCTGAAGTCATTCTGGACTTCCTCTTTGGCTTCATTATATCCGCAGAGAACAGGGTGGAGATGTCAAATTCTTGAATTTCAAGCTCCTCCTCAGCACTTACCTCTTTTGCCAACCACGGAGGCACCTGATCATGTTTTTCAACATCATCCTGATGTTCACCTATATCTCCCGTTTCTGTCAACAAGTGTTGTGGAGATGGTGACTTTCTCAGTTCTTCTTCTTGATGTTCCCTTTGTTGTTGATCTTGCAGCACCTCCTCCTGTTGAGGGATTTCCTTCTCCGGAGGAGCATCTTCATGCTGTGGGGACCTTTGAGGGGCATCTATATGTTGTGCATGATGATCATGACCCTCTTCTGTCATTATTTCATCTGTTCCCACTTCTTCTTCTTCTTGTGGTTTATCCACTGCACCAGATATTGGGGACTCTGGATGATGTGCTGGTGATTGCTCTGCAGCTACTACTTCTTCCGAGCCTGCACCATCCACTTCTTGTACCTTGGCAGCTGGATCCTCTAGTGTTTCTTTCTCATCAGCCTTCGCTTCTCGAACCTCTACTATAGCAGGTTCCTTCGTTGTATCCTGTGGACTTTGATGGCCAGTTTCAAGAGCATGGCCTTCTGACTCTGCCATCTCTATCTCTTCTGTTAGGTGACCTTTATCAGGTGATCCTACTGGCTATTCAGGACTTGCATCCTATTTTTCTGTCAGATCCACCACTACAGGATTGGTCACCTCGGTGATCAATGTATCTAGCCCTATTTCTTGAGCTACTTGCTCTGGGCTCTTTTCTTGCTCTTCTTCTGCTTGTTTCATCTCCTCAAGCACAGTTTGAACCGGTGGAGGCTTGTGAGGAGTCATACTTACATCAGTAGCAAGTGTTTCCATCTCCTATGCAGCCACATCCTGCACCACCTCATCATCAGACAAATTTATTGTCTCGTCTAGCGAGACATGCCCTTCTGCTTGTGTCTGGGAGGTTTCTTTCAGCTACTCCTCAGTAAGTTTAGTTTTGAACTTGACAATGGTAGGAAGTGGAACATTATGTTGAAGTTCCTTGTGCACTTCACTACCTTCCCCTTGTAATGAAGTAGGGGGTTGGCTTATTCCACCTCTCATGGAGGTTCTTTGTTTCTTAGGTGGAGTAGTCACCATCACCTATGGAGCTCTCCTCTTCCTTTTTATTATCAATGGAGCCTCCTCCTCCTCAGGCTCTTCTTCTACGAGGGTACCCTCTCCTCCTGGTTGTTTAGAAGATTGACCCACTTCTTGGATCTCCATGATTCCAGCCTCCGCTGTCTTACTTTTCTTGGGCCTTTCCTTTTCTGGAGGGGATGCTGATTCTGATCCTGACCCTGCTGCCTGCTCAGCTACAAATATGACCCTTTCAATTAAAATCCCCTTTGGTCCTTGTTCCACCTTCTTGCCCCTTGGGGGTCTTTTGCTCTACTGTTGTGGTGGAGGGACTCTATCTCCCTTGGTCTTCCTCTTCTCTAACAGGAAGTCATCATATTCATCCGCGGGGATATCTTGCCCTTTCTTCTTGTTGTCCACAGTAATGGCAACACCCTTCTTCTTCAATGCCTCTATCTATGCATCAAACCAAGCTTGGGTTAGGCGTAGGGTCCTGGCAATGAATGGGTCCAAGGATATGTCCTCCTGCATAGTGAGGTCAGGTGCAGAGATGGTGTCATTATATATCTTTTTCTGTTCATACTCGTCTGCCATTGTCCTGCCATCATCCTTCTTTAATTGTTGAGGAAGGGAGATGCAATCAAAAGTTCTAACTTGGTTTAGAGTTAACCTCTGACACCTCCTTCTCCTGGCTTCTGCCTCATCCTCACAGTCAGCCCAAAAATGCTCTAGGTGCCTTTGGTGAATAGGCTTTCCTAGCACCTTCTGTATCCTGCCGTAAGGATCATATGGTCTTGTTATTGGAAAAGGCTGCAGATTCATCTTATTCAGGGTGACCATCACCTTCTTGATATTATCAGAGTCAGGGCACATGTAATTACCAATGCTGACTGGGAACAAAATTGGTGGCAGCCTCTTGGCATCCTTGTACATTTGTATCATGGTGGAGCCCTGCCTGATAAATTCCATTAGGACCATGGCGTCGGTAGGATACCTTGGCAGCATCAGGGGATGTCCCTCGAAACCTTCAACCCTTATATAAGAAAAGGTTGCAAATTGTATGTACCAGGCCCCATGCCTGTAGACTACCTCTTGAGCCTCCATGCTCAATCTCTTTGTTCTGTCTTCTTCCATGGTCCTTACCAGATGCATAGAGAATGCATCATTGACCAGTTTGTAAACTTTTAGGTAGTTGGTTCTCTGCAGCTGGGGATGATGATCCCAGATATATGTAGCATTTGTGCCTATGAGCTTCCCATCTGTAACCAAGGCATCAAAAGAGCCTCTATAGGCACAAGTATAAACAATATATGATGACATGTAAAATGCACAACTTGAACCTCCCAAGTTCATCAGTTTCTCATGCAGAGTATCACTTATAATTTGGCCCCACAGTGGCTTGGTGTCTAAATATAGACACATCATCATTATTCCGTACATCCAATCCCTGAAACTACCAGTATTAGGTTGGCCAGTTACTCTATTCAGGAGTGCGATCATGTATTGATACTCCTCACTGAAATCATACTTAAACAGGTGCACAGGAAGCTTGGTGGCTGCATTATATGTGCTGTTCTCAGCCCGCCACGGATACATGTTCTTCCTGGCCGATTTCTTATTGGCTTCATACTCCCTTTCAAACTTCTTCAAGTCTACACTTTTGACCTTACTGCCCAGTGGCAATCCAAATGTCTGGGAGAGACCTTTGATGGAGAGGTTTGCATATATCCTCCCATGCTTCACTACTTGCCTTGTTTGAGGGTTATAATTCTGGGCACACTCAATGACGAGCTCCGGAGATTCCATAGAGTATGGAAAGCCAGCGGCATTCCATAATCCCGACACGAACACTGCGTCCAGCACAGGACTCTTGTCATGTCCATTGTTTAACTTGGCTGACCAGGCGTCCAAATTAGTGCTTCCCTGATGGGTGTCTGTGATTGCTCCATATTTAAACAGGACCCCCCTCTGAGCAGAGAACATGGGTTTGCTGAATTCTTCCTGACACTTGACCAATCGCATCTCAGCCATGAGTACCTGCAATTAACGACAATCCTATCTCATAACAGGTACATATATGCATGCATACTATAGTTGACTTTATAAATCATTATGCCTACTGTATCAATTCCAACACTACTTAATCACACGGGTGCATAAACCTAAACTTACATCATTGTACCAGAACAGAAACAATATGATGAGGGTTTTATTCACTTACCTGGTTATGTAGATTTCCTTTTATACCAGTAGATTGCTGAGACGTTCTTAATTCAGCTGATGATCACCTCTTTCCTTCTGCCTGTGAGCTCAAATCGTGCAACGGTAGATGGTGTACAGATATGGAAGCTGGTGCTCTGTAAAACAAGTTTATCATAAGGTAAATGTGAAAATGGCTATTGAATTACCTTTTAACCTTGCATTTAGGGTACATTTCGAGCAACTCTGATAGATTGGATCATGTTCCTTGATTATTCATGCGAAAATGCAGGATCTCGTAGGTGTTTCATTGGGTTCCGGGGTCAGCGGGAACTACCTACCATGTCTGTGCGCATTAAATGATAATGGCAGCAACCGGAGCGGGGAATATCTCTATGACAGGATATCATGAGGGCAGGATGATATTCGCAAATATCGGGTTGAGTTTCAATATCATCCTCCCTCGTGTTGACATCGTTATCACGACAAGATTTGGGTGACGAATGCACCTTTGTTTATGCTTAGTACATCGGGAGGATATTTCGGTGTATCGGGTGATGTTTCAAAATATGATGATGACGAGACAAACTTACATGTCTTTCCTTTTGGAATATCAGGATGATGTCATTCTGATATTCGCTCTCCGTATCGGAAGTGCATCATGACGTCATCATCATATTAGGCTAACATGATCATGTTTTAGAGAATATCCTGCGGCAATGTAAATGTGATGATGATGTCATCAGGATGTATGTTCCTCCGTTTATCGTATTCGGATGATGTCATCAGGATATTTGCTAAGGGTGATATTTGTGTCAGGAGGATATAAAGACACATCGGGTTACATGCGAAGTATGACGCTCGCGATAGATAAAACTGTCTGACGGGAGGATTTTGCTACCATTTAAAGTTGACATCTAGATATTTGAACCGCATGACATATCGGAGGGAATGTTTCAAATATGATGATGAACTTCAACAATATGACCTTCCTCTTATGAATATCAAGTTTGACCGAAACTTTGACTGTTCATAACTCTTATATCCTGATGAATATCAAGGTGATGTAAAAGGCAAACCTGCCTGAATTTTAATGCTCTTTCAAAATATGAGGTTACAGAGATGAAATACAAACTTTGACAAACTAACCTCATGGTGACTTACTCATCGTGGTTCAACATGATGATGCACTTGAGTCACTTTTACCAAACCGCCCAGAAGCAGACGTAAGCCAAACCAAAAAAATGGGTCCCTGTTTTGCCAAGTCAACATGGGGCGTGTTGTGTAACCACACAACAACTTGCCACCAAAGAAAACAAACAAATTCCAATGATTCAAGTGATGTGATCACATTCATCTATAGTATTCTAATTCCATCTAAGCATAAGTATCATGGTCTTCTGACAACAATTTCATCATGACAACAATGCTAACAAAGGATCAGGTGTGTGCATATGATTAATTATCCTCATCTTCAAAGCAAGTTGAAAACATAAGTAACTGGTGTTAAACTACATAGTTGGGGATCATCCCTCATAGCCGACCTGGATAGAGCCTTGCTGCTAGCAGGCGTCTATAGCCCCGGCAAGGTTATCTATACAATCTCCCTAAGTAGAGCCCCACTGCCAGCAGGCGTCTATAGCCCCGGTAGAGTTACTTAGATGGCCTAATTTTATTTATGTTCTAATTTTCTCTTTAAAATTTGTATTTGATGTCATCATGTTAGCTTATTTGTACTAGGTACAGTCACTTGCAGCTTTAGGTTGGAGATTGTATTGGTAGCAAAGGAGTCCCTTTAGATTTTTCACTTATACTTGTGTGTTCAACAAACCCAAGGCTGTTAGGTGTTTCATTGTGATTGATTCACTTTGATCAAGAAAAGGCATCCTGATGAAAAGATATCAGAAACCTGATCATGAACACTTCTTACAACAAATCATAACCTATGTCTAAATGTGATCTCATTACTTGAACCTTAACAATTTAGTTATTTTCTGGGGTGATGAAGTGCACAATCCTGACTTACCAGAACAAGGTCCCAACCAACACAATGAAACAAACAGAACAGACACACTGTACAAACAACTATACAAATATACAATATGATACACATGACTGTTATGAAGTCATTCAGGCCTGGAAATACTGTTTGAGGAATTGTCCATTGACTGGCAATGGAATATCCTCGCCTGTCAGGTTCTTAAGCCTATAAGTACTATCTCCTAGTATCTCAGAAATTTGAAAGGGACCTATCCATAATCTATCAAACTTACCATGGTCACCTTTCTTTTCATGGGCCTTGTCCCACATCAGGACCAAATCGGATATTCTGAAGGCTTTAATTCTGGCTCTCTTGTCAAACTAGCGTTTGACAACAGCCTGATGTTTTGCAAATTGATCGATTGCTTGACTCCTTTTTTCTTCCAGGTGCATCAACTGAAGCAACCTGACTTCTTGTTTATTGTCTATGCCTAGGTATTCTTGGGCAAACTGTAGTGTAGGAATCTTTAAGTTTACAGGGAGGATGGGGTCCACTCCATATACTAGTTGGAAAGGTGAGTTTCCTAATGTAGTTTTTATTCTAGTTCTATCCACCCATAAGGCATACTTTAGAAATGAGTTCCATTCCCTGGGGTTCTTCTCTATCAGTTTTCTTATGATACTCAGTAAATTCTTGTTGGTGGATTCTGCTAAACCATTCCCTTGAGGATAATAGTTAGATGAAAACTTAAGTATAATCCCATGGTCAAAAGCCCAACTGGATAATTTGGTGGAAATGAAGGCGGACCCATTATCACTTAACAATGCAAAGGGAGTTCCATACCTGGTGACAATGTTGCTCTCCAAAAATTTAATGATGTCATCTGCAGTGCAATTTTTGCTGCTAATAGCCTCAGTCCATCTAGTACAATAATCAATAATTGTTAAAACATACCTATGCCCTGAGGAGGACGGAGGATTGATTGGTCCTATGAAGTCCATGCCCCACTGTACAAATGGGTGCTCTTCCATTACTGGCTGCAATGGTTGTGCAGCATATTTCTCTCTGTTGCCAGCAACCTGGCAAACATGACAACATTTAACATGATCAGCTGTGTCTTTAAAAATTGTAGGCCAGCAATATCTTGCTCAGAGGATTGCATGTGTTGTGGCCAATGCTGATCCATGTGCTGTTCCAAACTTATCATGTAATTCTGTCAGGACTCTACTTGCTTCTGGCTTCTCTAAGCATCTAAGGTATATTCCTTCGTAATTCTTCTTGAACAAGGTTCCTCCCTTCATCATATACTTTTGGGATCTTATCTTTAAGGCTCTTCTCTATGAAGCCTGCATCCTTGATGGACATCTTCTAGTAATTAGGATGTGCCTAATATCTGAATACCACTCTTTATTGTCTTTCTCATTGATCACATATTACTGACTAGTGATGTTTGGATCAATCTCAGATATCATCTGGCTCAGAGCTTGTCCTCTTACCAGCTTCATTGGTGTAATTTCCATATCGTACTCTTGTAATACAATAATCCATTTAGCTCTTTTCTCACCAGGCTCACTTTGCATCAGCAGCATCTTCACTGCTGCATCAGGCACCACAGCAATCACTTTGCTTCTGAGTATGTAATGTCTGAATTTCTTTACTGCCCTGACTAATGCAAGTGCCTATCTCTCAACATCTACATACCTCAACTCAGTATCCCTGAAAGGACAGCTCATGAAAGCAATTGGTTTCTCTTCTTTCTCTTCATTTCTTTGAGTTAACACTGCTGCAGAGGTATGTTCTGAAGCAAATGAATAGATGTAGAAATCTTTGGTGTAGTTTGGACTAATGAGGACAGGAGCATCTGAAATGGCCCTTTTTATATCTTCAAATGCAGTCCTGGCTTCCGGTGTCCACTCAATTTGTGCATCTTTTTTCAACATAGCATTTAAAGGTCTAACAATCTCAGCAAAGCCGGTGATGAACTTCCTCACAAAGTTTATCTTACCAAAGTAAGACTTGAGTTCCTTTTTACTTCCTGGAAGTTGTAACTTCATAATAGATTCCACCCTGTCAGGATCAATGATAATTCCATCCTCTGTGATCAGGTGGCCTAGTAATTTTCCTGTTGTGACCCCAAATATGCACTTCTTGGGATTTAAAGATATTCCATATTCTTCACATTTCTTCAGTACACTTCTGAGATCAGCAACATGATTCCCCCTTTCCTTGGAGAATACCGTCAAGTCATCCATGTAGATAACTATACACTTTCCTATTAAACCGCTGAAAGCTATGTCCATTGCTCGCTAGAATGTAGCTCCAGCATTTATGAGTCCAAAGGGCATATGTCTATATGCAAATATCCCCCACTTTGTGGTGAAGGTAGTTTTCAATCTGTCAATTTTGTCAACCATTACTTGGTTGTATCCTGAAAAGCCATCCAAGAAGGACATCATTTTAGCTCCATTTACAATCTGCAGAACTTCATCCAATGAGGGTAAAGGATAGTTATCCTTTTCCGATGCTCTGCTCAGGTTCCTGAAATCTACACATAACCTAATGTCTCCATTCTTCTTTCTGACTGGCACAAGATTAGCCACCCATGTAGAGTGCCTGACAGGAAATATTATTCTGGCATTTAACAATTTCTTGACTTCTTCAAGAATTATTGGTTCAAGCAAGGCATTGACTGGTCTCTGCTTCTGTCTGAAAGGTTTTACATCCAGCTTGAGAGGTATAGTATGAGTTATGACAGAGGTATCATATGTCTTCAGCTCATCATAAGTCCATGCAATTACATGTATGTAATCCTTGAGGGCCTGAGTTATTCCTTCTAACTCTTCTGGTGTGCAAACCTTACCCAATAAGACATTTTTCTTGTCATCAGCTTGTCCAATATTCACTTGTGAATATTGACCTCCATCTGCCTTAGGCAGATCTTTTTGTTTAAGCATATTATCCAAATCAAAGGCTCTTTCCAACTCAATCATACCTTTGGGGATCCTGTTGCTAGGCAACTCTAATATCTCATCTTCTTCCCAGACATGATCCTCCATACCATTCTCATCTATAATCTGAGCCTCAAATATGTCTCTATTTGAAATGAAGTTCAGAATGTGCTGATCATCATCAAACACCTGGAGATTAGTCACATTGTCAGGTATTGATGGTACTGACACCAGTTCTACTGAAAATCTCTTTAGACTAGATATGGACAGTGGCTCCAATGTACTGGCAGCTTGAGCTAGCGCATCTGCCCTATGGTTTTGTTCTCTTGGTACATGAGTGATATTAAAGGCGTCAAAGTCTTCCATCAGGTCCCACACATGATGTCTGTAATTTGATAGTTTTCTGTAGTTACAGGAGTAAATTCCTCTTACTTGCTTCACAACTAGTTCTGAATCTCCAAAGACATGCAGAATCTTTACTTTCCTCTTATGAGCAAACAGCATTCCATGAATCAAAGCCTCATACTCTGCTACATTATTAGTACAAGGGAACTACAATCTATAGGCTCCCAGATAGGATTTCCCAGTTGAATCAATCAGGTCGATTCCTACCCCAGCACCTTGCTTAGATTTGGACCCATCAAACCTTAGGATCCAAGGTTTATCTTCAGCAGGACATTTAGCTGAACTTTCTTTTCCCTTTGCAGCTCTGGCTGCTACTCCGCCTGATATCCATTTTAACTTAGGGACATCATCATCCTTAAGTTTCTTCTTTTCTTTTTCTTGTGAGCCTGATGGCTTTTCTATTCTCTCTTTCGTTTCAGCAGGAGGATGATCTTCTGAATCTGCAGCTGCATGCTTTTTCAAGATGTGTAAACATAGTGAGCAAGTTGTTTCTGAGTGAGGTGCCTCATGCAGCACACCAATTTTTAATTAAGACCTCCCGAGGAGGTTTATGCTGTCGTATCACCTTCTCTATTTCCTTTTCCAAAAATTCTTCGAACTTCGTCAGGTCACTACCTTTGTCCTCATCAGACAATTCATAATCTGGTTCCATAAAGCAATCACTCCCTGGGGTGATCTTTTCTTTCATTTCATTATTTACTTGGAGAGAGACTAAAATTTCCTTTGTTTCCAGGATAGGATGCTCATCATGATCTGTCAGTTCTTCAGTTCCTACAAAAGACAAATAAGAATTATTATCGTCATCATCATCAAATGTAACATTTACCTCAGAATATGATGATGATGCCTCGCTGTATGTTTGTTCTAGCATCATCATCTCTAAGCATGTTTCACATGTCTTCTCTGAGTGTGCTTCATCGTGTAACCTGCACCATCCGTCAATCAAAATATCATTAGCCGGTATATTTAACAATTGACAACATTTTACCTGTTTAGACAGATGTATCTCAAAATCTTTGAAGCGATCTATTTCATTCTCATTATCGGGATAATTATCAGTTTCTATGACTGGCATGTCCTCCTGATCATCATCATCATCATCATCATGATGCAGCTTAAGCATCATGATCTCTTCTATTTTGATGGTCTGCGGCCTGATGCAATAAACTCCAGGTTCTACGTTTACGTACATGATCTCATTTGTTCTATTGTACTCAGTTATCATATGTTTCATTCTAGGTTCAGCATCAATCCTGATCTGATTAGGTATACCCTTCCATGGTAGCCACATGTGACTGAAATCTATAGACATATATCCGTTAAGCGTTTTAGACCAATCGCAGCTGAGCAACATCCCATACGTATCAGGTATGTCAACTACTTGAATATCAATGTAATACTGGATCCTAGGATCAGATGCTAGCTACATGTGGATATGAGTTAATTCCCCTACTACACTTACTTCTGTTTTGTCCAATTGTGTGACCTTCTTTAAGGATTTAGCAGGATGCAGTCCTAGGGCATTGCATATTGACAAGGGCATAACATTCGTTGAGGCTCCCGAATATACCAGACAGTTGTGTAGGTTCTTGCTGAACATTCTTATGGTAAGGAGGAACGGAGGTGATTCAGTTTTATCCCTATACAAGGTCATGTGGGAGGTTTCTATAGCTTGGACTGTAGCTGACACTTTAGGCTTGACAATATTATCCCTAGCAACGTGATCCTTGCCACTGGATTGATTCAAAAAATGGCTATCCTCTTTAGGGACAGGATCATCTAAGGACTTCATGAATGCCCTTTTGATGGCAAGGGTTTTCAGTAACTCAGACAGGGACAGGCTGATCTTAATTTTCTTCATTTCATCAGTGAGATAGCTGACCAACTTGTCAGATTCATGAGGTGTATTCACAATCTTTGATACTGTGTTTTGAGGTGACAAGTACTGAGCATTCACCTTAGGGAACCCTGGGTTATTGCTAGCCTTAGGATCAGGAGGTGTATTGAAGTTGTTTGGAGGTAGAGATGATGTCAATGGACCAGCAGGTCTGTTGGCATTGCTCCTCAAGTTATAATTGTGCTTACCAAGATATTGCTGCTGATATGCATGTACTTCTTCACGTTCCCTTGCAGGCTCATTTTCATCTTCAAAGGGAAAAACATAGTTTGTTTCAAAAGCTAAGGCCGATTCTTCATATGCCTGGTTATAATTCTGACGAGGTTCATTTATATAGGCTTCTAGCACAAAAGCTGAGTCGTATCCACAAGGAACAATCTCATTCCCTTCTGCATGAGGTAGATTTCCAGAAGTGTTAGACACTTCAGTCTGAAAGATGCTAGCAGTAATTCTAAATTGTGGACAGTCTAATTCTGCATGTGCATTAGTATTGTGGATCCTACACCAATTAGTAAGAGCTGCCTCAGCAAGATTGACTTTAGTAGTCTGTTTGGCTTCACCAGGAGGCTGATTGTCTAGGGGTGATGGCAATGAACCATTATTTGGCCTAGAATTCCATACTCTGGGCTATCTAGGTGGATTATTGTTATTTCCACCATTATTGTTGAAATTATTGTTGTTATATCCTCTGTCAGGATAATTTGGTCTATCATTGGAATAATTTCTATTCTGACTTGACTGGGAATAAAAACCCTGATTTCTCAAGTGTGTCACTTCTGTGGTGAGTTTTCTTAATTGAGCAGAAATTTCTTTGATTTCCTCCTTTTCTTCTTGAGCTTTGGCCATTACATTTTTAGTCTGAGGCTTGAAGAAAGATGATCCATGGTTATTATTGGATAGATCAGTACCCTAAGGTATCTGGGCTTGTGTAGGGTATTGTGGCACTTGGCTATTTCCATTAGGAGGGGGCATGATGCTCAGTGGAGGTATTTGCAAAGGAGCAGGCATGACTGCTGGAGGTATCACTGTTCCATTAGGATACTGTGCAGGATACTGCGGAGAATATGTTGCAGGATATGATGCGGGATGTTGTGAATGCATGCCAGGCAAGGTAGGAAACACTATATTTGGAGTAGGAGCAGGTATCAACTGCTGATTCACTTTGATAGCTTCTTGAAAAGCTCCTGTCAATGTAGTGATCTCAGGATGTGTTCTCCTGATGATCATGGAAGTTAATGGATCCAGAGCTGAATAATAGATACTTCGGGCAGAGGCATCAGATACTACATATGGGGCAACTAACTTGGATAACATTTTCTGAAACCTAGCATTGAAATTGGTGATAGGTTCATGCTCAAATCTTTTGATCATGGCAAACATATGGTAATTCATAGATGGATCAATAGGAACTTTGAACCTGTCAAGAAAGGCTTTCTCTAAGACAGCCCATGAACCAACAGAGGCCTGGCCAAGACTAATGAACCAATTATAAGCATCTTCCCCTAAGGAAAAAGGGAATAACCTGCACACCACATCTTGATGTTCTATTCTGGCTCTGGAGCAAGCTTCCTTAAATGTCCTGATATGATCATCAACATCTTGATAAGGATGATATTTTGGACACAGTTTGTCTGGATTCTTTGGTAGCTCATGATATGCATTAAAGGTCAAAGGTGACTCTGCTGCAAAGAAAGACATTGCAACTAGAGGAGGTTGAGCTGGTGTTGCAGCTGGCTGGGGTTGAACCAAAGGTACACCCTGAGGCTGAACAGGAGGTGTCACAGATATCCCGAAAGGTATTTGTAAACCAATGGGAGTTACAGGAGGTGGTTCTGGTGAAGCTCTTGATGCACTAGACCCTGGAGTATGATGAATGTCTACAGTTCTAGGTCTGAAACCTCTAACAGGTAGTTCCTCGAAGATTCCACTAGATCTAGACCTGGTATTTATCCTGTGAGCCAGGATTTCTCAATTTTGAGGCAAATTGGCTGAAACTTTGCAAATATTGGCTAGATTTCACCGAATGAGGTGATATTTGTAGTCAGATGGCTAATCAAACTAGATATTTACAAAATATTTATGAAGATATTGCAAGTATGATAGGATATTTGGGGTATAATGACCCCTAGCGTGAGATCTCAAGTATCTAAAGCCTAAATCTTTCAAAGCTTGAACAGATTTATGGATCTTTGGCCAATATTAGTGAATTCAGAATGATCTACTGTAAAGCTTGCAATATTTATGTAAGATCTAGAAATCTTTACACGAAATGAGCATATATGAGCTTCTTACAGTAAATATTTACGTAATATTTGAAATTCACAAATGATCTGAGGTTACCTTACTCCCTGCACCATTGAACCTGAAAATAATGATGATGCATGCGGTCTTCTGGACTGCCCTCCTTCTAGCGCCAATTTATGTTGGTCATGATGTTAGTCATAAACAAGCATAGAATAAAAGTACACATTAACCTTTATTCATCTTGAAAGATACTGTGAATTCAAGGAATTCGGGATCCCAAGTCTCCGGTGATTAGGTCTTAATCATCTGACGTTACTCAGAGGTTAATGTGCGTTGTTGTTTCCATTTTGGGGCCTTACATGAAATTGTGCCATCATCATGACATTCCTGCAAAAATTCTTTACAGAGGAGTCATATTATGTAGTTATTAGATGAAAAGATGTAGAAATACCTCAATCTTTGCATGATATTTTTCGATTGTGCATGCTTTGCATTCAAATATGCTAAATATTTGCGATTACCTATGAGATGTTCGATACTGTCATGACGAGAAGAAATCAAACCATATGTTCACCAGGATATTCCACAGCTAGATACAGTTGATGCAAACTTCAGAGGATGATGAATGAAAACAATACATGCAACATGATGAGCACTCCAAGGGACGCAGCAAATCAAAGCACATATCCAGAATTCAGACACAGATTACTCAAGATTTATGAAGATTTGTAATCAAAATACTCTTCTCTTTCATTAAGTATGCAAAAGACATGTACATATGCAATAACTTTGAAATAAGCCCTGAATACTTCAGCAAACAGATTTCAATTAAGTTTCGAATGTTTCATTAGGGCATTCCACCACCTCTTATAGAATAAGGTGAGGAATCCGTTACAAAAGATCTACGATATAGATTTATCAATACAAATCTACGGTCATGATTCACTTGATTTTGCCAATCCTTACAAAATGGCACAAGTTGCCAGCTGGCAACTATCTATACTACTTATGCTACTATCCCCTTCATGATGTATCTTCATCATGCTCCTCAGCTGATTCATGCGGGTCATCATCATGTGCATCACTTTCCGAACTTTCACTATCCTGATGATGACGCGGCTGCATATGGGGCTGCATACTACTGCGGACCTGCTCGTATGAACGCACAACCTAATCTATCCCTCCGCCATCTTGAGTCTTTGCTTTGACAATGGCATGCTTATGTGCTTCATATTTGTCTCTACTGTTGTCAAGCTTATTTTTCCTATCCTGCAGTGTTTCTTTGTATTTCTCCATCTGGACCTTGATCCTCATTATTTTATCTATCAATTCCTCTGTCAAAGGGACAGGTCGACCATCTGTCTCTGCTTGGAAGTTGTTGTGTATAGCTTTAATGGCGGACTCTTCATCTTGATTCTCTATTTTTCCTTCCACCTTGCCTTCCAATGCCTCCAGTATTACCGCTTCTTCAGCCATTAAATCTCGTAGCCTCATGCTGATATCCCTCAGCTTATTATTACACCTTTTGAGGACTCCACACTCAAACTGATTGTCTTTATACCAGATATCTATTAATAATGTGATATTATTATTCAGTACCTGCTTACTGATAAGCAGTTGTGGATTTATATTCCTTATTTCCCCTAACAAGGTCAGGACTCTCTCCAGCTTGTAAGACCTCTTCCCGGTCTGCATCTGTAATTTATCCACTTTGGCCTTGGAGTCACTTAGGGTGCTCCACCTCTTCAAAGAGGCCTTCATTATTTCTACAGCATCATCCAATGTGGATGACATCCATCTCCTTATTACGGATGCCTCATGCTTCATGAGGTCCAATTTATTTACCTCCTCCTGAGAAATGGCAGTCAATGGGACTACATGTTCAGTTGTGGTATCATCAAGATTGGTCAGCCCTTTGATATAGGCATGCAACTGAGCAATGTGCTCTTTATGTTGCTTATTTTTCTCCTTCTCTCTTTTCACTTTCTGAATTAGAGAGTCAATGATATCTTTGCCCTCCTGACCTTCTTGGTCCTCATTAGCAAAGCCCAAATCTACTGTACTGATTTGAAATTCATCGACAATGATTTTACCTTTTTCCTTCTCCACCACAGGTATGGCGATTTGCGCAGTCCTTCTCCCTGTTGCCGGATCTCTCTTGATGGCTGAAGTCATTCTGGCCTTCCTCTTTGGCTTCATTATATCCGCAAAGAACAGGGTGGAGACGTCAAATTCCTGAATTTCAAGCTCCTCCTCAGCACTTACCTCTTTTGCCAACCACGGAGGCACCTGATCATGTTTTTCAACATCATCCTGATGTTCACCTATATCTCCTGTTTCTGTCAACAAGTGTTGTGGAGATGGTGACTTTCTCAGTTCTTCTTCTTGATGTTCCCTTTGTTGTTGATCTTGCAGCACCTCCTCCTGTTGAGGGATTTCCTTCTCCGAAGGAGCATCTTCATGCTGTGGGGACCTTTGAGGGGCATCTATATGCTGTGCATGATGATCATGACCCTCTTCTGTCATTATTTCATCTGTTCCCACTTCTTCTTCTTCTTGTGGTTTATCCACTGCACCAGATATTGGGGACTCTACCTGATGTGTTGGTGATTGCTCTGCAGCTACTACTTCTTCCGAGCCTGCACCATCCACTTCTTGTACCTTGGCAGCTGGATCCTCTAGTGTTTCTTTCTCATCAGCCTTTGCTTCCCGAACCTCTACTATAGCAGGTTCCTTCGTTGTATCCTGTGGACTTTGATGGCTGGTTTCAAGAGCATGGCCTTCTGACTCTGCCATCTCTATCTCTTCTGTTAGGTGACCTTTATCAGGTGATCCTACTGGCTATTCAGGACTTGCATCCTATTTTTCTGTTAGATCCACCACTACAGGACTAGTCACCTTGGTGATCAATGTATCTAGCCCTATTTCTTGAGCTACTTGCTCTGGGCTCTTTTCTTGCTCTTCTTCTGCTTGTTTCATCTCCTCAAGCACAGTTTGAACTGGTGGAGGCTTGTGAGGAGTCATACTTACATCAGCAACAAGTGTTTCCATCTCCTGTGCAGCCACATCCTGCACCACCTCATCATCAGACAAATTTATTGTCTCGTCTAGCAAGACATGCCCTTCTGCTTGTGTCTGGGAGGTTTCTTTCAGCTACTCCTCAGCAAGTTCAGTTTTGAACTTAACAATGGTAGTAAGTGGAACATTATGTTGAAGTTCCTTGTGCACTTCACTACCTTCCCCTTGTAATGAAGTAGGGGGTTGGCTTATTCCACCTCTCATGGAGGTTCTTTGTTTCTTAGGTGGAGTAGTCACCATCACCTGTGGAGCTCTCCTCTTCCTTTTTATTATCAATGGAGCCTCCTCCTCCTCAGGCTCTTCTTCTATGAGGGTACCCTCTCCTCCTGGTTGTTTAGAAGATTGACCCACTTCTTGGGTCTCCATGATTCCAGCCTCCGCTGTCTTACTTTTCTTGGGCCTTTCCTTTTCTGGAGGGGATGCTGATTCTAATCCTGACCCTGCTGCCTGCTCAGCTGCAAATACTGCCCTTTTAATTAAAATCCCCTTTGGTCCTTGTTCCACCTTCTTGCCCCTTGGTGGTCTTTTTCCCTGCTGTTGTGGTGGAGGGACTCTATCTCCCTTGGTCTTCCTCTTCTCTAACAGGAAGTCATCATATTCATCCGCGGGGATATCCTGCCCTTTCTTCTTGTTGTCCACCGTAATGGCAACACCCTTCTTCTTCAATGCCTCTATCTGTGCATCAACCCAAGCTTGGGTTAGGCGTAGGGTCCTGGCAATGAATGGGTCCAAGGATATGTCCTCCTGCATAGTGAGGTCAGGTGCAGAGATGGTGTCATTATATATCTTTTTCTGTTCATACTTGTCTGCCATTGTCCTACCATCATCCTTCTTTAATTGTTGAGGAAGGGAGATGCAATCAAAAGTTCTAACTTGGTTTAGAGTTAACCTCTAAGACCTCCTTCTCCTGGCTTCTGCCTCATCCTCACAGTCAGCCCAAAAATCCTCTAGGTGCCTTTGGTGAATAGGCTTTCCTAGCACCTTCTGTATCCTACCGTAAGGATCATATGGTCTTGTTATTGGAAAAGGCCGCAGATTCATCTTATTCAGGGTGACCATCACCTTCTTGATATTATCAGAGTCAGGGCACATGTAATTGCCAATGCTGACTGGGAACAAAATTGGTGGCAGCCTCTTGGCATCCTTGTACATTTGTATCATGGTGGAGCTTTGCCTGATAAATTCCATTAGGACCATGGCATTGGTAGGATACCTTGGCAGCATCAGGGGATGTCCCTTAAAACCTTTAACCCTTATATAAGAAAAGGTTGCAAATTGTATGTACCAGGCCACATGCCTATAGACTGCCTCTTGAGCCTCCATGCTCAATCTCTTTGTTCTGTCTTCTTCCATGGTCCTTACCAGATGCATAGAGAATGCATCATTGACCAGTTTGTAATCTTTTAGGTAGTTGGTTCTCTGCAGTTGGGGATGATGATCCTAGATATATGCAGCATTTGTGCCTGTGAGCTTCCCATCTGTAACCAAGGCATCAAAAGTGCCTCTATAGGCACAAGAATAAACAATATATGATGACATGTAAAATGCACAACTTGAACCTCCTAGGTTCATCAGTTGCTCATGCAGAGCATCACTTATAATTTGGCCCCACAGTGGCTTGGTGTCTGAATATAGACACATCATCATTATTCTGGACATCCAATCCCTAAAACTGCCAATATCAGGTTGGCCAGTTACTCTATTCAGGAGTGCGATCATGTATTGATACTCCTCACTGAAATCATACTTAAACAGGTGCACAGGAAGCTTGGCGGCTGCATTATATGTGTTGTTCTCAGCCCGCCATGGATATATGTTCTTCCTGGCCGATTTCTTATTGGCTTCATACTCCCTTTCTGACTTCTTCAAGTCTACACTTTTGACCTTATTGCCCAGTGGCAATCCAAATATCTGGGAGAGACCTTTGATGGAGAGGTCTGCATATATCCTCCCATGCTTCACTACTTGCCTTGTTTGAGGGTTATAATTCCGGGCACACTCAATGACAAGCTCCAGAGATTCCATAGAGTATGGAAAGCCAGCAGCATTCCATAATCCTGACACGAACACTGCGTCCAGCACAGGACTCTTGTCATGTCCATTGTTTAACTTGGCTGACCAGGCCTCCAAATTAGTGCTTCCCTGATGGGTGTCTGTGATTGCTCCATATTTAAACAGGACCCCCCACTGAGCAGAGAACATGGGTTTGCTGAATTCTTCCTAACACTTGACCAATCGCTTCTCAGCCATGAGTACCTGCAATTAATGACAATCCTATCTCATAACAGGTACATATATGCATGCATACTACAGTTGACTTTATAAATCATTATGCCTACTGTATCAATTCCAAAACTACTTAATCACATGGGTGCATGAACCAGAACTTACATCATCGTACCAGAATAGAAACAATATGATGAGGGTTTTATTCACTTACCTGGTTATGCAGATTTCCTTTTATACCAGTAGATTGCTGAGACGTTCTTAATTCAGCTGATGATCACCTCTTTCCTTCTGCCTGTGAGCTCAAATCACGCAACGGTAGCTGGTGTGCAGATATGGAAGTTGGTGCTCTGTAAAACAAGTTTATCACAAGGTAAATGTGAAAATGGCTATTGAATTACCTTTTAACCTTGCATTTAGGGTACATTTAGGGCAACTCTGATAGATTGGTTCATGTTCCTTGATTATTCGTGCGAAAATGCAGGATCTCGCCAGGTGTTTCATTGGGTTCTGGGGTCGGTGGGAACTACCTACCATGTCTGCGTGCATTAAATGATAATGGTAGCAACCGGAGTGGGGAATATCTCTATGATAGGATATCATGAGGGCAGGATGATATTTGCAAATATCGGGTTGAGTTTCAATATCATCCTCCCTCGTATTGACATTGTTATTGCGACAAGATTTGGGTGACGAATGCACCTTTGTTTATGCTTAGTACATCAGGAGGTTATTTCGGTGTATCGGGTGATGTTTCAAAATATGATGATGATGAGACAAACTTACATGTCTTTCCTTTTGGAATATCAGGATGATGTCATCCTGATATTCGCTCTCCGTATCGGAAGTGCATCATGATGTCATCATCATATTAGGCTAACATGATCATGTTTTAGAGAATATCCTGCAGCAATGTAAATGTGATGATGATTTCATCAGGATGTATGTTCCTCTATTTATCGTATTCGGATGATGTCATCAGGATATTTGCTAAGGGTGATATTTGCGTCAGGAGGATATAAAGACACATCGGGTTACATGCGAAGTATGACGCTCGCGATAGATAAAACTGTCTGACGGGAGGATTTTGCTACCATTTAAAGTTGACATCCGGATATTTGAACCGCATGACATATCGGAGGGAATGTTTCAAATATGATGATGAACTTCAACAATATGACCTTCCTCTTATGAATATCAGGTTTGATCGAAACTTTGACTGTTCATAACTCTTATATCCTGATGAATATCAAGGTGATGTAAAAGGCAGACCTGCCTGAATTTTAATGCTCTTTCAAAATATGAGATCACAGAGATGAAATACAAATTTTGACAAACTGACCTCATGGTGACTTACTCATTGTGGTTCAACATGATGATGCACTCGACTCACTTTTACCAAACCACCCAAAAGCAGACGCACAAGCCAAACCAAAAAAATGGGTCCCTGTTTTGCCAAGTCAACATGGGGCGTGTTGTGTAACCACACAACATGAAGAAACAAGTGATTAAATATTGGATCAATCACTCTCATTTTCCCTCTAATAGGAGGGATATTATACAAGTAATAGGTGAAGATGGTAAAAAGTATCCTCATCCAAAACATTTTGTAGATACAACACAGAGTGAATGTTTTGAAGCATTAAAACAAGAATTTTCATAGGTAAAGATTTCTCAAAAGGTGTTTGAAAAGTTGCGTCCATATTTTTTACTCATAAATAAAGTGTGTGAAACTTGTCAAAATCATGTTGAATTTCATCTACACCTTCAATCATATTAAAAAAATTATGGAAATGACTCATCCAAATATTATCATCCCTACAAGTACTACACAATTTATGAAGTCCATTTTATGTGAAAAATTAGAAGGTTCTGATGAATTTAATGTGCAGTGTATGAAAAATAATTGTGTGAATTGTGCAGTATATGGCACTTGACATGTGCAACCACAACATTAAGAGGATTCAAGTAATCTGCACTAATAAACTCATATGCATCTAATAGATCATGTGTGAGGCATGTACTCAATCTACAAAGTGCATCGTCTCTAGTAGTTTGTGCCACATCATGTGGTGAAACTATGTAAGCGCAGATGAAAGGATCATAACTCCTGGAAGTGGCATCAACTAAAGTAATGTTGGTGCATGGACACAAGATGTATCTACTAACACGATCAAATTCCAAGTGGTCAAGCTCACTAGAAATAGTACCTAAACTCTAAAAAATGACCTGTCTGGATGATGTTATGATCAAGTGCTAATCCTAGATTCAACCTTTTGGGAAGTACCAAAAGGTTGGGACTAACTAATGCCCTCTTATCAATGGGTGGTGGTAGCTCAAGATGTATGAATTAAGGTTTATCAGAAAACCTCCCTCTTCCCTATTCAGTGTGTGTAGGGATAGATGTGCAATCAACATCAAAATCTAAATAAACCTATGCATATAATTGTTTACGAAAATATAATGGTAACTCATCATTATGAGGTCATCGATGATGTGTTTCCAAGCACTTAGGGTATATAAGTGGTCCAACAACTAGATCTGTGCACCTGGTCATAGGATATCCTCAAACTCTATCCCATCGAATATAGTGTATAAATATCATATGAACCATATCTAATGAAATGACCCTATTAATTGCTACCCATTTCATAGTCCTAGTAATACTAGTAGTGAGTAACACATAAAAATCCTGTACTAATATCATCATATGGGTTATATGACTTCACAATCTTTATCATATGGCTAAACTCATCTCAGATAGCCACCAACCTATCTCTATTAGACAAGTTTGGTGTATTAAGGATGGTATGGTCCAAATGTGTCATAGCATTATTAAGTCTATCAAGAGTACTCACATACAAATCACTCCTAGCATTATGTATATTAGCAAGATTAGGATTCGATTGATGAGAACCATGATCATCCATGATATGAAATGTACGTGTATGTAAATGTGCATTTAAAAATAAAATTGCATACATTTAATTTATAAAATAAAAATTTAATTTAATTTAAAAACATTTAAAATTTAAAATTTAAATACATTCAACCTAGACATTTAAATTAACAAAACTAAAAACATTTAAAATTTAAAGATTAAATGCATTCAATCTACACATTTAAATTAACAAAACTTAGTAAATAATGTTCATAATTTATTTATCAAGTTATAAATTGTGTGCATACATTACATGTGGAATCAAGACATAAAATGTGGATATGTGCATTAAAATGTGGCTATGTACATAAATTTAAAAACATGTATCAAAACATCTTGATCAATCAACACAACATTTACATCATCCACAACTATTAAAAATTAAAAAACATATACAAATTAATTTAACTATTTGTTGGACCATTCTATTATAGTAAAAAATAATTGTAAATTTGCAATTGCTCACGACCAAATACCCAAGTTCTAAAATTTTTTTGTACAAATTTTTAACATGCGCACACAAATAGATAAAAGAAGAAAAACTATTCAAATACACATTGTCAATTTAATTGGTTTAATTAACCTCTTAATAAAGTTTAATTTAAGACGTCCTAATATTTAATTAACCTCTTAATATTTAGGTTTAAATTTAAGACGTCTATTAGGTTCTACTTCACCATCATGCTTAAAGTGTGATAAAATGGCCTACACACATCATGGACATACATCTAAGTTGAATGCCACTTGGAACCTAAGCTCAAAGTGATCAACTTTCACTTAGCCATTTCATGCGAACAATCCAAAGATGACCAATGTCCATGGGGAGCTACATTGAGCACAATATGTCACTTACATAATGACCTAACAATTCACCACTTAGTTAAGACCTCTTTGGCATATCCATTGTACACTTAACTAAGATTTCTAGTATTAATGTTTAATCTAAAGCAAGATGCACTTAATTTCATGTCATAGACATGGACGCTTTGTACTAATTGTACTTGGGCTTTGGGTTTTCATTAAATTGGTTGAAATTAAACATAAATTTCTTATCACTTCCTCTTCTTTGAATTATCCACTTCTAGTTATCCTTTGGGTGTTGGCTTATTCTATTTGAAGTCTTTTAAAGTATACATTTGTTATAGCTCTTAAGAAAAAATTACATACAATTACATTCACTCTATAATTAATTAAATTCACTATCTAATTATCCTTATCTAATTTTAGAAGTAGGTGTATAAAGACGAATAAAATGTGTATATATTCAAAGGCATGCATATGTTGTTAGAGTCTAGTTTTAGTAAAATTATTTGTCTTATCCATGAAGTCACAACCCATCTTACTCATGTACAAATATGTGTTATATCAAATAAAAAAATAAGAGAGAACACAAATAAATTTAAGCATAACATTTTATTTTTAATTCATATTTTTCTCTATCATGAAAACTCCAACTTTGCTTTATATTTCACAACCATAGCCTCTAAATTTTAATAGGTAACATGTATTAGGGAATATATACATATGTTTATGATACACTAACTCAAGCCATTATTATTATGAAATAGTCATGACTAAAAATGAGATTCACTGCTTAACCTAACATAAAGTAAACTATCCCTTACTCCACCTACAAAATGATGTAACAAAGAGGTGGAACCAAATTCTCGTTGAGAGCGTAAGGTGCATTCTTAAGACACTTTCTAGGTTGTATAACTCCTTTTGGGTTAATGCAATCTCTACAACAAGATATGTCCAAAATAGATTACCCATTTTTGCATGGCATAAGAAGACTCCTTATGAATCTTGGCATGGGACCAAGCCAAGTGTTGGGCACTTGACTATTTTTGGCCATTAGATGCATATGCACACATACATGATCATAAGTGAAAGAAACCAAATGATGAAAGAAATAAGTACATATTGATAGGGTATGTAACTTGGATTCAAAGACAACATATTATATGACGTTTTAGCACATGAGGTCAAAATAAGAAGAGATGTCATCTTTGATGAGAATTTAATAGTTATATATATACCAATGAAGGTAAAGAATGCAAAGGAAATGTAGGTAGATATTCTTGATGATGAATATAAAGAAGAGTTTGAGCAAGATGGTTCTACGTCAGAAGACCCAACTACACAACAAGATTTGTAGTTGATATTTAGGTCAAAGAAAACTTTGTACGCAATCCTCAAGAGCATGGTATGAAAGGTTTGATGGTTTTCATAGGATAAAGGACATCTTTAGTGTTTAATAAAGTCATAACTACTAGTGCTAAGATTTTAAAAATATTGGACCTTGAATCCACAAATACTATCACAGCTATTGGAATATGCTCAACAAGTGGATCCTCTCCCCTAGTGGTGATAGTATTTGTGGATTTAAGGTCGAATATTTTTAAAATCTTAGCATTAGTAGTTGTGAATTTAAGGTTGTTAGTGTTGAATAAAAGAACTTATAATTAAATGAAATATGGTCATTAACTCTAAAAAGTAACCAGTCATGCGATGCCACATCAACACACTAGCAAAACATGACTTAATGCACACTTATTGGTCCACCCTTTTTTTGGGTCTCTTTGGACACCTCAACAAAAAGCATGCTGATGTGGAATCATTTTTATGATGTGAACATGAAACCTTATTTATAAGCAAGGGCCTTGCCAAGTAATCTAATGTAAAAATTTTGGAGTGATTCAAAATTGCCACATATGATTTTAAAAGGTGTGGAATAGGATTGTTTTTAATCTAGAAGTTTTGTTTGTTTTTAGGGATTTAGTTTCATTTTTAGGGTTTTAGTTTCATTTCTAGGGTTTTTGTTTTATTTTTAAGGTTTTAGTTTTGTGTTTAGGGTTTTATTTTGGTTTTTTCAAGGTTTTAGTTTGGTTTTTACAGTTTTAATTTGGGTTTTATAGTTTAGTTTGGTTTATTCAGTTTTAGTTTATTTGTAAGGTTTTAGTTTGGTTTTTTTTTTCTTTTAAAAACCATTTAAAAATAAATTTATATAAATAAAACCTAAACAACAGAGCTATGAATTACAATTTTATTATAGAAAAACATTAAAAAGGTGGAAAAATCCTACCTATGTTGATGAACAATTGGTAGGCATATCTTTGGGGTCATGGGCTCTAGGAAAAAGTCTTTCTAGTGACTCAAATCTGAGTGAAAATGACATTACACCTTTATTTTTTCTTTTTTTTTCATAGTTTTAGCCAAAACTATCACCTGATAAGCTATCGGCCATAACTATTTTGCCTAGAAACCCCTGTCCACATTTGCGCCATGTATGTGCCACATGGTTCCAGGAGGAACTATGTTGGATGAGTACCTACTAGCTAGAAACCATCTGCTCGAAACTATTTAATTGGCCTAAAGTGTGACACAACTCTCAACTTCTACCCACACACAAAGGACTCATTCACACTTTATGGGTTTAATCACACACAAAGGTCTAGAGTCACAATAGATTTAGATGAGAAGTAAACTGTATGGACACCAGAAACATCCTTTAATTCACAACTAAATAGGATGGTTATGTAGCCAACCTACCACAAGAAACACAGGGTCAACAACTCAAACACTAGGACTAGGTAAGGAGAGATGGCTAAGCATCCCGTGTCAAATTCTCCACATCCCACTCATTGGTCAGTTACCTAAAAAAAATTATCTTGCACACTCAAGGCAAAGCATCAAATCCAACAATGGAGATCATAGCCAAAGCAACATATAATGACCAATGAGAATGCATAATCTAGCAAGGCACACATGCATCTTGCAATTACATCATATAATAACCAACTCAATATATCCTTTAATCTAACCATAAGAAGTAATAGGACATGATATGGGTTGGTACTACACCAATGTTTGAAGAGCTCATGAATAGTTAGTTGGTAAGATATCTAGAAACCTATCAAGACCATATCATCATAACCAGTCATAGATAGGCCTATATGTTTCTCATTGATGAGTAAAGTTTCCCTATTATGAACCAAACAAGGAGCACTATCATAAAAAAGTCAAAAGGTTTCTATACAGTCCTGAGATAATCCCAAGGTTTGGAAGATAGTGATATGAAAAATGATTAAGAATTGAATGGTATAAGAGAATGTTGCTTGAACTAGCATTCAGAATGTCTTAGAACTTAAGGTGTATTACCAAGAAAATAAAAAATAAATATGATGAACATGACATGTGAATGATCAAGAGATGAGGAAACAAATTTGGTGGGGTTTCCAATGGCAACACCTAATTTGTTTATAATTTAGATAAAAGGACATAAAAATTACCTTAAGAGAGACTTAGAAAGAGATGTAGTATAGTTAGGTCTCATGGATGTAGGATTAGGTAGAATAGAGTCTTTTAGATGTGAAGCTTTTATTTGATTAGATTTGTAGTTGGAAAGACATGTTGGTGAAAATTTATACTTTATTATCTTTTGGTTGAAGGTAAAGGGTGTCTAATCAAGATAGGTTGATGCCGATATACCATGGAGACTCCTTGATCCTAAAAATTTATACATCTACCTTGTTGTTGTACCTACAAGTAATAAAACAAGAAAATATCAAGGGGTGGAAAGTTCTGAAAGATACAAAGGATGAATGAAGACAAATTGTAAAGCATATGCCTAATTTGAAAACCTTTTTACTGCTATAATAGAGCTTCATCCTCTTGATTTGTTGTTGTAGGCAAGTTGTCTTATCGTTGAAATTATAGATATGAGGTCCTAATGGAGATTGTGCTATGGAAGAAAAGATTGAGTATGACAAGTTAGTTAAGTAAAATGATTTGGAGCTTTTCTTGGAACCACTTATGCATTTCAACAAGCGAAAATGCCTACAAACTTGTCTTACCACTAGAAACTTCATAACTATGTATTTAATAACTCTTTATTCCAAAACATTAGGGGCCTATTTATATATTCAAGTATCACCCCTCCTTGCTAAGAGAGATTAAACATCGATCCACACACTTGTAAATTTTCAAGAGGTTCATGAAAACATTGAAGAACATGTAGGTAATATCAAAACTTTTAAACATGACATATTATCTATCCTATGTAGAACTAAACCCTTCTTAGGCAAGTTCATACCTTTCATGGTTATGAGTCAATACACTCTTACTTCTAACATTTGAAATCTATGTATAAAACCTAATAGCATCATATATAAATAATAAATATGACAACATCTATAACCTTAGTTGAACATCATATATAATGTAAAATGTCATATACATAATGTCATGAAAATTCCATATATTGTATACATAATATCATGAATACGATGAATGTATAAACAAAGCCATATAAGCATACAATGATATACATCAGTAAAACATAAATATATTTGTACAAATCCATATAAGCATAAAACAAAATATCATAACATAGAAAGTCCTATGTAGTGTTATCAAATAGTTGATGACCCTTGATCTATTGTGAAGGTGGAGAAGCAATTGATGACTCTTTCTCTCTAATCTACTAACTCCTCTCATAAGTTTTTTGGACCTCCACCTATTAATACAATTAAAAAATATACACTTTACTATATAGAAAACATGAAATATACAATGACATAGGTAATCAATTACTTACCACGAACTGATGATCCCTCTCAATCATCTGCCACCTCTCCTCACATGTAGGTGCACAAACTAGAGTTGTGACCTCCTATGAGAAGCACTAAAGAAGAAAACTAGAATAAAGATGAATATTGTTTATTTAAATTAAATAATATGAGATAAAACAAGAAATATATAATGACATTTGCATAACTAGCTCATACCTCAGTCAAAGGAATGCATTGAAGACAAAACAACTATAGCAACTCCCACCTTCATTGTGTCATGAATATCAATAGGATTATAAATTGATGTCAACTAAAAATAGAACAATAATATTTAACCAAAATCTACATAACATTATTTAAATGCATAATGATTAAAAATAATAAAATGTACCTAAGTGAAACTTGATATATGACTACCCCTACCAAATCCTCATGATGTTGGAGGTCCAGCATTTACTTGTTCATTATCAAATTGTCATTTTAAGATTACCATTCATATATGACAAAAAACATTGCATGTAGTATATTTACTATTTTGTTACAAATTGCATACATGTGGACTTGACAGTACCTCATAACCTTGCATTGGATAGTCTATAGCAGTAGGATGAATACTTTGACCCTAGAATTTCATAATACATACAATTATTTACAATAAATTTCATTTATAATAGATTAATATAGTTAATTATAGATTTAAAAAGGAAATATAATGAATTGTAGAACCTTATTAAAAATTACCTATGTGTCAATGCCAAAGGTTCTATCCAGAAACTCATCCATTATTACCATATTATCTAATATGGATGTGTCCTAGTCCTAGCACTATGTGGCATACTCTTGAAACTATGGAGCATCCTCTCTATCATGTGTATCACCAACATCCTCAGAATCATAATAAAAAAGAGCTCCAAAGGAATAACAAATGTGTGGTGTCTTTTGATGCCTACTAGCTTTACCCTCACCAGCCTACAAAAGAGGCCTACTATGTTGTAGTAGGGTCTCACTATGAAATGTTGAGTAGATGATCTAGATAGGGGTCTCACTAGGCAGACCTAGGCATGATGTGCCCCTATCCTATGTAGATCATTTACCTCTACCCTAGAAATTATGCATGTCAAAATAATTTAGAATGTCATTGAGGAAGAACTCACAATAGAGTTTCTTCAAGAAATATTGTGGTACCTCATTATTTTTGCATGGTAGATCATCAAAAACCATCCACCACCTATTTGAAAAATTATTCACTATTCCTTAGTGTTGGCACCAATAAATAGGGAATCTTTTGAAACTCCCATGTAGTGACTCATTGGTTCTTGGATCAATAAGAAAGGCACACATATTAGATTTCAATATTTTTTTATTTTTCACTTTTTTGTATGATAATTTTGTAGGAAAAATTTTTGATGCATTCTCCCTATAATTTGACCATTTGTTAATTTTGTCATTCATGGAATCTATGTGATAAATTATTGATTCCAAAGATGTTGCAAGGGATCTCCAATGTGTGTTGGTTGCATTGGGATTTTTTAACATTTCAATCAATGTTTCAAGTTCTTTTTTATTTTCCTTGATTTTCCTTAATATGTTCATTTGTGTCTCATGAGGATGTCAAGAAATCAATGGAGGAGTTTTATGAGGGTTACTTTGTGCCCCCTCATCATCTAGAATTTAATCATGTAATTTATTTTGTGAATTAGGGTTTGGGATAATTTGAGGGGGTTCATTTTTTGAAAATAGAAAAATGAATCAAAATAATTGAAAAACAAATGTTTCATATTCAAAATCACGAAAAACACTAAAATCTTACATTGTTGAGCTTATCAACCTCGTCAAGTTTATGATTGTCATGGAAACATAGTGTTGGCATATAATTTGCATAAGCTACCTTAAAACATGCTCGCACAAGCCCTATCATGGTTTTGAAACTATGGAAGCAAATGAGATCATTGATGTTCCTTTTTCTTTTGTTTTGTGCTAGAAAAATGTAAGTACATTATATGTGCTCATGTTATAATGCGAGCGAACACTTTTTGGTCCAAATAGGCTATAACATGCTAGCATTTTGGCTTAATAGTGATCAAGCCTTAGGCTCATCACTACCAAGCCATAACACTAGTGCATTATAGCCTATTTGGACCAAAAGAAACTTTTGGCCACTTTTGGTCCCCCATCTTTGGGCACACGCCCAACTAAGTTGTTTTATTTTGCTAAAAACTAAGGCATGTAAGAAAATGCCTAAGAGATTGGAACCATTTTCATTTTAAAAACATATTCCTAGGGCATATTAAAGTAGAATTATAGTTAGTAGCTATTAGTGAATAGTTCAATAATTCAATATGAATCATGCGTCTTATAGAGAAGTGACTTTTACCATAACTATATGAACTACATGTCAATGAAATGGAATCCTTTGGAGATAAAATTTCAAGGATGTTTAATTGAAAGAAGTTGATCATAATACACATTTTTCATAATTCTATTAAGGCTTGCAAGATTTTTATCATGATTTCTTCTATTCATTATAAAGAAGGATAATTTTTTACATGGCTTTTTTATAGTTAAAGAAGAGGCTACCGACTTTTATGAAAATATTCTAAGTCCTATAGATGCCTCCATACTAAATTCTAAGAACTCCCTTTTATTAAAATTCCCTCTATGATTTCCCAATAGAAGAATACCTTTCTTTTGGGTATGTACATGGAGATAGGGGACTAAAAAATGGTCAAAATACATTTTGAAAGTGTATGTAGCTATAACATGACTATACTAAGTAAAGGCACAATTGTGTTATAGCTTGTAATATCAATCCATAATATGACCACATTATAATGTGCTCATGTTATTCCTTTTTAAAGCATCAGGTTAAACATGATCTTATTATATCGTGATCATGTTTAGTCTGATTTCAATTAAAACTAAAAAGCAACTAAGACCTTCACTTTTACATTTCATTTTCCTAGACAAATATGAGTCATGGAATAACATGAGTGGGTTTAGAACAAATTCAACCTTAGAAGCCATTGATTCTTTCATACAATCCTTGGAACACATGTGGAAAAGTAGGGTTCTCTATCTTTTCCTTTTTTGTTTCAATTTAGGTTAATGGTGTAGTCATATATGGAGGATCCAATTAGGGATTATCCAACTATATAGCCTTACAAAAATTGCACACAAGAACATGTGCAACATAATGTAAAGTTCATATCACACCCTTATTAATGTCAATTAAACAATCTAGAATAATGACATTTTGAATTAAATCAATCATTTTTCACTAGGCTTACAATGAGAATAAGACCTTAGTCTTTGATTACACTAAAATACAATCACAAACAAGCATTTAACTTCTCAGAATACTAGATCTTCAAAGTTAACTACAATATGTCAATCTTTGAATACACAAAAGAACATGTGCAACATAATGTAAAGTTCATATCACACCCTTATTAATGTCAATTAAACAATCTAGAATAATGACATTTTGAATTAAATCAATCATTTTTCACTAGGCTTACAATGAGAATAAGACCTTAGTCTTTGATTACACTAAAATACAATCACAAACAAGCATTTAACTTCTCAGAATACTAGATCTTCAAAGAAGTTGATCATAATACACATTTTTCATAATTCTATTAAGGCTTGCAAGATTTTTATCATGATTTCTTCTATTCATTATAAAGAAGGATAATTTTTTACATGGCTTTTTTATAGTTAAAGAAGAGGCTACCGACTTTTATGAAAATATTCTAAGTCCTATAGATGCCTCCATACTAAATTCTAAGAACTCCCTTTTATTAAAATTCCCTCTATGATTTCCCAATAGAAGAATACCTTTCTTTTGGGTATGTACATGGAGATAGGGGACTAAAAAATGGTCAAAATACATTTTGAAAGTGTATGTAGCTATAACATGACTATACTAAGTAAAGGCACAATTGTGTTATAGCTTGTAATATCAATCCATAATATGACCACATTATAATGTGCTCATGTTATTCCTTTTTAAAGCATCAGGTTAAACATGATCTTATTATATCGTGATCATGTTTAGTCTGATTTCAATTAAAACTAAAAAGCAACTAAGACCTTCACTTTTACATTTCATTTTCCTAGACAAATATGAGTCATGGAATAACATGAGTGGGTTTAGAACAAATTCAACCTTAGAAGCCATTGATTCTTTCATACAATCCTTGGAACACATGTGGAAAAGTAGGGTTCTCTATCTTTTCCTTTTTTGTTTCAATTTAGGTTAATGGTGTAGTCATATATGGAGGATCCAATTAGGGATTATCCAACTATATAGCCTTACAAAAATTGCACACAAGAACATGTGCAACATTATGTAAAGTTCATATCACACCCTTATTAATGTCAATTAAACAATCTAGAATAATGACATTTTGAATTAAATCAATCATTTTTCACTAGGCTTACAATGAGAATAAGACCTTAGTCTTTGATTACACTAAAATACAATCACAAACAAGCATTTAACTTCTCAGAATACTAGATCTTCAAAGTTAACTACAATATGTCAATCTTTGAATACACAAAAGAACATGTGCAACATAATATAAAGTTCATATCACACCCTTATTAATGTCAATTAAACAATCTAGAATAATGACATTTTGAATTAAATCAATCATTTTTCACTAGGCTTACAATGAGAATAAGACCTTAGTCTTTGATTACACTAAAATACAATCACAAACAAGCATTTAACTTCTCAGAATACTAGATCTTCAAAGAAGTTGATCATAATACACATTTTTCATAATTCTATTAAGGCTTGCAAGATTTTTATCATGATTTCTTCTATTCATTATAAAGAAGGATAATTTTTTACATGGCTTTTTTATAGTTAAAGAAGAGGCTACCGACTTTTATGAAAATATTCTAAGTCCTATAGATGCCTCCATACTAAATTCTAAGAACTCCCTTTTATTAAAATTCCCTCTATGATTTCCCAATAGAAGAATACCTTTCTTTTGGGTATGTACATGGAGATAGGGGACTAAAAAATGGTCAAAATACATTTTGAAAGTGTATGTAGCTATAACATGACTATACTAAGTAAAGGCACAATTGTGTTATAGCTTGTAATATCAATCCATAATATGACCACATTATAATGTGCTCATGTTATTCCTTTTTAAAGCATCAGGTTAAACATGATCTTATTATATCGTGATCATGTTTAGTCTGATTTCAATTAAAACTAAAAAGCAACTAAGACCTTCACTTTTACATTTCATTTTCCTAGACAAATATGAGTCATGGAATAACATGAGTGGGTTTAGAACAAATTCAACCTTAGAAGCCATTGATTCTTTCATACAATCCTTGGAACACATGTGGAAAAGTAGGGTTCTCTATCTTTTCCTTTTTTGTTTCAATTTAGGTTAATGGTGTAGTCATATATGGAGGATCCAATTAGGGATTATCCAACTATATAGCCTTACAAAAATTGCACACAAGAACATGTGCAACATTATGTAAAGTTCATATCACACCCTTATTAATGTCAATTAAACAATCTAGAATAATGACATTTTGAATTAAATCAATCATTTTTCACTAGGCTTACAATGAGAATAAGACCTTAGTCTTTGATTACACTAAAATACAATCACAAACAAGCATTTAACTTCTCAGAATACTAGATCTTCAAAGTTAACTACAATATGTCAATCTTTGAATACTTTGAATCCACTCTTTTCGTTTCCCCCACCTCTCTCTTGCATTCATGATCTTTCATAGAGAGAAAGGATGTAGTATCTTGGCACTAAAAAAAAATGTAGTACATATCCATATGCACATCTAATAAGGATCATGGGTCCAATATAAATGATGTATCCTACAATTGTCCCTTAGAACTAGACACCTTCTTAAGAAAACATGTAGATGACCCTTGTTTGGCAAGTTTGAAAAGGTTTATGCTTTGAGACTTAATGCAACCTTAACCATGAAACTCCATGGGACCAATAATCTCATAAATGACATTATAAGTTAGTGCAAGACTAAATTATGTGACACACAATTCAAACAAGCCTTCTTTAGATAAATTTGATAAGTCACATCACATTAATCAAAATATAACACCTATCAAAGATGTGATATTATATAATATATCTTCATGAAGTTTTTATATCAATTTGGATGCTTGATGATAAAATATGTTAAGTTACATACTAGAAACATGGTCTACAATTCCATAGGCTTAGGATGATGACTATGGTAATAATTAAGCTTTATGACAAGAAAAAAATGATTCTTACAATGCTAAAAATCTATAAAAGGAAAACAAACATGAAAGAAATATTTTGGTTGATTCAAAATTGCTCTTACACTCTAGATGCTCTTGCATCAAGCCCCTAGGGTAAATAAAAGTTAACCTTTCACTTGCACTCAAGGCTGCCAACTAAAGGAAAACCAAAATAGTTCATGTCAACTATGGATATCCATGTAGAATGATCCTTAATAGGTCTTTCTTTCCATTTTACCAAATATTCCTCATACTTCTATTTGTTTTTTTTTTCTAATTTTTTTGTCTAGTATCTCTTTAATTTATTAACCTTGTTGTTCATGTATATGTTTCATCCAATTCATCTATGCAATTTCTTCCTCTGACTACCATTCATGAGACTCATACAAATCTACAATATTAAATATTGGTGATATGATAAATCCTTTAGATAATGCAACTTCATATGCATTTCTAGAATCAAAATTTCTTATGACCTTACATGGCCCAAATTTCTTCATCTTTAGTTTATTATATGTATCCTATGGGGATATGTCCTTCCTCAACCATACCATCATTTCATCTCCAACCTCATACTCATTATGTTTCCTAGATTCTTATCATGTCCTTCTCCTTGTACTTAACATTTATTTTCTCCAATTATTTCCTTACGTCGTCTTGAAATGATTTCATATGTTCTACAAAATCCTTTGCTTTAGCACTTATTTTCTCTTCATCTCTAATATCTCTAAATTATAAAATAGTTCTTAGATTCTAACCATGTAGTATTTAAAATGGTGTTTCCCCTATTAGATACTTCTATTCATTGAATTATTATATTTAAAATCTTCTTACACTAACATCCTATCACAATTTCCTATATTTTATCATTCCAAACATCTCAATAGGTTTCTTAAACTTCTATTAACCACTTTTATTTGTCCATCAATCTGTGGGAGATATACTAAACTAAATTTTAAATATGTTTAGCCTCTTCCACAATGTCCTCTAGAAATAACCATCAAATTCAATATCTCTATTAGAAACTATATTTCTACTCAATCCTTGTAATCTAAAAATCTACTTGAAAAATAAGTTAGTTATATGTACTGCATCATTAGTTTTCTTGGATTCTATAAATTGTGTCATTTTTAAAAATATGTCCATTACTATAAATGTTAAATCATATCCTATATGTTCTTTCTAATCCTAATACAAAATCTCATCCTAAGGTTTCTCTAAAATTTATAATTATTAGGATTAAGGTGCCATCAACCTTGTAAATCTAATTAATTTAATTACTCCTAATATTGTAATTGTAAATACAAACATAAGGTATGTAGGATCCACTGAATGCAACAATTATTTAATTATAATGACTATAATATTTATTTGTTTTTTTACCTTGGGATAGTAAACAAGTGAAAATGAGGCGTCTAAGTTTATTATTGATTTTATAAAAGTTGTAAGGGAATCTTCCAAGATTATCTCTTACATGTTGTAAAGAAACAATTAAACTTGGACAACTATGATAAGTTATGATGGAGAATCCTATGATAGTTGTAAGAGGCTAAAAATAGCCTATTTGTTGACTATTCCTTATGAGGGCATTGGATTTGGCCTACTTGGGCATCACATTCTATTTGGAGGCTATGACAAATGTAAGAATCATTAGTTATAATGATTCCCAAAGTGGGTATGAGATTTTCACATATTTAGGTGCCATATTTGTTGTCTTCTTCTGTAAGCTTGTATTCTATTTAACAGAAGCTAGAGGAAGCGTAAGATATGAGAGTTGTTTTTTTACACATACAAAGATATAGTTAGATTGGATGCAGGATCGAACGAAATTGTTGTATTTTAATCTCTTTGTAGATAATACAAAATTTCCCTCTTTTCCTAGTGGAATTTCTTACTTGGAAGGGTTTTCTCCACATAAATCTCAATGTTATGTGTATGGATCTTTAGTATTGTTGATTCATTTATTACTCGTTCATATTTCCATTGATATTATACAATTTATATCTCAAAAAATTTCAATTTTATTTTGGATTTTCATATCGTAGTGGTTTCCTTAATTTCTAACATTTGGTATCAAAGCCTAGCCAACTTTGTTTATTGGCTAGAAGTGTGAAGGTTTTCTATGCTACAGTGGGAGTTTTGGTTTTACATATTTGTGCATGTGAAAATCACAGTTGCATCTACATCTTGGATAGACATTGAAAAATTTAATGGATCAACCTATGAGTTGTGGAAGATAAAAATGGAGGATCTCCTTGAAGAGATGGATCAATGGTTGGTGGCATCAAAAGATAAGAAATGTGATACAATAAGTCAAGATGAGTGGGAGAAGATGGATAAAAATGCATGGGGCACAATCTAGTTATGTCTTGCAAAATCTATCCTACTGAATGTCTCTAAAGAAAATATTACATATTATTTATGAAAATAGTTGGGTGAGATTTATCAAGCCAAGAGTTTGGTAAACAAACTAAATTTAAAAAGAAATTTGTTTTCTCTTAAAATGAAGGAAGGTGAATCAATTGTTGAGCATTTAAATAAATTTAATTTAATTTTGAGTCAATTAGCCTCTATAGATGTTAAGGTTGAGGAAGAAGACAAATGTATTATGTTTCCTTGTTCTTTACCTAAGTATTGGGAGACTTTTATTCTTTCTCTTATTTTTAACCTCGATGATCTAAAGATGGGTGCTCTTGTTGCAACTGTATTAGCACAGGAAATGAGGAAGAAGGTTATGCATATCTCGTGGATGCACTTCATGTCAGGGGTAGGTCAAATGAAAGAGGACGAAAAGGAGATCAAAATGGGCCTAAGGAATCAAAAGGCAAGTCAAAAATTTATGGAAAGAAGAACAAAGTTAAGTGTTGGAACTACGAAAAGAGGGGACATGTTAAGAAGGAATGTAGAAACAAAAAGAAATAGTAGGATTCCTCTATAGAAAAGTCTTTCGATGTAGGTGATGAAGTTTTATTTTCTTCTTGTAGTATTGTATCTAACAAACATTGGTTGGTTGGCTCAGGATGCTCTTATCACATGACTCCTCATAAGGAGTGGTTCTCCACATGAAAAATATGATGGAGGTAATGTCTACCTTGGGGACAACACCACATATCCAATAGTTGGATAGGGAAAAGTACAATTATGTTTTAGTGATGGGAGGATTAAAAACCTCCCTAGTGTTTTACATATTCTTGGATTGGCTACAAATCTTATTTTTGTTTCAAAGTTGAATAATTTGCAAATGCATGTAACATTTAACAAACATGGTTGCAGATTGGTGAGAGGAAGCTTCATGGTAGTGAGGGGAACAAGGATGGCAACCCTTTTTAGACTTTATGCCACTACTATTTGTAAATCCACCTATGTGATAGAAAAAACTAAAAATACATGTATGTTGTGGCACCATAGATTGGGCCACATTAGTGAAAATATTTTAAAACCTTTTATAAATAAAAAGTATTTAGATGGTTTCTCTTATCCTGATGAGCACTTTGATTTTTGTGAGCAGTGTCTGGAAAAGAAAATAGAGCATCATTTCCTTTAGGAAGTAATAAAGAAAAGAATAAGTTAGAAATTATTCATATGGATGTGTTCAGTCTTGTGGATAATGATTTGTTGGTAAACAAATTTGTTTCTTTTAAATAACCTTTGCGAATAACTTTGTTTCACCCTTGGATTAGCAACAACCTGCTCACAATAGTTGAAGAATTGCAGGACTATGTCAATTCCTTTCTATATTTGAGAGGGGCATCTCCCTTGTATGATGGAGGGTATATGGATTTTCTGGGGTTTTTAAGAACAAATTGAAAACTAATAAAGAAATGCGAAGTAACCTTATTGATTCAAGTTCCACATATTCAAGTTGAGATACCAAAACTTAATATGATAATCTTTTCCACATGCAACATTTAAAGGAAAGCACATGGTTATCATTGATTAAACATACAAATATCAACAACAACATGTGAAATCAAATTGAACACACATCCAAAACATTTTTTTATTTCTTTCTTTCTTGAATAATACTATTCGAGTCCTTTACACAATGCCTTGCAAAAAAGTGGAACCCCCTTTGATTGAATTACAATGAAGTATATATAGGTGAGGTTAGTAACCACTTAAGGTAACTACCTTAACTACTTTTTATAACTACTTGGAGTAACCAACTCCTTTTTAAGTGCATTGATTTTGAATAAGTAACTTTTTTTTACAAAGTTAGTCGTTTAGAGTAACTACCTCACTTAGGCACTTAAAATAATTATCATGTGAGAAATAGTTAGGATGAACCTAACTTTACAATCAAAAGAGAGAAGATTAGACTCGAAGGAGAAATTCAATCATGATCATTACTTACAAAACAAGCCAAAATCATGACTTGAGCTACACACAACCACAACAGAAATGGAAACTATACAATATGCAACAACAACACTTATTCTTTGCATGTCAATGGTGTTGTTGACAGAGTTACAAACTCTCATTCAAACTAATTTTACAGACCGAATTCTCCTTCTCTAAACATTCTTAAAAGTCAGATGGTTAGGGTGACAAATTTTCCTTTAGGAATCAGAGTATTTTCTATCCTCATCTTCCAAGTTCTCAGGCTCTTGTGGACATTACTCAATTCTGCCACCATATTTGGTACTTGGGAGGCAAAAATCTTCAATGAAGTATAGAGATCGACCAACTTGTCCATTGTGTTCTCATCAAAAAATTCTCTGTTGAAAAGTTACCAATCAATCACATCTTGAAAACCATCTTGAATTACCTGTGATTCTCCCATCAATGATACACTCATAAGGATGGCGCTGAGCTAATCCTAAATCTTTGCAGACACTCGTTCACAAGCAAGCATCATTCTTTCCTATTCTATTGAAACTTGGTCAATGATTACCAATTTCCAATTTATGCTTTCTACCCAAATTTCCAAGTAGTTATCCTCTGTACCAAGTAGGATCTTTTCTGCTACAAGGGTGTTGGCATCAATCTCCATCATCTTTGCAAAATCCTTCAGGATATCCTTCCATACCACTTCTTCTTTCTTGATTCTCTTCAACTCTTTTTGAATGATCTCCTTTTTCACTAAGGCCTCATCATGGACTGCTTTTTCCTTAACAAAGAAATCAAATGCAATAGACTTGATTTTTTTCACCCAGCTCTCAGTTACTTTCCCATAAGCTTGATATTTTTGGAGATTATCAATAGTGTTTCTCTCAACTTCTCCTTCTTGGCCCTAAATGGTTGACTGATGATCAATGCTAAGTGGCATGGTAGAAGTGTCTACTATAGATTTCAAATAAGAAGACAGGTTCTTTACTTGTCGTTCCAACTGATCTTTTGATTGCTTCTCCTTTTCAGTCCTTTCCACTAGCCTTGCGGCTGCCACATTGAAATTTTGTATGTTAGCCTCATGAGTGGATGCGCCCATATAAATCCTCGACACAAAAAATTTTTCCAGAGTGGCTTCATTCACATCTCTTTTAGAGGTGGGCTGAGCTATGTCAAGGTACATATTTCCTGAATTAGAGTCGGTCTTTATTCTTCAAGCCATCTTGATCTTCTTCAGCTTCTCAGATCTCCTGAAAAGATCAGAAACTGTGCTAAATTTAGGAATCACTAGTTTTTCTATCTTCCTTTTCTTCCATAGCATCTATTCTAACCATGGAAGGGAAAGATCTTTTGATAGCTCATGTGCATTACTTGATTGGAGATCTTATTTTTCAGGTACTAGTGAGGTTTCTTTCTCTTCAACTTGTTCTGTTTGATACACTGGATCCTTTGAGAAAGGAGGCTCCATAACTAAAGTAGAATGAGGTACTTCAAGGAGAGGGGATTCAATAAGTATGGAAGATGATGTAGTTGGTATGGCTTGATCAAACCTTGAATCAAATAGGACTTCTTCTTGTTCTTCTTCTTCTTTTGAGGTAGAACCCACTTCTTTTTCCCTCAACCTTGGTTTCTTCTTCTTTTGCCTAGGTTAATCTCCACATGTGTTTTGGAGATTACTTCTTCTCAAAGGGTCTTCATCTCCACCATTTCCCTAGGTTCTCTAGTGAGAAAGAACATCAATAACTAGTGTGTGAGAAGGAACTAATGAACTGGAACTATCTTGCTAATCACTTCTTCCTCTTGGTGTCTCTTTCCTATTTACCAGTCTCACTGCGGTCATCTGGGATATCTTCTTCTTGATCCAAGCTTCTAACTTCTTGATCACAAAATTGGTTCTTTCTCTGACATCTCTAACCTCTGGATCTGCCTAATTAATAGCAGAAAGAGGTTAAGCCTAGATTTCTTCAAAATAGAATGGATCAATCAGGTCTAATTCATCATCTTCAATACCTTCAATGACCCATTCCATCTTGAAATCATGAATTTGCTTCAGGGTGAACCTCATCCAATCTCTTTTTTTGACTTCAAATTCACCTTCGCAGTCTTCCCAAAAGTCTTCAATATTGGGAAAATGAAGATACATAGGACCAAGCTTCAGATTATTCTTGACATAATCTTTGTTATCAAAGGGGAATCTCATCTGGTATGTATATAGGTTGATCATGGCTAGGGTCTTCTCCATATTTTCAACTCTCAAGATGGATTCACATTTGTAGTGACCTAGGAAAATAGGGAATGCCACTCCCTTATTCTTCCTGTCTCGACATTTCTTTTGAACTGATACCAGCTGTCTGCAAAGCTTGACCAAAACAAGCTTGTCATCCACATACCTTGGAAATTTGGAAGGGTAACCATCAAATCCTCCTACTTGAAGGTAGGTGAACCTTGGAAACTAAATGAAGTAGCTACCATACTTCTTTATCAACAATGACACTTCCTTTGAAATTCTAAGAGATGTATTTCCTTGAAGCAACCTTACTACAAGCATTGTGAAAGCATCATTCACTCATTTGAAACATATAAAACTTTGTTCCAATTGTAATTTCTTGTATTAATCATAAGCTTGTGTTTCCTGATTTAGAACACCCGTGGTACTCAAACTAGGCCATGATCTCAAATTGGCAATTGCATATACCAAGTAGGATGACATGTGGAATCATTAACTAGTCTTGAAGTGGATTAGCTGGTTATGTATGCAATCACTGATAAGGCAGCCCCAATCAATAAATTATTTTCTTGCTAATATGACAATGATGAAGAGATACATCTACATTTCAAACTCAGTTGAGTCAGGACTGCCTATCAACCTATGAAGAAGGGCAATCAGATAGAAGATCTCTTTGATAAAAAGAGAACGATGTAGTGTCTTAGGAAGTTGAGACTGTCCACCTCTTCATTTTGTCATCCATTCCTTAGCCAAATTGTTCAAGCATTTGCTCTTGTTATCACTGAAGTATTTGTAGGCCTTTTTTTTATCGACCCATATGAATTTCTCTTTGTAGGGTAATTGGAGAGTGATGGTGATAGAAATCCCATCGAGCTTGGCCATCAGGTTTCCATCAATGGGTCTAATCTCTCTGGCTTCAGGATTGTACCTCTTTGCACATTGAATTACTAGCTCCAGACAGTGGACAATGGTGGGAAAATAGGCTGCATTGACTAGGACACTCTCTGCAATCCTTCAGGACAATTTTGATCGTTCTCCTTCCGTTAATGACTTCTTGATTTCCTGCAGATCAATATGGCCCATTTTAGTGTCGAATACCTCTCGAGGTGTGGTGTCGATCATGGGAGCATACTTGTAGTCTTGAGGTTTGTATTTCATGATGATGGTTTTCACAAGTTCAACACTATAAACTTTTTAACTAGCTTTACACCTGCGACTTATATCTGCTTGAAAGTTCTTAAGGGCTTTGTAAACAATTCATTTGCCTCAAGGCTACAAACATCCTTCTTAAGGAATATACTTCACAATGACTAAAATGATGATGAGGATTTCATTCTGTGTCCCTCACAAGGCCCCCCCTTTGGGTTATTTAAAAGAAGCACATACTCTTCCAAAACATTTGTGTTTGTAGTGACTTAACAATTTGTTTGTGTTCATTTGTCATGTAGAGCAATATCTATTTGTAGGTTGTAATCTTTCTCGCGAGGCTGAGGAGATCACTTACCTTTCATGTCTCTCATTCTTTCTTCAAGTTTTCATGGTTTAGTCGACATAACTACTTATATCTAGATGACTAGAATCTCCATCCATGGAGGTAGTTGGTCTAAATTGTAGACTTTCTAAATGACTCCTTCGAGATAGGAATAGAACTGATATCAGAAGCAATGCGTTTTGGAGCTTAGAACACTCATGCATTCTTTACACTCAAAAAAGATGGTGAAATGAAATATATGAATACTAAGAAGGCTTCATAAATCAAGAAACTCACACTCTGCCTTAAAGTGTTACATTTGAAATTAGCTGTTATTACTTTTTTTATGGTGTTTCTATCCTTGGCATGCTGATTATCATGCCTTGGCATGCTGATTATCATGCCTCGTGGGAGAGATTGGATGCTCAACAGTTACTTAGCATAATGTCTAAGTTATGCTTCATTGAATGATATTGAGGTGTCTTCTTTTAAAGCCTATTCAAGTTTCATTATCATTTAAGAAAGTCACGATATCAACCAATAGGAAATAATGCCTATGTTTAAATGATAATGCATGGTAGAAAGTCTCGTTTGATCGGTGGTGTTAAGGATTTGGCAGAAGTGCCCATGAGCCAATATTATCAAGACCAATGAGTTTCTTTACATTTAACACTATATAATGATAACAACCTGATGGCTTTAAGAAAGAGGTTGGTTTATCATGTCGAAGGTGGCAGTTGGGGAGATGGAAGACACAAGTAAATGCAACTTATCGTTATTGATTCGTAACTAGGAACGATGAAGGAAATATGTAGATTCAAATCATTTCAATACATGGTAGAACTTGTTAATTTGTCAGAAAAGTTCAAATTTTGGGTTATCAAAAAGAGGACAACAACTGGCTCTAACCGGGGACAAGGACTACAAAGGATGTAGATGAACCTTAGTGTCTCTAATAGGACTATCAACCTTATCACTGGGCAAATAGAGTCAATGGAAGAGAGAGAGAGAGAAAATACTGGAACAACTCCAATAGCATGGACAAGCCAAATGTAAAACAAGGAGAAAAAGAAAATGGAAAGGGGAGAAACACACCCAAAAACTCCTAATTAACCTACATACAAAGGGTTGGGAATAAATCCCTCTTTTACTAGTTGTAAATTTTCAGGTGCTGCCCATTGTAGTGCAAGGGTAGGTGCATGCCATCAAGATATGCCAAGTAAAATGAATTGTTGACACATACTTCTCTAATTTGAAATGGCCCTTTCCACAAAGAATTGAACTTTCTGTGAATTCCTTTAGGTTCTTTTCTCTTATCCCACGGTAGAACTAGATCTCCAACTACAAACCGCCTTTGTTTGGTCTTCTTGTTGAAAAGTTTCTTGACCTTTGCCTAGTGTTCTGCAATCCTATCAACTACTTGACTCCTTTGTTCTTTGAGTTTCATTAGATGCATAATCCTTTTCTCCATAGAGTCTTTAAACTCATTGTCTTCAATTGCTGTATGGAGAGAAAGAGCGGTAAGCTCTAGAGGGATTGGTAGCCGACCTTCAATTTTGTAAACTAATTGGAAGGGATATGTACTGATGATCCTTTTATATGTGGTTCTATCAGCCCATAATGCATCAAACAATCTTTTATGCCAATTCCTTTATTTTTCTTCTACTATCTTTCACATGATAGAGGTGAGATTTTTGTTGGTGGACTCTACCAATCCGTTCCCTTGTGGGTAATAGTTGGAGGAATGTGCAAGTATGATGTCATGCTGATAACAAAAATCAAGAATTTCACAAGAGGAGAAAGTCATAGCATTATCTATAACAGTTTTCTAACGTACACCAAATCTCACAAGAATATTCTCCTTTAGAAAATTGCATACTACTTGAGAGGAAGTTTGTCAGACTAAAACAACTTCTACCCATTTAGTGAAATAATTTATGGCCACCAGGATGTGTGTGTGTCTAGTGCTAGATGTTGGGTGAAGTGGACTAATGAAATCCAGTCCTCATTGTCAAAAAGATTCTTCAATGATAATGGGCTTTAGTGATTGTGTAGCCAACTTAACTTTGCCTTTAAATTGCTGACATGATTCACACTTTTTCACCCATTGGTCTACATCTTTGAATAAGCCAGGCCAGTAATAATTATGTCTCAAAATCTTATATGCTATGATGTTGGAAGAACAATGACCACTGCATGCCTCATTATGAAACAATTGAAATAGTTTTTCTTGTTGTTCCTTATCCATGCATTTTAGAAAGGTTCCATCCATCCCTTTCTTGTATAGATCACCTTCCCAAATAATATATTTTGTAGCTTTTAACTTGATTTCTCTTTTTTGCTTTGGAGTTAAGTGTGAAGGACATTCACCATAGGTCAAGAAATAAGCACTATCTAAGAACCATTCATCTATTAGTCCTACAAACAACACCTGAGGTAGCTCGGCATTCTTTTCTAGAGTTTCTTCAATTGCTCCATTTTCAGCTATAAGCTTACGTAAGCCTCTTCCTTGTACCAATTTAGTTGGTTTGATATCAATGCCATATTCTTGAACTTTGGCAATCCAAGAAGCTCTTTTATTAACACCTATTTCTTGTTGTGTGAGAATGGTCTTGACTGAAGTGTCTGACACGAAAACCTTAGAGTGTGAATTGAGGATATAAAACTTGAAATGTTTTACTGCCTTGACCACCACATAAGCATGCTTTTCTGTAAGAGAATAATTCAGCTCATGCTTTTTCAGAGGAATACTCTTAAACAAAATAGGTGCTTCTATATGATCATCATTTTTTTGATTTAGGATAGAAGATAAAGTATGTTCTGAATCGTAACAATATATAATGAAATCTTTGGAAAAATCAGGGTGAACTAAAACTGGAGCATTTGTGATAGTAGTTTTAATATCTTGGAATGCTCTTTTGCCTTGTTCAGTCCATTTGAAAATCATCTTATCTCTCATCATATCTACAATGTGGTGAGTTAACTTAGAGAAATCTGGTACAAATCTCCTCAAGAAATTAATCTGGCCAAAGAAAGACCTCACTCCTAGTTTGCTTGGTGGTAATGGCAACTTCTGGATAGATTCAACTCATTCAGGATCCATTCGGATACCATCTTTTGACACAATATGCCCTAGTAGTTTTCCTTAAATAACCCTGAAAATGGACTTCTTGGGGTTCAAAGAGATTCCTTGTTCGCGAAAACATTGTAAGACCTTCTCCAGATGTTGAATATGGTCTTCTCTTTTTCTTGAAAAGATAGTGAGATCGTCTAAATATAGTACAATAATTTTGTTTTTCATATCTCCAAAGGAAAGGTCCATAGCACATTGGAATGTTGTACTAGCATTGATCAATCCAAATGGCATTCAATTATAAGCTAGAGTTCCCCATGGTGTTGTGAAAGAAGTTTTATGTTGATCCTCTGGGGCAACTTGAATATGATTATACCTAAAAAATCCATCAAGCAATGACATCATCTCTAATCTAGCAACAATTTGTAGAATATGATCCATCACTGGTAGGGGGTAATTGTCTTTCAAAGAGGCTTGATTAAGATTGTGAAAGTCAATGCAAATCCTTATCTCACCATTCTTTTTCCTTATAGGCACTATATTTTCCACCCAAGTTGAATGATGGATGGGATATATGATTCTGGCTTTCAACATCTTATCAATTTTTGCAAAGATAGCACCAGCAACTTTAGGATTAAATTGCCTTTGCTTTTGTCTGAAAGGAGTAAATCCATGCTTAAGAGTGATATAATGCTAAAATTTCCTGTCCATAAAATTCTTCAAGTCATCATAGCACCATGCAAACACATCTTTGTACTTGTTTAACAAGGCGATGAGCTTCTTTCTTTTGTCTGGCAAACATGCTTTACCAATGCAAATAATTTTACGATTATCTTCAGTGCCTATGTTCAACTTATCATACTATGAAAGATTTGGATTGTTCTCTTGAGATATATTCTTCAAATAATGATTGTGTTTATCAAATAGGCTCTCTAGAGTAATCAACCCTCTTGTGATAGTATTCCCTTTTAACTTCAATACTTCATCTTCTGCAGAGATCTCACTTCCTTCAAATAACAAATTGACAAAAGTACCCGCCTTCTCCAAAAAAGACACGATCTATTTATCATCATCGAACACTTCCCAATGTTTATCATTATCAGGCACACTTGGTCAGTACACTAACTCAATCTTGTATTGATTGCTATTGAATTCTGAATGCGAAAGTAATAGGGTCGTAGAGACGGAAAGGCAGTCAGCTTTAGAATTAAGAGCTCGAGGAATTGCCTCTATGGAGAAAGCATCAAAGAACTCTATTTGATCCCATACCAAGTTTTGATATTTTCTCAGCTTGTTTTTCTTCATCTAAAACTAATTTCTTACTTGCTTGACAACTAATTTTGCATCTCCAAGCACTCTCAACATTTTGATTCCTTTTTCTTTGGCAATCTTGAGGCCTAAAAGGAGTGCCTCATATTTTGTTGTATTATTAGTGTTGTCGAAAACTAATTTGAAAGTGATAGGAAACTTCTCCCCTATAGGTGAATAAGAACAATTCTAGCCCCTAAGCTGGAAGAAGAACAACTGCCATCAAATTCCATAGTCCAAAGGCCAGAAGACATGTCAGAGGAGATAACTTCAGGGGCTACCTCTTTTTGCTACATGAGCATATATGTACCTGGTCCAGTTTCTTCATATAGTATCTCCGCTCTTGGATCATCTGATTTTAGGACTGTATACTTTGCCTTGGGTTCTGGATTCAGCTTGACTTTCTTTCCATTGATTGAGATTAAGGCATGAGACCAATCTAGCTGTATTTCTCCACCTAGATCTTTACAAAACCTTCTACTAAGTAGCATGCCATAGCTCATGGGAATGTCAGCAACTAAGATAGTGAGCTTTATTTTCTTTTTCAAGAAAAAGGCTAAAGCAACATGTGCATCTTTAAGCTAACCAGCTAATGGGACTAATTTAGACTCCATCGAGTAGACTTTGCTTGAGGGTTTATTTAATGACACGCTGAGAGCATGAGCAACTTTAGCAGGCATAACATTGTCAGAAGCACCAAAATCTATTATATAGTTGCTTAGTTTACAGCCGGCTATATATGAAGAGACATAGAATGGGTCGACCTTATTTGGGAGAACAACATTTACCAGTAGGGCATCATTTTATGGAGATTCACTGAAGAGATTATCATGTGAAAGTTCTTCGTGCTATGAGTCATTTGACTGTTGATGTACTGAAGAAGAAGGATCAGGTTTTCCTTTAACAATATGTAACAATCTCTCCAACTGATGAGGATTTGATTTTAAGTAATCAAGTTAAGAAATTTGCACCTTTGTTTTCTTACAATGGTCTATGAAATCAAATGCATCATTAGGCAAGGGAGATGAATCACCAAGAGGGGAACATTGTGTACCTTTATCTTTCATGTCAGTAAGAGGTTGATTCTCTAGAGGTTGTTTTCTTGTTAGAATCTTTGGAGTATTTTCTGGAACTTTATGGGTAGATTCAACTTTGGCTTTTCCTTCATTCTTCTTATATTGATTTCTTGTGAAGACATTACAAGAATGATTGTTAATATCGTGAACCTCTTCTCTTTCATTATCAGACTCATACTCAAGAAAGATGATTGTGGGTTGGCCATAGGTCTCATTTGTCTCATCCTCTTGAGAGACATACTCTTCTATTTTCTCTCTTGATAGATTCATTTGCATGAACATTGCCATTTTCAGGACAATTGCTGCCATCATGGTAAATAGTCAGATGAAAATTACACATAGCCACAGTTTGTTTCTGACTAGAAGAAGGATGTTCAATAGCTAGTCATTTTGCTAGAGGAGGAAGCCTAGGTGGCTTGTTCTGTTGATACAGTACATAATTTCTCCTGGGTATATCTTGATATAGCAGAGGTGCATTATGTGGAAGTTGTTTCTTAAGAAGGAGCAAATCATTGGATAGCTTTTGAATCATTGGATCTGTAGTGGATGGATTAGAAGACTGTGCCTTCCCTTTCTGCAAGTCTTTATTCCATTTTCTAATAGTCAACAAATCATCTTCAATTTCAATGGCCATGGTCTATGCAACTTCCAAATCAGTCACTCGTGCTCTTATCGAATGAAAACTTATATCTGGAGGTTGTGCATTTAGGAAGAAACATTTTTGATTCTATACAGTTGGTCTTTTAGCATTTTCAATTCTATTCACCAACTTGTTAAAGCAGGCTACAAACTCCTACATCAGTTTGTGAATATCTTTCTTCATTTGAGTAAGTTGTGCTAATAATTCATGCTCATCTTTAGCACTTTTAATATGATCTTGAAACTTTTGGCACATAGTTGCCCATGAGTTGATCGTTCCAACAGGCGAATGTTGAAACCATTCTACTACTCCTTCGGTCAAAGATTCTACAAACAACTAAACAAAAACATTTTCGTGCATAACACCTAGAACACCACATGCGGTAAAGAAGGCGTTAATGTGCTCGTCTATTGAAACTTTTCCATCTCTAGTGAATTTTGGTAAGACTTTCTTAGATCCATGTGGTAATTCATGCAATTGATTTCCCAAGGCAAGAGGACCAATATCTGCTCCCCAAGGCACAGGTGGAGCCATTTGTAGTGGTGGAGTTGGTTGAAGATTTATGAAAATAGGAACTGCAGTCCCATGCAAGGTTAATGCTTGGTAAGTGGAAGAGGAGACAGAGGTTCTACTAGGACTTCTTGCGGGTGAAGGAGGTCTACTAAAAGATTTAATATTCCTTCTTGGGGGAATAAAAGACTGAGAAAAGTTACAACTTGCTAGCTTTTCAAAATCGGGATCTAGGATACCCTTTTCATGGTCTCCTCTGGTATATCTCTTAGCGGCCAGGTTGATTTTGAGCAAGATTCATAGGGTGATACTCTTGAATAGATCGAATAGGTGGACCAACTTATCTATCCCTTCTTAGATCTATTTTAATAGGAGCATGTCGGTTAGCTATTTCCAATCTTCTTTTGTGATGCCTTGAGCTATTAACTGAGCACGAACACAAATTTTTGTTCCTATATCTTCTTCTTCATCAAGAAATGCATCTATTTCTTGATATTGGTGATTTGACCTCCTATATCTCCAAGCCAATACTCGTAAGTCAATAATTATATCTTCTTGCTCAAGATACAACCAATTAACATTAGGTTGTAAAATAGGTCCAGCTCTACGTTGCAGCACCATTATTGACTAAATTTTTTTTTTTGAACATGTTAAGGTGACTTTTTTAAAACAAAGAAGTGTGTTCGAATAGTGCCTAGTAGAGTCACCAAAAATTTGTTTGTAAACAGATTTATTTATTTTAAATAACCTTCGTGAATAACTCTGTTTCACCCTTGGATCAGCAACAAATTGCTCAGAATAGTTGAAGAATCATAGGACTATGTCGATTCCTATCTACGTTTGAGAGGGGCAGCTCCCTCATGTGATGGGGGGTATATGGATTTTCTAGGGTTTTTAAGAACAAATTGAAAACTAATAAAGAAATGAGAAGTAATCTTATTGATTCAAGTTCCACATATTCAAGTTGAGATACCAAAACTTAATATGCTAATCTTTTCCACATGCAATGTTTAAAGGAAAGCAAATGGTTATCATTGATTAAACATATGAATATCAACAACAACATGTGAAAATGAAATTGAACACACATCCAAAACATTTCTTTATTTCTTTCTTGCTTGAATAATACTATTCGAGTCCTTTACACAATGCCTTGCAAAAAAGTGGAACCCCCTTTGATTGAATTACAATGAAGTATATATAGGTGAGGTTAGTAACCACTTAAGGTAACTACCTTAACAACTTTTTATAAATACTTGGAGTAACCAACTCCCTTTTTAAGTGCATTGATTTTGATTAACTAACTTTCATTTACAAAGCTAGTTGTTTAGAGTAACTACCACACTTAGGCACTTAAAATAATTATCATGTGAGAAATAGTTAGGATGAACCTAACTTTACAATCAAAAGAGAGAAGATTAGACTCAAAGGAGAAACTCAATCATGATCATTACTTAAAAAACAAGCCAAAATCATGACTTAAGCTACACATAAACACAACAAAAATGGAAATTGAACAATATGCAACAACTACACTTATTCTTTGCTTGTTAATAGCATTGTTGACGGAGTTTCAAACTCTAGAAACTAATTTTGCAAATTGGATTCTCTTTCTCTAAACATTCTAAAAAGTCAGATGGCTAGGGTGATAGATTTGCCTTAGGAATCAGAGTATTCGCTATCCTCATCTTCCAAGTTCTCAGGCTCTTGTGGACATTACTCAATTCTACCACCATATTTGGTACTTGGGAGGCATAAATATTCAATGAAGTATAGAGATCGACCAGCTTGTCCATTTTGTTCTAATTGAAAACTTCTCTATTGAAAAGTTGTTGATCAATCATATCTTGAAAACCATCTTGAATTACCTGTGATTCTCCCATCAATGATGCACTCGGAAGGATGGCGCTGAGCTGATCCTAAAGCTTTGCAGACACTCATTCACAAGAAAGTGTCATTCTTTCCTATTCTACTAAAACTTGGTCAATGATTACCAATTTCTAATTTATGCTTTCTACCCAAATTTCCAAGTAGTTTTCCTCTGTACCAAGTAGGATCTTTTATTCTACGAGGGTGTTGACATCAATCTCCATCATCTTTGCAAAATCCTTCAAGATATCCTTCCATACCGCTTCTTCTTTCTTGATCCTCTTTAACTCTTTTTCAATGATCTCCTTTTTGATTAAGGCCTTGTCATGGACTACTTTTTCCTTAACAAAGAAATCAAATGCAAAAGACTTGATTTTGTTCACCCAGCTCTCAGTTACTTTCCCATAAGCTTGATATTTCTGGAGATTATCAATAGTGTTTCTCTCAACTTCTCCTTCTCAGCCCTAGATGGTTGACTGATGATCAATGCTAAGTGGCATGGTAGAAGTGTCTACTATAGATTTCAAGTAAGAAGACAGGTTCTATACTTGTTGTTTCAACTGATCTTTCAACTGCTTCTCCTTTTTGGTCCTTTCCACTAGCCTTGTGGCTACCAGATTGAAATTTTGTATGTTAGCCTCATGAGTGGATGGGCCCATATCAATCCTCGACACAATAGAATCTTCCAGAATAACTTCATTCACATCTCTTTCAGAGGTGGGGTCAGCTATCTCAAGGCACATATTTCATGAATTAGAGTCAGTCTTTATTCACGAAGGCATCTTGATCTTCTTCAACTTCTCGGATCTCTTGAAAAGATTAGAAACTGTGTTGAATTCTAGAATCCCTAGTTTTTCTATCTTCCTTTTCTTCAATAGGCTCTGTTCTAACCATGGGAGGGAGAGATCTTCTGATAGCTCATGTGCATTGCTTGATTGGAGATCTTATTTTTCAGGTACTAGTCAGGTTGCTTTCTCTTCAACTTGTTTTGTTTGATACATTGGATCATTTGAGAAAGGAGGCTCCATAACTGAAGTAGAATGAGGTACTTTAAGGAGAGGGGATTCAATGAGTTTGGCAGATGATGTAGTTAGTATGGCTTCATCAAACCTTGAATCAGATAGGACTTCTTCTTGTTCTTCTTCTTCTTCTTTTGAAGTAGAACCTACTTATTTTTTCCTCAACCTTGGTTTCTTCTTCTTTTGAAGAAGAACCTACTTATTTTTTTGATGCAGAGGAAAATAACAAGAGAACTCAACTCCTTAGTAACTTCAATTTACCCACAAACAAACCATTACAAAGGCTGCCCATTCATTCCTTCATGACTATTTTTCAATGTGCAACTATGGCACTCACACTACAACCAACATAAAATTGTCAAATAAATAACCAATCACATGGTCTCTGACCCAACCACTATAACCTATACTTTCAAGCACAATGGACAGCAACTTTCAGTTTGATTGCACTTTGACAGTGCTATGACAGGCTTGTTTCCTTGTAGCCCTGTCCCTAAGGATTGTCAAACATAACTCTTACCCTAGGCCCCTTCTCAAGACTATGATCACATATTTGAATACCCTCTATGCCATTTTAAAACATATCAAAAATGAAGATACCTTTGTTTTGTAACAAAACTCTAAACTAAAGACTGTCATGCTCCAATAGGCCTAAATAGGCTTCCACACTGTCATTTTTTTGTCCTTCATGGTGTTCTTCCAACACATTGATCCTGCAACCTTTATCATGGATTAGAAAATATCTAAAACATCTCACATTTACACCCTTCTAGGGTTTATAGACTTCATAGGGACACAAAATAGTTTCATACCAGTCATGACTATGACTGTCATACTCAGTATTTACAGGATAGTCTTCTTTGAAGATATAAACCTTCCTCCATTTGCCAAGGTCAACATGTAGAATATGAAAGGGCTTCGCCTACTACCTTTACTAGACTAATACCATCATGAAATAGGTTCAACCCATACTAAAGTCATCAAAAACACAACATTTATGCCCTTTTACCAGTCTAAATCAAAGGGAAAACAATCCCTAGGGCATCAAAATAACATATGTAAATCAAATCCTTTTCATCTGTAAACTTGACATATGTAAGAACACTCAAAACAATAACCTTTCCATGGATTCTTAGGTTTTTCCACCATGCATAGTCAAAGAAACATAATATTGTTTAACCACTGTTTACCCTAAGACAGGGTTTTAACTATCTTTTGACAGTTTTCAGAAAACTACCAATATCTTTCACAAAACAAGACCATAATTCATGAAATAAAATGTAAAGGGAGGGTTATTGAATGCACTACCACTTTCAATCAATTAGACTCATTCCATGTCTATACAAGGCCGTACCACAGCTGAGAACAGTGAATTTCAGGAAAAATATACAGAAAATGGTGTCTTTTTAACATTCCATGTTAAATCTTCAACCACCTCCGAGTTTCTAAAGGTTACAAGGCCTTTTTTAAAGGCATAACAACTTGTCTTTTTAGTTACCACTTCCTTCCAATGAATTGGAACAAGGTGACCCTTCACCTTCCTCATTTTACAACTTTAGGAAAGACAACTTTGCCTATTTTGCAAATGGAGATAACATTTGAACATTTAACACTCCTAATGACATAACAATGACTTGTTTAACCTTATACAATGTTGAAACATTACAATTTAATCAAAATCAAAGGTTTGTATAGGACAACTTTGATTTGCCAAGGTGCTCCTACACCATACTCCTCAGCATGAAGAAAACTCTTGTCCCAAGAGTTGTGTGGTTTGCTTCAAACAACTTTTGCCTCTTGGTGTCTTCAACTATGACTTGATGCCTCCTCTGCTTCCTCTTTATCTTCCAACTATGACTCCTATTAATGGAGTTTGACTGGTTGCCTCCAAGGTGCATCTCTCTCATCAGAAGGCCACTCCTTCCTGCTACAACAACACTCTTGTCCCTCACCTGGGAGTCCTCTCTTGCCTCTCTCCCCAAGAATTTTGGTGACAACCAATGGACCATCTCCTCTAGCCCTCTTGATAGACCTTCTTGTCTGCCTACTACAGTGAGTGAACTTGCACCTACAACCATAAAACTTCACAACAAGAGTCAAGTAGCAAAAAACCAATGCTTACCCCAAAATCCTGGTGTAGATTGCCTCCTTCGGCGCTCTATCTACATGCTCAGAATCTTCTGAGCTCTGATACCAAAATGATGTAGGGGAAAATTAGAAGAGAACTCAACTCCTTAGTAACTTCAATTTACCCACAAACAAACCATTACAAAGGTTGCCCATTCATTCCTTCATGACTGTTTTTCAATGTGCAACTATGGTACCCACACTACAACCAACATAAACTTGTCAAATACATAACCAATCACATGGTCTCTGAACCAACCACTATAACCTGTACTTTCAAGGACAATGGATAGCAACTTTCAGTTTGATTGCACTTTGACAGTGCTATGACAGGCTTGTTTCCTTGTAGCCCTATCCCTAAGGACTGTCAAACATAACTCTTACCTTAGGCCCCTTCTCAAGACTGTGATCACATATTTGAATACCCTCTATGCCATTTTAAAACATATCAAAAATGAATATACCTTTGTTCTGTAACAACACTCTAGACTAAAGACTGTCATGCTCCAATAGGCCTAAATAGGCTTCCACACTGTCATTTTTTTGTCCTTCATGGTGTTCTTCCAACACATTGATCCTGCATCCTTAATCATGGATTAGAAAACATCTAAAACATCTCACATTTTTTACACCCTTCCAGGGTTTTATAAACTTCATAGGGACACAAAATAGTTTCATACCAGTCATGACTGTGACTATCATACTTAGTATTTACAGGACAGTCTTCTTTGAAGATATAAACCTTCCTCCATTTGCCAAGGTCAACATGTAGAATATGAAAGGGCTTCACCTATTACCTTTACCAGACTAATACCATCATGAAATAGGTTCAACCCATACTAAAGTCATCAAAAACACAACATTTCTGCCCTTTTACCGGTCTGAATCAAAGGGAAAATAGTCCCTAGGGCATCAAAATAACATATGTAAATCTAATCCTTTTCATCTGCAAACTTGACATACGTAAGAACACTCAAAACAATAACCTTTCCATAGATTCTTAGGTTTTTCCACCATGCATAGTCAAAGAAACATAATATTGTTTAACCACTGTTTACTGTAAGACAGGGTTTTAACTGTCTTTTGACAGTTTTTAGAAAACTACCAATATCTTTCACAAAACAAGACCACAATGCAGGAAATAAAATGGAAAGGGAGGGCGATTGAATGCACTACCACTTTCAATTAATTAGACATCATTCCATGTTCGTACAGGGCCGTACCACAGCCGAGAACAGTGAATTTCAGGAAAAATACATAGAAAACAATGTCTTTTTAACATTCCATGTTAAATCTCCAACCACCTCTTAGTTTCTAAAGGTTACAGGGCCTTTTTTAAAGGCATAACAACTTGTCTTTTTAGTTACCACTTCCTTCCAATGAATTGGAACAAGGTGACCCTTCACCTTCCTCATTTTACAACTTTAGGAAAGACAACTTTGCCTATTTTGCAAATGGTGATAACATTTGAACATTTAACACTCCTAATGACATAAGAATGACTTGTTTAACCTTATACAATGTTGAAACATTGCTATTTAATCAAAATCAAAGGTTTGTCTAGGACAACTTTGATTTGCCAAGGTGCTCCTGCACCATACTCCTCAGCATGAAGAAAACTCTTGTCCCAAGAGTTGTGTGGTCTGCTTCAAATGACTTTTGCCTCTTTATGTCTTCAACCCTGACTTGATGCCTCCTCTGCTTCCTCTTTACCTTCCAACTATGACTCCTATTAATGGAGTTTGACTGGCTACCTCCAAGGTGCATCTCTATCATCAGAAGTCCACTCCTTCCTGCTACAACAACACTCCTGTCCCTCACCTGGGAGTCCTCTCTTGCCTCTCTACCCAAGACTTTTGGCAACAACCAATGGACCATCTCCTCTATCCCTCTTCATAGACCTTCTTGTCTGCCTACTGCAATGAGTGAACTTGCACCTACAACCATAAAACTTCACAACAAGAATCAAGTAGCAAAAAACCAATGCTTACCCCAAAATCCTGGTGTAGATTGCCTCCTTCGGTGCTCTATCTACACACTTAGAATCTTCAAAGATCTGATACCAAAATGATGTAGAGGAAAATAACAAGAGAACTCAACTCCTTAGTAACTTCAATTTACCCACAAACAAACCATTACAAAGGTTGCCCATTCATTCCTTCATGACTGTTTTTCAATGTGCAACTATGGCACTCACACTACAACCAACATAAACTTGTCAAATACATAACCAATCACATGGTCTCTGACCCAACCACTATAACCTGTACTTTCAAGGACAATGGATAGCAACTTTCAGTTTGACTGCACTTTGACAGTGCTATGGCAGGCTTGTTTCCTTGTAGCCCTGTCCCTAAGGACTGTCAAACATAAATCTTACCCTAGGCCCCTCTTAAGAGTGTGATCACATAATTGAATACCCTCTATGCCATTTTAAAACATATAAAAAATGAAGATACCTTTGTTTTGTAACAACACTCTAAACTAAAGACTGTCATGCTCCAATAGGCCTAAATAGGCTTCCACACTGTCATTTTTTTGTCCTTCATGGTGTTCTTCCAACACATGGATCCTGCAACCTTTATCATGGATTAGAAAACATCTAAAACATCTCACATTTACACCCTTCTAGGGTTTACAGACTACATAGGGACACAAAATAGTTTCATACCAGTCATGACTGTGACTATCATACTCAGTATTTATAGGACAGTCTTCTTTGAAGATATAAACTTTCCTCCATTTGCCAAGGTCAACATGTAGAATATGAAAGGGCTTTGCTTGCTACCTTTACTAGACTAATACCATCATGAAATAGGTTCAACCCATACTAAAGTCATAAAAAACACAACATTTCTGTCCTTTTACCAGTCTGAATCAAAGGGAAAACAGTCCCTAGGGCATCAAAATAACATATGTAAATCAAATCCTTTTCATCTATAAAGTTGACATATGTAAGAACACTCAAAACAATAACCTTTCCACATATTCTTAGGTTTTTCCACCATGCATAGTCAAAGAAACATAATATTGTTTAACCATTGTTTACCCTAAGACAGGGTTTTAACTGTCTTTTGACAGTTTTCAGAAAACTACCAATATCTTTCACAAAACAAGACCACAATGCATGAAATAAAATGTAAAGGGAGGGTGATTGAATGCACTACCACTTTTAATTGATTAGACCTCATTCCCTATCCGTATAGGGCCATACCACAGCTGAGAACAGTGAATTTCAGGAAAAATAGACAAAAAAAAGTGTCTTTTTAACATTCCATGTTAAATCTCCAACCACCTCCAAGTTTCTAAAGGTTACAAGGCCTTTTTTAAAGGCATAACAACTTGTCTTTTCAGTTTCCACTTCCTTCCAATGAATTGGAACAAGGTGACCCTTCACCTTCCTCATTTTACAACTTTAGGAAAGACAACTTTGCCTATTTTGCAAATGGAGATAACATTTGAACATTTAACACTCCTAATGACATAACAATGACTTGTTTAACCTTATACAATGTTGAAACATTACAATTTAATCAAAATCAAAGGTTTGTTTAGGACAACTTTGATTTGCCAAGGTGCTCCTTCACCATTTTCCCTCAACCTTGGTTTCTTCTTCTTCTTCCTGGGTTCATCTCCACATGTGTTTTGGAGATTACTTCTTCTCAAAGGGTCTTCATCTCCACCATTTCCATAGTTTCTCTGGTGAGAAAGAACATCAATAACTGGTGTGGGGGAAGGAACTAATGAAGTGGAACTATCCTGGTGATCACTTCTTCCTCTTGGTGTCTCTTTCCTATTTATCAGTCTCGTTTTGGTCATCCAGGATATCATCTTCTTAATCAAGGCTTCTGACTTCTTGATCACAAAACTAGTTCTTTCTCTGACATCTCTAACCTCAGGATCTGCCCAATTAATAGTAGGAAGAGGTTGAGCCTAGATTTCTTTAAAATAGAAGGGATCAATCAAATCTAATTCATCATCTTCAATACCTTCAATGACCCATTCCATCTTGAAATCACAAATTTGCTTCATGGTGAACCTCATCCAATCTCTTTTTCTGACTTCAAATTCATCTTCGCATTCTTCCCAAAAGTCTTCAAGATTGGGGAAATGAAGATACCTAGTACCAAGCTTCAAATTGTTCTTGACATAATCTTTTCTATCAAAAGGGAATCTCATCTAGTATGCATACAGGTTGATCATGGCTAGGGCATTCTCCATATTTTTAGCTCTCAAGCAGGATTCAATTTGTAGTGACTGAGGCAAATAGGGAATGCCACTCTCTTGTTCTTCTTGTCTCAACATTTCTTTTGAATTGATACCAACTGTCTGCAAAGCTTGACCAAAACAAGCTTGTCATCCACATACCTTGGCAATTTAGAAGGTTAACCATCAAATCCTCCTACTCGAAGGTAGGTGAACCTTGGGAATTTAATGAAGTAGCTGCCATACTTCTTTATCAACAATGATGCTTCCTTTGAAATTCTGAGAGTTGTATTTCCTTGAAGCAACCTTACTGCAAGCATTGTGAAACCATCATTCACTCATCTGAAACATATAAAACTTTGTTCCAATTGTAATTTCTTGTAGTAGTCATAAGCCTGTGTTTCTTGATTTAGAACACCTGTGGTACTCAAACCAGGCCATGATCTCAAATTGGAAATTGCATATACCAAGTAGGATGACATGTGGAATCGTTGACCGGTCTTCAAGTGGATTAGCTAGTCATGTATGCAGTCACTGATAATGCAGCCCCAATCAATAAATCATTTTCCTACTGATATGACAATGATGAGGAGATACATCCACATTTCAAACTTGGTTGAGTCGGGGCTGCCTGTCAACTTGTGAAGAAGGGAAATCAGATAGAAGATCTCTTTGATAAAAAGAGAATGGTGCAATGTCTTAGGAAGTTGAGACTATTTGCCTCTTGGTTTTGCCATCCATTCCTTAGCCAAGTTGTTCAAGCATTTTCTCCTGTTATCACTAAAGTATTTGTAGGCCTTTTTTTTTATCGACATAGATGAATTTCTCTTTGTAGGGTAACCAGAGAGTCATGGCGATAGAAATCCCATCAAGCTTGGCCATCAAGTGTCCATCAATGGATCTAATCTCTCTAGCTTTGGGATTGTACCTCTTTGCACATTCAATTACTAGCTCCGGACACTGGACAATGGTGGGAAAATAGGCTACACTGACTCAGCCACTCTCTACAATCCTTTGGGACAATTTTAATTGTTCTCCTTCCATCAATCACTTCTTGATAAAAGTTTTGTGATCTAACAATGTAAAGGAATATTGCTCTAAGGAATTTGATGAGTTTTGTGAGCATGCAAGTATCATAAGACAAAAGACTACTCCATATACACCACAACATAATGCTATTATAGAATGGATGAATCAAACAATTATGGAAAGAACTAGAAGTATGGTGAGTGATGCATGGTTGGATAAATGCTTTTGGGTAGAAGTTGTGAGTACCACTTGTAAGGCTCTTGATTTGACACTTTATGAAGTATGGATAGGTAAGAAACCTTTTGTTCCACATTTAAGGGTTTTTAGCTATGAGGCTTTTATTCATGTGTCTAAATAAAAACATTCTAAGTTGGATCCAAAAGCATAGAAATGCATCTTCATTGGATATGGTGAGAATGTTAAAGGTTATAACATTTAGAATCCTCTAACCAAGAAAGTTTTATATTCCAAAGATGTGATTTTAAGGGAGCTTAGAGCTATTTCTAATCATGTACATCCAAAAGAAAAAGAAAGGAAAATGATAGTGCATTTTGATTTACAACAAGAAGGTGCAAATAAGGAAGAATAGAATGATGGACTTGATGATGGAGAAGAAGAATAGGATTCAAGTGGAAGTTATGAAAAGGAAGACTCTGTGATTATAGAAGAAGTTGAGCATGCAAAACAATAAGAGGAATAATCCATTACTCCACCCTTAAGAAGATCTAGAAGACAACCAAATATTGTTGAAAGGTATAACCCACCAAATTTCCATTGTCTATTTTCTTTATTGAGTACTAACAATGAACCTAAATCCTACGGGGAAGCTATTCTTGCATATGATAGTCAGTCTTGGAAACTAGCCATGTAGGAGGAGATGATTGATTTTGACTCTATGATACCTGGGATATTGTTCATTGGCCCAAAGGATGGAAGGCCATTGGCTGTAAATGGGTTTACACATAGAAATTTGGAGCAGATGGTTCATTGGAAAGTACAAGGCTAGATTGGTAGCCAAGGGTTACTCCCAGATAGAGGGACTTGATTTTGCTAAAATTTTCTCTCCTATTTCTAAATTATCTTCTATTAGATTTCTTTTATCCATAGCTATTGCTTATGATTTTAAAATTAAACAAATGGATGTTAAGACTATATTTTGGCATGGAGATCTAGAAGAGGAAATTTATATGCAACAACCAAAAGGATTTGAGGTATAAGGGAAAGACCACTTGGTTTGCAGATTGAAATAGTCTCTTTATGGTTTAAAATAATTACCTTGGAAGTGGTATCAAAATTTTGATTCTTCTATGTTGAAATTAGGTTTTGTGAGAAGCAAAGAAGATCATTATGTTTACATTGAATGTATTGATGATCATATACTAATTGTTGCATTGTATGTGGATGATATGTTATTTTCTAGTAACACGAAAGGTATGACTAGTGAGCTAAAAAATCAAATTTTAGGTGCATTTGAGATGAAGGATCTGGGGATAGTAAGGTATAAATTGGAAATGGAAATCAAAAGGGATTGAGGCAACATAAATCTTTGGTTATCAAAAAGTAAGTATGCGAATACAATTTTGCATAGATTTAATATGCAGAACTATAAGCTAGTTAGAATTCCTTTACCAATTTGCACTTTAACCTTACATTAGATATGTGTCCTAAGTGTGAAGACAATTTTTGAGGATATTTCTAATGTGTCATATGCTAGTGCTATAGGAATTGTGATGTATGTAATGGTGTGTACTAGGTCAGATATTGCCTAATCAGTAGGAGTTTTGAGTAGATTTATTTCTAACTGTGGTAGAGAGCATTAGAATTATACAAAGAGGGTGTTAACATATTTTCATGGTACCTATAATTATTTTTTAGTATTAAAAATTTTGATAATACATTGGACATATAGGCTTTTCTTGATACAAATTGGGCAGGTGACTTGGATAGTTCAAGGTCCACTAGTGGCTATGTGTTTATTCTATTTGGAGGAGTTGTAAGTTGGAAAAGTAAGAAGTAGCTCATGGTTACTTTATCCACCACTGAAGTAGAGTATATGGCTTATACCCATGTCTCTAAGGAGGCAATATGGTTACACAGATTGTGTAGAGGTATTAGTTTTGATTGCAGGACAATTCAAATTGGTTGTGATAGTCAGAGTGCAATTTGTTTAGCCAAGAATCCTATGTATCATGCTCAAACTAAGCATGTGGATGTTTAGTATCAATTTTTTCAAGAAATGATTGTAAATGGACAAATTGATTTGAAGAAGATTGACACTAAGAAGAATGTTGTAGATTATCTTACCAAACCTATGAGCACATAAAAGTTCACTTGGTGTAGGGACACCATGGGCTGTGTTTCTTATACTTAGTTGATTTATGTTTTCTTATGGTTGTATTTATCATGTATGATGTCAAGTGGGAAAATGTTGGGATTAAGGTGACATCAACCTTGTAAATAAGATTAATTTAATTACTCCTAATATTGTAATTGTAAATACAAACATAACAGATCTAGGAGATCCACCAACTGCACTAATTATTTAATTGTGGTGATTGTAATATTTATTTACTTTTTACCTTGGGATAGTTAACAAGTGAAAATGGTGCATCCACATTCATTAATTTATTTTATGATAGTTGGAAGAGAATCTTCCAAGATTGTCTCTTACATGTTGTAAGGAATCAATTAAATTTGGATAATTATGACAAGTTATGATAGAGAATCTTATGATAGCCTATAAGAGACTAAAAATAGCCTATTTGTTGACTATTCCCTATGAGGGTATTGGATTTTGGCCTACTTGGGTGTCACATTCTATTTGGAGGCTATGAAAAATGTAAGAATCATTAATTAGCTTAATTCCCAAAGTGGGAATGGGATTTTCATAGATTTGGGTACCACATGGTGTCTTCTTCTATAGACTTGTGTTATATTTAATAGAAGCTAGAGAAAGTGCGAGATATGAGAGTTGTTTGTTTATAGTACATAAGTGTAGTTAGATTGGATGCAAGATTGAAGGAAATTGTTGTATTATAATCTCTTTGTAGATATAATACAAAATTTCCCTCTTTTCCTAATGGAGTTTTATTCAAAAGGGTTTTCTCCATGTAAATCTCTATGTTATGTGTATGGCTCTTGAGTATCGTTAATTTATTTATTGCTAGTTCACATCTCCATTGATATTCTATAGTTTATATTTCAAATTTGCAAGTTTATTTTAGATTTTCATATTGTAAATTGGTTTCCTTCATTTCTAACATTTTTAAAAACATGCCCATTACTATAAATGTTGAATCATATCCTATATGTTCTTTCTAATCTTAATACAAAATCTCATCCCAAGGTTTCTCTAAAATTGGCAATGACATGCAAACCCACATTTTGACTTCTACATTTTGCAACTTGACAAATTCTACAACTTTGAACATACATTTTCACATCCTTATATAATTGTGGCCAAAAATAATTCTCTCTTACTAATGCTACAATTTGATCAATGCAAAAGGACCAACTAATACACCACTATGCTTCTCTTTGATCAAATTTTCTCTCATTAAACCTCTAGGAATACATATTTATTTTTCTTTGAACATGTTATTTTGAATCAATTGATAAGATCCACGGATATAAAAATGACAATATGGTAATGTAGAAGATAGATATCACAAAACACAAGAGATGTTTGTGGATCAAGATGCCCTAATATCCAATATATGTAAAAATAAAATAAACCCTTAAGGCAGGGTAACACCATACAATACTCCTTATGAAAGAAGCCACTCCACACTATATCTGCAAGAGATCCCAAACACATTATCATACTCATCACATATCCTTACAATGATATTGACCTTCATTGTATAGACCTCCTCCTAATAAAGTAATGGAAAGGGAAACCACTAAATGCATGTAGGCCTCCTAATTACTTAATATAATTCATGACCCAAAATAACTAACTTAAGATATGTGTACCACATCTTGGCATCTCCATCCACTTATATACATTGTAATATCATATCCCTAAGTACATAACACATAATATTATTTACATGCCTCCCATGCTTTAAAGAAATTAACATCATCCTCATACAAATTCTTCATTTCATCAAATCCAACAACTTCAATCATCATTTCAGTCAATAAATTATGTCTTCTACTCAATAAAAATGATTTATGAAATGGAAAGATAAAAATGATAAATAATTATCTTATTATAAAATTTACTCATACAAATGATGAATAATAATTATTTTTTATTAATAAAAATTACGCTTTTAATGAATAAATCCTATATTACTTTTTACTTTTAATTATTAAATAATGTAATATTTCAAAATAACCAACATACTAGTCTAGTGAAATTGCTCATGGAATATAGAAACATTACCATATCAACATAAAGTCAACTTTTCCAAGCATCTCTCAATATATTTTGAAAAGACTCATTAAATAGTGTGAGAACAACAAACAATGACATTTGAATCATCAAAGATTAAAGAAAATAGTCAGTGAAATGTCTTATCCACACCACCACACACACAAAACCCTAACATTCTTTCACCAAAATACATCAAAGGCAATACATGCTGCTACAAGGAGGTATTAAAAATGGTGGAATTTTTACAAGAAGCTCTATATGTGTCTAAGAATTGAGGTGTGTAGACCATACCAAGGGTAGAAGATCTATGGTCTCCTATGTCTCTGAATCATAAAAACATAGATAAGGCTACAAAAATCACAAAGTTTAATGGCACCCCATGAAGGGCAACTCCTCCTCCTGGAAAGGGTTCAAAAAAGATCTAAACGTGAATATGGTGGTGATGGCAGAGTGGTAGGGGTAGCAATGGCAATGGATATTGTGGTGATAATTATGGTCTTCCAGCTCAAGCTGGCCCTCCCGCATTTCACTTCTTGGACCACATTCCAGAAATTTGTATGGAAGATGAAGAAATTAGGGACCATGAAGAATATCTCAAAGATCATGCCTCAATCTATAGATTTACAAAATTATGGTCCAAGCTGTGTGATTTGCATAGTTAGACATAGGAATTTTGGAAAGAAGGAATGGAGGGAGAAATTAGCATATACCCATGTGTGAAGGGCTTCATCATTCTTAATTTGATTCTCTCAGAGATAAAAATACTATTTTAAAAAAAATATGTGGGCATTCTAAAGTTGCTCTTGTTAAGAATACAGTGCAGAATTGAAGAACATAAAACACTAGTAGCAATAAATAGAACACACATAAATTAACACAACACAATGAATTATGTGGTTCACCAATTTTGGCTACATCCATGGGAAAATCAGGGTATTCATCTTTTGTTATTAACAACAGCAAATACATGAAGTTTCATCAATCATACAATTATCTCAATCCCCAAATTTATAGAACTCATGAGGGAAAACAAAGAGTTCAAAACATGGGAGGTAAAGAGTTTATTGAATGAATGTTGGCAATATGACTGTTGGACTTCACATATCCAAATAATCTCCCACTTGAAGTCCAATCCATGTTGTGGATAGACATGCACAAAGATGTCACCTACTTTTTCAAGCTTGTCACATGTTTACCAAACCAAGAGAAGTTGTGCAAAACTCTAGCTTCTCTTTTGAAACAACCTTAGTAAATACATTTGTAGGATTGAGGCTAGTATGAATCATTTCCAACTTCAGCTTACCCTATTCAAGGACACTTCAGATAAAATGATATCAAAGCTCTATGTACTTTGTTCATGAATGAAAGTTTGGATTTTTTACCAAATGTATTGCGTTGTTGTTGTCACTGTATGACGCGGAGGGTACTCCCCTCCATCAAATCACACCCTCACAACACACACAATTCACCAAGTCATAGCTCAATCTTCAAACAACTTAACATACAAATTGCAACAAGACTTTAACTTGGATCTTTATTCAATTCAGAAAACAAAACTACATTGGCAATAACATTGATATACAATGGCTTTTCTTCTCTGTAGACTCTTTCTCTGTTTGCAGCTCACTACTCCTTTTTCCTATTAGCAACTCCCCTTTACATCCTTTCATTCACCTTCTTTATGGCAGAGAAACATATTGTCCACTCACTCCTCTCTACACACTCCAAAAACAACATCAAAACAAAGCTTCCAAAGAGGCATCACAACTTCATGCATTCAAGCTTCCTCTACCATGCAGTCTCTCCCTGTTTCATGTTCTTTTTTGTTATGCTCAATTCTATTCTGGACACCCCATTTTCCAATCAACCACAAAAGAAGTATAGACACGAACTCAAAGTCAAACAAAAAGAAATGACACCATAATCAAATGAGGGTGATAGATTTTCTCCATAGCTCACATAGTCCCTGATGATAATGTCTTGGAAATGTATTGCAATCCCATAACTTCAACAACTGTGGCTAGTTTTGGATGGTTCTCCCATCTTAGGCATGGTGTTCAATCTCAACTATTTCATTCTTTTGGCTACCATAGCTCCTCTCCCTTTTTTCTTTTTATGCCAATCATTAATTTTTTATCTATCTTCCCCACTGATTAGCAGGAAAAATGGTTGGCAATATCTCCATTGTGTAGCAACTGAGGCATCCAGCTTCTCCAATAGAAGAAAATCAAACTTCAAAAGTACTTTTTTTTATGTTTCCATGCAAGTAGGACATGAGGTGACAACATTTGATCTATTCGTAGCTTGCACTTAAATCAGCCTTACATATTATATATGGTGCAATATAACATTGACTATTGGGAGCTTATAAAACTTCACAAAGTTTATAGCAAAGTTGGATGTATTCACAAAGAAAATAGACCTTTATTCTGCAAAATTAATATTGCCCCTTATGCCACGCGCGGCCCTGTAAGGCATTTTGACACAAATCTATCATGCACAACTTCAATACTTTGCCAGTTCATGAAATCAAGATTAACACCTTCAGCCAAGGTATTATAGTTTGGTTTCAATAATTTTCTTCACAAACTGTGACAAAATACATCCTCCACGTTGGCTTGAGAATTGGAAACAACAATACATTCCTCTTTGAATATAAAAGCTAGAGTACAATAGTCCTTACTACACATGGTCTAAGATATATGATGCCTGAATGATGAGACCCATCACTCTCTATCAAGATCCATTTCAAGTTTATGCAGCTACGACAGGACAATGGAATCGAGTATTCAAGCCAAAAATTGAATTTTGCTATAACTCTTCACCAGGAATTTGAAAACTCATGAAAACTTATAAAGGTGTGTAATTCAACATTTTGAAGCCTCTTGTCAAGTCATTTTGTGTAAAACCTCATGAAACTCAATATTCTAAAGTTTCACCAATCTACCAGTGTAAGTCATGAATAAATTATATCTCCAAAACCAAGAAGAATCTGATCACAAAATCTTTGGCATCAATTCCAAAATGGAGTCAACATTATGCTTATAAGAGGGTTTGTCCAGAAACTTTGCCAATCCACTTGAACAATTGTTTTCATGAAGGCTGCCTATTGTGCATTGACACCCAAAATACGGCAAAACTGAAACTTGCAAATTCAAACATGCCACACACTCCAATAGCCATGAGATGCCAAAAGAAAACCACAACACACAAAAACTAAAAATCAAATCTCAAATCTATTTTTAGTTGATGCTAGATTGCCCATTCACCTAGATGCTCCTACATTAGATACACCGAGTAGAAAGTTGGTGAGCATAGGCTCACAAAAGTGGAGTTGAGTGATAGAATCACCCTTTCAGATTGCAAGCAATTTGCAGTGAACTCCATCATTATGGAATGTGCACAAGATCAATTCTTTTTCCTCCTCTTCCAGCACCATGATCGAACAACTATCATCTTCCTCTCACAATTCCATTCACCACTCTTCTCTCATCTCGTGGATTCACATCCACCATGTACCGTCCTCCTCTACCAAATACTCCCCACTCTCCTCTCCTCCTTCATGGGATCCAACCCACCACAAATTGACCACCTCCACCAAATTTCACTTGCATCATCATCCACAACCTCTACAAGAAAATATGCAGCATCTACATACAAATCTGAAATTGCAACTATATGATCTCTCTTTCCCTCTACTTACACTAACTCGTTATTCACCTCAACAACATGTGAATTTATAACAAATTTCTCATCACAAAATTTAGAAAAATTACACTCTACCTCTTCAATTTTCACTGCTATAACTTGTGTTTCCTCTTCTTTCACTGCGACATGCATTCTCATCTTCATCGGTGATCTTCTCAAGCCACTCCTCTTCTATCGCCAAAATTTGTGCTAACAAAACATAATCTTCGTCATGCTCTATGGTTGTAATCTCTTCCCATTCCATCACTGCATCTTCAACCTCTTCATTCTTGCTACCCACCTCTTCATCTTCAACCATTGTTACACTTGCATCCTCTTTCTTATCTGCATCATGCTTGACCAATTCACCATGCTACCATGCTTCCAATCTACTCTCTCATATATACATGTCATCATCTCAACAGTCTTTCACTCTTGATACTGCCTCCAACATTCCCATATCACGGGCTTCCTCAAGTATATCCACATCTCATCTACTACTGCAATATTTCACAATTCTCACCTCATGCTATATAATCTGTCACACATCACACTCTCAATCTATAATTCTTTGCGGCTCTCTAGCTCTCGATTTATCAAGACTTCTCTCTACCTGAAACAATCATCACACAAGCTCTTCTTTTCTACTTCCTTCTCTCCTCTACCTGTAGGTCTTGGTGGATCCTCTCCATGCTCAGGATTGCCCACTCTGATACCATATGATGCAGAGGGTACTCCCCTCTGCCAAATCATACCCTCACAAGACTCATAGAATTTGACAAGTTGCAGCTCAATCTTCAAACAACTTAACATACAAATTGCAACTTGAGACTTTTTAAACTTCAATCTTTATTCAATTCAGAAAACAAAATTACATTGGCAATAACATTGATATACAATGGCTTTTCTTCTCTATAGAATCTTTCTTTCTTTGTAGCTCACTGCTCCTTTTTTCTACCAGCAACTCCCCTTTACATCCTTCCATTCACCTTCTATATGGAATCAAAACATATTGCCCAATCGCTTCTCTCCGCACACTCCAAAAACAACATCAAAACAAAGATTCCAAAGAGGCATCACAACTTCATGCATTCAAGCTTCATCTACCACACAACCTCTCTATATTTCATGTTCTTATTTAGTTATGCTCAATTCTATTCTAGCCACCCCTTTTTCCAATCGACCATAGAATAAGTATAGACACAAAATCAAAGTCAAACAAAAAGAAATGAAGCAAGAATCAAATCAGGGCAATAGATTCTCTCCATAGCTCATGCAGTCCCTGATGATAACATGTCTTGGAAACGTATTTCAATCCTGTAACTTCAACACCTGCGGCCAGGTTTGGACGGTTCTCCCATCTTAGGCATGGTGTTTGATCTCAGTTATTTCATTCTTTTGGATGCCACAACTCCTCTCCCTTTCTTCTTTTTATGCCAATCCTTAATTTTTTACCTATCTTCTCTATTAATCAGTAGGAAAAATGGTGTGTAATATCTCCATTGTGTAGCAACTGAGGCATCCATCTTCTCCAACAAAAGAAAATCAAACTTCAAAAGTAATTTTTTTTAATGTTTCCATGCAAGTAGAATATGAGGCAACAACATCTGATCTCTTCCCAACTTGCACTTAAAGTAGCTTTACATATTAAATATGCTATAATAATATTGAGTGTTGGGAGCTTATAAAACTTCACAATGTTTATAGAAAAGTTGGATGTATTCACAAAGAAAATAGACCTTTATTCTCATAAAATTAATATTGCCCCTTATGCCAGCCATGGCTCTCTGAGGCGTTTTGTCAAACTTCTATCATGCATAGCTTCAATACTCTTCTAGTTCATGGAATCAAGATTAACACCTTTAGCCAAGGTATTATATTTTGATGTCCATAATTTTCTTCATAGACTGTGACAAAATACATCCTCCATGCTGGCTTGAGAATCGACAATAGCAATACATTCCTCTTTGAATATAAAAGCTAGAGTAGTAGTGCTTACTACACATGGGTTGAGATATATGATACCTAAATCATGAGACCCATCACTCTATGTCAAAATCCATTTCAAGTTTATGCAGCTATGATAGGTCAATAGAATCAGGTATTCGAACCAAAAATATTTCAGTGAAATCAATGCCCTTATGTTGATCATAACCTTTCACCACCAATCTGGCCCTGTATCTTTTGTTCCTTCCTTCTTCTTCCTTTAATTTATATACCCACCTATTTTTCAATGCTTTCTAGTTAGGTGGAAGAGAGATCAAATCCCAAGTGTGATTTTCCATTAGAGATCCCATCTTATCTATCATTGCTTCCATCCATTATTTGTAGTCTTTGTCTTGATATGCTTCTTCAAATGTAGCAAGTTCAGGTTCATTTGAATGAAATATATGTTGAATGAAATCTTTGTACTTTGTAGAAGGCCTACACTCCTTGGTAGATCTCCTAGGATGAGGGATCAATTCTTGTGAACTTCTCTCTTCAATATTTCCAGTGGAATGATCTTGCTCTTGATGTTTCTACCTTTCACAATGTAGCGACAGAGTTATTTCAACATTTTGTGTAGGAAAATATGAGCTGGATGACTCATAATGATGGAGTAGCTCATTATAGTTTTGAATATTAGGTAGCAAGGATTGCATATGGGGTGCATGGATATATTGAGCATTCAATGACAGGTTTGAAGTGTTGGGTGGTTGATTCGTAGTTATACCCTACGCCAAGCCTTGTGATGTATGTTGTGGCTGCTCATAAACATGATTCTATGGAGTACAATGTGGTAGAGTTTGAGGTGCCATTTGATTAAGCACATCATTGCCATCTGTGATGTTATCTAGTGGCACATTTTCTTTTGCTTGTGTCCCCTATTCTGCTAGACAAGGCATTACTTTTTCATTTAAAATTGTATCTCTACTTTGCATGACTTGTTTGGTAATGGGATCCCACAACACATAACCATATTTTTCATCTCCATAACCAATGAAGATACACCTTTTTTATTTTACATCAAGCTTCATTATTCTTTCATGTGGGATACGAATGGAATCTTCACACCCAAACATGCATAGGTGATTATAGGAAGTCCTCTTTACAAGCCACTTCTCATTAGGAACTTCAAAATATAACTAAAAGGATGGACCTCAGTTAATCAAATACACCACTATATTTATAGCCTTTCCCCAAAAAATAGTTTCTCAATCCAACATTTGAGAGCATGTTGCGAGCTCTTTCCAAAATAGTCATGTTCAACCTTTTTGTTGCACCATTTGCTTGTGGTGTAACAAGAACAATTGTAATCCTTTGAATACATTCTCTACACAAAACTAATCAAATTCTATTGAAAAATATTCACCCACATTGTAAAAATTAAGACACTTAATTTTATTGCTAGTTTGGTTTTCAACAAGTGCTTTGAAATTTTTTAATATGCCAAACACTTTATATTTCCTTTTCATCATATAAACCCAAAATTTCCTAGTGCAATTATCTAAAAAGGTAACAAAATAATTTGACCGACCAATAGATGCTACCTCCGAGGGGCCAAAGACATCTGAATGCACTAGCTCTAATGGATGTGACTTCTTTTCATGTTCCTTGGTAGAGAATCTTGTCCTCTTCTATTGTCCATATATGCAATGCTCACATAACTCCAAATCCACTGATTTTAGACCAGGAAGTTGATCCTTCTTGTGAAAAATATCAAGACCTTTCTTTTTCGTATGACCAAGCCTTTTATGTCAAAGCTCGGTTCTGCTATCTACAACTACTATTGCAGCTCCCACTTTAGTCTGAACCTCTAGCACATATAAGGTGCCTGATTTGCTTCCTATAGAAATTACCAAGGATTCCTTTCTTACCAGATATCAAGTTGCTAACAACCATAACAACTCCTTCCCAACTATTAGGTAAAGAACATAGTAGTAAAATTGCCTTGATTTCATCATCCAAATTGATGATGACAGAAATTAATTGACTGATCAAAGTGTTGAATTCATTCAAATGGTTTGAAATATTACACCTTCCTTCATTTTTAAATTATAGAATATCTTCATTAGAAATACCTTGTTCAATATTGAAGCCATCTCATACATGTCGGATAAACAGTCCCATAATCCTTTCGCTATCTTTTTAGTTGAAACATTAAAAAAAAAAAAAAAGATAGGGAGAGAATAATAGTTGTCACTACCTTCCTATTCATTTTTTCCCAATCTTCATCAGACATTGTAGCAAGCTTCTTCAACTTTCTTCCAACGTTATTACAATATCTTTCTAAATCAGCAGTGCTTCTAATTATAGCTTCCACATCTTGAAGTTTTGGCTTGAGAATTTTTCAATCCTCCACTTATCTACCTCTTCCATCTGTACTCAATTTTCCTTAACTCTGATACCAATTGTTAATAATATAAATCATAATTTAATAACATAAAATACCAGTAGCAATATACAAAACATACATAAATTAACACAACACAATGAAGTACATGGTTCACCAATTTTGGCTACATCCATAGAAAAAGCAGGGTATTCATCTCTTGTTATTAACTAAAGGACCCAAAACAACACAAGGTAAATGAAACATGAAAGATAAACAACAAATGCATATACCTTCAACCTTGAACCATTTCTCCTCCTTAATAGAATTGAGGAAGCATGCACCCAAAATGCAATCCTAGCTATGATCAATGATACTATAGAATGTGCATTTCTCTAGTAAAACCAAAATAAACCCTAAGTGTAATGGAGGTAAATGAGCAAAGATTTGGACATCATATGGCTACCTAAAAATGATGTGTTGAAAATGGCTAGGAGGAGGGTTTATTTATAGATTTTAGATGAGATGGATTGAAGGGTTGAGATTAAGAGGTGGGATGAAGGGCTAAGATTAAGAGGTGCTGAGGCCAAATAGGAATGAGAGGTGGGGAGGTCAAATAGGAATGAGATGTGGAATGAATTGATGATATTAAGAGGTGGAAGATAGGAGCAATGGTTGATATTGAATCCTAGGGCATCTTTTGTAAATAGTGGAGATTAAAAGATGGATTTGAAATGAAGGGTGGAGATTAAGAGGTGAGGTTGACTTTTGTGTTTTGTCCTTTTGTGAGAATTTTTAATTTGTTTATTTGTGAGGTGAGTGACGATGAGGACAAGTGGCAAGACAATTAATTAAATAATATAAATTATTTAATTAATTGTTGGAGAGGGATTAAATGAGTTTTAAGATCAATTAAATGATATTTATTTAATTAATCATGGTTGTAGGAAAGTTAGTGGGGTAAATTAATTTGACATGATGGAGGCTAAGGTTTAATTAATTAAATAAAATGTGATTTATTTAATTAATTATGACTAAAGGCAAAGGATTATTTCAAATTTATTTAGTTAATCCATGATGGGAGAAATGGAATTGGATAAATTAATTAAATAAATAAAAATAATTTATTTAATTAATTTAAATGGTGAAGGAGGTCATGTTAGTGTGAAGGTGATGTTAAGGTGACGTAAAAAATGGTGGTGAAGGCTTGGTCATTTTTTGGTGTCTGCATTTTGCCCCTCTTTGATATGGCATCGTGACTAAGCAGGAGTGGCATCATATCAAAGAAAATGGATTTTGCCTTAGTCGACTGAAGGGAGGATGAAGGAGGGAGGATTATGCCCCCTCAAGAGGTTGCTCAAAAAAAATAGTTTTTTCAGGTCAACTCTTGAAAAGAAGAAATGATGGTGGATAAGAGATACAAGATGAAAATTTAAGTCAAAGGAAAGAAGAACGGAGAAAAATGGACATGGTATGAGGGCTATAGGTGAAAAACTAGGTTAGGGATAAGAAAATTAGCATTGGGGACCTATAAATAGGGGTAAGGGGGGCCATAAGCCTCATTTGCACACACAACCCTTTGATCAGAGTGAGGTAGAGCAAAGGAGAATAGACAAGATGGTAGGCATTCCACAACATAAGCATTGTGGAAAGTAGGTCTAGATGTACCAAAGGCCTCGAGGCTTGGGTGTTGCTATATGTACCTAATCTTGGGTTCCTAGGGGTATCTTAGGAGCAATAAATATGTTGTAAATGCAGGTAGAAGTAGGTTAGATCAAATGCACTGATATGCTAGATTGGCACTTTTGAATTCTGATTAGCACATTTGTAGGGTAGATTAGTGATTTTTTCTATGAAACCATGCTTTTGAAAGAAGTTTAGCACTTTTATTATGCATTAGCGCATTTGCTAGGGCAATGTGTGCTTTTTCAAAAGTGGTGCACATACATAGGTTAGATTAGCGCTTTCACCTAGAATGGCATTTGCATTAGAGGGATTGGCGCTTGCAAGACCAAGTCACACTTTTGTCAAGTGGGATAGCACATTTGCTTGGGGTAGTGTATGCATGGGGAAATTAGCACATTTTCCTAATGAGACATCTGCATGGTATAGGATAGTACATTTTCCAAAAGGTGGTGCTTGTGCGTGGTAAGATAACACATTTGTTGAAAGATGCGCTTGTGTGGGGTGGAATAACACATTTGCAAAAAGGTGTGCTTGCATGGGTTAAGATAGCACATTTGTGCTACTAGAAAAGATAGACTAAAGTGAATGATAGAAAATTTACTGAGATGGTTGGGATGGATGTGGGTGTAGATAGATCCTATTCAGTCATGGGAGAGGAGACCTCCTATGATGAGGCTGAGGGAGTAGCTGCTAGAGGTCAACAAAGAGCTCCTTGGTGTGATTAGATTGTATTGCATTGCTTATATGCTAGATATTTACACAGATTTGGTGATGATGATAGCCTTGGTGGAGTGATGGTAGAGTGAGAGGGGTACAATCCTCTTACCAACTAGTGAGATGATGATCACTCTTGAGGATGTGTGGAGGATCTTACTAATCTTGATTCATGGAGTTGGTTGCACATGAATTGGATAGAGTGACAACTTTGCAGAGGGTCTTCATGTCAAATGACCCACTACTAGATGACACTAAGTTATAGATGAGGTAGAGAGCTGTGATGATTGATTTCAATGAGTTGCCCCTATTTGTAGCAAGGCTGATCTCAGGGTTTTAGGCATTGGATAGGAGGTTCATGAGGGTTTCTAGTTAGATGGGGGATAGTTCTAGAGAGGATGTTGGAGGAGATTATTGTCTATGCCTAGGGACCATGTGTTTTAGCACATTTATATCATGATATGCACATAGTGGTATATAGGTTAGGATAGAGCTTGGGATATACATCTAGGCCTAGGAGTACATTGCAGTGATGTAACTGATAGCAGCCAGGACTAGGGTAGTGGGTTTCCCCTATGTGTTTTCTTATGGCAGGGTTCTTTAGCATCAAAGATTAGGAGATGTGGGATATTGAAGGCAAGCACTAGATGACTTGGATATAGTGGTGTGGAGGCCATGCAGAGACTGTGAGGATTGGGAAGATGATGGAAAACATCTAGCATATACTCAATAGACTAGGTCTATTAGGGGGTGGAAAAAGCACATCATAGATAGATACATGCTCAGCCGGGTACTAAAATAGTTTGGGCTACCATAGACTATTCCAAGGCATGAGGCCATATTCCCCTATGTTACCAAAGAGGCGCATGGCTAGGGAGTGTCAATTGATCCTGCTTTGGTGGTTGCAGACTTGCATGTGTTGGTACTAGTTCCTTGGGTGTCACAGGATGAGGTGATAGATGCAGGGATGACAGTTGAGTATGATGCATGGTGGGCTGGGCAGTAGCTGACACAACTTACAATTCCTAAGGGGCAGATGGTGCTAGTACCGACAAGAGGGGTTGATGATGGATGATCATATTGATGTTGAATGGCACAATATAACTAAGAGGGGGGGTGAATCAGTTGTATAAAAACTTTAACTTCTTTAATCCATAATCAATTTCACAATCACTTAACTTATTTCCTTATTTTGGTATGAACATTAAACATGAATAGAAGAATCAAAAAATGAACACATCAACACATGAACACCTTATTTTTACGTGGAAATCCCTAAACAAGAAAAACCACGGTGAGTGTTATCTCACAATATAATATAATAACAATACCCAATATTAAAAGGTGGCTCATTGCCCAAAAGAATGGCTCACTGCTAAGGGTGGCTCACTACCAGGGTTGGCTCACTACTAAGGGGTGACTCACTACCAGGGTGAACTAATTTAGTAGCATCTACATGATGCCTGAGGGGGGTGACTCACTACCAGGGTGAACTGATCTAGTAGCATCTACACCATGACTGAGTTCAGTTCCATTGAAGCATAATATATCCCCTCTACTATGTTCTTCTTTTACACTTCACATCTTCGCACAATCACACATCAAACACAAATTCATTACATGTATTTATACAATTCATCAACCTTGGAATGTACATCAAGGTCGGCATTACAATCATCAACCATTGGAACAATCTCCAAGGTTGGCATACATACATACATCAAATTAGGACTAGACCTAAACAAACTTGTAGACTAAATGAATAAAGGAGGTATTGATTCTTCCAACTGATATGTCAAAGTCCTCTAAAAAGTTAGCCAATTTCTTATGATTAAGGACTCTAGGTCATTGGCCAACGAATAGGATTACAACACCTCAGAGTTGAAAAATCCTCTACACTTTAGGTTCTGCAAGACCAAGGTGGGTGTACCTATACAACATCCAAGGGCTATATCTTGACTAGTGCTAGATGTTGTATTAAAACATAAGGTTCTCAGTAGCATTTTACCATGGAAATGATTGACTCTATTTATATTGGCTTAGTCTTATGTCAACACAGTTCATAACCTGGCTAAGAACAAATGATTTTTCTAAACTACTCTCAAAAGAATCTTAGAAACGGAATAATTTTGATTATTTTGGGGTGGATACAAATAAGCAAGTTAACATAGTCACATACCGGTAAATCCAAAGAGCTATAGAGTCAAATTGTATGAAACCTATGTATTATTCAAATGCCATTACCTCATGACTGGAGGACTAATAGCATTAATACCTTATATAAATACCTCTTAGGCATGGAAATACAGAAAAATCCTTTAAACTATGATGCAGACAATAGTTAATTGAATGTATTCCAAGCATGTATTTCTCTCCTTGAGAGAAAGCAAAAGAGAACAAACACAATGCAGTAAATTGCAGAGATGCACCAAAATATCCTTGATATTCAGAATTCATAAATTAACTCCATCAAATGCAACACAGAAAGGATTTCCATAACCAATACATATCTTTGTATTAATTTAAGAATAACACTACACTACAGATTTGAACACACATTAAGAAATACTTTTCTTCTATTTACAATGGATTAAAGCACAAGGTACAACATTGTCTAAAGCTAAGATCTAGCCTCCTCTTTTATGGCCCTAAATTCCCATTTATAAGAACATGGGAGAAAATAAGATACAAGCCATATACAGATGTCATATTTTATCTTGATGAGCAAAAAAGGGGCCACATGCTAGAATAACTGCCTTCATTCCACTAAGGCACGTCCTTCGCAACAAATCATTACTTCAGGCAAATAGAAGCAACTAATTTTGTCTTGTATGCCTCACTTTTCATATGGGGGAAAACTAAGAGATGACAGGTGGCATTTTTTTATATGTTCTTTCAAGTGTCAACACCTTGGCCATCTAGATATTTTCTCCCAATACAAGAATCATCTTCCTTGTCTTCCCAGTCACACATGAAGAAGTAAGGATACCTGCCAGGGACAATCCTACCGTTAAAACTAGTCCCAGGTGCAAGCAAGTGGCTCCTCATCTTTCAATTGGAGGTTTCCAACCACCCCATCTAGATAGAAACCAAAGGAAGCCACTAATACTTGGTGCTAGCGACACCAATAATCCAAGTAAAGAGGAAGCAATATTTGTCATATTTTCCACTTCCAATTCCATCTATCCCATCCAGATGAACATCACTCCCTCCATTGTTGCCTAAGTTCTTCTAGAACCCAAGACACTAAGGGAGGGGAAGAGAGAGAAACATTTCCTCTCTTCCTTCAAGAAAAATCTAGGGACCCACAAGAATAGGAAGTCACCGGAGTCAGCAGATTGAAACTTGAATGCAACATCCAGATGGAAACATGCAAAAGGGATGGATTCTCATCGGTTGAACATATGCCAATATACTCCCACAATCTTACTAGATCCTCTTATCCCTCAAGATAATGGTTTCTCCAACCTCCTTAATCTTATAGGGACACAATATCGACCAGGAGAACAAAGAAGAGAATCCAAGGGAACAGGATAGAAAGCCAAGCATACTTAAGAAATAAACTTCCATATTTGTCTACATAGAAACAAATGGCATATGAAATAGCAATAGGAGAGCCAATTTATACAGAGACTAAAGAAGCCTTAGATACTCTGGATAAACATAACTTGTTAGTTTTCCCTTATCAATTTAATTTGACTAGTACCATGGTATGCTAGCCTTAAGTGGAAACTTTCCAACAACCTGCTAACACTGCCAAAAAAGGGAATGGATGTGGCACTCTACCTTATGTCGATGTCCTACATCCTAGAGTCATCAACTTCCACAGTGGGCAAGACAAACCTGACCCCTTGGTCTCAGTAAATGTTCCAATTCAAATGACACATTTAATTCAAATCCCGCTAAGACAAGAGTGAGAAATCCCCATAAATTCAGAATAGATCCCTAAGAACCGATTCTACGCCTAGACAATCCCTCCATAGGTTGATCTCATGTACAACAACAGTGAAGGTAATCCACTACATGCTTGAAAAAACCTACCTCTGAACAAATGCATCAAAACATGTGCGCCATCAACCTAGTGCTCTTCCAACTTCAACCATTAGATCCATCCCATGAATCACATCGACAGTCACAAGGAAAAATTAGCAGGCCTAGATGAAGGCGTTCATTAGTTTTGAATCCTAGCCATGGATTAATACAAATCAATGATCTTCATGGAGTTTTTAATTCCTCCTGGCAAAGACTAGCTGTCATGAAGGAGCAATGATCTCATCTGCCATGGCAGAACCTCACCCCCTCACTCTAAGCTCCTCAAGAACATAGCAAAAACCACAGTTCCAATGAAACGTTCCACTAGGCCCCCTTGGGCCAGCAACACATCCTTTGCAGTTCCATCAGGGCCACCCAAACACCTTCTGTGAAGGCCCAAACCTTGGTTAAAAGCCATGTCAGCAATAAAAATCTCCCACATTGATGCACATCATCCATGTGGGCCCAGCTAGGTTGGAAGACAGCTTAGACTTCGTGTGCCCACAGGAACCCTAAAACAATCCTAGTGGAAGTGCACTCCCCCCACAAAATGCCAATGTGAACATCATATGACTGCCACATTGGACTTCGTGGCATTGCCCAAGCCCAGAACTAGGTCCAACGAAGGAGATAATTCTAGTGGAAAGGAGAATGCCACAATCATGGCTGTAACTTAAGGCCCTAATTCAAGACATGTGTGAAAAGGTTCATAAAGGAGGGGCTACACTAGGTTGAATGAATGAGGGGGGCATAAAACATACCTAATACATAATATAAAGGTAGATCATCATTGAGCTTTATTGGGTATATTTAGGGTCATAGGATACAAAGGGTAATCCTAGGCGTAAGGGTCAGTAACCTGATGATGAAAGGTACTTCAAGGACAACCTAAATGACCAGGAACTGGCCACGAGTAGTCAACAACAAATTAGAATGGGAAGCAACCAAGGACTATAGGATTAAGGTATTAGGCTCCAGGGTTTCACAAGGTTTTAGCATGCCTAGAAGACATGTATCAAGGGCTTAGGGCATGCATCAAAATGTAGGTGCAAAGAATAGCTCATGTTAAGGGATGCATGCCCCTTACGAGCATGGAGAGATTCTAGATCTTTGGGAAGTAGATCAAGTGCCAAATTGATTGGGCAGCTCTGTAACTACTCCTTTATTTAATTTTCTAAACCTCATTTGATGGCCCCAAGCCCACAAAAAGGTAGAACCAATATTTACCCCTATCAAATACTCTGTTATCCACTATCTGCACTAGGCCAAGTTTGAAAACACTACCATAAACTACCCACAAACTAACCCTATCATTGACATGCCTACCCATATCACTGAGCCTATCACTGTCAACATTAACTCTTTCAATCTAAAAATTGCATTCAGACACTAACTGAAATCCATAATCATTGTGACATTTTACCTTATCTAGCTCATTGTCATGTTCCACTAAATGCTCATCCAACTGAATTGAAAATTGAAAACACTCATAGTCCACCATATAGCTAGGATCATTAGGTCTTATTTCATCATAAGTTTGCATAGAAAATATGAAATCATCATAGGGCCATTGATGCAAACTAGGTAAACAACTTCTAGGTGTACAAGAAGCAAAACCATTAAAATCATTTATGTTGTTCATTCCATCATCTGAATGCTTCTCACATAAGTCTAATAACTCTGCTATATCAACATATTATGAGACAACCTGATCTAAGACATTTTCAATATCTTTCATATCACTAATTGGTAGTGACATCAACCTCTAATCCATACACTCATCACTATGCACATCAAAACCAATTGATGTTAAACATACATTATCTATGATATGCACATCAATATCATTCTCATATGGGCCAAAGATCTCTAATTCTAATTCACATATCCCCTCTTGAATAGGGATAAACATAGGATCTTGATCAGTTTGAAGAGATCCTTCATCATTGTGAAAACTATGCTTGTGATCACATGAATTGTATTCATCTCCATTAGCATCAACATCACAACAATACTCTAAGTCATTGAATAATGATATATCAGATATGACAATTTTATCAATATAGTTATTCCCTTTGCAAACTAATGCAATACTTGAATCATATGAAAATACAATTTTTTCCTCATATAATGGATTTGCAAGCTTATAAAAACCACCTTTGAATACACTACAACAAGAGATTACCTGATCCATCTCCATTGCCTCATCATACGATAGATTTGAGAATCCCTGAGAGTCACTGTCATCTGGCAATGATATTACCTCTTGATATTACAATTTGGATGATGTAATGATCCACTAACTGCAGTGGTAAAATTGCTACCACCTTGACAGTCATTGTTATTTTATGATCTACATCTTTCATCTACAATGGGTGCCTTAGGGAAGAAAACAATAGTAGACAAATAATTATTATGCATTCCATACCTCTAATTGTTTTCAATGTCTATGGCTATCTCATAAGCTTGATGTAGGGTAATAGGATCTTTATCTCTCAATTGATAGCTCATTTTCCTATCAAAAGCTCCCAAGTAAACAACCAGACTTGTTGCATCATTTGGTCTCATGGCCTCAAGAATATCCCTCAATGTTTTAGCTAATCTTAGATTGAATGTTGGAGCTAACTCATCCTCTTTTTCTCAATTCTCATGAATTTATTGATCAATGAACTTGCATTGATCCTCTCACCAAATTGCTCCATGAAAACTGCTTTGAACTCATCCCAAGAATAGACAGAGCACATTGTTAAATAAGAGAACTGGTCTCTTGTATTTCCTTTCAAAGACTAAAAAAATAGCCTCATGATCACATTCTCATGATCTACCTCATAGTCATCCATTAGATTATTGAATTCTTGCATGTATTTGTTAGCTAAATCAAATCTATCACCACTAAATATTGGAAAATCCCCTCTAACCCCATTAGGAATAGGATTTGGATAGTTTTGGATACCACTAAAATCTAATGCTCTGTATCTTTCAACAAAGAAGACCCTTCTTTGAGGGTATGATTGTTGTTGTGATGCACAGAGCTTTTTGACTTTTGAATCCATGATCTTATGATTTTGATAGTGCAAACTTCTATCACAGTTCACCCAAGATCCTCTAAATGAGTTTCTTCACAAATATGCATATTTCATCTCAAATATAGGCTAGAATCAAGTGACTTAGAAGTATGCAAACCTTTGACTACACTTTCTCTTCTCTTAGTGTTTTAACATTCACTTAAAAGGGAACCAAATTATTTCCAAAGCCTTTCACAAGATACCTCCAAATATAACGCAACCTTTCATAGAGACAAGACTATGTAAAATACCTAGAGGTGCAATAACTGCTATAGATTCCTCTTCTAATTGGAATTTATGTGTACTGGAATCCTTTTCACATTTTGCTTAGGTTCTTTCTTCACAAAGTCACAACCTCTTCTCATAGAGGATTGATCTTTAAACAACATAAAACTTCTTAATGCCTAATTTCGTTCTGGGTCTCCTCCAACAATAGAGCCACACAAATTTTCTCATACATAGTCAATTTTACTTTTGATTAATCAGTTCAAAAGCAAGTATATTCATCACCCTCTAAAGGGGATGATAATACACTTTACATATACCAACTCTAAATACCCATAGTAGACAATTGAATTGACCTCGTCATTTAAGATCAAAGGTCTTTAGTAGAGTCACCAATCTATTAGTGGTTTGAATGGGAAAAAAATCTTAACAGTGAGCTTCAAGAGTGTTAATATTTGTAAACATGGGGATATCAGGATAAGACACAATTTGTAAATCCTTAGCAAAGTCGCCAATTTGTTGGTGACTCGAATGGGCAAAACTTCACCAGAAACTCTAGGGCAAGATTTGACAATATTTTCACTTCAACTCCCCAATAGAGTCACCAAACTATTTGTTCCTCCAACTGATATGTCAGAGTCCTCTAAAGATTCAGCCAATTTCCTATGATTAAGGGCTATGGGTCAGTGGGCAATGAACAAGACTACAACACCTAAGAGTTGAAAAATCCTTTGCACTTCTGGTTCTACAAGACCAAGGCAGGTGTACCTATACAACATCCAAGGGATATATCTTGACTGGTCCTAGATGTTGTATTAAAATAGAAAGTTCTCAGTAGCATTTTACTAGGAAAATGACTAACTCCATTTAGAATGGCTTAGTATGACAACACAGTTCATACCCTAATTGAGAACAAATGATTATTCTAAACTACTCTCAAAATCTGAATGATAGAAATAAAATGATTTCAATTATTTTGGAGTGGACATGAATCAACAAGTTAACCCAATGATAGATCAATGCATTAATCCAAAGGGCTACAAAGTCAAATTGCATGGAATCTATGTATCATTCAAATGACATTACCTCATGACTGGAGGACTAATAACATTAATACCTTATGTCAATACCTCTTATGCATGGATATAGAAAAAAATCCTTTTAAACTGTGATGCAGACAATAGTTAATTGAATGTATTCCAAGAATTTATTTCTCTCCTTGAGAGAAAGCGATAGAGAACAAACAAAATCTAATAAATTACAGAGATGCACCAAAATATCCTTGATATTCAGAACTCATATTAACTCCATCAAATGCAACATAGAAAGGATTTCCATAACCAATACATATCTTTGTATTAATTTGAGAAAAACATTGCTCTATAGATTTGAACACATGTTATGGAATAATTTTCTTCTATTTACAATGGATTAAAGCACAAGGTACAACACTATCTAAAGCTAAGATCTGACCTCCTTTTTTTGTGGTCCTGAATTCCCATTTACAAGAACATGGGAGCAAACAAGCTATAAGCCATATACAGATGTCATATTTTCTCTTGATGATCGAAAAAGGGGCCACATGCTAGATAACTGCCTTCATTCCACTAAGGCATGTCCTTCGCAGCAAATTATTACTTTAGGAAAATAGAAGCAACTAATTTTGTCTTGTATGCCTCCTCACTTTTCATATGGGGGCAAACTAGGAGACGAAAGGTGGCATCTTTTGATATGATCTTCCAACCTTCACCACTTCAACCATCTAGATACTTTCTCCCAATACAAGCATCCTCTACCTTGTCTTCTCAGTCGCACATGAAGAAGTAAGGATACCTGCTAGGGCAATCATTGAAGGAAACACATGATTTAGGAAATCTTACCATTAATCTCCATCCCAGGTGTAGGCAAGTGCTTCCTCATCTTTCAATTGGAGGTTTCCAACTACCTCATCTAGACAAAAACTAGAGGAAGCCACTAATACTTTGTGCTAGCGACACCAACAATCCAAGTAAAGAGGAAGCAACAATTGTCATATTTTCCACTTCCACTTCCATCTATCCCATCCAGATGAACATCACTCCCTCCATTGTTGCCTAAGTTCTACTAGAACCCAAGACATTAAGGGAGGGGAAGAGAGAACAATGCTACCTCTCTTCCTTCAAGCAAAATCTAGGGACCCACAAGAACATGAAGTCATCGGAGTCAGCAGATTGAAACTTAAATGCCACATCTAGATGAAAATAGGGAGAAGGGAAGGATTCTCATCAGTTCAATAGATGCCAATCTATTCCCACAATCTTACCATATCCTCCTATCCCTCAAGATAATGCTTCTCCAACCTCCTTAATCTTATAGGGACACAACATCAACCAAGAGAACAAAGAAGAGAATCCAAGGGAATAGGATAGTATGCCAAGCATGCTTAAGAAATAAACTTCCATATTTGTCTGCACACAAATAAATGGCATACAAAATAGCAACATGAGTGCCAATTTATATGGAGAATGAAGAAGCCCCTATACTCTGGATAACCATGACTTTTTAGTTTTCCCTTATCAATTTAATTTGACCAATATCACAACATGATAGTCTTAAGTGGAAACTTTCCAACAACCTACTAACACTGCCAAAAAAGGGAATGGAGGTGACACTTTGCCTTATGTCGATGTCCTGCATCCCAGATCCGTCAACTTCCATAATGGGAAAGCCAAACATGACCCCTTGGTCTCAGTGATCATCCTAATTCAAATGAAACACTCATTTCAAATCCCACTGAGACAAGAGTGAGAAATCCCCACAAATTCAAAATAGATCCCTAATAACTAATTTTGCACCCACACAATCCCTCTGCAGGTTGATCTCATGTATCGTAACAATGGAGAAGGTAATCCACTACATGCTTGAAAAAGCCTAACTATGAACAAATGTATCAAAACATGCGCGCCATCACCCCAGCCCTCATCCAACTTCAACCATCAGATCCATCTTGTGAATCACATCGATGGTCAAAAGGACAAATCAGCATGCCTAGAGGAAGATATTCATCAGTTTTGAATCCTAGCCAAGGATTAATATAAATCAATGGTCTTCACAGAGATTTGAATTCCTCACAGTGAAGACCAGTTGTCATGAAGGAGCAATGATCTCATCTACCATGGCAGCACCTCGGCCCCTCATGTCAAACTCCCTGGGACCATAGCAAATACCACAGTTCCAACAAAGCATTCCACTAGGCCCACTAGAGCTAGCAGTACATCCTTCGCAGTTCCATCGAGGCCACCGAAACACCTTCTGTGAAGGACCAAACCTTGGAAAAAATCCATGTCAGCAATAAAAATCTTCCACACTGGTGCACATCATCCATGCGGGCCCAACCATGTTGGAAGAAAGCCTGGACTTTGCTTGCCCCGGGGAACCCTAAAATAGTCCCAGTGGAGGTGCACTCCCCTAGCGAAATGCCAACGCGAACATCATATGACCACCACATAACTACCACATCAGACTTTGCTGCACTACCGAAGCTGAGAACCAGGTCCAACAGAGGAGATAATTCCAACAAAAATGAGAATGCCACAATTATGGCCATAACTTAAGGCCCTAATTCAACACATGCATGAAAAAGTTCATAAAGGAGGGGCCGCACTAGGTCAAATAAATGAGGGGGCATAAAACATACCGGATACATAATATAAAGGTAGATCATCATTGAAATTTATTGGGTATATTTAGGGTCATAGGATACAAAGGGTAATCCTAGGTGTAAGGGCCGGTAACCCAATGAAGAAAGGTACTTCATGGACAACCTAAATGACTGGGAATTGGCCGCAAGTAGTCAATAACAAATTAGAATTGGAAGTGACCAAGACAAATAGGATTAAGGCATTAGGCTCTAGGGTTTCACAAGGTTTTAGCAAGCCTAGAAGACATGTATCAAGGGCTTAGGGCATGTGTCAAAATGTAGGTGCAAATAGGAGGAACACTTCACACCTTAACATGGACTCAATTACATCTTCACATGCTATGACATGCTTCTACAATTCAGGAAATTTATCTGCAAAGAGTGTTAATCATCCAAGTCAACCAGACCGGTGCTATCATAAAAAAACTTGAACACACGCTTTGAAGATCTTCATTACATCTTGCGGATCAAGCATATGCCTTCAATGCATTCAAGGGATATCTAGGAACATCATAGAATCATTTGGAAACCAACAAATCCAACCACAACATAGCTCAACTTATTTCACTTGAAGATGGATCACAAACTACTCTCAATCAGACATTGTCAAACACTACTAATTAGAAAATTGCTTTCCAAAGCTTCAAATCACATATCCTTTGGATTGAAGATGACTAAGGACCTTATAAGCTTAAGTCCAGAATTGCAAGGCCAAAATCCAATCTGCGGAGAAATGCGGAGCAAAACACTTTCTCCCTATCACTCTGCAAACCTTGCCAGACATAGTCTTCACACTGGTCAATAGAACTTTTTTTGCATAGTTATCTGAACCACCAAATTCTATATTTAGCATCTTCAAACACTTCTCTAAATTATATCCAAGGCTCATACTCTAGTCTTCACTATAGAGAAAATCTAGAGCAAAATATTAAAACAATGTTCTTCAATAAATCAACAAACAACAATTCCAGAAGATATAGTTGACACAAATGACAACACAAATATTTTGACATTAATGACAACACCAATTACCACATACTTGTAACAATCTCTCCCTTTGTCATTGATGGCAACATATGATGTGAAAAACATGTTCCACCATTAAGACACAATTCTACTTCAAGACCCCCCCTTTCTTTTAACACATCTGCACTCTTACTCCCCCTTTGACATCAATGGAAACAGGCTTCACATCTCTTCTACTGCACATACTTTCTACTCTGATCAGCCTAAAATGATTCTTTACTCCCCCTAAATGTAACAAACATCTCAAACCACTACCTACTCCCCCTAAGAGGTAGCCTCCAAAATCAATCCAAAAAGAGAAATGTACTTTGAAGCACACTGGACTGATGCATCTTCCTATGAATCTAGTTCAAAGGAGGGGTAATAACCCCTAACTTCTCCTGGAGATACTCAAATGTGTCTTTTGGAAGAGCCTTAGTGAATATATCAACAACTTGATCTTTTGTTGGTACATACTCAAGCTTTACCTCATTCTTTGCAACTTTCTCCCTCAAGAAGTGATACTTGATTGAAATGTGCTTTGTCTTTGAGTGCATCACTGGATTCTTTGAAATATGTATGGTTGTTGTGTTATTAGAAAGAATAGGGATTGGCCCATCAAATTCAACTTTGATATCCTTCAAGGTCTACCTCATCTAAAGCACTTGAGTATAACATGATACTGCAACAATGTATTTTGCTTATGCATTAGACAAGGATAATGATTCTTGTTTCTTGCTATGCTAGGATACTGCTCTATCTCCAATGAAGAATGCACCTTCACTTGTGCTTTTTCTATCATCATCACATCTAGCCCAATCTACATTTGTATAGTCACTTAAAGAAAAATCATTATTCTTAGGATACCAGAAGCCATGATCAAGAGTGCCCTTCAAATACCTGAATATCCTTTTTACTTCCATCACATGTGATTCTCTGATATCTGATTGAAATCTAGCCACAAGACAGACTGCATGCATGATATCTGGTCTAGTAGCAGTTAAGTAAAGTAGTCCTCCAATCATTGATCAGTACTTACTTTGATCAACCTTAGGAGATTCATCATTCTTACTCAGTTTACGACTGATGACCATAGGAGTGCATACCGGTTTAAAGTCCTCCATTCCAAACTTCAACAATTCCCTAACATATTTTGATTGAGAAATAAAATACCTTTGTCTATCTGATTGATTTGCAGTCCAAGAAATAAATTCATCTCACTAAACATAGACATCTCAAATTCTTTTTGCATCTCATTTGCAAAATTCTTACACATCTCTTCATTTCCACCAAATATGATATCATCTACATAAACCTCAATAATCAAGATTTGATCTTTGCTTACCTTGATATGCAAATTGCTATCTACAAACCCTTTACTGGAACCCTATTGCAACAGATATTTATCTAGTCTTTCATACCAAGCTTTGGGAGCTTGCTTCAATCCATACAAGTCCTTCTTCAATTTGCACACCATATCTGGTTTATCTGATAACTGGAACCCATCCAGTTTCTCTATGTAGACCTCTTCTTCTAGCTCACCATTCAGGAAGTTGGATTTCACATCCATCTGATATACTTTGAAATCTTTGTGTGCTGCAAATGCCAAAAATGGTCTAATAGCATCCATTCTTTCCACCGGAACATAGGTCTCTTCATAATCAATTCCTTCAACTTGGGAGTAGCCTTTGCATACAAGTCTTTCCTTGTTTCTCACAACTTCTCCAACTTCATTCAATTTGTTCTAGAAAACCCACTTTGTTCCAATCACATTCTTATTTACAAGTCTAGGGACAAGTTCCCAAGTCTTGTTCTTCTCAATCTATTGTAGTTCTTCATTCATTTCCTTGACCCAATGCTCATCATTGCATGCTTCATTTACTGTTTTAGGTTCCACCTTTGACAGTAGATAGAGATTTCCTTGTTCTTCTGCAATCATGCTTCTTGTCATCACACCTTTCCTTTTGTCACCAATAATCTGATCTTCAGAATGATCTCTCTATATGTACCTTGGAGTTTTAAGAGTTCTTACCAGAGCCTCAACTTGAGTTTCTTCTTCTTCTAGAGCCTATTCTTCAGTCTGAACTTCCTTTGCCTTTTCTTGAAAGGAAGCTTGGTGTGCGAAAATCACTTCCTACACTAATCTAATGAGGAGAGATGAGTGCAAATTCTTTTTAACCTTTACAATTATAGTGTTATTAACCCAACAATAGAGATATTGCAGTAATACACAACACAAAAATGTAAGACAGAAGAAGAGAGAGACAAGATATAACGTGGGGAAAACCCTTACGGGTGAAAAATCCCACACTACAAAACTTGCATAATGTATTATCTAAACAAGGTTTATAGCACACTTGCAATGCAAGTCTTTACAAGAGTCTTCGACACACGTATCTAGAGACAATCTAGCAGCATAATAGTACTCGTCAATCACATAATACATTTCCTCTCAAAGCACATGCTTAAGATAAAACTAAGCTTTCCTTGAGATGGGCATCCAACTTGGCCTCATGGCCCAAAACCCATGCCTAGGGACACTTGTCCAACACTTTAGCATGGTCATGATACTTTTCATATCACCCCATCCCAATATGGTCACCTATTCCCAAGTTGGGCAATGACAGATGCTCTTACGCATCTTACGACCATCATAGAATCTGTCATACTGATAGTACTTACAGCTGTAAGAGAATCTGTCATACATTGACTAAAAAATAGCATATTCTCTTACAACATGTCATAACTCTCCTTGGGGTGCCCAACGATGTGTTCTTCCAAGATACCTTGTGACACATGTCTTCACCTACCATAGAACATTCCATTTACGACTCTTATGCATCATAGATTATGTCATAACTATTTCGGTCAAGATTCACTTCACACTAGTCAAAGTGCCAACACATGGAAAAATACCTCTACCACTAAGTGGGATGCCTATCTCTCATGTGAGGACAAAATTACATGTGGTCACCTTCCACGTAGGATGACATATCACCATGCCAACTCCCACAAGATAACAAAATAGGATTTGCATCCTAATTACATAATAGGCAATAAATAAATACATTACAATAAATAAATGCAAGGAATTACCAACAATGAGACACCTTAATTCCCAACATTTCCAACCTTTTCTATATTAGTGGGTTCATCTAACTCATATCCATGTGGGTGGATGTCTTCATCTACCTTCACATTTGTACTTTCAATGATCTTTCTCAGTCTTTTGTTATAGCATTGGTAAGCCTTGCTCTTAATGGAGTATCCAAGGAATATGCCTTCATCACATCTAGCATCAAACTTTCCTAATTCTTCATCTCTTCTGATGTAGCATTTGCTTCCAAAAATTTTGAAGTATTTGACAGTAGGAGCTCTGCCATACCACAGTTTATAAGGTGTCTTTGTTTCTTTTTCTCTAATTTGTACTCTATTTTGAATGTAGACAGCAGTATGTATTGCTTCTTTCCAATACACTTCTAGTAGTTCTACTTCTTGGATCACTTCTCTAACAACTTCTTGAACAGTTTTATTCTTCCTTTCAACCACTCCATTTTGTTGAGGAGTCCAAGGAGCAGACAAATGTCTCTTTATTCCATTTTTTTCACAAAAATCATTGAACTCATTTGAAGTGAACTCACCACCACTGTCAGATCTTAAGCATTGGATTCTCAAATCTAATTCCTTTTCAACCATAGCTTTGAATGCCTTGAACTTATCTAAAGATTATGTCTTTTCTCTAAGGAAATTAACCCAAGTCATTCTTGAAAAATCATCAATGAGAAGCATAAAATACCTTTCACCTTGTACACTTCTTGTTATTTTGGACCACACAGGTATATATGCACCAGCTCCAGCAAACCGGTAGATGATTATTCTTTGCTTCTGAAGGTGGTCTTTGTCATCTTTCTAAACTGACATTCTTTGCATATAACATTAGTAGGCTTCACAATCTTAGGCAGATCTCTTACATCTTGAATGATGCTTATTCTCACTAGATTATTGAAGTTAATGTCACACATTCTCCTATGCCATAGCCAACTCTCATTGGACTTAGCCAAGAGCAACAATTTTCAGCACCTTTCAAATGATAGACATTACCACGAGTCTTCTTACTAGTAGCAATTAGGGTTCTTGAGCTATTATGTATCTTACACCCATTATCCTTGAACACAAGAGTATACCCTTTGTCACACATTTATCCAATGCTTAGTAGATTATGTTTTAAACCTTGACATACATAACATCATCTATATTATGCTTTCCATCAAAAGTAATAGATCCTTTTCCACAAATCTTACCAGTTGCATCATCACCAAACCTAACAAGTCCTCCATCATACTTTTCAAACTTAACAAACTTACTCTTGTCTCCTGTCATGTGGTTTGAGCATCTGTTGTTAATGATCCATTCATCTTCCTTTTCATCATGGAATGCAGACAACTCCCCTGCAGTTTCTACCTTCACACAGATTGCAAGATTAGCATAAATAGGTTCTTCTCTAAGTGCAATAAACAAGCATTCACTACTATTGCCATCATCAGAATTAGATTCATCATCAGTTACACCTTCATCATCTCTAACATAATAACTCTTTTTTACCATCTTTCCTTTACTTTCATTGATCTTCAAAGCTTTGTTAGGACATCTTGAAGCATAATGACCAATTTTACCACAACTGAAGCATTCAAAAGGTAACTTACCTTTAAATTTTCCTTTGCTGCCCCTCTTTATCCTGCTTGCAAATTTGGCTTCTAGCTTAGGAAAGTCTTCATCATTAGATTCCACATCATATTTCTTTGATCTAGTAGTCTTAGTTGCTTCCTTGGCCTTGAAAGTAGTCTTAGTTTTCACAAAGCCATCAGTAGTACCAAACTCTCTTATTTCAAAAGCAGTTAGTTTACCAAGTAATTGGTTTTTTATAAGCTTGCCTAATTCCAACAACTCTTCAATGGCAGATACCTTATGACTATAAGATTTGGGAAGAGTTATGAGTATCTTATCTATAACATCGTCATCCTTTAATTCTCTACCAATACCCTTGATGTTAATGACAACTTCATCAATCTTTTGTAAGTAAATTGTTATGTTCTCATCTTCACCTATTTGCATGGTTTCATATCTAGTATTCAAATTTTGCAACTTGGCCTTCTTGACAGATGCATCACCTTCATAGATTTTTTTTAATTTGTCCCAAATCTCATAAGCAGTTTCTAGATTCACAACTTTTGCTATTGCAGTATTAGACATGGCATTTAACATAGCATTTTTAGCTTTGTGATTGGCCTCAAACTCTTTAATCTCTTCTTCAATATCAAGATCTTTAGGAACTATGTATTTATCTTTAACCATTGCCCAAACATTATAACCAAGAGAAATGAGATAACTTTGCATTCGTACCTTCCATTAGGCATAGTCAAATCCATTGAACTAAGGAATGTCTTTCTTGTGTGCCATCTCGGAACTACCTTAAGCTATTAGGCTTCTTCAAAGGAACCTTGCTCTGATACCAATTTTTGAATAACACAAGACAACTGAGAGGGGGGGTGAATCAGTTGTATCAAAACTTTAACTTCTTTAATCTATAATCAATTTCACAATCACTTAACTCATTTCCTTATTCTGTTATGAACATTAAACATGAATAGCAGAATCAAAACATGAACACATCAACACATGAACATCAATTTTTTACGTGGAAAATCCTAAATAGGGAAAAACCATGGTGATTATTAGCTCACGATATAATGTAATAACAATACTGAATATCAAAAGGTGGCTCCTGCTAAAGGGCTCACTACCTGGGGCTCACTACCCAAAAGAATGGCTCACTACCAAGGGTGGCTCACTGCTAAAAGGGTGGCTCATTGCCAGGGTTGGGTCACTATTGAGGGGTGGCTCACTGCAAGGGTGAATTGATTTAGTAGCATCTACACCATGCCTGAGATCAGTTCCATTAAAGTGTAATATATCCCCTCTGCTTTGCTCTACTTTTACACTTCGCACTTATCATCTCATCTTTGCACACTCACACATCAAACACAAAGTCATTACATGTATTTATACAATTCATCAACCTTGCAATGTACATCAAGGTTGACATTACAATCATCCACCATTGGAACAATCTCCAAGGTCGGTATACATACATACATCAAATTAGGACTAGACCTAAACAAACTTGTCAACTAAATGAATAAAGGAGGAACAATTCATGCCTTAGAACTGACTCAATTACATTTTCACATGCTACCACACACTTCTACAATTCAGGAATTTTATCCGCAAAGAGTGTTAATCATCCAAGTCGGCCAGACTAGTGCAATCATCAAAAACACTTGAACACATGCTTCCAAGATCTTCATTACAACTTGCAAATCAAGCACACACCTTCAATGCATTTAGGGGCCATCCAAGAACATCATAGAATTATTTGGAAACTAGAAAATCCAACCGCAATAGATCTCAACTTATTTCACTTGAAGATGGATCATAGACTGCTGTTAATCAGACACTATCAAACTCTACTAATTAGAAACTTGCTTTTTGGAGCTTCAAATCACATATCCTTTGGAATTAATATGATTAAGGACCTTATAATATTAATTCAAGAACTACAAGGCCAAAATCCAATCTTTTGAGAAATGTGGAGTAAAACACTTTCTCCATGTCACTCTGTAAACCTTGCCAAACATAGTCTTCACACTGATGAATAGAACTTTTTCTGCACAATGATCCAAACCACCAAATTCTAGATTTAGCATCTTCAAACACTTCTCTAAATCATATCCAAGTTTCATATGCTGGTCTTCATTATAGAGAAAATGCTAAGCAAAATACTCAGACAATGTTCTTCAATCAATCAACAAATAGCAATGCCAGAAGATATAGTTGACACAAATGACAACACAAACATGTTGACATCAATGACAACACCAATTAGCACATAATTACAACAATTGAGTACAACAAAGAGTAAAGGTGGTGGGGGTAGATGATGGATAGGGGAAGGGAGATGGAGAGGCTATTGTAGATGAGGGAGAGGAGGAGTAGCTGGGTACTTTGGAAGCAGTGCAGACCCAGTTGGCAATAGTAATCTCAGAGTTGGACAGTGTACGAGAAGAGCTATCAGATACCTAGGTTGAGAGAGACACCTACCAAGCAGAGAGGGACTTGTAGGCAGAGTTGGATAGAGTGCAGGGGATTTTGACCACAATAGAGAGGTAGATAGAGGAGCTCACTCAGGCAAAGACATACAAATAGGGAGGAGATGTTGGGGAGCTCAACTAGTTTATGTAGGAGAGGGATCAAACTATTATAGAGAGATGAAACTATTATCCTAAGGTAGAGAGTAGCTTGGCACAGGAGGCATGACTCCACGAGGAGTGTGACTTGGCTCGCTAGATTGTGGCTGGACAAGGGAATGTACATATATGGGGTGATTATACATGGGTATAGGATGAGTTAGGATGAGAGAGACAGAGGGCTAAATATTATCAAACCTTATATCAGGTAATAGTCTTGGAGGGTCAAAGGATCACAATTGGCTAGGACAGGTTTTATAGTCATGGGGCCTCCACCACAATGATTACCACCACCATAGGGTCCACCACCAAATCCAACACCACCATCCCTGGCACCTTCAAGAGAGGGGAACTCGAGTTAGCATGGAGTGATGTTATATTAGATTTTTTATGCCTGAGAGCTCATTTTATATGTTATACTTTGATGTATTTAGCCTATGAGCACATTTTTGTATCATGACCATATTTTTGATATATATACAAGATGAGGCATTTTATCAACATCCTATGTGATGTTATGATGTATGATGATGGTTTATAATATATGTAGATGGTTTTATTATAATTTATGATGTTATGCATGATGTTTATATGATTGCATGTGATTCTTGTATGGATGCAAATATGTTTTATGGATAATGTATTAGATGATAGATATAAAAGTTGGTTTATGTGTGCAATGTTTATGAATTTTGGATATATGATGGATTGTGTTGTTAAATGTATAGATACATGGATAGATTATGTTTTTATGGATTATGAATATGATTATAGTAATACATATAATGTATGGTTACGATGCATAAGCAAATGTTTATGGTACTATTGATGTTTATAATGGATGCACATGATGATGTATGATGGAAATTATTATGTTATGGAAAATTTATGATGGATATACATGGATAATTTTTGATATTATGGATACTGCATATGTTGATGTATATGATTACATTATGTGATGATATATATGATGATCATGATGATTATGATGATGGTATGGTACTAACATATTTATGTAGATATATATTATGGATGTAGTTGATGATGATGCAGGCATTATATTTTTTGGTTTGTTCATGATACAAGTCGATATTGGGGATGGGTAAAATTGGTTACATGGGAGAATGAGTTAATAATATACCCTAGAAAATGGGTAAGTGGGAGAAATATGGGTAAGGTGATTGGGTAGATATAGGATATATAGGGATGGGTAAGAGATGGGAGATGACATTGTGCTGGTATGTTTTAGAGAAATCCTAAGTTTAATACAACAAAAAGATATTATGCACCAAGGTAAAAGGAACCAGTGTGATGATTTATATCCAATTGCATGTACTTTACACTCAAACAAAGGTTGTAACTACACATGTCTAACATAATATAGCCTTGGAGGATTATGTGAAGAAAGATACTTATAGGATGAGAATGTCCTGATACACACATGATATTGTTCTTAATGTGGTCATGCAAGCAACAATCAACATACCTAAAGCCATTCCAACACACCCAAGGTTAGTATTAGCCTTGGTGGATCATGCAAAGATAAACTAACAAACATGACATACAATAACAAATGACCCTGCCCCAATCTATATCATCCAATAACACACCAAGATATAGAAGATCTAGGTGATCTTTGGTAAGGATAGAAGGGGTTCAAAAAATCAAAATACCAACCAACAAACTCATTATGCAACCATTTATCTCTTGCCAAAATTTGGATAGGTGATGTAGGATAGGATTATGTTGAGTATGGGAAGGATATATCCATAAGGCATATCTATGATGATGGATGTTTGGGTGAGAGGCACAAGATATTAGGTTATGTGTTGATTTGAAAAGCTAATCCAATGTGTGATTTTTGTTGTGACATGTTTTAGTATGCTAGTTTCCTTGGCAGAATGGTCAAGTCAGTGAAATCTCTTTATTATGGGATGGGATGGTGATGGGTGATAGTGTACAAGGTAGTTTTATTATGAAATGTGAAAAGGTATTTATTATGGGATGTGTAATGTATGATGGAGTGTATGAGATGGAATTGCATGAAAGTCCATAAGGTACATATAAAGATCTAATCTAGATGTAGGCTTAGGTACTTTCCCTAGTATGGTATGATGGTAAAGGAATGGAATGGATATAGGGAATGACATGAATAGATACAAAATCAAGCCATGATAGGGTGACATTGATTAATGGAAAAGTGAAGGATGGAAATGGATTATTTATTTATGTGGACAATGTGGAACAAGAACCTAGTAGATGGTGGATGTGGATTCTACACATGGTGCCTATAAACAAGTTTTCACCATGGTACTTATCCAAGGCACCACCAAAGTGGTTTTCACCATTGGAAATTTTATTGCAACTCATGTTTTTGTATTTTTTTAGTTTTTTTGTATTTTTCTTGATTTTTTTTTTGCCAATTGAGATACTCCAACGAGTCAAGCATAGAACTTCTTGAGGTGTATGATATTCATTGGCTTCTCTAAAGGATAGCCCTCTAGTGTTGCTAGCTGATAAGCTCTAGACCAATAACTAGATATGATAACAAAGGGTCCTAACCAATTAGGCTCAAATTTGCCTTTCTTATCTTGATCATGCAAATTCTTCTGATTTTCCTTTAACACAAGGTCACCAATCTCAAAGTAATGGGTCTTGATCTTCTTGTTGTACCTATGACAAAGGTGGTTTGGATAAGCTTACATGTGGTTCAAAGCATTCATACACCTCTCATCTAGAAGTTCCAGTTCATGCAACCATGCAACATGATACTCCTCCTCATCAATGAGATTCTATAGAGATATTTTTAAAGAGGGGAGTTTCACCTCGATTGGAAAAATGACATCAGATTTGAAGATAGGGGGATATGGGGTGGCTCCTGTGGGTGTGTGGATGCTAGTATTGTATGCCCATAGGGTGGGATTTAGTTGGAGGTGCCCATCATGACCAACTTCATTGATTGTCTTATTTATGATTCTAAGAATGGTCTTGTTAGAAGCCTCATCTTGACCATTACCTTGAGGGTAGTATGGAGGGGAGAAACAATGTTGGATATGGAATTTCTAATAAAGGGTATGGCGTCTTGGTTTTTGAAAGGTTTTCTATTGTTAGTGATAATGGCGAGGAGAATACCATACTGGGATATGATTTAGTGAAGTATATTTTTTTCTATTTGTTTGCCAGTGATATGTTAGAAATGAAAGAAACAATACTTCAATGGAAATCTAATTCAAGATAAATTTCAGCAATCTTAAGTGTGCATTAACAATGGATATTGTAACAAAACATAAATCCCACTATAGAAAATATGTCAAACATGAAGAACTCAACACAATGAAACAATATTTACATGGAGAAAACCCTTGCAGGTAAAAAAATCCACCAAGAAAGAGGCACAAATTTGTATTAATCTCAACAAGATTGTACAATACATCAACTACACAACTCTCTCCACAAGTCTTCAATCTAATAGCATTTTGGCAAAACCTGAGTACCTAAAATATGTATATTGCAGAAACAAATACATGGAAAATACTTAAAAAAATGTTTTCAACTCCATTCTAGGCGTTCACCTTCTCTCTCCTAAGATTCTCCAACCTCTAAACATTAATTACCATCTTACAAGCATCTTACACTTGTCCAAAAATAGCCCTGCAAAGGTTGGGTACCCAAGACTAAATCTAGCCTCTTACAACATATTATGATGTGTCATAACTATCATAAATTCCACAAAAGAGTATCTTTCCAAGATAGGAACCTTGGGATAAATATAGCAAATATACAACTAACATATCTGTCATATGCATCATTGAATCTCATAATCTTATGACAACTTGCAGCTGTCATAGATTTACTTACCAAATATTATGACAGTTGTCACACATGTCAAAAATAGTATATTCCTCAAGGGAGCACGCCTACCCTCATTTACTTTGAGTTTTTACATTTTCCAACAGTAAAAGTCACTCTGTAATTACCTCTGGTTACTTTGAAATTGCCCCTACCAATGAAACTAGTACATCTCCTCATGGATAATTATAAATTACATATAATAAATGGGATAAATACAATATTGGGATTTGCAAGATTAATGGCACCTTATCCCAACATTCTCCCACTTGACATTATACATTGTAAATCAACCCATAAGAAATCAAATAAAAAATAATTTGGCACTAGAAACAAGGCCCATGGCCTCTCTACACCATACAAACTTCTCTGTGCTCATAGGCTTGGTCAATGAATCTGCAACATTCTCTTGAGTGTCTATCTTCTTCAGCTTAATCTCTCCATTTGCAACCAACTATCGAATAAAGTGATACTGAACATCAACATACTTAGTTCGAGCATGATACATGGGATTCTTGGCCAAATAGATAGCACTCTAGCTATCACAACCAATCTGAATGATCCTACAATCAAATCCAATACATGTACACAGTCTCATCAACCAAACTGCCTCCTTAGAGACATGAGTAGCAGCCATATACTCTGCTTTTGTGGTGGCCAAAGCAACTATGGGCTTCCTCTTACTCATCCAACTCATTGCTCCTCCAAACAGAGTAAACACATAGCCACTAGTGGACCTTCAACTCTCTAAGTCACCTACCTAATCTGCATCAACAAAACCTTGTATGTCCAAAGATTTGTCAACACTATCAGTACCAGAATAAACCAAACAATAATCAGGAGTACCTACAAGATATTTAAACACCCTCTTCGCATAGTTCCAATGTTGTCTACCAAGGTTAGACATAAATTTGCTCGAAACTCCCACTGCTTGGGAAATATCTAGTCTAGTGCAAACCATTGCATACATCAAACTCCCTACAACACTAGCATGTGGCACATTAGACATATCCTCAAGATCATCCTCAATCTTTAGACACATATCTAATGAAAGCTTAGTACCAATGGGTAAAAGAACTTTAACTGGGTTACAGTCTTGCAAACTAAACCTCTGCAAAATAATATTCAGATACTTACTTTGTGACAACCAAAGCTTTATGTTAACTCTGTCCCTCCTAATCTCCATTCCTAAAATATACCTTGCAGCACCAAGATCCTTCATCTCTAATGCACTTGAAAGTTGGCCTTTAAGCTCACTGATCATACCCTTAGTATTGTTGAAAAATAACATGTCATCAACATACAAAGCAATAACTAGTATAGAATCATCAACATAATAAATGTAAACAAAGTGATCCTCCTCACTTCTAACAAAACCCAATTTCAAAACAAATGAATCAAACTTTTGATACCACATTCTAGGGGACTGTTTCAAACCATAGAGAGACCTCTTTAACCTACAAACCCAATGTTCTTTTCTTTTTACCTCAAAACCTATAGGTTGTTGCATATAAATTTCTTCTTCAAGATCTCCATGCAAGAACATAGTCTTAACATCCATTTGCTCAATCTCCCAATCATAAGCTACAACAATGGATAAGAGAAATCTAATACAAGTCAATTTAGCAACATGAGAGAATATCTCACCAAAATCAACTCCCTCTCTCTGGGAGTAGCCCTTCGCTACCAATCTAGCCTTGTACTTCTCCAATGAATCGTCAGCTCCAAACTTCTTCTTGAAGACCCACTTACAACCTATGGCCTTTCTTCCTTTGGGAAAATGAACAAGATCCCAGGTGTTACAAGATTCTAAAGCCAACATCTCCTCATGCATGGCTAATTGCCAAGACTCACTATCATCTATAGAAATAGCTTCCATGTAGGATCTAGGTTCATCATTAGTACTCAATAAAGCATATACACAACAAAAATCTAGTGGGCTATACCTATCAACTGGATCCATTGTCTTGTGGATCTCCTCAAGGGTGGAGTAAGAGACTCTACTCATTCTTCTGTATGATCATCTATGCCAACTTCTTCTATAACAATAGACTCATCTTCATCAGAACTACTTGAATCTTCTTCTTCTTCTTCACCCCCCAATCCATCATTCTATTCTTCCTGAGGTGCATCTTACTGCTCTAAATCAAAGTGCACCTTCTTTACCTTTTCTTCTTTTTCTTTTGGCTAGTGAGGTTCAGAAATAGTTCTAAGTTCCCTGAAAATAACACCTTTAGAAAAGATAATCTTACAGGTTAGTGGATTCCAAAGCTTATAACCTTTGACATTATCACCATATCCAATGAATGCACACTTTTCAGCCTTTGGATCCAACTTAGATCACTTTTCCCTAGGCACATGAACAAAAGCCTTACAGCCAAAAACCCATAAATGTGAAATAGAAGGTTTCTTGCCTATCGACACTTCATAAGGTGTCAAATCAAGAGCCTTACAAGAAGATCTATTTATCAAGTAGAAAGTAGTACACACATCCTCTGCCCAAAAGTATTTATCCAACTGTGCATCACTAAGCATACTTCTGGCCCTTTCTATAGTTGTTTGATTCATCCTTTCTACAACAACATTCTATTGTGGTGTATACAGAGTTGTCTTTTGTCTGATTATACATGCATGCTTGTAAAACTCATCAAATTCCTTAAAGCAATAGTCCCCTCCATTGTTAGATCTTTATATTTTTATCTTTAAACCTAATTAGTTCTCTACTAAGACTTTGAATTCCTTAAACTTAGTGAAAACTTCATATTTATGTTTCATAAAATAAATCCATGTAAATCTAGATACATCATCAATGAAGGTGACAAAATAACAATATTTTCCATTAGATTCATTATCCACATGCCCAAACACATCCGTATGAATAATTTCTAATTTCTCATTTGGTCTATTCCTTCCTGAAGGAAATGATTTTCTGTTTTGTTTACCAAACACACAATGCTCACAGAAATCAAAGTGCTCATCAGAATAAGAGAAACCGTCCAACAATTCTTTATTCTTAATAGTTTTCAATACATTATTACTTGTGTGGCCCAATCTATAGTGCCACAACATACAAGTGTTTTCAGAAGCCTTAGAAACATAAGAGGCATTAAAAACTATAGTGACTTCAAGTTTAAACAAGTTCCTAAATCTCTTCTCTTTCACTACCACCAAGTTACCTCTCACCAATCTACAGCCATGCTTGTCAGATGTCACATGCATTCCCAAATCATTCAACTTCAAAACTGAAATCAGATTTCTAGCTAATCCAAGAACATACAAAACACTAGGGAGGGTTTTAATCCTCCCATCAATGAAACACAACAATACCTTTCCTTTCCTAACAATTGGATATGAAGAGTTGTCACCAAGGTAGATATTACCTCCATCATATTCTTCATATGTAGAGAACCATTCCTTATGCAGGGTCATATGAAATGACCATCCTGAGTAAACCAACCAGTGATCATTAGAAACAACAATACATGCAAACAGTAAAACATCTTCACTTGCATTCGAGGACTTATCTAAAGCACTCTCCCACTATTTCTTTGGGTTTCTGCACTCCTTCTTCACATGTCCCCTTTTACCGCAGTTCCAACACTTAACTCTGTTCTTTTTACTAGGAATTTTAGACCGGCCCCTAGACTTTTCCTTAGCCCCTTTTTGATCTCTTTTTGGTCCCCTTTCCTTAGACCTTCCCCTGACACTAAGAGCATCCCCTGAACTATCTAAACTCTTCTTCCTCAATTCTTGTGATAGTAGCACTGAAACAAGAGCACCCAACTTCGGATCCGCAAGGTTAGCAGTGATAGAAAGAATAACATTCTCCCAAGACTCGGGTAAAGAACAAAGAAGATACATTTATTTTCCTCACTAACCTCAACATCTACTGAATCAAGCTAACTCAATAACAAATTAAAAAAAAATTAAATGTTCTGCAACTAATTCACCTCACATTTTCATGGAAAACATTTTTCTTTTTAAATAAAGTTTATTTACCATATTCTTGGCTTGATAGATATCACCCAACCGATTCCACAACTTGTGTGCAGTCTCCTCCTTTGTGACATTCAACAGGACAGATTCTAAAAGACACAACCAGATGGTTCCCCATGCCTTCTTATCCAATCTATCCCACTCATCTTGAGAGACATCATCAGGTTTCTTTTCTTTTTGAAAAGCCAACCATTGGTTTCTTTCTTCCAACAAATCTTCCATTTTCAGCTTCCACAACTCATACCCCATTCCATTGAACTTCTCAATGTCCAATCGAGAGGTTGATGCAACGGTGGATCCAACCATAATAACAACACAAGATCTACAAAACAAACACAACCAAATCTCCCACTAAATCTATAGCTTCTACACTACCACTCAAGAGTCAAAGCTATCCAAGCTCTGATACCAAATGTTAGAAATGAAAGTAACACTACTTCAATGGAAATTTGATTCAAGATAAATTCCAGTAATCTTAAGTGTGCATTAACAATGGAGATTGTAACAAAACATAAAACCCACTATAGAAAAGATGTTAAACATGAAGAACTCAACACAATGAAATAGTGTTTATGTGGAGAAAACCCTTGTAGGTAAAAAAATTCACCAGGAAAGAGGCACAAGTTTGTATTAATCTCAACAAGATTGTACAATACATCAACTACACAACTCTGTCCACAAGTCTTCAATCTGACAGCATTTTGGTAGTACCTGAGTACCTAAAATCTGTATATTGCAGCAAGAAATACATGGCAACTACTTATAGAAATATTTTCCACTCCATTCTAGGCATTCACCTTCTCTCTCCTAACATTCTCCAACCTATAAACATTAATTACTATCTTACAAGCATCTTACACTTGTCCAAAAATAGTCGTGCAAAGGTTGGGTGCCCATGACTAAATCTGGCCTCTTATAGCATCTTATGACACATCATAACCATCATAGATTCCACAAAAGAGTATCTTTCCAACATAGGAACCTTGGGCTAAATATAGCAAATATACAACTAACATATCTGTCATATGCATCATAGAATCTCAGAATCTTATGACAACTTGAAGTTATCAGAGATTTACTTACCAAACATTATGACAGTTGTCATACATGCCAAAAATAGTATATTCCTCAAGGATAATTACAAATTACATATAATAAATGGAATAAATGCAATATTGGGATTTACAAGGTTAATGGCACCTTATCCCAACATGATGTATGTTAGTGGAATGGCCTCAACCCACTTTGTAAAGTACTCAATGGTGGTTATGATGAACTTGTGTCCATTAGAGGATGGGGGGTGAATTTTTCCAATGAGGTCTAGCCCACACTATGAAAAAGGCCAAGTAATAGTAATAGGTTGCAGCTCTTGTGATGGTGCATGGATTAATTTATTGTGCTACTATCATTGGAGACACTTCATTACAAACTGATGAGCATCATATTTCATTTTCAGCTAGTAATAACCCATTCTTAAGATCTTATTTGTAAGGGTAGGACCACTAGAGTGAGCACCACATATACCCTCATGTACCTCTCTCAAGCTTGTTTGGGCTTCTTCCAAGTTAAGAAACCTCAAGAGGGTATCATCAATACTTCTTCGGTATATGGTATCTCCTAGGATGGTGAAACAAGAGGATTGGCAAATGAATGTGCAACATTGGGTGTTAGAAAGGTTGGATGGAAGGGTGAGATCATGAAGGTAAGTGTATAGATTATGGTACCAAGGGTGTTGGCACCAACAATCTTGCTTACTAGCTCATTAGTAGGTGTATCATAAGTAGGGATAAGCAGTTGTTCTACCAACAATTCACATTGATGGCTATTATGCGGCATGTCTATGAGAGATCCAATGGTAGCCATGGCATCAATAGCTTTGTTATTTAGTCTAGGTACTTGTTTGAATTGGATGTCTGAAAATTACTTTAAATCATCTACCATTTTCTTATATGGAAATAGCTTTTCATCTTTTGTTTGGTATTCATCATTAACTTGTTTGATGACTAGTTGTGAATCTCCATAAACATGCAATTTAGTGATTTTCCATGAGATGACCATTTTCAATCAAGTGATGAGATTTTCATCCTCTGTAATGTTATTAGTTCATGGAAATGTTATCCTATAAGATTTTGGAATATAGTCCCCTTGTGGAGTGACAAATAGGATTCCAACCCCTAAACCATGACAGGTGTAGGATCCATAAAAGTACATTTTCTAGGTTGTGGGGCATGTAACAAGAAAACAACTTCATCTAGAAACTTTGAGATAAGCGGTTAATCAGTTGGTATAGGTGCATATGCTAGTTGATTAGCTATCACTTGTCCCTTAATGGTGTTGTGATCCACATACTCAATGTCAAATTTAATTAAGATCATGACCTCTTCAACCATGTGGCTTGTGAGCGTAGCTTTGGACAAGAGGTACTTAAGCGAGTAAATCTTTGAAATGAGCTTGGTTTTATGACTGAGCATGTAGTGTCAGAGTTTCTATGAACTGAAAATGACATCTAAGCATGCTCGATCAATTGGTGTGTAGTTAAGCTCATAACCCACTAGAGTACAACTGATGTAATATATGGCCCTTTCTTTTCATGTATCATCATGTTGTGCCAATAGTTACCCTACAGTTGTTGAAGTGGTGGAGATTTACAATAATGGGGGTTGTCTTGCAATAGGTGGCATCAATACAAGAGGTGATACTAGATATTCCTTTAGTTGATCAAAATCTTTCAGATAATTAGAGTCCTACTTAAATGTGCATTCTTACAAAGGAGATGCTAAAATGGATGGAATTTATCTGCTAATTATGCTATGAAGCATCTTATGGATTGGAGTTTTCCCTGGAGGGTATGCAGCTGCCCAATTTTTTGGAGGCATTTCTACTATAGCTTTGACTTTTGTTGGATCCACTTCAATGCCTCATTTGGATACTATGTAACCTAAGAGTTTGCTAGAAGTAACTCTAAAGACACTTTTTGGGATTAAGGTGCACCTGATATTCTTCTAGGTGATCAAAGATGTTTTCTAAGACATGAAGGTGGCTTTCTCTTGTTTTTGACTTTCCTAGGAGATCATCAACATAATCCTCCATTGTCTTGTGCAACATATCACAAAAAATGATTGTCATAGCGCATTGATAGGTGGATCCATCATTTTTTAGGCCAAAAGGCATGACCTGCCAATAGTAGGTATCCCAAGCACATATGAAAGAGGTCTTGTGTTGATCTTCCTCAGCGATTCAGATTTGATTATACCCAAAAAAACAATCCATAAGAGATATCATCTCATGTCTAGTAGTTGTCTACTATAATGTCATTGTTCAGCAATAGGAAGTCATCTTTCGAACATGCTTTGTTAAAATTGTAGAAATATGTACAAACACATATGCCCATAGTGACCTTCGCTACTGGAATGATATTTGACACCCATTCAGGATAATCAATGGGGGGAATAAATCTGACTTCTAGTAGTTTTTAAAGCTCATCTTTGACTAGAAGTGCTATCTAAGGATGCATTTTTCTAATCTTTTGTTTACCTAGTTTGACATTAGGATAAATTGGGATGATGTACTATTAGTGATAGATCTAAACTAGGCATGTCAGCATAGGACCATGCAAAATATTGAGCTCTTTCTTTGAATAATACCAAGAATTCTATCTAATCTGATGGGGTTAATGATGCTGCCATGAAGTGATTTTGGGTGTGTCTTCGGTTCCTAGATTTAGTTCTTGTACTTCTTCAACCGAGATTGTATATTTCTCTTGGTAATATTTTGGTACATCAGGGAGTTCCAGTTCCTCATCCTTTGGCACCTTGAAGAGGCTTTCACTAGAGGAAATGTCCTTTATTTTTACTTTCTAATCATCTGTTATTATTTTTATATTTTCTTTTTTGTGACTAAGGAACTTGGTAGTCTCCCCAAAGTATGCAGGTGTGTCTAATTCAATGTCGTACCCTGCTTTATGATCTCTTAGGGGTATGTGTTCTCTTAGTCCCATTAGTTCTACAATGGCATCATCATTTTGGATGGTATCAAGGATGAGAGGTCCTTGTTGGTCCAAATCTATTAGTTGGGGATAGACAAGGGAAAGATCGTTGGATGTGAATGGTATGGATGAGAGGTTGTATATGGTATAAATGGACACTTCTTGAAAGAGGTCAATGATATGCTCAAAGGAGTCTTCGTAGGTCCTTCTATTGGTGCTCTCAATGGTAGGAAAGGCTTTGGCTACCTCACTCAGTACACATTCAATTTCTAAAGATAGAGACTTAGGTGTGCCAAACTCAAGGCCTTGGTAACGATATTTTTGTGTTTCTTTGTACCTTTTTCATGAAGTCCCAATCCTCCATGAAATTTGTAACCCATGTTTTGGATAATGTGAAGACCTTTTCCATATATTTCTAGAGGTAAGAAAATGATGTTTTCTTCTTCATCTTTAAAGAGCCATGATGAGATGTTCTCAAGAACATCTTGATCCATAAGATTCATATGTTCAAATTTACCTTTTATTACCACTGTGGCCACCAAGTCTGAGGGTTATGGCCTCCCATATGATTTGGGGGAAGGTGGAAGTTACCCAACACAAAAGGCACCATGTAGGTTATACTCACCACAATCTATGTCACCCACTTTGACCTTAACCTTGGGGATGGAGGATTGTAAGTTGGAGGATGATGTGGGTGTGTATGGGTCGACATAAGATGGGGATGGTTTGATTAAATCGTTGATGGGAATTTTATCAAAGTTTTTTGTATTGGCCTTCCAAGAATCTCCAATATTAGAATGGATGGAGATCAACATATATGGTGACTTCTGTCCCATTGTGGAGAAATTTGAGACATTGATGGAAAGTAGATAGTACGGCTTGCATGGCATGAATCCATGGGAGGTCGAGGAGAATTTTATATGGGAGTTCAAGGTCAAGGAATTGACATGTGGTTTACAGAATCATAGGTCCTACTTGAATAGGTAGCTTGATTATTCCTTCTTATTAATGCCCAGTGTCATCATATCATTTTATTGTAATATTTTTTATGAGAATCTAGAACACCATCATAATATCCCAATTACTTTATTAATTTTAGAGTGGAAAGATTCAAGCAAGATCCACCATCTATTAGGACTTATTTGATTATATTTTTGTGGGTGCCAAATTTAGTGTGTAGAGCATCGTTGGGATAGGTCAGATGTTGGTAGATCTTTTTCTGAGAATACAAGGTGATGTTGTGAAGACAAGTACCCTATCATGGCTTGAAATCGATCAACATTGATGTCATTCAAGTCACGTGTCTCTTGTAATGCTTTGTAAAGGATATCCTTATGAATTGGTGAGGTGCAAAGAAACTCCAAGATAGAAATTTGGGTGGGAGTTTTGTCAAGGTGATCAAGGAATCATAGATAGTAGGGGATTTGGAAGAGGATTGGGCTACTTGGAGGGCAACGAAACCACAACATGTGGTAATGGCACAATTAAGATATTTTTATTTGATGGTAATGGTGGCTACATGATGCGAACATTCTTCTATGCAACCCACAATGGAGTCATAAGAAGAAGGCACATTAACATTATTGGTATTATTTGGATTGGAAGACTTCCCTTTACTATGGTTAGGAAGAGGATCTTTGTATACACCCAGGATTTCATTAGGTAATTGGTTAGAAGATAAGTATCATTATAAGTGGCATCGAAGCAAGTAATGTAAAATTCCCTTAGGTGTTCTCTAGTATTACCCTTCCCCTTATACTTATCAAATTTAGGGGAAAGGGGGTCATGATAATGGATCTATCAAAAGGATAGGAACATATATCTTCAAAGGAGTATTGTTTCTTTTTGTGTCCATTTTGCATGTCATCTAACCTTTTGGTTATGTCATGAAGTTATTGTGCCATGTCAGAAGTGGCTAGTGTTAGAGTTGTGTTCACTTGGTTTTGGGTGAGATGTTATTGTAGAAAGGATGAAACTTGTGTTTGGGAGTTGTTGGGTGGGGTAAAAGATGGTGTTGTGTTTAATGGAATAGATGTTTGTGTATTGTTTAAGGGGATATGATTAGATGTTGCAACATAGGATGTTAAGGGTTGGGAGATGAATTGAGATAGGAATGCTATGGTGTTGGGATCAAGTTGTGGGATGCTTTTGGTGGTACTAGATAGGTTTGTGTTGGTTGGGATATCGATAGGAATTTGTGAAATGAGGATGTTAGTTGTTTGGGATGAGGATGGGATATTTGGGGTGTTTGGGGATGAAGGTTGGGAAGGTTGAAGTTAGGATCCTCCTATGGTGTTTGAAGTGGGTGGATTTTGTTGTCCGATGTTTGAAGTTTTCATGTCACTAGGCAACTTGGTACCATGTTGAAGTAGATAGGAAAGGTAGATATTTGGATCAAATTTAAGAGTATGGCATAACATGTCCATGCATTTGGGATTTTGGGAAAATTTAATCAGCTCTTAATCTTGGTTGGGTTCATTTGAAACATGTGGTGTTTGGATAGGAGAAGAGATTGTACCCTCCCCTTGGTCATTTGTATTCAAAATATTGATTGGTATCCCACTTGGCCAACTTGACCCCATTTTATCTTCTTGTAACATAATGGGCATAAAACGAAAAGTGACCTAGGATGAGGATGAGATATTTGAAAGATGGAGTATGGATGATTTTTAGAGATGTTTTTAGATTTTGGAGACTTTGGTAAATGTTTTGTTTTCAAAGGTTTTGGACCAAAATGATTTGGTGGATAATGTGATTGATTGATGGACACTTTGGATGATAAAAAATACTTTGGATAAAGTGATCAAAGGATACTTTGGATCCAACCAAAGATGGTTTAAGCAAATCTACATCTTTTTTTGGATAACAAGGGTTATCCCCTCTTACTTAGGGTAGACAAGAACCTAAGAAAAAGTAGGATAGGGGTTGTTTTTCTTGGGGTAGACAAGACATCCAAGAAAACTTGGGCACTTGAATTTCACTAACTTAGGAGTTGTCTAGGCTCCTAAGATAATTTATCCAAGGTTGTTATGACTAATTCACACACTACATGAGGTAGACAAGTTCTTAAGAAACATGCAAATTAGGAGGATGAAAAGATCTAGATTAGACTCTGAATAAATTTGGTTTTAGATAGGGATGGATTAGATAACGATTGATAAGGGATAGGTCCAAAATGGATGATGAATTGATAAAAGTCTCAAGGGTAGGTTCAAATCCAAAATGGAAATGAAATTATAAAGTGGATGGTTAAAAGGTATGGTTTTGATGTGAAGGTTGAAGATGGCAGGGATAATGGATAATTATAGGTCAAATCTTTGGTTTCCCAAGTTAAAGACAATATGCTTTTGATTTTATAGATGTTTGGTTCAGTGTCTAAGTGGTTCAGAGGCCAAAAGCACTGAAGTACAGTTGTATGCACTAAAGTAATCAAAAGTGCTCAAGCACAAGTCAAAGGTTCTAAGTTTCTTGTCAAAAGCACATGGTTACAGATCAAAGGTGCTAAATCATTAGTGAAGGTGCTAAACTATAGTCAGATGCATGGTTCTCCAAGTTTTTGTAATGTTTCAAGGATTTGGCAGGAGATAAGAATACAAAACGACACAAAAGCTAACTTGAACTTTCAAGGTAAAAGGATTAATCGTTTTACTGGTTTAGCGCATAGAAAACATGCCAAGCATATTAGCACATCCCTAAAATTATTCAAGTAGGATTGTTTTCATAGTGTAGGCCCACACAATATAATACATATCCATATTCCTACCTAAATAGGAATACTTCACCCTAAGTTGATAGCCAGGGATAAAGGAATTGCACCTAATATCCCTTTCTTTGGAGGTCTTGATACCTTGCCCAAACAAGCTTTATATCTCTACTCACAGAGGTACATGGTGACTATCTTTAGGCTTGATCGGTTAACCTTGCACCACACTAGAAGATGATTGAAGGTCTTATCTACACTAGTAGAATTTTGGTAAATAAATGACTACGTGACTAAAACTTTTAGTCATGATAACTAAAAATGACTAAATTCTACTAATTTTTGCAATACACCTATAAATGACTAATTTGATTATCGAGTAAAAAATAGAACTAAATAATTAGTCACACAAATAAAAATTAGACAATGTGATATTAAAGTGGGTAATTAAAAAAATTCCAATTGGAAAGAGAAATTTAAAGAGGGAAATTTTTCATGAAAAATAATTAAAACAAAAGAAACCCATGTATCATCATGTGATAGAGAAGAGTTTTCAAAATATGGTGAGGTAGAGTTATGCTCTGAGAAGGGTTTTCTAGTTGGAATCAGAGGTCAAGGGTTCTAATGGAGGCAACGATGGATCTAATGTGAAGAAGGCCACCTATGCAATCACAAAATGTGCTTAATAGTCAATCAGCCCCTCACGTGTCAATCAGCCCCTCTAGGTCTCCCCCCATTTCCTCCTTTTATTTGTCCTCTCATTTTTCCCCATCTACCATTTTTGGCTAAATTTAATGATTTCTTGTGTATTTTTTTATTGCAAATTTGTTACAATCTGGCTTAATACACATTTTAGTTTCTACCAGCCCTATCACAGTTTAGTCCCCTGAGTAGTCATTACTATACTGAAGTATTGGTTATTAATACTAGTGTTGGTGTGTTCTGAAGAGTATTCAATATGCTTCATTGTTAAAATGGAGTTTGATTTTTCTTAATTGGGGTCATCTTAGGTGGTTCAGCTTGGCTTAAAATGCCCAAGTGACGAGATTGTAGATCAATCTAAGTTTTCTAGCTTTTTTCTATGATATGGAAGTGACCCTTTTAGATGTTTCTCTCCATGATGATCATCTAACTAAAATGTCCTTTTAGCATGATGATTTTCCTCTCATGGACAAATTCATGGGAAGAAGACTAGATGACGTAAAACTCTATGGATGGATATGGAATCTATGAGACTGGATACAAAGTTAAATTCTTCCTTTTAAGGATTTCTTTCTTCTTCAAGTCTACCGAGGATAGAGAGTTTTCTCAAACAAGGGCCATGATATTTTTGGCAAATGTGGGTTGTTTTTATGTCCTCTAGCAATCATTTTTTAGACCTATATCATCTCTTTTTCAAAGGTTCCCTTTTGGATCCCACTTCGACAACCTCCCTCTGGTTTGTAGAGCAGTGAAGACAATTCAATTACTTGCAAAGATCTATACCTCTAGACCAATGCTAGTCACAAGTTGCATAGTGCATCATAATGATTGCCTTACACCTTATGTAGTTGTTAGTAGCTAGATGGCACAACCTATTTTTATCATCAATATCAACACTATAAAATTATATACTTCTGTGCACCATGCAAATGATACTCATGCTTCCTAGCACTCAAAAGCACTCATTGCCACATGTTTACTTGCATTGAGCACATCTAAAAAACTAAACAGAAAATAAAGGGAACTTGATAGCAAGGTTTCCCTTCAAATTTAATTCCAAAACCCAACATACAATTCAACAAAATTACCCCTTAGATTTCACTTCTATTATCCAATTAATTTACCCTCAAAATTATCAAGCCTAACAATTCAGAAATATGACCTCTCAAATTTCAACTCTAAAATATATCAATTTACTGTGCAAGGTAACAATTCTTTGGGTTCTCAAGTCTTTATCTTCCTACTTCCTTCCATTCAGAATCATATGGTTATTGGATTCTCAGGTCTTTATCTTTCTACTTCATCACATTCTTGCATTAGCATGACATAAGATCTCTAACACAATACCATGGAAGCCTCAATGCATCTTGTATAAAGCCAAATAGAAAAAAAAAACAACAAAGTAAGAAACATACTCAGCAAAAGTGATCACAAATTGGCACATTGTCTTCTCAGTTTTTTGTACAGTTGAGAACATTCCAAATGTTTTCAAATGTCAAATTCTTTGATACATTAAATGAATCCTCCAAATTATTACTTTTTTTTAAATAGAAAGTTCATAGTTTATAATACTAAGAAATCATCAATCATTTGGTCATTTCTATGATCTAAAAGAAAATAACAAAGTCAATTAATATGGAAGCCTAAAATAAGGATCAAACAATACAAGGAAACAAAGACTACAACCTAGTTTGAAGTCTTTCCTAAAATTTTGAATCAAGAGTAAACCACTAATGATAAGAAACAATAATAGGAAACATGGTTTATAACCTAGTCCCCATAAATTGTTGACACAAAGAAACCTAAAGAAAAAAGAAACTAAAAGATGGCATTTTTAAATAATCAAAGCTCTATAATTATTTAATTATGATTAATTATGTGTACATGCTAAGCCTTCTCTGTATGATGCACAATATTGGCATTCCCAATGTGTTGATGATTACCACCACCATGAGGATGCTCAACATGATTCATTACCACACCACGAACCTTGGGCCAATAGTTTCTTTTGACCCTATATTTGTGATATGCATTGCCAACTTTGACCATTGGCTTTTCTATCCTTCCACCACTAGTAACCTAACCAATCATGGATGTGCAACTACTTGGTACAATCTTCTTAGCTCCAGATGGAAGTTTTACCCTGTAAATTGAAACCAATTTCCAAGACTTGTCAAACAAGGCTATTAAAAATCTGCAAAATCAAAAATTACACAAATTTGAACATTAAGAGAGAACTTAGATAATTGTTCCAAAATTATTTCCACTACCTTTGGAATAATTGAATTTATCAACTCATTGCAACCTTGGAAGAAAATTAAACATAGAAATATTCCATAAGTCTCCATAAGGTGTACAGCTAGAACTCAAAATAGTTTGAAAATAATTTGGAAAAAGCCACCATCCATAGGACATCACAACAGATGCATCACATGTTTTTTTCTATCCAAAAAGAAAGATGATAAACAAAAATGATAATGAGTCAAGGGGAACATCAAGAAGTAGTACATTCAAATTAAATTTCAACCAACTGCTAAACAAGCACAACCCACTTTGACTTTTATATCTGTAAAAGTGACAACAATCCAACAATGGATCAAACATTTCAGATTGAAATGCAATAGAAATGCATTTCAAATGACAACAATCAAATTTGAAATTACTCAACTCATAAAAGAATAGTGGAGAAAAGGCAGAAAAAGTGTCCTTTGATTTGATCAGGCCAATGAAAAATATTGTCTCAAAAATTCAACTATATCACCATGACTTGTTTCATCTACTCCTTCTTACTGTCATACTGTAAGCCTCACTTGAGGCCACCATGGGGGTGCAGTGTATTGTTTTCCTCTGCTCATTCTTACCACCATACCACAAGCCTTACTTGAGACCATCGTGGGGACACAGTGTTCTATTTTCCTCTACTACTTATCGCCATACCACAAGCCTTACTTGAGGCCACCGTGGGGGCGCAGTGTACTGTTTTCCTCTGCTCCTTACCACTATACCACAACCTTCACTTGAGGCCGACATAGGGGCACAATGTATTGTTTTCCTTTGCTCCTTCTTACTGCCATACCGCAAGCCTCACTTGAGTCCGCCATGGGGGTGTGGTGTACTATTTTCCTCTACTCCTTACCGCATTACTACTGGTTATTCTCTTGAATGCTATAGGACTGCGGTGAAGTATCATATGCCACTTAAATTTATACCACCAGCTCACCACTTCATTTTGAGACTATTGCAGGGCTGTGATAATTGATCTTTGCATACTGTGATGCCGCAAGTGCAATCTCTTCATGGTGCGGGATAATGATAATTGCTCTCTTGTTATCCTTGGTTCCCGTACACCTGACAAAACCTTTTGAGTGACCTGCGGGACTGTGGTGAGAGACAAAAACACATCAATGGTAAAACATACAAATATCTTTAACATGGACTTGGTATCCACCCCGCTTCCACAATAATGGGTTACACTTTTTGGGACATCCTAATTTTTGCTAAAGTCACATATTTTTAGAAAATATAATGATTTAAGCCTTGAAAGGTTCCATTTAAAGGATTTTAATTGAAGAGGGTTTGATCAAACCCCCTTAGATTCAAACCCCCTTGGATAGAACCTCGCTAGTTTTAAACCATACCTATAATGGAGTCTCCTCTACACCTATCAAAATGCTAATAAAAAACCAATTTTGATTTATCTTTTGAGGGATCAAATGAATTCATTTAAAATTTATGCTTTGTAAGTATGTAGTTCTTATTATAAGCTTCCCAAAAAATATAATTTTAAATATATTTAATTTGATTATTATATTTATTTTTTATTTCTTGTGAATGTATGTTTTTCACCGAACATCAAGTTCTCTATTCTACACACATGGAAAATTAGAAAATTATTGAAAAAAAATTCTAAAAATTATGTATGCACTAGGTATTGATGTCCTTGTTTCAATAAAAGAAGAAAAAATTGAATTTCGATACATACAGAAAAAGTTATGTTTTACGGAATATGCCTATGTCTAAATTATAATTGGTTTGACTTCAAAAATTAATTAAATATATACACTATATATCGATGTTACCAATCTAAATTAAAAAAAAATCAAAATTTCAAAATTTGTAGAAAAAAAGTTATGTGCTACGGAATACACATCACTTTAAAAAAATGTTGTTTACTATTAAAAACTAGTTATCAAAGGAGATGCAAAAAAAAAATTACAATTTAATTCCAAATTTTTTTAAAAAAAATATATTTAGAATCTGCAAACAAAATCTCACAAATCACTAGTTCACATCATCTTTAAATTCCTAATGGTTTAGTGGCTATAGGTGTCAAAACGTGAAGATTTAGTTCAAAATATTGATTTCAATGTCAAGTTTGGCCAAAAAGTGTAACCCATTATTATGGGCATGGGGTGGTTATGAATGACTCCTGGAATAATTTTAAAAGAAATATGGATCCCTAAGATGGATTTATGGAAGGAAATTTCCATGAAACCAAGTGGGACTATGAGAATTTTGAATGGTCCTAATGAATGACTATAAACCTTTCTATTCTTGTCTTGGCTGGGCCATGTAGAGGCCTGTTATGGGTTCCATAGGGTTTCTAGAAGTCTATCTATATAGACCTTACAGATGTCTCATAAACCCTTAGAAAACTTCATAGACCCTTAAAATCTTGTGCATACCTTTAATGACTTGATAGAGTTCCTAATGATAATGAATAATTTCTCATGGTTTATGCAAGGTCCTCTACTAGTAGGACCTAGTCCTGGTTTAGGACCTCTTAATGGCTTGTGGACATCACCTTCACAACTGCCAGTTCCTTATCCAGTTGCTTCTTGAGATAAATAATCTCCTTGTTGATGGTGAACTTTTAGTTGTATTTCACCTACTATGAAACCATACAAACTTAAGTTTGTGATGCTATTCAAAGGTAAAATTTTAAATCCTAAATGAAACATTATGGACTTATATGTAACTTATATAATTATTGAAAGATTGGAGTTAATTATAAGGCCTTAGTTGCTTTTGGTCTTTGTCTTTTGGTTGAATTAGTAACCAACAAAAGCAGTACATGCTTGCTGAAGCAATGAAGTATTTTTTGAAAATTTAGGTTGTTTCTTTTGGGTTGAGTGCTTTTGTAGAGTTTGTAGCCTAGGGCCCAAGCTAAAAGCTTGATTTTGGGAAAATCAAATCAAAATATTATGGATTTGATTATTGGGTTGGGGGTTGTATATATGTAGCTGAATCTAAATCTTAGTGATAGTTTTTTATGTCTACAATTGGAACTCTATGAGGTATCAGTTCCTGAATGTTCTTTTATTAAATGTATGTATAGATGTGTATCACCTGTAGAAAATTGTAGTAGAATCACTGTAGAAGATGAATTGACTCCACATGCTTCTTAACTAACCCTATTTCATTTCATGAATACCTGAACCTTCTCAAATGGATAAGCCAACTTTCCATAAGAAATACATTTTTCTTGTTTCCAAGAAACATAGTTGAGACTCTATTAGGTGACAACTTCAAATAGATGTGAGTTGATCTGTCAAGCACCCATATTCAGATCTGGTAGTCTTTTTATTTGAATTTAAATCTTTATTGTAGGTTATTTTCCCTATATTATTTATTCTTGGTTTGAACTCCTTGATTTTGTTGTTTTTTTGTTAGGACCCAGAGCTTTCATATGTAGGACCAGCTACAAGGTGCCAAAGGAGTCATCTGGATCATGGCTTATGATCTATAATGTGTCGTACCTATTTGTATTTTTTAAGATATTTTTATGTGTTGTTTTTTATTATTTTATGTGATCTTTCAGACTAGAGAGAAGAATGCAGAATGGGTTTTTATTTTTCCCGCAGATGTGTTGTTGGAGCATACAATATACAACATAGAATGGAAACCCAGAAAATATATAGTAGATATGAAGAATATAATAGTGACCTAGATAGAAGAATGGCCAAATATCAACTACTATGACATACCCATGTGCAGAAATACAACTTCAGTTCTATGCTATTGTTGGACTAGCTAATGGGTATGGCTGAATGCCTCATAACTCCAAGGAAGTGAAAGGAAATGTAGTACAAATAATTTCAGTAAATAGGAAGACCCCAAATGCCTCCTATGAAGGTTACAGAGGCTACAAATGACAAAGAATGAATGCCCAACAAATCACCACGTCCCTAGGCATGTAGTACGATTGGCTACAGGTACAAGCTCCATTAAACACTACTGATAACTCATTGAATCTACACTGAAAATGATTTGCAACAATCACCAAGGTAGGGTGACCAAGAGAGAGGAAGAAATTTGCAACTAATCATCTCTAAAATGGCACCCTTAAGTAGTACAGCTGGCTAGGTATGGTATGGCCAGCAGCTAGAATAGATAACAGTCCCAAAAGCTATGAAATCTGCCTTGTATTTGTTGGTGAACTGATCTCCATGGTTGTATGAGAAAAACTCAACGAAATATGCAAGGAGTATGTCAAGTCCTTCCTCAAATCCTTAGCAAATAGACTCCATTGAAGCACAATAGTGAACACTAAACGTATCCACCTTGAATGGAACCTTTGGGTGATCTTGCACACATGTAGAATGTCATCACTCAAGGAGGTTTTCATCTCCAAGAGCCTAGTTTGAATCCTCAAACCCTCAAAACCCTAGAAGAGCTCACAAAGAGAAATATCATAAACATAGCATATGCAAATGAGCTTTGATTTCACCTTTTATTTCCCTCTGCAAGCCCAATGCCCCAAATGGAGGGAATTTCATTTATTTTAATATTTAATTTCACCCCCTTATGTCTCCCATCGGTGGCCAACTCCTAGGGAGATCACTTTTAAGTTGCAACTTAATTTATAAACTAACAATATAATATTTTCTCATAAGTCCCAATTAATAAATACATTAAACTTCAAACTTTAAAATAAATATGAAGACTGTATCAAAATGCCTTGATCTTTAGCTTGTCAAAAAGGTCTTGACGAGACACGTCTAACCCCACTCTAAAAATCCCAAACCGATACTAAACCAAAACTTACTAAAAATAGTTACAGCCAAGAGCAAACAGAGCCAACCCTAAGGGTTCCAACTGGATCCACTGGCCATGAACCACAACTCCATCACTGACAAACACCTCCAAGGCCAAACTAACCATAATTCCCTAACCAAACTGCTTGTTCATGGGAACCCAATGATAGACTAACCATGTATCAAGAAGGGGACATTACAGTCTACCCTCCCTAAGATTGCTTGCCTCAAGCAATCTCAGATCAGGATGCTCCAATATCTTCCCATTTTCCCAAGTCACATCCTCTACTAGCAGGTTCTTCCATTTAACCATGTACTCTCTGATAGTCATCCTCCTCAAAGTACATTCCCTGGTGTCAATTATTGCCTCAAGTACTAAAATCAACTTCCCCTCTTCATCGAGAGGAGGTAACTCTATTGATGGTGTCACATTATGCCCCAGTGCCTTCTTGAGGCGGGATACATGAAACACATTGTGTACCCTGCTACCTATTGGAAGCTCTAACTCATAAGCCACTTCTCCAATTTTCTTAGAGATCCTAAAAGGTCCATAATACCGTGTCTTAATCTTTTCTGCCCCACTCTTCTTGAGAGTGGACTACCTATAGGGCTATAACATTAAGTATACCATGTCACCAACCTCAAATGATCACTCAGTCCTCTGCTGATTTGCATATTGCTTTCGCTGATTCTGAGCCTTCTGTATGTTCTCCTTCAAAGATCTCATGATATCCTGACTTTCCTGAAGAAGATCTTTGGCCTTAGGCACTCTGCTATCTCCAAACAATAAATCAACAAAGCTTAGTGCCTCATACCCATACAAAGCCATGAAGGGTGACATCTGAATGGACATGTGATAAGTGGAATTGTAACAATAATCTCCCATGTGAAGCCATTTAATCCATGCCTTTTGCTACCCTGACATAATTCTAGAGGTATCCTTCCACCCATTTATTGACTATCTCTATCTGACCATCTGTCTATGGGTGGTAGCTCATGCTGGGTGTGAGCTTTGTCCCTATCAAACTGAAGAGCTCCTGCCAAAAATTACTAAGGAACCTGTTGTCCCTATCACTGACAATGTTCCATGGCAACCCATACAGATGGAATACCTCATGAAAAACAATTCTACAACCTGAGCTATAGTGTAGGTGGTAGGGATGGCAAAGAAGTGTGCATACTTTGTTAACCTGTCCACTACCATGTAAATAAAATCCCTGCCTTGGACTTTAGGTAAGCCTATAATAAATTCCATAGAAATGGTATCCCACTTCCTCTCAGGAATGGGCAGGGGCTACAGTAGTCCTCCTGGGAAAGAGTGCTCATGTTTGTTCTACTAGCATATCAGACACTCTCTCACATACTACATTACTTCTATCTTGAGGCCCTTCTAGGTGAACCTCTCTGACCTATCTATAAGTTGTGAAGTACCCAAGATGCCCTGCCATAGGCAAGTCATGGAATGCCCTTGAAACCTTCAGCTTCATCTCTGAACCTGGCACCAAGAAGATCCTATCCTTGTAAATGATGAAATCATTTACCACTGTGTGCCTGTCATCTTTGATAGTGCCATCTATTATTCTAGTAGCTCATGTATCCTTAGCATATTCTGTTGATATCATCTCTCTCCAATCATTTGAAATGACACCTAATGCACACAAATGGGGCCTCTTGGATAATGCATTGGCAACAATGTTCTTCTTACCTTTGACATAAACAATGTCAAAGTCGTAGGCCTGAATCTTGCTGACCCACTTCTGTTGCCTCTCATTTAAATCCTTCTACCCAAGGAAATGTTAAAGACTGTTATGATCTGTCTTAACCACAAATTTGCTGCCCACAAGATACTGTCTGAATTTAGCCAATCCATGCATGATGGCTAACATCTCCTTGTCATATATGTTGTAACTCCATTGCACACCCCTCAACTTCTAGCTCTCAAATGCTATGGGGTGCTTATCCTGCATGATTACTGCACCAATGCCTTCTCCTGAGGCATCACACTACAACTTGAAAGGTTTACTGAAATCTAGTATTGCCAACATAGGGCATGTACTCATAATCTACTTGAATCTATCAAAACACTCTTGAGTACCTCCTATCTAAGTGAATACATCCTTTCGAGTCAAATTTGTGAGAGGTGTTGTTGACTATGAAAACCCCTTCACAAATCTATGCTAATACCCACAAAGACCAAGGAATCCCTTCAGCTAAGTGAGATTCTTTAGTGGTGGCCAGTCAACAATTGCCCAAATCTTCTTTAGGTCTACCTTAACACTACCAGCATTAATGATATGGCCCAAGTATAGCAACTTGGTCATCTCAAACTCACACTTTGACATTTTAGCATACAATGACTCCTACTCTAAAATGCTCAACACAATGTCAATGTGTTTCAAATGTTCCTCCCACGTCCTACTGTAGATCAATATATCATCAAAGAATTGTTGGAATTAGGACAGACAACTGAGAGGGGGGGTGAATTAGTTGTCTCCAAAATTATGTTCCTTAATCATTTAAAACCTTTTTATATTTCAACAGTATATCAATGATTCAATCATGAAAGCATAATGCAATAATTGAAGGGTAGAAACAAATTCAACACATAACATCAAGATTTTAACATGGAAAACCTGGTTAAGGAAAAAACCACGGGGTGACTAACCCAAGATTGTATTCTCTATTAAAAGAATAAGAAGTATAAAATGGCACTTGCCAATTAGAGCTCACTGCCTGAGCCACTGCTCACAAGAGGCGCACTACCTATAGGAGACACATTGTCTACAGAAGAATATAAGTATTACATACTTGAACTGGAGATTAGTATCTTCACTGTGCTTGAGTCAATTCCATTTAAGTCCAACACCTCTGCTCTGCTTTTCACTCCTCTTCACTACCACATTATCATCATGACCACCAGGATACATTTGTATGACTTCACAATTCTTATTTACACATGACATCAAATTTGGAATGATCATCAAAGTCGGTACAACATACACTTATTTTATTATAGAGCAAAAATATAACTTAATTTATTACAAAAACTACATGTGCATCACTACACTGATAGCCATATATAGCTGGGACATCAATATTCTTCAAGGAACATGCCATGCTTCACAAAACATCTTCAAGATCATCTGCAACATGTGCCAATCATCCAATCGGCCAAAACTAGGAAGAACGCCATCACCCCAAGGTAAACCTTCAATTCTGAGCTCAATCTTTAATGTGGACCGCCAACACAAACTGGACACAATATAGAGACCCCCACAAACTTGCTTGAATCACCAAGAACATCTGCACTACTTCTGCTTACTATAAGCATTCACATCTTCACCTAGAACCTCAAGAACACAGTCGGTCATCACTCTCATATTAAAAGAATTGCTTGTGGACCTCCAAACCATGAACCAATTGAGTTTTCAATTCACATTAGCTTCTTAAACATGCCACCAGATTTGTATAACATGATATTGTAATTCCGGATCTGACCGGACCTATTTGTGTCACTCTGTCACCTCTGAACAGTTTCCAGAGCCGATTTACTCTCATGGCCATAACTCCTCCAAATTCTCAAGCGGACCTCTCAAATCTTGACTGGATCATCTTTAGACACATATCTACAAACCCTTTGATGCAATTCTCTGATCTTCATCTAGCTGGGATCTTCACTTCATAGAGCTTCATTGTCTTCACTATTCTTCTCTATTTCTGATAGGACTAATTTTCTTAATATCCTCAACACACAACTCATCCAATCCTTGACATCAATACAACAGGAGTATGTTGACATCAATGACAACACTAGTTAGGCCCATACTTGCAACAGTCTCCCCATTTGTCATTGATGGCAACATATGATGTGAAAAATTGTTTTAACCATCAAGACAAGAACTTTTCCTCACTAACTGACATAACTCTCCCTATCAAAAGCAACCACTCACATGTCTTCTTCTTCCTTTATTGATCCCCCTTTGATCAGCAACCACTTTTTATTTTTCACATGTCTTCTTCTCCCCCTTTGACATCAATGGCAAAGGGCACGTACTTACAACCACTTCTCATACTTCAGAATCATACTGACTGCTCCCCCTAAGTAGAAACCTCCTCACATCAATCTGGATCACAAGATATGACTATGGGATCCACCAAACTGATGCACATCAGTGCACCTTAATTCAGAACCGGAGGGGTAATAACCCCTAACTTCTCCCTGAGATACTCAAAAGTGTCCCTAGGTAGAGGTTTGGTAAAAATGTCTACAATCTGATCCTTTGAGGGCACAAACTCCAATCTGACTTCATACTTGTTCACTTGCTCTCTCAAGAAGTGGAACTTGATAGATATATGTTTTGTCTTTGAATGCAACACTAGATTTTTTGATATGTTTATGGCACTTGAATTATCATAGAAGATTGTGATAGGTTCTCCATACTCCACTCTAATATCTCTTAGCATTTGCTTCATCCACAATACTTGAGTGCAGCTACTTACAACTGCAATATACTTTGCTTTTGCAGTGGACAGAGATATTACTTCTTGTTTCTTGCTTAGCCAAGAAACCAATCTTTTTCTCAAAAAGAATGCACCACCATTGGTACTCTTCTGGTCATCCACATCTCCTACCCAATCAGTATCTGTATATGCATGAAGAGAGAAATCATGATCCTGAGGATACCATAATCCATACTCAACTGTTCCCTTCAAATATCTAAGAATTCTCTTGATTGCCATGACATGAGACTCTCTAGGATCAACTTGGAATCTGGCAACAAGACCAATTGCATTCATAATATCAGGTCTAGTTTGAGTAAGGTAGAGCAGTCCTCCAATCATTGACCTGTACTTTTTCTAAACAGCCTTAGGGGATTCATCATCTTTACTTAGCTTACATCTAGTTACCATGGGAGTATTCATTGCCTTTGAATCTTCCATCCCAAATTTCTTTAAGAATTCTTTCACATATTTGGTCTATGATATGAAGATTCCTTTCTTTGTTTGAGTGATTTGCAAACCCAAGAAGAAATTCATTTCCCCAAACATAGACATCTCAAATTCACTTTGCATTTGATTTACAAAAGTCTTGCACATACTATCTTTCCCTCCAAAAATGATATCATCAACAAATACTTCAACAATCAAGATACTTTCATGATCAAGCTTAAAATACAGATTACTGTCAATAGTACCTTTTTTTAAACCAATCTTCAAAAGATGTTTGTCCAATCTTTCATACCAGGCTCTTGGGGCTTGTTTGAGTCCATACAATGCCTTCTTTAATTTGCAGATCATATCTCCATGATCAGACAATTAAAATCTATCCGGTTGTTCAATGTATACTTCTTCCAAATCATCATTTAGGAAAGTAGACTTGACATCCATATGATATACCTTGAAATCTCTGAAGGTAGCAAAGGCAAGAAATAATCCAACTTCTTCAATTCTTGCTACCAGCGCAAAAGTTTCTTCAAAGTCAATTCCTTCTATTTGAGAATAACCCTTACAAACCAATCTGGCTTTGTTTCTTACTACTTCACCATCTTCAATTAGTTTATTTTGGAAGACCCACTTAGTCCCAATCACATTTTTGTCCTTAGGTCTAGGAAGAAGATCCCAAGTGTGATTCTTTTCAATCTACATCAATTCTTCCTCCATTTCTCTAACCCAGATTTCATCATTGCATGCTTCACTTACTGTTTTTAGTTCAATCTTTGAAATCAAACAATACTTTAATTAATCTTGAGCAATTTTTCTTCTTGTTTGAACACCTTTGCTTCTATCTCCTATGATCCGATCTTCAAAATGAATTAGTCTTACATACCTAGGAGTTTTGAGATTCTCTTGCACTTCTAATTCTTGGGCAGGTTTGACTAACCTTGTCTCTTCTTCTTGTATTTCTGGATTCTCTGAATCAGTCTGAATCTGTGCTGGAATTGGGACTTGTTCTTCTTGGTATGGGATATTATTTTAATCATCTGCTTCATACTCATAATACCTTGAGGGAATTTCCATGCCTTCATCAACCTTCACATTTGTACTTTCTACAATCTTTCTCAATCTCTTGTTATAACACCGGTATGCTTTTCTTTGAGTAGAATATCGCAAGAATATTCCTTCATCACTTCTTGCATCAAACTTGCCAAGGTATTCATCTCTTTTGATATAACATTTACTACCAAAGACTCTAAAATACTTCATAGTGGGAGTGATGCCAAACCAAAGTTCATAAGGAGTCTTACCAGTATTGCCTCTAATTTGTACCTGATTAAGAGTATAGACAATAATGCTTACAGCTTCTCTCTAATAGATCTGAGGAACATTTGCTTCCATCATCATGGTCCTAGATGCTTCCTAGATGGTCCAGTTCTTTCTCTCCACTACTCCATTCTACTATGGAGTCCTTGGAGTAGATAACTGTCTCTTTATCCAATGTTCTTCATAAAATGTTATGAACTCTCCGGATGTGAATTCTCCACCTCTATCAGACTTGAGGCATTTTATGTTTATGCCAGTTTCATTCTCTACCATAGCCTTGAATATTTTGAAATTCTCAAGTTCTTTAGATTTCTCTTTCAAGAAAGTCACCCACATCATCCAGGAATGGTCATCAATCAGTAACATGAAATATCTATCTCCTTGCAGACTCCTGGTTCTTACCAAACCACATAGATCAATGTGCACCAAGTCTAACAATCCGATTGAAGATTGTTCCTTACTTTTGAATGTGACTCTGTTCTGCTTACCCAACTAAAATTCTTTGCACAAACTGTTAGTAGGTTTCACTAGTCTTAGAAGATCTCTTACAACCTAAGTGTTGCTTATCTTGATGATATTATCAAAATTCACATGAAACATTCTCCTATGCCACAACCGATTCTAATCAATTTAAACAAATAAGCAACTTTTGCCAGTACCAACCAAGTGAAAGATGTTACCTTTTGTTTATGTACCTGATGCAATCTCAGTTCCAGAGATTTCAAAGATCTTACATTTTCTATTTTTGAATCAAAGATCATAGCCTTTGTCCACCAACTGTCCAACACTGAGAAGATTATGCTTCAAACCTTCAACATACAGAACATCACTAGTTTTGTTCTTTCAATCAAAATAAATGGTTCCTCTACCTCTAATTTTGCCAGCGGAGTTATCTCCAAACTTTACAACTCCACCTTCATATCTTTCCAAGATTATGAACTTACTCTTGTCACCAGTCATATGGTGAGAGCATCCATTGTCAATAACCCATTCATCCTTTTCTTCAACCTGAGCAGCCAAAGCACTTTCTATCATCTTATGATTGGCAGATTCAATAGGCATTGGATCTTTTTCTTTGATGGCAATAAACACCCGGTCACTTCCAGGTTTGTTTCCTGTCTTAGATTCATCATTTGTTACTCCTTCATCATCATCTTCTTGAACATAGTAACACTTCTTCTGAAACCTTTATCTATTAGGGTTTGGCCTTGAAAACCTTTCCAAACATCTTAAGGCAAAATGACCAATTTTATTGTAGGTAAAACATTTGAAAAGTAATTTTCCTTCATACTTACCAGATCCTCTTGGCAGTCTCCTTGCAATAAGGGCTTCAAGATTTTCAGCTTCTGACTCATCTTCTTCCAGATCTCTTTCCTTGCTTTATCATACCATGTTGATTTCCTTGAGGAATTTTCTCCTAGACCATATCTCTATTTGCCTTTTGTAGAGACACTAGCTTTGAATGTAGATTCAGTCTTGTGAATTGCATCACCAAACTTAACCAACTCAAATGAAGAAATCTTACCAACCAATTGATCCCTTGTAATAGTTGTTAAAGATTTGATTTCCTTAATAGCAATGACTTTGTGTTTGTAAGAAGGAGGTAAAAATCTAAGAACTTTGGCAACAATCTCATCTTCATCCAATATTCCACTAGCACATCTAATGCCACATACAAGCTCATTTACTTTTGGCATAAATAAAGTGATATTCTCATCTTCACTCATCTTCAAATTTTCAAACTTTCCTTTCAAACTTTGTAGCTTGGTACACAAAACATATTTGTCTCATTCATATAGAGTTTCCAGTTTTATCCAAATTTCATAAGCAGTCTTCAATCCCATAATATTTGTTAGCTCTAAATCAGTTAAGGCACTCAGTAGGGCTTCTTTAACTCAAAGATTATTCTCTACATCTCTGACTTCATCCATAGTTGTTGGACCATTCTTTAGAGGAACATATTTAGTTGTAGTTATGTTCCAATACTGATCTTCCATGCATTTTAAGTGACATTCCATGCGGCTCTTCCAAAGAGTGTAGTTTGTTCCATCAAACCTTGGACTGTCCTTCTTGTAGGTCGACATCCTAGATCTCCTCAAGCGGTTAAGCTTCTTCTAGAGGAACTTAGCTCTGATACCAATTGTTGGAATTAGGATAGACAACTGAGAAGAGGGGGGTGAATTAGTTGTCTCCAAAATTATATTCCTTAATCATTTATAACCTTCTTATATTTCAACAACATATCAATGATTCAATCATGAAAGTATAATGCAATAATTCAAGAGCATAAACAAATTCAACACATATAACACCAAGATTTTAACGTGGAAAACTCAGTTAAGGGAAAAACCACGGGGTGACTAACCCAAGATTGTATTCTCTATTAAAATAATAAGAAGTATAAAATGGTACTTGCCAATTAGGGCTCACTACCTGAGCACACTGCCCACAAGAGGCCCACTGCCTACAGAAGACACACTATCTACAGAAGAATATAAGTATTACATACTTGAACTGGAGATTCGCATCTTCACTATGCTTGAGTTAGTTCCATTTAAGTCCAACACCTCTGCTCTGCTTTTCACTCCTCTTCACTACCACATTCTCATCATGACCACCAGGATGCATTTGTATGACTTTGCAATTCTTATTTATACATGACATCGACTTTGGAATGATCATCAAAGTCATCTCAACATACACTTATTTTATTACAGAGTAGAAATACAACTTAATTTATTACAAAAACTACATGCACATCACTACATTGTTGTCCATATATAGCTAGGACTTCAATACTCTTTGAGGAACACGCCATGCTTCGTAAAACATCTTCAAGATCATCTGCAACATGTGTCAATCATCCAGTCGGCCAAGACTATGAAGAACACCATCACCTGAAGGTAAACCTTCAATTACGAGCTCAATCTTCAATGCGGACTGCCAACATGAACTAGACACAATCTAGAGACCCCCACAAGCTTGATTGAATCACCAAGAACATCCACACTACTTCTGCTTACTGTAATCATTCGTATCTTCACCCAAAACCTCAAGAATATAGTCAGTCATCACTGTCATATTAAAAGAATTGCTTGTGGACCTCCAAACCATGAACCAATTGAGTTGTCAATTCACATTAGCCTCCCAAACATACCACCAGATCCACAAAACATGATATTGTAATTCTAGATCTCACTAAACCTATTTATGTCACTTTGTCACCTCTGAATAGTTTCTAGAGATAGTTTACTCTCATGGCCATAACTCCTCTAAATTCTCATGTGGACTTCTCAAATCTTGATTGGATCATCTTCAGACACATATCTACAAACCCTTTGATGCACATTCTCTGATCTTCATCTAGCTAGGATCTTCACTTCATAGAGCTTCACTATCTTTACTATTCTTCTTTGTTTTTGATAGGACTAATTTTCTCAATATCCTCAGCACACAACTCATCCAATCCTTGACATCAATGCAATAGTAGCATGTTGACATCAATGACAACACTGGTTAGGCCCATACTTGCAACAAGAATATCAACACAAACCTCCTCAACTACTCTTAGAATACTCTATTCATGTAGGATTGGAAGATGACTAGTGCATTGGTCAATCCGAATGGCATGACCAGAAATTTAAAGTGCCCCATAGTGACACCTGAAAGTTGTCTTCTCCACATCCTCATCTTGGACCCATATCTGGTGGTAACCGGATCTCAAATCTATCTTGGATAAGTAATAGGCCCCATGCAACTCATCAATCAGCTCATCTATCTTGGGTATAGGGTACCTATTCTTAATTGTCTTCTTGTTGAGCTCCTTGTAGTCAATACACAATCTAAGAGTCCCATCCTTTTTCTTCACTAGAACCACTGATGATGCAAATGGACTCTTGCTAGGCCTAATGTGACCCATCTCAAGAAGCTCTTTGATAGCTTCTCGATCTCATCCTTATACCTCTTTGAGTACCTATATGGTGTGGTAATCACTGGTTTTACACCCTCCTCTAACTCAATCACGTGCCTAATACCCTTATCAGGGGGTTTACCTGGTGGAATGTCACTAAACACTTTGGTGTGTTTAGTCAAGAGAGCATGTATGTCAGGTGGGTACTCCCATTTTTGCTACTTTGAAACTGTATGCATCACCATTACGTCTCCTACCCACTGTACCTGATCATGTCAAATCAATCTCTCCATCTACTTGAGGTAAACTACTCTCAACCCACCATCTGAAATACCCCTGAGCACATGTCAAACTTTGTTCACCTCAAACTTCATCTCCATGGTCCTAAAGTTGTGTGTGAACTATCCTATCTCATGCAACCACTTCATACCCAACACAATATCCATATCACCCATGCTAGCAACATAAAACTCTGACTGACAAGTGTAATTGTTCAGCTAGATGGTCAAATTGGGTATCCTCCTAGTGCAGGTGAGTACAAATCCATCAGCTACCTTCACCTTAAACCCCTCAAATTCTTTAGTCTTCAACCCCCTCTTCACAACCAAGCCTCATCTATGAAGTCATGAGTGGCACCTATGTCAAGTAGTGTAATACATCACTATCCACCCAATACTCCTCTGATCCTGAATGACCCCTCTCTAAATGCTTGAGATATGGGTTGTAGGTAGGGACGTCTCCTCATCCTTATCTGATGCCTCGGATGCAACATCTATCACTGAATCATTATCTTATGTATGCTTCTTTGAATGTGACTCAGATTCAATAGACTCATCTGCTGAAAAGTATTCTATCTATTTTGCCCTTCCTTGGGTAGCACACTTGTGCTTAGGATCCCAAGGCTCTCTACAATGGAAACAAAGATTCTTCCTCCTAAGGTCATTCAACTAATCATTGTCTAACTTGGAAGAACTCTTAGGTTGTTGATGCCCTGAATATTTATGGAAATGTCTCGTGTCTCTCTCCTTATCTCTCCTATACTGAAATCCTTTTGACTAAAATTTGTTTCTCCAAATAGAAGACTCCATGTCTTGGGCCTTCTTCATGGACTCTTATAATGTCAAAGGGTCCAAACCCTTAACCCATCCTTGTAGAGGATCAGACAATCCATCAATAAAGAGCATGATCAACCTATGCTCTAAGATATCTAATATCAGAACTGAAAGGAACTGGAACTCTAACATGTATGAGTCCACTAATCCACTCTATCTCAACTGTGTTGGCTCTTTGAATTGCATCTTTGGCTCCTTCTTGTCAAACATGTCTATGAGTCTGGCTGTGAACTCCACATAAGATGTAATCTAGTTATGTCCCAAAGTTAACTTCCCATTGCTCCACCACTTGTGTGTACTGCCCTCCAAGTGTAAAGTTGCATATGTGATGGCATTAGCCTCTAGGATGGGACTGATCTGGAGATAACTATTCAACTTGTTGGAACTAGATATCTCCAGTAAATTTTTGTCTTTGAAATCCACACAGAAGAGACCAAAAACTCTTGGAGAACATTCACAAACAAAACTGCATATTTCTGGCAACTCAAAATGAGTGCTATGCTTGACAGCCCTGCTCCCAAAAGCTTCCTTCTAGAACACTTGCATCTCAAATCTGCTTTATTCAATTTTTGTATGTTTAAAACTACCATCCAGATTTCTAAAAAAAAAAATAGTGCCTACCAATGGGCCCAACTCTTAGTATCTCAATTCATTACATTAGGTCTGATTTTCATTTCAATGGTCACGATTAATCTTTGTTCACCTTTATGTTGTTTTTGGATGTCTTTTTAATGTAATTAACCCTTAGCTTATTAATAATAATTAGGCGAGTGCCAAATGCCGGGGATATGCACCCCAAATGCCTAAGCATATCTAAAGAATTGATCCGATTCCATGAAGCCATGGCTCATACCTTACTGGCTTGCTTCTACTCCCCATCGTGTTAAAGATCTAGCCCTAAATCCCGACTGTTCAGAAGTTCACCTCATAGAACATGTAATGAACTCTTTCACTTGCCTTACTCATGATTACCTTATAATCCCTAGACAACATGCCCAATTTTATCCACTTATTAAACTTGTACTGCTGTAAATTGTAATAAACAAATACAATTATGTCCCCATTGCTCCAGATACTCTGCCACTAAAGCGACTAACAAATAAATAAGAGGAGATATACAAGGTATTCCACATTGAAAATACGAATAAACCTCTCAACTTACTAAACATTAAGTCTCACAATACACAAAAACAATAACAATACCAAAGCCTGCTTTTACTGATCATTTTTCCCCAACTATCGTGTTACTCGTAATAAGAGTTGAATGCCAAAGTTACACAACTGCAAATGTTCCTTTAGGCAATAAGTTACAAACTTGTTCACTTACCAAACATGAATTCTCAAAATACATTTCAATTATACTACCAAATTCCTACTTTTTTGGTATTTCCCCTCCAACTATTCTGCTACTAATAATACGAGATATAATAAAAGGATGCACAGTTTCACATTGGCAATATTTGATGTTTTATTTTTCATGTGCCCAGATAATTAAAACTAATCAAGCTCTTAGCACACAAGCACTACAGAACTGTCAAAAAAATGACCCACACAAAGAACACCATTGCAACCAATTCAGTTTTCAAAATCTGACGTTGTCCATTTAATCTTCGACAATATAGCAACATTGATTTGAACAATGGCATTCCACAGCTATCACCTCAAAAAGCTACATATGTACATTTTACTAATGCTAATTTACTTAAGAATATTAAAAAAAAAACCTTCAGCATGGCAGTCTGGTCAAAAGAAAATTCCCAACAATTCTAGTCTCTAACTACACACATATAGGTGGCAGAGTGAATGAACAATAAGCACCTATAATATAATATCAGCTGTTCTAGCTTGCAACTCAAAAGCTGCTTGCAATCAAATGGAGCAACAAAATGATCATTGTTATATATATACTGTTTTGACTTTTGTGTTGTGTATGTACAGCCACAACACATTCTTAAATTAACCACACTTGAATTCATCTCATAAACATACACTTGACAACAATTCAGTCTTCCACAAATTAATAGGGAGATAAGACATTAAGTATCATTTAAAAGATTAAATTTCGGCAGGTAGCTGTTAACAATGAGAACTTTGCTCAAGTAACAGTGAAACTTTATATTCAGAACTATCTTCGTCATAATTCAGATGAATTAAAAGATCAAACAACAAAGTTTGTAGAGGCTTTTGAACAGCATAAAGTTGGTGATTGCCAATTTATATCATTTGGAGGAGGAATGCATGCTCCCAAGGTGCAATATTAGTGGATACCCAACTTGAACTAAATGTTGTCTGGAATAAAATGAAACCTATTTTGTCTCCCATTGTTACACCTGAAAACATGGAATTGCATCCCCTCCGAGAGTTGTATGAGCTTTGCTTTCAGCAACGTTATAAATACAATTGGAAGCACATCACTAAAGAAGGGAATGTTAATGTGGCCACTGTACAAATATAGCTTAAGGAATCCGTTATACATGGAGAAGGCTCAAACACGAATAAGAGGTCTGCAAAAACTAAAGCTGCCAAACATGTGTTGGCACGGTTGCAGGGAATGGGAATATATCATGACCGTAATACCTATGTCCGAAGTTCAGTGGATGTGACTGGGAATGAAACTCCACATGCATCCAATCGCAAATATTTTTCAAGAGTTTGTAACTGCTGAAGGAACAGAACTTATTAAATAGGCAGAAGATGCAGTGTCTAATAATGAACAGAGAAGGGGTACCAGTGGAACTCCAGAACAGGAATTCATACGGAAGGTTATTGAAATGCATCAGAAGTACGAGCATTATGTTTTGGATTACTTTCAGAAACATAAGCTTTTTCAAAAGGCTCTAGAAAAGGCATTTGAGACCACCTGCAACAAAGGAATTGCAGGAAGCAAGACTGCAGACTTGCTCTCTGTATTTTGTGATAACGTACTAAGGCAGGGCAGTAGTGGGAATATAAGTGATGATGAGATGGAGCTTAAACTTGAAAATGTGGTGAAAATTCTTCGTTACGTTGAAGAAAAAGATTTATTTGAAGAGTTCTACAGGCAAAAACTTGGTCGTAGATTGTTGTTTGATAAAAGTGCAAATTATAGTAACAAACGGAGCATGTTGGCAAAATTGAAGGAGTTTAAAATGGGAGCAACACGACAAATCTAAAAATCTTACTAGAAACTCTAGTATGCGTAAAATCTTACAGGTTTTAAATATCAAAGTAGAGAAGTATTTTCACTCGGAGAGAAATTAATTTTCTAAAGATTTAACCTGATCCAACGAAAGATTTTTTATAAGGGATTAATTCAAAAGGTAATAATTTTTACCTAGAAAATATTTTTGGAAGAATATATAAGAGTTGGTAAATATTTTTGCCGAGGAACTGTAGTTGTTTTTACTGGAGTGAAATAATGCCCAAACCAAAAGTAAAAAAATATGGGTGTTAATATGAATAAAAAACAAAATACAGATCTCATTTTAAGAAAAAGCAAAGGTGAAATAATAATTATTATTTTCACAATGTGAAGGTTAACGGCAAACCCTAGCCAAGGATAATTATTTTCACTACAAATATGAAAAATGTATACAAACAAATGATAAAATAATAATTGATGGCCAAAATAAAATAATTATCTTATTGTGATACTATAACGAAGGTTAATATCGAATATTTTATTTTCTGCCAAAGGCATTCAACATAAATAAAAGACATACGGGATTTCTATGGACAGGAGAAAACCCTAAATACATGGCGTAAACAAATGTACAACGGAAATAAGGAAACCATACCTCATGACAGAGATCCTAAGGCTTATATCAAAGTAAGTTATATGTTATATATTGCTTATCTAATAAATGATTTGATTTGTTTTTGCAGGATTATGACTAATATAATCAAGCGTTTCAAGCCGGAGATGAAAGAATGCAATTATGAAGATTAAATAGATGGTCGATTTATTTTCTTATTACTTAAAACATCTACCTGTTATGTCAGTTATTGTAACGGGTCTGAGGCTTGTTGCATCTCTTTAAATAGAGATCCCAGGACCTGGAATGAAGAGTGAGAATAGAGTTAGAAGGAGGAGTTAGAATTAGGTTAGAAATAGGGATTTTCACAAAAAGACAATTGAAATACCTTAGGATTAAATTAGGTTAGATTTTATTCAATCTGATGCAAATTTCATCCTTCTGTGCAATGTCGTTCTGAGAAAGATTATGGTGCGTGATACGTTTTGAGGCAGCGTTGTTGAGGATTCAAATTTGAAATACACTGTGACGGTATCATCTGTTTGTTGTTTTTCATTCAATCAATTTAATTATCTCCATGTCATTCATTTTTAGATTATTCAATTTGAATGTGTTAAGGATATGTTCAAATTGTCTGATTACAGTTGCTAATTCAGTATATTTGATTTGATTGGTTTCTCAAGTAGAATTAAATCCTTTCTGATCAATTATAGTAATCTTAAAATATTGAATGGATTATTAAGTATGATTAATTGATTAGGGTTATTAATTTGTCTCCACAGTTGATCTAATTTATTATATTGCAGAGTTAAATTGGTTCTTCCCGGGAAGATTAAAATCCTTTTTAAATATTTTGCATTTAATACAATTATGTCCTTTGGATTATTAAGAATGAGTTAATAATTTCTTCCTTGCACGTTTGTACAAGTTGCAAACTGTTGTATGTGCCAATCAGATCGAGTTATTACCTGATACAAGTTATTTGTTTTTGACATCCTGACTCCGTTGCCCGAACAGACAAAGCACCAGTCTAACTATTGATTCATCTTATAATTAAAATCTTTACATTGTTTTATCGCTATAGATTAGATTCATTTCATGTTAGTTGTTATTTATTTCTGTTAGAATTCAGATTAAATCATTTGCTTTCTTTAGAATTTAGTTTACAATATCTTATCTGATTTACAAGCATGCCATTGTAATTGGATAAACTAGCAGCAAACCAACATAGATTTAATCATACAACCTGCTTTGATAATCAAAGGTTCACCCGCCTAGGTTGTAGCAGGACCTAAAGCGTAGGGAGAAGTTGATCATTAAGGTCAAACTCCAGTCATTGGCTCAAAAACGTTGTAGATTTGACCATAGGGCTTGGCATCCCCTTAGAATCCACAACCTACATTTTTGAGACCCAACAAATTGGCGACTCTACTGGGGAGCAAATTGAGAAAATCTAGTTGTGGGCCATCTCGCCTTATAGAGTTATTAAAACTTTTAAATCAGGTCTTCAAACATCAATTCATAATTGTGAAATCTGCACTCCCCATCCGAGTCTACCCAACAAATTGGCGACTCTGCTGGGGAGTCAAGTGAAAGTATTGGCCAGAAATTCTAAAGTTTTTCCCATCCGAGTCGCAACAAATTGGCGACTCTACTGGGGAGGGTTTGCCTGAAAATCTAAAGCCATTTGTCATAGAGTCAATCCAAAGTTTTAGTTAAAAGACTCCGCTGGGAAGAAAAGTATTTTAATTTTCCTCTTCTCACAAGAGGTGGCGACTCCGAAAATAAAATTGATCGAACATGAAAAACATACCCCCTTTGGATGCGTTCTTTGAACTAAGGAGACATGAAGGAGAACCATTAAATGATGGGTATGCAAATGAAAATAATGACTATAACAGCCCACACGATGAGTGAAGCTTATTGATCAAACTGTTGTTGACCTTGATAGCATGACTGATCAGGAATTAGAAATGTATTTAGAATGGGGAGAACAACAACTCAGGAGAGTACAGATGATACAAAAAAGCAAAGAACTAGATAGACAAATAGTAGGATTGGATAGACAGCTAGCACAATTGGGCCTCCAGGTACTAGAACCACCAAAACCTATCCTTCCGCATAAACAGAGTGGTGATGTCAATTCACACGCACCCTCTCAGAACACATACGCTTCATATACTCCAAGAGTACCTTCTGATCCATACCTTAACCCTATTCAATATAATAAGCCATCACAAGAGCCCCAGCTTATAAATTCAAGTAACATTCCTCAATACTATTCACCACTAGGACAGCACTATACCCCGCAACACCAACAATACGTGCCGCATTGCAATGCTTACTATCAGTCTTTATATAAGACAGAGTTTTTACCCCCCCACCCACCGCCATATATGGATCAGCAGTGTTGGGAGAAAGAGGAAAATAACCAACAGTGTTGGGAAGAAGAGGGGAATGAGTATTTGCAATCAAGACAAGATGACAACGAGGAGGAAATATACATGTCTGAGGATAATTTTCAGGTTTGTTCAAATCTGTTGTATGATAACATAGTAAAAGAAGATGAGGTGATACATTGCCAAGATATTTCTGAACAAGAATTTCATGTGCATTCAGATCTAAATAATGAGAGGGATGAAGTGCCTTCAGATAACCAAAGTGATGTGTCATTTTGTAAACATGCTGACAAAATAGGTGTATCTGATTTTAATGATCTTGAGTATTGTGGTAATGTTGAAAGAGATGAAGAAAATGTTGGAAACATGATGGACGAAGAAATATGTTCACTTAATAGTGAGCAAATTTCAGAATTACTCACCATAGAATATCAAAAATATGCACATGGGGGTGATTTGAAAGTTTCATGTCCATCATACATATGCTTTGACAGTGAGGATACTTTGCATGATAGTAGACCGTACGATTGGCGTGAAAGGGAAACATCAGGATCATATTCAGTTGAGGTAGAAACATCTAGTGATTATGAGTTTCATAGCAATGATTTTCCAGAGATAGGTTCTATCAAACCTTGTAATAATGAAGTCTGGGTATCACAGTTGTATGAGAAAAATACATATAGTACTGAAGGTAGTGGTGACGACTTTGAATCTGATATAATACCAATAGATGATGCTAACATTGAAAAAAGTGAATATCAAATACAGTATGATTTTGCGTGTTTTTCAGTTCATATAGAGAATTATCATTTGGGGGATGATAGTGAATATTGTTACTCCAAACATCACGATAAAAATGGGTTTGACCTATCATTTGGGAGTTCTCAGATTGCGTATGATTTTCAGATTCATAATCTTGAAGAATATAGCAACATCAATGAACCATTGTTAAAAAATATGGATATGACCAATCATGCGAACTTAAATGATATATTCAAATTGGTTTCATTACAACATGATCAAAACAAGGTTTTTGACAGGGGAAAGACATGGATTTTCTTTGCTGATATGGTCTTTTGACCATATCAGTTTTAGGGTAGAGAGAATAATTGGACTCTGTTACCCAATGGAGTAGGCACTGGCCTGCTTCCCAAAGATTTGGGATCTTGCTATGCCCACAAGGGGCATACATCCCCAGACGGAGCCTATGTTGGAACTAGATATCTCCAGTAAATTTTTGTCTTTGAAATCCACACAGAAGAGACCAAAAACTCTTGGAGAACATTCACAAACAAAACTGCATATTTCTGGCAACTCAAAATGAGTGCTATGCTTGACAGCCCTGCTCCCAAAAGCTTCCTTCTAGAACACTTGCATCTCAAATCTGCTTTATTCAATTTTTGTATGTTTAAAACTACCATCCAGATTTCTAAAAAAAAAAATAGTGCCTACCAATGGGCCCAACTCTTAGTATCTCAATTCATTACATTAGGTCTGATTTTCATTTCAATGGTCACGATTAATCTTTGTTCACCTTTATGTTGTTTTTGGATGTCTTTTTAATGTAATTAACCCTTAGCTTATTAATAATAATTAGGCGAGTGCCAAATGCCGGGGATATGCACCCCAAATGCCTAAGCATATCTAAAGAATTGATCCGATTCCATGAAGCCATGGCTCATACCTTACTGGCTTGCTTCTACTCCCCATCGTGTTAAAGATCTAGCCCTAAATCCCGACTGTTCAGAAGTTCACCTCATAGAACATGTAATGAACTCTTTCACTTGCCTTACTCATGATTACCTTATAATCCCTAGACAACATGCCCAATTTTATCCACTTATTAAACTTGTACTGCTGTAAATTGTAATAAACAAATACAATTATGTCCCCATTGCTCCAGATACTCTGCCACTAAAGCGACTAACAAATAAATAAGAGGAGATATACAAGGTATTCCACATTGAAAATACGAATAAACCTCTCAACTTACTAAACATTAAGTCTCACAATACACAAAAACAATAACAATACCAAAGCCTGCTTTTACTGATCATTTTTCCCCAACTATCGTGTTACTCGTAATAAGAGTTGAATGCCAAAGTTACACAACTGCAAATGTTCCTTTAGGCAATAAGTTACAAACTTGTTCACTTACCAAACATGAATTCTCAAAATACATTTCAATTATACTACCAAATTCCTACTTTTTTGGTATTTCCCCTCCAACTATTCTGCTACTAATAATACGAGATATAATAAAAGGATGCACAGTTTCACATTGGCAATATTTGATGTTTTATTTTTCATGTGCCCAGATAATTAAAACTAATCAAGCTCTTAGCACACAAGCACTACAGAACTGTCAAAAAAATGACCCACACAAAGAACACCATTGCAACCAATTCAGTTTTCAAAATCTGATGTTGTCCATTTAATCTTCGACAATATAGCAACATTGATTTGAACAATGGCATTCCACAGCTATCACCTCAAAAAGCTACATATGTACATTTTACTAATGCTAATTTACTTAAGAATATTAAAAAAAAAACCTTCAGCATGGCAGTCTGGTCAAAAGAAAATTCCCAACAATTCTAGTCTCTAACTACACACATATAGGTGGCAGAGTGAATGAACAATAAGCACCTATAATATAATATCAGCTGTTCTAGCTTGCAACTCAAAAGCTGCTTGCAATCAAATGGAGCAACAAAATGATCATTGTTATATATACTGTTTTGATTTTTGTGTTGTGTATGTACAGCCACAACACATTCTTAAATTAACCACACTTGAATTCATCTCATAAACATACACTTGACAACAATTCAGTCTTCCACAAATTAATAGGGAGATAAGACATTAAGTATCATTTAAAAGATTAAATTTCGGCAGGTAGCTGTTAACAATGAGAACTTTGCTCAAGTAACAGTGAAACTTTATATTCAGAACTATCTTCGTCATAATTCAGATGAATTAAAAGATCAAACAACAAAGTTTGTAGAGGCTTTTGAACAGCATAAAGGTGGTGATTGCCAATTTATATCATTTGGAGGAGGAATGCATGCTCCCAAGGTGCAATATTAGTGGATACCCAACTTGAACTAAATGTTGTCTGGAATAAAATGAAACCTATTTTGTCTCCCATTGTTACACCTGAAAACAGGTAATTGCATCCCCTCCGAGAGTTGTATGAGCTTTGCTTTCAGCAACGTTATAAATACAATTGGAAGCACATCACTAAAGAAGGGAATGTTAATGTGGCCACTGTACAAATATAGCTTAAGGAATCCGTTATACATGGAGAAGGATCAAACACGAATAAGAGGTCTGCAAAAACTAAAGCTGCCAAACATGTGTTGGCACGGTTGCAGGGAATGGGAATATATCATGACCGTAATACCTATGTCCAAAGTTCAGTGGATGTGACTGGGAATGAAACTCCACATGCATCCAATCGCAAATATTTTTCAAGAGTTTGTAACTGCTGAAGGAACAGAACTTATTAAATAGGCAGAAGATGCAGTGTCTAATAATGAACAGAGAAGGGGTACCAGTGGAACTCCAGAACAGGAATTCATACGGAAGGTTATTGAAATGCATCAGAAGTACGAGCATTATGTTTTGGATTACTTTCAGAAACATAAGCTTTTTCAAAAGGCTCTAGAAAAGGCATTTGAGACCACCTGCAACAAAGGAATTGCAGGAAGCAAGACTGCAGACTTGCTCTCTGTATTTTGTGATAACGTACTAAGGCAGGGCAGTAGTGGGAATATAAGTGATGATGAGATGGAGCTTAAACTTGAAAATGTGGTGAAAATTCTTCGTTACGTTGAAGAAAAAGATTTATTTGAAGAGTTCTATAGGCAAAAACTTGGTCGTAGATTGTTGTTTGATAAAAGTGCAAATGATAGTAACAAACGGAGCATGTTGGCAAAATTGAAGGAGTTTAAAATGGGAGCAACACGACAAATCTAAAAATCTTACTAGAAACTCTAGTATGCGTAAAATCTTACAGGTTTTAAATATCAAAGTAGAGAATTATTTTCACTCGGAGAGAAATTAATTTTCTAAAGATTTAACCTGATCCAACGAAAGATTTTTTATAAGGGATTAATTCAAAAGGTAATAATTTTTACCTAGAAAATATTTTTGGAAGAATATATAAGAGTTGGTAAATATTTTTGCCGAGGAACTGTAGTTGTTTTTACTGGAGTGAAATAATGCCCAAACCAAAAGTAAAAAAATATGGGTGTTAATATGAATAAAAAACAAAATACAGATCTCATTTTAAGAAAAAGCAAAGGTGAAATAATAATTATTATTTTCACAATGTGAAGGTTAACGGCAAACCCTAGCCAAGGATAATTATTTTCACTACAAATATGAAAAATGTATACAAACAAATGATAAAATAATAATTGATGGCCAAAATAAAATAATTATCTTATTGTGATACTATAACGAAGGTTAATATCAAATATTTTATTTTCTGCCAAAGGCATTCAACATAAATAAAAGACATATGGGATTTCTATGGACAGGAGAAAACCCTAAATACATGGCGTAAACAAATGTACAACGGAAATAAGGAAACCATACCTCACGACAGAGATCCTAAGGCTTATATCAAAGTAAGTTATATGTTATATATTGCTTATCTAATAAATGATTTGATTTGTTTTTGAAGGATTATGACTAATATAATCAAGCGTTTCAAGCCGGAGATGAAAGAATGCAATTATGAAGATTAAATAGATGGTCGATTTATTTTCTTATTACTTAAAACATCTACCTGTTATGTCAGTTATTGTAATGGGTCTGAGGCTTGTTGCATCTCTTTAAATAGAGATCCCAGGACCCGGAATGAAGAGTGAGAATAGAGTTAGAAGGAGGAGTTAGAATTAGGTTAGAAATAGGGATTTTCACAAAAAGACAATTGAAATACCTTAGGATTAAATTAGGTTAGATTTTATTCAATCTGATGCAAATTTCATCCTTCTGTGCAATGTCGTTCTGAGAAAGATTATGGTGCGTGATACGTTTTGAGGCAGCGTTGTTGAGGATTCAAATTTGAAATACACTGTGACGGTATCATCTGTTTGTTGTTTTTCATTCAATCAATTTAATTATCTCCATGTCATTCATTTTTAGATTATTCAATTTGAATGTGTTAAGGATATGTTCAAATTGTCTGATTACAGTTGCTAATTCAGTATATTTGATTTGATTGGTTTCTCAAGTAGAATTAAATCCTTTCTGATCAATTATAGTAATCTTAAAATATTGAATGGATTATTAAGTATGATTAATTGATTAGGGTTATTAATTTGTCTCCACAGTTGATCTAATTTATTATATTGCAGAGTTAAATTGGTTCTTCCCGGGAAGATTAAAATCCTTTTTAAATATTTTGCATTTAATACAATTATGTCCTTTGGATTATTAAGAATGAGTTAATAATTTCTTCCTTGCACGTTTGTACAAGTTGCAAACTGTTGTATGTGCCAATCAGATCGAGTTATTACCTGATACAAGTTATTTGTTTTTGACATCCTGACTCCGTTGCCCGAACAGACAAAGCACCAGTCTAACTATTGATTCATCTTATAATTAAAATCTTTACATTGTTTTATCGCTATAGATTAGATTCATTTCATGTTAGTTGTTATTTATTTCTGTTAGAATTCAGATTAAATCATTTGCTTTCTTTAGAATTTAGTTTACAATATCTTATCTGATTTACAAGCATGCCATTGTAATTGGATAAACTAGCAGCAAACCAACATAGATTTAATCATACAACCTGCTTTGATAATCAAAGGTTCACCCGCCTAGGTTGTAGCAGGACCTAAAGCGTAGGGAGAAGTTGATCATTAAGGTCAAACTCCAGTCATTGGCTCAAAAATGTTGTAGATTTGACCATAGGGCTTGGCATCCCCTTAGAATCCACAACCTGCATTTTTGAGACCCAACACAACTTTTGAACCCAAGATCTTGCAGAGGTTTTTCTTGAACCATCGAAGTAGGGAAAGGTCATTTTATTGACTTTCTTTTGAAGCTCATGATTCTACTGCCTATTACCCCCTCGAGGTCTATGTCTCATCCTGAGATCAGAGTAATCCCTAAAAGTCATCTCAGCCTGAAACTCTGCACTCAAATCCTACCAAACTCTCCAAATCTCATCCTGAAACTCCACCTGTGTAGCATCCCATTTAGGAATCTCATCCCTTGGTACAAAGATAGGAATGCCTGGTCTATCTATGGTTGTGAGCTATATAGCACCTCAGTTATTCATTGAAGCCTCTCCATCAGGATCCCTGTATCTGTTCCTATCCCCATTCTTCCTATCTCCAACCCATTCTCCATTACCTCGGTCTTGGTGTCTATCTCTTTCATTCTGATCTTTGTTCTTGTCTCCATTATTCCTATCTTCATTCAAATTAGGAAACAAGCAGGTGAAAAGTCATGTAAGTGTTGTCTGTGACATTTCCATCCTATCAATCAACTGTTGTTGTCCTCTCACCAATTCATTTAAAATATCCCACATGCTAGGTTCTTCAATTTCTCTGTCTCCCATTTCTTTAGGTTGTACTAGAATCTCACCGAAAAAGAGATCCATTCATAGAACTTCGAGATCTTCCTCACTATACAATACTACTGGTTGCTCCTCAGCAACTGCAACCTCTGTCTCTGACTCAAATGGATCAATCTATGGTACTTCTCCTTCATGTACTCTCTATCTAAAATAATATCTATTTGTGCCAGGCTACATGTCTTATTCTTACTTCTGCATGTCTAATTTAACCCCATAGGATGGCAAGATCTTTAGCTCTAATACCACTGTAATGTGCTATACCTATTTGTATTTTTTTAAAGATATTTTTATGTGTTATTTTTTATTATTTTATGTGATCTTTCAGACTAGAGAGAAGAATGCAGAAGGGGTTTTTAGTTTTCCTGTAGATGTGTTGCCAGAGCATACAATATACAACATAGAATGGAAACCTAAAAAATATATAGCAGATATGAAGAAAATAACAGTGACCTAGATAGAAGAATAGCCAAATATCAATTACTATGACATACCCATGTGCAAAAATACAACTTTAGCTCTATGTTGTTGCCGGACCAGCTAATGGGTATGCCTGAATTGCCTCAAAACTCCAAGGAAGTGAAAGAAATGTAGTACAAATGATTTCAATAAATAGGAAGACCCCAAACTCCTTCTATGAAGGTTACAAAGGCTGCAAATGATAAAGAATGAATGCCCAACAAATCACCATGTCCTCAGGCATGTAGTACGGCTAGTTGTAGGTACAAGCTCCATCAAACATTGCTGATAACTCACTGAATCTGCACTAAAAATGATCTACAACAATCACCAAGGTAGGGTGACCAAGAGAGAGGAAGAAATACAAAGCTAATCACCACTGAAATGGCACCCTTGAGTGGTACGGCTAGATGGGTATGGTACGTCCAACAGTTGGAATGGATAACATTCCCAAAATCTATGAAATCTGCCTTGTATTCATTGGTGAATAGATCTCCATGGTTGTATGAGAAGAACTCAATGAAATAGGCAAGGAGTATGTCAAGTCCTTCCTCAAATCCTCAGCAAATAAACTCCATTGAAGCACAATAGTGAACACTGAATTATCCACCTCGAATGGCACCTTTGGGTGATCTTGTACACCAGTAGAATGCCATCACTCAAGGAGGTTTTCATCTCCAAGAGCCTAGATCAAATCCTCAAACCCTCAAAAACCTAGTAGAGATCACAAAGAGAAATATCATAAATATAGCATATGCAAATGATCTTTGATTTCACCTTTTATTTCCCTCTCCAAGCCCAACGCCCCAAATGGAGGGAATTTCTTTTATTTTAATATTTAATTGCATTCCCTTATGTCTCCCATGGGTGCCCAACTCCTAGCAGGTCACTTTTAAGTTGCAACTTAATTTATAAAGTGACAATATAATATTTTCTCTTAAAGTCCCAATTAATAAATACATTAAACTTTGGACTTTAAAATAAAAATTAAGACAGTGTCGGAATGCCTTGATCTTTAGCTTGTCAAAAAGGTCTCGATGAGACACATCTAACCCCACTCTGAAAATCTTGAACCTATACTAAACTCGAACTTACTAAAAATAGTAAGTAATGACCAAGAGTAAATAGAGCCAACCCTAAGGGTGCCAACTGGATCCACTAACCACAAACCACAACTCCATCACTAACAAACACCTCCAAGGCCAAACTAACCACAATTCCCTAACCAAACTACTAGTCTATGGGAACCCAATGATGGACTAACCATGTATCAAGAAGGGGACATTACAGGAGCTAGTTAGTATTCATTGAGTGGTATAATGGTGGTTGAACTATCCTGGTCTATACAACTAAGAGATGTACTTGTTTTCTTTGTTTAATTTTTTTATGCTTAGAAAAACATCATAAATAGATAGGATGATATTTTTTGTAATTTATTCCTTCAATCACTTGTCATAGGTTTAGTTGGAGGTAGCAGAGCTAGTGGAATGGAAGGTGTACCTTATCTGCCTATTTGTTTAAGTAGAAATGTTGCAAGTTCCACTTTGGATCACCAAAGCCTTTACAAAAACATTTGCACAAAATTCAATAATGAAGAATTTATGCACAAATTCTCTTTTGAATGATGCACAAAGCCTCCACCACAACACCACACTGTTGCTGGGCCTTGTGGTAATGCGGGTGATTCCCACATCACTGCAAGGCCCAGCAACAAACCATGTGGTGTTGTGGTGGAGGCTTTGTGCATCATTCAAAAGAGAATTTGTGCATAAATTCTTCATTATTGGATTTTGTGCAAAAAATTTTGTGAAGGCTTTGGTGATCCGAAGTGGAACTTACAACTATAATATCTGATAAAAATCTACTTCCAAATATGCTTTTTATGGATGTTCATATCCTCATCCAAAGTTCCAATTCACACACAAGTAGGAAGGACACTTTCAAAGGTTGAGGAGTTGGGTTTTACACCCACTGGTTGCATTTTCTTAAAATTTTCTAAGGACTTTTCAAAAAAACCCATTTTAAACATATCCTTTAATCATGACATTCCATGATATCACATTTCTTTGAGGCATTTTTTGAAACAGTTTTCTTGCCTTGTCTATGCTTCCACATTTTCATGTATGTCTAGAAGGGCACTTGTAACTACAACATATGACAAAAAAGTCCTTGTTTATTCTTTGATGGATGTCCCTTCATTACTAATGGATACTTGATGAAGTGCACATTGTTATAGTGCAAGCCTACTTTTCAGATTGTTTCATTTAGCATCACCAATATTCTCCACAAGAACATTGTCCCTATTTAAAATGATGGAAATGGTTCACATCTCTCAGAACAATTTCTCTTGCAATAATCTTGGAGATGAATTTAGATGCAGTATGAAAATCAAAACATACTCGAAGGTTCTTAACAACTCTAATGGTTGTACCAAGGGCCATGTTTAACAAACTAAATGTAATTGCTAACTTTTCACTATGGTGGTAGATAAATGATTCTTTTTTCTTCTATTCCACATCATTAAGTAAAAGTCTGGAATCTAGAAATACCCTACTGCCTTCATTTTCCAGGCCAATTTCTCCAATTTTGCATAGCTCTCCCATGTTTGGGGATGTGATCTATCTCCTACACAAAAAAACATGTACCATTTTATGCCCATCAATCCAACTACATGTAGGTATCTTTTTAATTCCTCTATCTTTCATCAATCTCCTTAATATTTGAACCTCACCACACCTGCCTTCTTTTGCACATATGTTTTAGAGAAGAACATAAGTTGCATCATTTTTAAGATCCAACTAAGAAAATAATGTTGCTAGAATACTCGACCTACATTCAAATTCTAAATTTTGGGAAATTATATATAGTAAATAGATTGATGGTTGTTTGGATAGTGAAATTAGCTTTCTTAGAAATTAATTGAAATATCTTGTCTTGAAATATCTAGAAGTATTATTTTAATTAAAGAGGATTTTGTGGTTATTTTGTAACAATGATGAACAATGATTTTACAGTGCAACTAGCTTTCTATTTTCATTCAAGATACAAGTCATCAAAGTCAAGCATATACCAAGAAGATGGTACTCTACTTCAAACCCTCAACCTCACTTAGTTTAGTCTACTTACATGGGGATATTAAGGAAGTTTCTAAACAATTAATATATATCATTTGTTGTTTGTGAAGGAGAATCTTGTGAGATCCAATATAGTAGTGGATCAATATCCAGTTTCTTAAGTAAAGATGATGTCACAGTTGGGAAACTTGTTGTAAAACATCAGGTTAGTAATGTTGGGATATTAAGGCTTCCTAGTTGGATATCAAAGATCTTTTCTGATCAACTTAATTTGGAATTTATGTATAAATGGATTCTTTCATGGTGCAAGTCTTTACTGAGAAAACACATGAATAGGGTTGACATTTTTGTTGTCTAAGTCTGATGGCATTCTTGGGCTTGGTTTCTAGGAAATTTATGTTGATAATGTTGTTCCAGTCTGGTTAGTGTTGATAACCTTCATTCTATAATGTCAACTTCATTCTATAATCTGAGCGTATCACCTTTCTTAAACTTTGAACAAGGTTCTGAAATCAAGGGTTCAGTATGCATATTTCAGGCCTATGTTGAACACTCTATTTAAGGCATTTGTTGACAAGGCTACAATTTTTTAATTGATTTATCTTTCTATTATGTTTTGACTTACTTTTGTAAGCTTGCAATATACAATGCACTTTTATTCTTTTTGAATTGAGACTAATAGTAATTTTTTTGGTTGTATTGAGGCACAACTTCATTCATGACGGAAAAGGCAACACCCTATTGCTCATATTGGATGGCATGTTGCATATAAAGGAGGAAAGATTCTAGGGTTATTGTTGGCTACATTGAAGGAGACAGCTTCATATATGGGACATGATCAACACTCTCCTTCTTGGATTCTACATGTTATAGCTTGCTCGGGGAAGATTGTCCACATTGTAGAAGTTTTAAGAGATGAAAGGGGCATGTTCTTGCATTGAAGGGCTCCAAGCATGCGTTTCCACACTAGTACAATCTAGTAGATGACATAGAGTGCATACCTAGGTAACAATACTTAGTAGTGATGAACTATTTTCAAGAAATTTGTAAAAGATACAATGATGTCAAAGGTAGTCAAGTCATTCAATAGAGGGGCACTACTCTACATTGATGGGAGGTAGAATACAACTGAAAGCATACCAAAATAATAAGGTAGATAGTGGTAGTCATGAGGCATTGTTATTTAATAAAGATAAAATGCATGATAGTAGGTTGACAAGTGATTGGACAATGCATTTCAAGAAGCTACAAGTTCGATTAGGAAAATACATAGCCTAGTCACAAGGCAATGTTGAATAATAGTCCATGATAATTGAGGCATCCTACCAAAGATGACAGTCATCAGAGGCATAATCATCAGAGATAAGGACGATTTATTGCTATAGGTAACAATTCACAGTAGAAGCTTATGAACTAGAGCAAGTTGGGTGCATGAGACAGGATCTCTAAAGAGATGACAGTGTGATGTTGAACTAGAATAGTGAGCTTCATGGGACAGTCATGGATTTGTAAAGAAGACATCTATGAATGTCTTTGTGCTTCTATGCTCAGTGATACTTAGAAAATTAGTTTCTTGGTCATTCTTTGAGCTATGTATTGTAACCATGAAGGTTTTTTAGCAAAGAGAAAGCATTGTAACTTATTTTCAGATTTGTATGTTGTTTGTAAGCATTTTTTATCAATAAAACAAGTTGTTTTTACCTTCTCAAAGCTATTTCATTGTACGGACTTCAAAATATACTACTAAATATAGTAATGACTGAATACAAGCTTCAAAATGACTAAATATACTACTAATTGACGTCAATTAATAATTAAATTGACTTAATATACTACCAATTGACAAAAAATAGTGAACATTGAATAAATATGACTAAATATATGACCAGTGTTAAATTAGTGAATAAAAATGACTAAATAAGTGATTAGTTAACAACAATCAATGACCAAATTAATGACTAAATATATCAGTGAAAAATAAACGACTAAATAAGTGACCAGATTACAGCAATCAATTACTAAATCAATGACTAAATATACTACCAAATCAATCAATCAAAAAAACCAATAAATGACTAAAAATGGTTTAGTCATCAATTTGGTCATGTTATAAATGACTGGCAATAAACTACTAATGGTCACATGACCATGTTTGGTCATATATAAGTAGTTTTTAGTAGTTTTTTTAGTAATATATTATTGTTTTTGTACTAGTGCTAGGCTTGTACGAGCTTACTAAGGGAGTCCCCAATATATGTGAGGTACGGGGGGTACAAATATGTGAACACTAGTCCATTGAAGGCATGCAACATAAGTGCAAGTGAATGTCACCTCACCTTGTGTTCTAAATTACCAGGGGCACCAAGGTTGTGCCAATGACTATGTGACTAGATTACTCAGTACAACTTTTTATCTCCCCCCTTTGATATACCCCACTAGAACATGTGGTTGAGGTCATCCCTTGGGGTGATGAAATCCCCAAGCATTCCTCCTAAAGGGAAGGAATGTTATTCATTTTTTATCTCCAAGATCACATGAAGTACAAGGAAAGAGCATACGTGAGATAACACCCCTAGGATTAACAAATAACACAAACAGATAATGAAAGTACTTTTGATCCCCAAGGTAACCCAAGGGTGTGAGGGGAGAGCATATGTCCTATCAAAACCTAAAGACACAACAAACAAGTTTTTTTCTTCCCACTACTTTAACTTAGTGCAACTAAACTAGTAAAAAAATCAAGTCTTTGACTGCGAGGCTACAAGAAAACTGTTAGTAGTCTTAGATTATGTCTTTGACCAATGGATTTAATAGTCTGTAAAGATCTGGTTGTTTCACATATGATACCTAAGGTTGTGATGTGCTTGTCATTGATGCCAACACTCAATTTGGATTGTCTGATACATTGTTGATGTTGGATGTGATGTGGTGGCTGAAGTTCATGGTTGGATGTCATACCTCAGTCAATATAGAGTTGAGTATGATGTTATATTATGATGGGAATTAGAAGCATCAAGAAGAAATATTAAGATGGGAATTAGAAGCATCAAGATGACGTATTAAGATGGGAATTAGAAGTATCAAGAAGACATATTAAGATGGGAATTAGAAGCATCAAAAAGACATATTAAGATGGGAATTAGAAGTATCAAGAAGATATATTAATATAGGAATTAGAAGTACTAAAATGTGTGTTTCTATGCCTAGATGAGTTGTCACAAGAACACAATTAGGTTTTGATCTCTAAAAAGTGATGAAGACTTCTGCCACAAAAAGCTACCTGGGAGACTGCTTGGGAAATTGCTTTACATTCCTCTACATTTGTAGCTATGAACATGTGGTTTAGTATCTAAGTTTAATATTTTGTGAAGATGTTATATCCAAGAAATAAATTATATATAACTTCAGTAATAAAATTTATGTGTGACAGAGTTTTGGTCTATGTTTTGGCAGATTAAAATGGTGATGAAGACTTGTTAGAATACTCTGCACTCTTCTAGATGTGAAGACTTCTCAATCAAACTTTGTGAACATGTTCAGAGAGGCTCAATCCATATTTTTGTAAAGTATCTATGGTTTTGGTGTACCACAAGTAATGCTTAAACTTCTATGGATACTGCCAAGATGAAATGACCATTATGCCACAAGCTTCATGTGTTCTTACTTAAGGGCAACCTATTTCAAATAGGTGTGATGTGTGGATGTTATTCCTTGATGAATGATGTTGTGAATGTTGTTTAGGACTAGATTAATCATGTATTTAGATCTGCAAGGAGTTTATTTTCTTCTGGAGAAGCATGTTGTTCATAATAGGGCTTGCCCTATGCATGCTTCATGTTGTAATCTCTGGCCGACTTGTAAAATGTAATATTCTTATTGTATTGGCTGACTTGTAATGAAAATTAATGTAATGTCATGTATATATTGTAAACCTAGTTGGTCTAGGTAAGACATGATTGCGAAGATTAAAAAAAATATAAAAGAATGAGGAGAAAAGAACGAATATCATATACATTGTGATGTGTGACTGAAGGAGAAATAACAAAAGTATTAAAGAGGGTGCCCCAATTCATCTCAAAGATATTTTTGTGATAGGAGGGAAATGAAGAGTGTGCATAATTGATCCAATCATCAGAAGAAGAAGAAGAAGAAGAAGAAGAAGAATTGCAATCATCAAAGGTGTGTGCTTCAATGTCAATTTTCAAATAGTAGAAGGATTGCCATACTGTAATCATCTCTAAGTTCATTCTTAATTCAGGGAGTAATTGCTTCCTTGGGTTGTAGCCCTAAAACAAGTTTGCAGGGAGTTATATCTTCCTTGGGAGTGACCCTAAAACAAAGTCTTCAAGGAGTAGTAGCTTCCTTGGGTTATAGCCCTAAAACAAAGTTGTATTTTGAGCTTCATATATTGTGAGTTAATCCTAACCATGATTTTTCCCTTCTTGGATTTTCCACATATACTCGGTGTCATGTGTTGATGTGTATTATGTTGATCTTTCATGCTTATGTTGTAATACTTAAGTTTTAATCTGCTCCAAAGGATTTGAAGTTGTTTAGATATTAATTCACCTCCCTCTCAATATCATGGTGTGTTCAACACTGGTTAGTCCCAAAAATTCAATAGAATTTTTTCCAAATAATTACAAATGCAAAGGAGCTAAAGCATCCAAAAGTACTAACAAACTGACGAAATGTGCTAATAGATAGATCAAAAGTGCAAATAGGTTAAAAAAGTGCTAACAGAGACAATATAGGTACTAAAAGCTAGTCAAATGTCTTAACATATTAAACAAATGTGCTAACAGGAAGCTCAAATGTGTGAAAAATTAGAAAGGTATACTTGAGTGCAAATATGTTAAACTAGAATGGAGACTAAAAAGAACTACAAAAGTGTGAGTTTCTTGCAAAATAGAGACCAGATTATGGCCAAAATGAGAGATAAGCTTCAGGATTATGTAAAACAACTTCTAGAATTGTATAAAAAACTAGAAAGCATAAATAAAACCATAGAATGCTAAGATGTTAAGGAAACCATAGAAAACTAGTTTGAAACCCTAAAACCTACAAAATAGTGGATTAATTCTTTGCAAACAAAATTTAGTGCACCACAGAGAGTATTTAGTCCAACAAAAGACCTCAAACTGAATAGAAAAGCCCTAAAACATAAATTCCAATAGAGAAATCCAAAAGCACTAATGTAAGAATCAAATGCACTAAAAGATGGAGCAAATGCACCAAAAGATTGATCGAATGCACTAAGATGTATTGTATGCGTTGAACACCTTATCAAATGCATCGACTTGCAAACATACACTTTAATACACAACAAAAGCATTGAGTCATAATGCGTAAGTGCTAATCCTAAAGGCAAATGTGTCAATCCACAACTGAAGGCACTAATTTATAACCTTCAACCTTGAACCATTTCTCCTCCATGATGGAGTTAAGGAAACATGCACCCAAAATCCAATCCTATCTATACTCAATTATACTATAGAATGTGTATTTCTCTTGTAAAACCAACATAAACCCTAAGTGTAATGGAGGTAAATGAACAAAGATTTGGACATCATATGGCTACTTGAAAATGATCTGTTGAAAATGGCTAGTAGGAGGGTTTATTAATAGTTTTTATATGAGATAGATTGAAGGGCTGAGATTAAGAGGTGTTGAGGACGAATAGGAATGAAAGGTGGAATGAATGGATGAGATTAAGAGGTGGAAGATATGATCAATGGTTGAGATTGAATCCTATGGCATATTTATGTGAATGGTGGAGATTAATTGGTGAGGTTTACTTTTATACTTTGTCCTTTTGTGGGATTTTTTAATTTGTTTTATTTGTGAGGTGAGTGAGGATGAGGAAAAGTGGCAAGATAATTACTTAAATAATAGGAATTATTTAATTAATTGTTGGAGTTGGGTTAAATGTGTTAGTGTTGGTTTTTATTTTCCTAGTGGGTTAGTTATTTTCCCTATTTCCTACCTTTTCCCCACACTTTAATTAAGCTTGCTTAAGTTAAATAAAGCGAGTTTAATTAGTGAATTGGTGATTTGAGGTGTCGGCATCCTACAAGGGAGGTGGCATTTTCTATCTTGGGAAGATTCTCTTGCTATCTTTAGCCTGTATGGTGGCCTCTCCATATTGGTAGGTTTTGCCACCTCTCCCCTCTCCCTAGTCTATATAAACTCACTACCTAGCTTGTATTTTGATCATATTGAATGCATTGTCTAGTTAATCTTCCATTCTCTCTTTGTAGCTTTGATCTCTTAATGCAATTCTGTCACATTGACATTTGCATATATCTCAGAATCACTAGTTTTCTTTTGCTTTGCATTTTCCAATTTATGTATCTTAGAATCTCTCTCATAAAGTTCCCTGTTTTACATCTTGTTCAAGATTTCTAACATGGTATCAAAGGTTTTATTTTTGAGAGTTTTAAGTTCATAGATTCCTAATTAAGAGATTGAGTTCTTTGTGAGTTCTTGTGAATCTTGTATTCTCTTCTCTTGCATTTTTAATGATCTAGAGAATCTGAAAGGATTTAACAAGACCCATTAATCCCTTTACTTTGCATTTGTGTTTTGTGATATATGGGTGCTTGCAACATTTCTAGTTATACTAGCAGTATTTCTGGTTGTTCCAACATGTCCAGGAGGCTTGATAAATTCAAAAATGGCTTTCATTTCATCCGATTGGGAGATCATTTGACACTATTGTGAAATAGGGCTTTCAGCTCAGATCTAAGAGTCAACTTTCGTTTGGAGCATTTTCGGTCAAAAAAGACCCTACCATTACATCCAGAAGGCCGAACAGATGAATTCTAACCTAAAATTTTCCCAATTTAGGTGCTGGGAGCATATGGGGAGAAACGTTTTGTTGGAAGGCCATTTTGGCCCCCCAACATGCTTTTTAGAGCAAATTTTTGTAAAATTTTCAAAAAAAAATTAAAATAGAGCACTAAGTGCTATCTATTAAGTGCTTTAAGTGCTTTTATCTTTTAAGGCGGCATCAACCCTTATATAAAGGACATCAGCCTCCCTTTGGGGACTGACCCCCATTACACAGGCCCTACGCCTTATGTTTGGGCACAACCCACCTTGGGTTTGGGTGTGGCTATGACCCCCACCCCTCTACACATCTTTCGGCTCTATGTTTTTTTTAAAAAATTGCACTGCAAATTCTCCCTCAGATTTGTGTATGGGGTTGTGACTCAGAATTTATGGCCATTAAATCTTTTGTAATTTGCCCCAAAATAGGCACTCTCAATTTTTGTGCCATTTTTTGGGATTGTCTAAATTTAGAGGTAGTTTGACCTTTATGTTATATTTAGTGGTGTTTCTAGTAGTTTGTAATTATAGCTATAGCTAAATTTCTCTGGAGGTTCTTGTTGATGGTGGTTTTAGTACACAACAATGCAGGTATGATTTGCTGGTATCACACCTCTCTTGAAAAGTATCCTACCCTAGGTAAGACTACTCCAAGGTTCCTACAACTAGGTCTTAGCTTGCTTGGAATCTCTCAATTGGGATGTACTAGTTATGCCTACAAGGGGCCTTACATGCAATTTATGGACTTGAATGGTTTTAACAGCAATTCATGCAAACCCTTGATGATTTTAGCTGATAAGACAATGTAAAATGCTGCTGAAATTCCTAAACTGACAATTATTTTAAAAGAAAATGCAAAAGGAAATAAGGTTTTAGAGAAATCCTAAGTGACATTCACAACATATGGATTGCTACAAGTAGACAAATGCTTTGAAATCTAACCAGTTTTCTAAGTTACCAAACTGAGAATGGATGTTACAACACTACAGAAAATGATGCTAACTCCAATGGAAATTGAGAGATTTTTATATTACATTCATTCATCAAATACCCAACAAATGGCACAATTTACTTTATGAAATACAATTGAACTAAGCACAACTGATTAGCCTAGGCTAACTTTATAGAGTTACTTAGCATCAACAAACAATTAAAAGTATGGACTAAGAACATTTATCAGATACTTTCAACAAACCATGAACATTGCAAAAGCACAATTAATTAACTATGGGCGATCAAGAAGTGAACCATGAAACCAAGTAATCAACACAATACACAAATTCTCAGGAAAACTATAGAAACTTGCTCTATATTAACTTCAATTGGCAGAGTATCAACAATTCAACATCAAGAGTCTCTTACAAATAATGAAAATGGTTGCCCTATATATAGGAGAGGCACCATACCAAGTTTTTGAATGGACGATGGAGATTAAATCGACACTAATGGTCTAGATTTACATCATTAAATGCATTCTGTATACACCTAAAAATGACACGATTCGGTCTAGATAAATATTCTTAATATTTATTCCCTTCTGATTCTTCTATCAATAAATAAATAAATAAATTTATTTATTTGATTCATATTCTTCCAACAATTAAATAAATTCCTTTATTTAATTCAATTCTTTCGAAACAATTAAATAATTCTTAATTATTTAATTAAATCAAATCATTCTTCCAAATTTGAATAAATCAAATCAAATTTATTTAAATCCTCTCAAACTCTCAAAATAAAATACAATCAAATATTTTATTTATTCTTCCAAAATCATGTACAACAATTAAATAAATTTATTTATTTAATTTGCTTTCTAATCTTCTAAATTAAATAATAACAATTATTTAATTGTTTCTTCCAATAATATCTTCTCTAAATTTAAATAAATCAAATATTTATTTAAGTTGTTTTTTTCTTCTAAATTGAGTTATCTCTAAATATAATTCAATCCTTTTGCACATACAATTAAATATTCCTAATATTTAATAAAGCAAAATATCTTCTTATTCTCATATACATCCCTTCTTCTTATTTTAAATCACTTAACTAATTATTATATTCTTTTAATTACTTTAACTCATTCTTCTATTCTTAGCAAATCCTCTCATGCAAAAGAAAGCAAGACATTTGTCTTTTTCTTATTCTTTGCACATTCCTCAACTGTTCTCAACCGTTGATCTTCTCATTCTTTCTATACCATTGATCTCTTCTTTTCTATGTCTATAAGTACAACTTCATTCTTCCATTTCATTCATCCAACCTTTAAGTATTGTTACTCTGTAGGAATTACAGTGCGCCTTTGGCATCAATTCCTTCATTGCTTGTGATCACACTCATTACTACGTACCATTATCATCGTTGTGAAGCTCCTCTTCATGGAAATATTATCATAGTTGTTCCCAATTGACATTCTTGAAGCATAGCAAGGAAGTGCACTCTCTGAGGACCCTATTTCATACATGCAAGATCGATTGTGATAAGCGATCAATGCAAGCTTTGAATTAAGGAGGTTTTCTTTGTTGTTGTTCATTATTTATTGAATCTCTTTTGTTCACCATTTCATTAAGTTTTGGGTATCTTGATATTTAATATTATTGATTATTCATTTGAATCCAATTTTCCCTTAACATTTTTGGCACCCACCGTGGGGCCTAGTCCCAAATTTAACCCAAAAACTGAGTTTTTGTGTTTTAGAAAGCCATACAGGAGGAAACCACACATTTGATACATCCTAACATGTATATGTTACCTGTCATGGTGCATACATTTTCGTAGCGCATACACTCTCTGTTCTGACGCATCTGTTACCTATCATGGTGCATACGTTCCTGCAGCACATACAGACACTGTTCTGGCGCATTTACCATTTGAGACATCGCATACATCAGATCAGTGCATATACTCTATTTTGCAGTGCTTTTGACCCTTGTCTTAGTGCATATGTATTGCAGCGCTTCTATTCTCTGTTTTTGCGCATTCAAACTCTGAAGTGGCGCATATGTTTTAGGCAGTGATTTTTAGGGTTTTCTTGAGGTTTTTGCCAATGCTGACGTCTCTTTGTAGGAACTCTCTTGATCTATTTTACAGGCTAGGTACTGGTTTAGATTCATATAGTTGCACTTGTTAGCTCACACTTCAATTTCTAACAGGAAAGTAAAATGGATGCTCATGCAAATCTCACATAGTTTAACTAGGAAAGTGGTAATTGAATCATTGCTATCTTGCATATCATTGAATCATTACTATTGCTATCTTTTCAATGTTTACAACTCATTGCTATCTAGATAAAATTAAACTCATCATTTCTGTCTAGGTAAAACTGAACCATTGTTATCTCGATTGACCATCACTTCAAAGTCAACAACTCGTGCTATGTGGATAAAATTGAACTCATCATTGTTATCTGGGTAAAACTGAACCATTGCTATCTTGATCGACCATCACTTCAAAGTTAACAACTCGTGCTACATGGATAAAATTGAACTCATCATTGCTATCTTGGTTAAAATTGGAACATTACTATCTTGCTATCACTTCAAAGTTCTGTGCTTGCCTAAGTAGATAGCTCATCTAGTTTTTCTCATTTTAACTAGGGGAAAAGAACCACTATATTATGTGTTTTGGGAATGATACTAGGCCTATGTTCTTCCCTATCTTGGGTGACCAAAATGCCAGACATATCATTTTCGCATGTGTTTTTCCTTTAGAGGGGCCTGCTCTTGGATACCGTTCATCCAAGAGGGAATGACCCTAAGTGGTAACAAGCTAGATGCCAAGCCCTTCCAAGCCACTATAAATAAATTGTGTTTGGAACAAAAGCTTAAAACAACGAGTGAAATTGTGTTATACTGACAGCCAACCTCCCCCAAAACCCTCCAAGGCGCAACCCTTGTAGGCTGGGAGACTCCATAACAGAGAGTAGTGTTGTTGCATGTATAACCACTCAAACGGTTGCCTTCATTAAACACCTTTGTTCTAGTGGCCAAAAACCTTTGTAATCCATTTGAAGCCTACGATTTGTACTTATTTTTTCTTTTAGTCCAAAAAGAGTCAAAAAATCACAAAAAAATAAAAAACCATAAAAATATTCTTTGTGTTTACTATGTCTTCTTGCCATAATTTTAGAAAATTAGATCAAAAAGACCTTCCAACCAATGTACCAAAAACATCAGAAAATTTCCAAAAAATTGCAAAAATACTAAGAAAAGCCAGAGCAGCGCATTTCTCCTCTGTTGCAGCGCATTTGTGCTGACCTGTGGCACATCTACTGTGACTTACAACATTTTTACTATCTGTTACAATGCTTTTACTTTTTACCAGTGTGGCGCATATATCCCGACTTACAGCGCATTTATCAGTTTTTGTAGCGCATCTGTTCCAGCGCATGCGTGACAGTGAACACTTGCCCAATCTTTGAGAGAAAAGTTTTGTCAGTTCTGGGTACCCATTTCAGTCTAGTTTCAGGTTTAGATATCAGATCTTACCTTGCAATCTTTTTTCCATCCATTTTGAGTCAAAATCTCTCTTCTGTTAGTCATCCCATTCACCTTCTATCGAGTCTTCCTAGTCCAAAGTCAAAAGTATCCCATATTAGGTCAGCATAGGCCCCTTTTTCGTATCACTTTGGATTCAAGTAACCCTAGCAGGTCACACAAATTCGCTAGTGGTCTGAGTGCACGACTAGTCCTACACAGTAAGACAGGTATTGAGTACCCTTACTAGTGGCTACCATCTTGTATCGGTCATCTTACTTGGAATCATTAATCGAGAAAGTCCCTTGTCCAAGTCTTGTCATAAGTATCCTATTCTTAGCAGTCTCCATCGGCATCTTGCGAAAATCTCTAGTTTCATCCCACCTCATCCCTCATCACCTTGCATGGTTCTTACTAGATCTCAATACCAAAAGCAACTTGAAATGGCCGAATCATCCAACCACATCATGACACTCATGATAGTGATGAGGAAATCTCTAACGAAGATTATCAAGGAAGCCTCCAAGATCAAAAATTCCAATGCTTGTTAGAGAAAGTGCTCCATGATGATCCTCACAAATATTTTTATTATCTTGCAAATCTTGGAATTAAACTCCCCGCAGATTTTGACATAGCACAATCCAAGAAAATGTGGAGAATAATCATGAAGAAAGGGGAAAGAAAGCCATAGACCCAAATGCTGAGGATAAGAATGAAAAAGGAAATAAATCCATAGACCCAAGCGCTCCAATGGAAGAAATGAGGAAACAACTCGAGGGTCTAAAGCAACAAATGTCAAATCTCAAGATGGTTACAAATACTAAAACCTATTCTTTGGAAGATATTGCACCGTACCCCTTTGATAGAATTTTGAACATGACACCATTTCCCCTTCGATTTAAAGTTCCTAAATTTAACAAATACATAGGGAAAGGGGACCCTAGAGATCACATTAGGGAATTCAACACAACATGCATGGAAGTAGCTCACAATGAGACTTACTTAATGAGACTATTCCCTAGATCACTAGGTAGTCAAGCCATGGAGTGGTTCTCATGACTCCCACCGGATATCAAATCTTTTGATGAGTTAGTCAACAAATTCATCACACACTTCTCTTACAATATTGAACATGAAGTCTCCATGCTAGACCTATGTAACACCAAGCAAAAGAGTGGTGAATCATTCACCACTTTCCTACAAAGGTGGAGACAACTAGCAAGCAAGTGCTCATATGATGTACCAGAGAAGCAATTAATGGAGATGTTTGTCCATAACCTTAACTTCGATCTTAGCTATCAAATACAAATCCAATGCCCTACTTCATTTTCAAAGGTCATTGAGATGGGATTGTTCATTAAAAAAGCTATGATCGCCAAGGGTCAAATCAAGTTATACAAGGACACACCTACCTCCAATTATATGACTGACAAATCAAAGTTTTGGACTAAAAACAAAAATGTCATCAATGATGGAGTAGTTGATGACAAGGTGGCGGCTCCCAAGCAACAACTGATATTCACTCTCAAAGGAGAGGCAAGCAATGTAACACCCAACAAAACATTCTCTCAGGAGCCAAGACCATGGTTCAACTCAAATCCAAGGCAAAAGTTCACACCACTGGGTGAGTCCCAAGAATCCACATTAAGGAAGCTATTGGCTAACAATGAAATCTCTCTACCACCAACAAGCAATTACAAACCACAAATCAAACCTCACTATTGGAAAGACACCGACTATTGTGAGTATCATAGAGGAAGGGGACATACAACCAACAATTGTATCCATCTCAAACATGTTATTCAAGATGTGCTTGGTCAAAATCAAGGAGGAAACCAACAACATATCTCCAATTAGACACATGTGGCTTATAGGGATCCACTTCTCAATCATGACAGGATGTATAACAACAATAACAACAACGGCAACAACAACAGCAACAACAACAATGGCAACAACAACAATGGTAACAACAACAATAACTGCAATAGGCAAAATCAAAATAGTGGAAATAGTAATACCAACTACGCAAGTGTGCCATTCAACTATACCATCAATTGCATAACATAGCACATACCACAAATCAATGTGGTCATGCCCAACCAACAATCAGAGCCTAACCAAAATGGTTGCAGTATCATTACCTGTAGTGGTAAAGTCATGTTGAATACTGTCCCTCCAAGTTCATCACCTTCTTAGTCCAACCCCCATCAATATAGTGTCATAGACCAACTTCGGAAAAATTTGGCCCACATTTCTATCTTAGAGTTGTTGTGTCTATCTCCTTTCCATAAGGAGATTCTCAATAAAGCTATAGTGGAAACAACTATCCCCACGAACTTGGCCCAAGAGAAGTTTCAGGCCATGGTAGGTAATCTGACCTCCTCAAGTACCATATCATTTACCGAGCAAGATGACTTGTCAATGTCTCAACCTCATAACACCCCTCTACATATCGTCACATTCATCCACAAGCACCACATCAAGAGGGTTCTCATTGATGGGGGAGCTGGTTTAAATATTTGTACGTTGAAGCTAGTCCTTACATTGAGGTTCTCTAAAAATGCAGTTGATCCAAGAAAGAAGATAACTATCAAAGCCTATGATGAAGAGGAGAGAACTACAAAAGGAATAGTGGTCTTACCCATACAAGTGGGACTAGTGATAAAAGACATTGTGTGCCAAGTCCTAGATAGGGAGCTCACCTATAATATTCTCCTAAGTAGACCATGGATTCATGGCATAAAAGTTGTGCCCTCTACCTATCACCAATGCATAAAATTCCCTCATATGGGCAAGCAAGTCACCATCCAAGGCGACCCTAACCCCTTTCAGCATTGCAACTCTATCCTTTCAAAACCCAATTGCATCATACCAAACAATAGAGCATCTACATCCCCTATCCTGCAACATGATTCTACCTTTGAAGCTTCCTCATCAAGGCCCAAAGAGTAGAAAATTACCATCAAAGAAAAAGGAGTAGGGGAATACTCCATAGAGCATAGCCTCAATCTAGCCAAGATGCCTTTATCTCCTAGATCCTTTGGTCAACCCAAGCATTTTCCAAAGCCATCTGCTCCTTCTATATCTCCCAGAGCTCCCTTTGTAAAATGGGGGACCTTATCAGATGAGACAGAGGAAAGAGATGTCCTACAATGGCTTTATACCGAAGAAGAAGAGAACATACAACAAGAACCACCTAGGCTCCCAACATAAATCTATGGGCAAGGTGAATCTATCCTACACAGAATGGGTTATGAAGGACAAGGCCCTATCAACCTAAGAAGAGAAGGAATCATATAAGCCATTCAACCTTCTTCATCCTCATCAGCTAGAAATACAAAGGGTCTAGGATATAAGGATAAGGGCAAAGCTAAAGAAAATGCTTGTCTAGTGGAAATGATCCATACACTTCAAGTGGACAGTGACATAGATTCCAATGAATATCAGTGGGATGAGATGACAGAGCATTCCTATGATGACAAAGAGGTCAATACCATTCAAACTTATAGCCCCTACCGTGAGGGACAAACACTACCGAATAGGCCATTAGAGTCTAATTTTCCTATCTTTGAGAGTACAACTTTCGAGGAAGGTTTGAGTTATATCGTAATAAATAACTTGGAAGAAAGTACCATCCCAAACACTCCCCCTCCCAATACTCCTAGTATATCCATTCAAACTATCAATGAATCAGATCTATCCTCCGACTCCCTCCCCCTTGTGCATCTTAAGCTTATTGACTGGGATCTACGAGAAACCCCTCAACTAGATATGTTCCAAAACGATGACACTTATATTGACTACATGGAACTTAGGGACCACCTACCCAAAGGAGATCATAAACCTAGTTATTCTATTGAACTTAATACCGTGGCTTATTTCAGAGAGGGTGCCAAGCCTTCCAGTCACAAAAATATCAAAATAAAAACTAGATTTGACGGTGAAAACTGCTCTGCGGCAGTGTCAAATCCCAAAATAGTAAAAAGAAAAGATGCATCTGAAGGTGAAAACCCAATTGTGGCAAATGATGATGGAAGGTTTGACACTCTCCCCAATGACATGCACCAGGAGAAGTCTTAGATTGTTGTGGAATTGATAGAACCGATTAACATTGGAACAGAGGAACAACCTAAGATTGTTCACTTTTCTAAGTCACTAACCCACCAAAGAAGACTAAGTTTGTACCATTCTTCAAGAGAAAGCAAGTCAATTTTGCTTGGTCATACACAGATATATTGGGGTTAGATCTAGATTTGATTCTACATCATCTTCCATTAGATCTGGGAGTGAAACCGGTGAAACAAAAGCTTAGAAAGATGCATCCACACATAGCACTTCTTGTAAAATAAGAACTCAAGAAACTACTAGATGTAGGGTTCATCAGAGCTATAGACTATTTGGAATGGGTCTCCAACATAGTACCAGTGTCCAAACTTGATGGCCAAGTCAGACTATGCAATGATTTTAGAGATCTAAACAAAGCTTGCCACAAGGATGATTTTATGTTGCCAAATATAGATATCATAGTTGACTTAACAGCGGGACATACCATGTTATCTCTCATGGATGGATTCCTAGGATATAATCAGATTAGGATAGCACTAGAAGACTAGCATAAGACAACTTTTACTTGTCCATGGGGCACTTTCTGTTGGAATGTCATGCCATTTGGGCTAAAGAATGTAGGAGCCACATATCAATGTGCTATGACCACTATATTTCATGATATGATGCACGTCACCATGGAAGATTATGTAGATGATATCCTAGCAAAATCAATTACAAGAGAATCACACCTAGATGTGTTAGAGAAAGTCTTTCAAAGATTAGAGCAATTCAATGTCAGGTTGAACCCAAAGAAGTGTGTGTTTGGAGTCACCTCAGACAAACTCCTAGGTTTTATTGTATCAGCAAATGGAATAGAGGTGGACCCTACCAAAGTCAAGGCCATCATGGACATGCCACCACCCCAGACTCTTACTCAACTAAGATCTCTACAAGGCAAGCTACAAGAAATCTATAGATTCATATCACAACTAGCAGACAAGTGTCAACCATTTAGTCATTTTCTGCACAAGAACATTCCATTTAGATGGGATGAGAAATGTGAAGAGGCATTCAACAAACTGAAAGAGTATCTTATGAATCTTCCTATTCTCATGCCTCCTATCCAAGGGAAACTGTTGATACTCTACATATCTGCTACACCTACATCTCTTGGGGCTCTTCTAGTACAACAAGATTATGAAAATAAAGAAAGAGTTTTCTACTATATCAGTCGCACATTGGTGGGCTATGAGTTGCAATACTCTCAGATAAAAAGATCATGTCTTGCAATAGTTTTTGCTTCCCAAAAACTCTGACATTATATGCTTGCACATCCAGTCAAACTTGTTGCAAAAATAGATCCACTGAAATACCTACTAAGCAAAGCAGCTCTTACAGGTCACCTAGCCAAATGTGTAATGCTCCTAAGTGAATACAACATTGAGTATGTAGACATAAAAGCTATCAAGGGACAAGTCATTGCTGACCAGCTAGCTGTACCAAAGTCTTACTTTTGTTATTATGAAGCCTTAGTCATTGGTCTCAAGATGGCAACAAATTAGAAAATCAAAGAGCTACATGTCTACAGTGATTCTCAACTAGTGATAAATCAGGTCAATGATGATTACCAAACCAAAGATGAGAATCTTGTCCCATACAAGTGCATGGTAGTTGACTTTAAGGAATACTTTGTGATTATATTTTTTGAGTAGATACCTCACATTGAGAACAAAGTAGCAGATGCCATGGCAACCATTGCCTCTCTTCTCGAGATACCAGAGAATGAGTCACGGTACGAGTTCTTAGTGGAAACTATTCAACAACCAGTTTATGATCTTCTAGAGACTCATTCCATATGTCTTTTAGTTGGATCTGATTCACCTTGGTATGGTAAGGTTTACACTTACCTCAAGGACAACACCCTCCCACCTGACTTATATTCAAACCAATGATGGACCTTTATATGCCAAACCTCTCACTATACCATTATTGCCGACACCCTATACCGACGTGGTCTAAATGGTACTTTACTCCATTATTTAGAATGAGAAGAATCCCTAACCGCCTTACAAGACGTACACAAAGGGATCTGTGGAACACACTCTAGTGGTCCTTCCTTAGCTAAGAACTCATGTGTTTGGGTTATTACTGGCCAAACATGGAAACAAATTCATACCAGTTTGTGAAGAAGTGCAAGCAGTGCCAAATACATGGGAACCTGATACATGCACCAGCTCAAGAGTTGAGACCTTTAATGACACCTTGGCCCTTCTACCAATGGGGACTTGACCTTGTGGGAAAGATCAATCCATGCTCATCCAACGGCCATAAATTCATCATAACTACCATAGAGTATTTTACCAAGTGGATTGAAGCCATCCCCCTCACCACCATCATAGGTAAACAAATCTCCTCATTTATCCTAAATTACCTCATCTACAGATATGGAATTCCCTCATCCATTATCATGGATAATGGAAGACCCTTCAAAAACTAGGATGTCCAAGAACTCTGTGACCGATTCAAAATCCAACATCGTTTCTTCACACCCTATTACCCTCAAGGCAATGGTCAAGCTAAAGCATCCAACAAGACCATCTTGAAGCTTCTCAAGAAGACAGTCAACGATGTTTACCATGATTGGCACATCCAACTCAATCCTACTCTATGGGCCTATAGAACTAGTATATGCACTCCCACATGTGCTACCCCTTACACCCTTGTTTATGGCTCAGAAGCTATCCTCCCCATTGAGGTCAAATTACCATCTCTCAAGGTCTCATTAAAAGGTCTCATATCAGATGAAGAATACAGAGTCTCCAGATTGCAAGAACTAGAATTGCTAGAGGAAAGGAGATAGAAAGCCTTTGACCATCTCAAAGCATATCAACATACGATGTCACAAAGATATAACCACAGAGTTTGTCCAAGAATCTTTAAGGTTGGAGATCTAGTACTTAAGGAGAATCCCCGTAATCAACAGGATAGGGAAAAGAAAGGCAAGTTTGAACCCAACTGGCTTAGGCCTTATGTGATTGTAGCTACTTATGGATTGGGGGCATATCAGTTAGCAACATCAGAGGGTGAGCTATTAGATGACCCAATCAATAGCATGCATCTTTGCCAGTTCTATACCTAGGAGAACCCCAATGTAAAGGGGGCATAAGATACAAAAAAAATAAAAAAATTAGAAAAACACAAAAAAATCAAAAAATCAGAAAAACACAAAAAATTCGTCCTTCGGTGAAAACCTGGAAAACAGGTGCCTTGGATAGGTATCATGATAAAAACCTAGCAAATAGGCATCATGTTTACTTTCTAGCTTTTTGTGCAAATAAAAGCAAGTTGTGAAAACCTGGTAAACGGGCATTACTTGTGATAAACTGTGAGGCCTACTTTTTACACTATTATTCATGAGACTATTTGCAGTGATATTTCTATTATTTATATGTTGAGAGACTTGATGGTGACAGGTTGTCATTGATGTCAAAAAGGTCTTGCAGGTTCTTGGGTTGATATTAAGGTCACTAATCAGGAGCTTGGTCAGTATGAATGCTTGGTCATCAAGGAGCTTGGTCAGTATGAATGATTGGTCTTCATATGGCATTGTAAGTTGAACTTGCTTGGAGTTGTGCATTCTTATACAAGATTCATGCATTTGAGATTGTTGACCTTATTGATCATCAGATGTCTTTATTATGGTGACTTAATGGGGTTGCTTCATTCAGAGGTATTCCACTTGGTAACATATGCAAAAGGTTCATCTCTTGGTGATTTATAAGAATTTTTTTTATGACAGTCTTCATGAAAAATTCTTATGATAAGATATGCATAGTTTTGAACTCCAGGTTGATTCTAATCACTATCAAGAACTATGCAAACATGTCATGTTTGTTAGTTGTTGATGCAAAATGATATCAGTTGAAAATAAGAAACTCTTCATTGTTGTGCAGTGCTAGGGTTGATAGAATGTTTTAGATATGTTAAGGGATGTTAATTGTTCATGGCAGTAAGTTTCATGCAGGAGACCTAATGATACAAATGTTAGTTATGGATAAAATTGGGAGTTGCAGAAAAAAGTAGTCTCATAGTTGTCATGGTCATTCATTTGACAGTGTTGGAGATTGAATTGCCTCAAAATGATTTATGTTTCAAAAAAAAAATTTAAAACCTTCTCTGCCCGTCATCAGTAATATGTTCTTTTTATTCTATTTTGAAGTTGACCTGTGGAGCAGGTCAAAAGTCACTTAAGTGGCATTTTTAAGGTCTCTGCATCGTTGGGCAACCGGCCTCATTTTCTAACTTCTCCGGTCTCCTCATGAGTTTGTGAGCGGTAAATTCAAATCAATGGTCTTGTTTAAAGATTGAAAGAGGACGTTGCTCATAGAAAAACATCAAATGTTTTATGAAGGTAGCCCAATTCTATAAAGACAAAAAGGACTTTCAAAAGATTTATGAAGAAATAAGGGGAGCTCGATGCATAAGTAAAAGGCATAGAATTGCCTTTTTTTAAGGAGCTAACTATATATTTAATAAAGTTTCTAAAATGCCGATTCTAAAACTTTTTATTTATTTATTTTTTTTGGAAACTTCACTTAAACTTTAAGTGGTCATCCCATACCAAAAATTATGGATTTTTAAATGGTGAGTTTTTTGGTGACAAGTGATTATTAAATTAGAAATTCTTTTTAAGGAGATTTTTTTTGAGGATATTGGAAGTAAAGAGATGAACATCAAGTTTTTGTTTTTTTTGAGGAGATTTTCTTTTAAGAAAAATTGGTGAATTTTTTTTGGATATGAAGGATCATTTTTGCAGAGAAGATGAACAAAATTTTTGTGAAGGAAAAGTATTTTTTTTATGAAAAATTGCAGAGAAGAATTTGAGGTGATTTTCTTTTGAAAGGCAGATTGGATAAAGAATTTGAATACAGGATTTGCAGAGAAGGAGATAAAAATGAAAAGACTAAATATTCAAAGAGATTTTATTTTTCTCCTACAGGTCCTAATTGAAATATGAAATGATCTTGTCAATAATGTTGCAAAGAAATTAAAGCTATTTATGCAGATTGAAGAGATTGAAGAGTCATCTTCGTAGGAATATAAAGAGATTTTGTTTATACAGAGAATATATTTTCATTGCAGGATTAAATGGTTTCAATGAAGGGGTTTGACTTCTTGCACATGGAGATCAGAAAGAGATTTTATTTTCTCTTTCAAGAGCAAATTGAAAAATCTTATTTCAATTAAAGATTTTTCTTAATTATTGTTTTAGATGATTTGTCTGTGCAGAGTAAGTGAAAGGTTTCGAAATTTTTGAAGAAGATTTACATATTTTTGCAAGGGATAATTTGAGATGTCAAATAATATGAAAGGGTTCTAAAATGGACAGAGAAATAATATTTTTTATTACAAGAGATTATTTTTTTTAAATAAGAAAAATTGCAGAGAGAAGGTGAAAAGTTTTTTTGTTTGCAGGTTCTTCATTGAGAGAAGATGAAAATGTTCATACAGAAGAGGAAAGGTGAAAAGATAATCAACTTGTATAAAGTTGTTTTTCAGGTGCATTGATGGATGAATTAAGAAGGATAGAGATGAAACATACAGTGTTGTGAAGTGTTGTTGAAAATCAAGCAGTGTTGTTGAGAATCAAGCAGTGTTGGTGTTGTAGAGTGGATCATGATTCAGGATTGAAATATCTGAGTTTGGTATATGATTTCGGAATGATCATTTGACAGACACATGAGAGAGAATAAATGTTATGTATTGAAACAGAGAAACCCTTTGAATTTGTGTTTTCAGTTTGTTCTATAATAGGGGTTGGTGCTCCTTGAAGCTGGTGCTTCTAAACAGTATGCCAGTGAGTCTTGTAGGTTAGTGAGACCTTAACATTTGTCAGTGAGACACATATTGTAGCCAGTGAGGCTTCTTTGTAGCCAGTGAGGCATGTTTGATCAGTTAAGCCAGTGAGGCAGTTTAGAGTGGTTTTTCTACCCCTGGAGGGTTTTCCACTCATGCAATTTTTGTGTCATAATCTTCTCTGTGTGTGTATGATTTACTTATGAAGTTTTGTTCTCTTTTTGTATTCACAGTCATGTGCATATGTATTTGACAGATCAATGCTATCTTTCTCTCCTTGTGCTCTGAAAGTTAAAGTGTGTAAAAAGATTTGAAAATTCACACAACACTGATTCACTCCCCCTCTCAGTGTTGATTGTACTCCTACAATTGGTATCAGAGCTAGTTTCCCTTTTGCAGCTTAATCAGCTTGGGTAGGTCCTATGTGTGGAGTTCAATGGGTAAGTGCAGGAGAAATAAGAACATGAGAAATGTTATGATTCATTCTGGTCAGAAGACACAAAAGACATCATTCATATCAAATCCAGATGTTGATATAAAGTCAGTTGATAAAGATGATGTTCTCCATGTTGAATCTAATATTGTTTCAGATGGTCCTCAGTTTGATGGTTCAAATTTTTCAGTTTGGTATGTTAGAATGCAAGTGTATTTATCCTCCTTAGGATATGATGTTTTAATGTCAGTTGAAAATGGTATTTCTGCAAATAACAAAGAGGCTCTTAAATGGAATCATATAGCCAAGAAGGTTATTCTATCTAGTTTATCTAATGATATTTCTTGTAAGGTTGTGCAGTGTGAAACAGCTCAGGATATCTGGAAAGAACTAATAAGAATTTATCAAGATAATGATAAAGAAGAGGACACTCTGGTGTGTGAGGAAAGTGGCAATGAAGGAGTTGAAGTTCAAACTCAATCAGATTCAGAAGAAGCTAGCATCATAAGTGATGATGATCAGGATTATGAGATTGATATGGAAGGTGAGCTCATTTGTGCCCTTGGTGAGATCAAAGAACTCAGAATGGAGAATAAAAGGTTAAAGTTGCAACTTCAAGAGGAAAAGGAATCCAAGATAAAAATTCTTTCAAATCTTCAAGATGTAGAAAAACAGATAATAGATTTGAAGACTCAAATTGCAGAAGTTAAGAAAATAAAAGAAGATGTCAATAATCAACTAAAGGCCAAAGAAGTTGATTGTGAAAAGTATGAATCTAAAATAATCTTTTTAAGAAAGGAGTTAGAAAAGGCTTCATCTAAATTACACAAGAATCTGTTGTTTGAAAACAATATTGAAGAAGGGGAGTGTTCAAAAGCCAGGCAAACTCCCAGAAAGAAAATTGATCTTCATGCTAGTGCTCTTGAAGATAAAGAGAAGACAGAAACTGAAATAAATGTCAAAGATGAAAAGCATAATCAAAGAAGAAGAAAAAATGCTCCTGTTAGACAAGCATACATGTACAGGTATAATTATTCTTTTAATGGTCATTGTTATGCTTGTAATCAATTTGGACACAAATCAGTTAATTGCAGAAGGAATACTGATATTGTTTGTTACAAGTGCAATAATATTGGACACATTCAAAGAAACTGTAAAATGAATAGAATGTTTGATCCTACATGGAAGCATAACATAATTGCTCAGGAGATGTCAAAAAGGTATCAGTCATTTGGTTATAACATATTTTGTTATAATTGCAATTCTTTTGGGCATAAGGCACAGTTTTGTAGGAATAAATTGAAGACATCTAGAGCAGACACCTTGAGCAAAGAAAAGAAAAGGTTTATACAGGTTTGGAGAAGAAAACAAAGTCAGGACAAGAAGGATCCTAAACTTGTGCATCTTGCACATGTTACATCATTAGTTGGATAACTGAGAGCATGAAGTAAGGGGGAGTTGTTCATGATCTATTAATTATCCCCAAGAAGTTATAGAGGAGATCAGTCGATGTTTATCTTGTTTTGTTTATCATGCTTGTCTGATAATGATTGATATGAAGTTTCTAATGATATTGGTTTCCAGTGTATGTCAATAATACAGGTGTTCATGTGACATGTTTAGTGGTTCTTGGCACATACAAGATGTTGAAAGGATGTTAGAAGTTCAGTTTACAAAGAGTTTGTAGATATTGAATAATTTGGTTGTACAAAGTCTTGTTGCAGGAAGAACTTGTTAATGTAGATTGGTTTGAGTGTGCTCAGGGATGTCAAGTCATGCTTATATGGAAGTGTTCTTAATGTGATAATCTGACATGGTTCTTTGATCAAGTGTCCATGATCAATGACATGTTCAGTGAATGCAAGGTGTTGATAAGTTGTTAAAGGATTTAATGCTCAAAGAGTTTAGTGATGTTGTGACTTGATCCTATTTTGTGTATTGATGGTTGAGCTATCATGTTGCTTCAGTAAAGGTGTTCTCAAGGAACTCTCACCTGCATTTGGTTTTGCAAAGTGGTGTTACAGGAAGAGCTTGATGGTGATACAGGAGTTAATACAGGAGTTCATTCTTGTTGATTACAGATGTGGTTATACCAGATTTGACAGTATAAAATGTGCAGGAACAACAAGATAATCTTCATTCTTTTCATGTCAAAAAGGATGTGCAAGTATAGATTGGTTGTAGAATAAATGTTCATGATCATTGGTATAATAATTTGACATGTTCTTCCTCATCAATATGGTTTAAAAAGGTTTGGTGGTTTCAGGTTGATATGTTGCTTCAGGACTATTTCAGGAAGTAGATCAGTGTTGAGTTGAGTTGTGTTATGCTGATTTTTCTTGTTAGTGTTTACCAGTAGTTTTTATGAGCTGTGAACTTTATCACAAGGGAAGCAAATAGACTCTTTGGAGATTTGTCATATGGGTCAAAAAGTGTTGTTTGCAGAAGAATTGATTGTTTTGGAAGTTTGTCTTTCAAATCACATGTGATGTCATCAGGAGTATGTCAGTCTTCATCTTCATAGTGGTATTGTCATCAGATGTAAGTTAAGTGGTATCAAAGATTTTCGTAAGTGGTTCTCATTTTTATTTTTTTGGTTGAAGATAACAAGATGACAAGAATTTATGCCTTCAAAGTGCTCTTAATGCAATATGTTTGTGATGATCAAGCTTTAACATCTTTCAGTGGAGTTATTTTCTCAGGGGGAGATAATAGTCATCTTTGTCATCAGATGTCAAAAAGGGGGAGAACAAAAAATTTCTTCAAGTGGTTTTGCCATCAATGACAAAGGGGGAGATTGATGGTGACAGGTTGTCATTGATGTCAAAAAGGTCTTGCAGGTTCTTGGGTTGATATTAAGGTCACTAATCAGGAGCTTGGTCAGTATGAATGCTTGGTCATCAAGGAGCTTGGTCAGTATGAATGATTGGTCTTCATATGGCATTGTAAGTTGAACTTGCTTGGAGTTGTGCATTCTTATACAAGATTCATGCATTTGAGATTGTTGACCTTATTGATCATCAGATGTCTTTATTATGGTGACTTAATGGGGTTGCTTCATTCAGAGGTATTCCACTTGGTAACATATGCAAAAGGTTCATCTCTTGGTGATTTATAAGAATTTTTTTTATGACAGTCTTCATGAAAAATTCTTATGATAAGATATGCATAGTTTTGAACTCCAGGTTGATTCTAATCACTATCAAGAACTATGCAAACATGTCATGTTTGTCAGTTGTTGATGCAAAATGATATCAGTTGAAAATAAGAAACTCTTCATTGTTGTGCAGTGCTAGGGTTGATAGAATGTTTTAGATATGTTAAGGGATGTTAATTGTTCATAGCAGTAAGTTTCATGCAGGAGACCTGATGATACAAATGTTAGTTATGGATAAAATTGGGAGTTGCAGACAAAAGTAGTCTCACAGTTGTTATGGTCATTCATTTGACAGTGTTGGAGATTGAATTGCCTCAAAATGATTTATGTTTCAAAAAAAAATTTTAAAACCTTCTCTGCCTGTCATCAGTAATATGTTCTTTTTATTCTATTTTGAAGTTGACCTGTGGAGCAGGTCAAAAGTCACTTAAGTGGCATTTTTATGGTCTCTGCATTGTTGGGCAACCGGCCTCATTTTCTAACTTCTCCGGTCTCCTCATGAGTTTGTGAGCGGCAAATTCAAATCAATGGTCTTGTTTAAAGATTGAAAGAGGACGTTCCTCATAGAAAAACATCAAATGTTTTATGAAGGTAGCCCGATTCTATAAAGACAAAAAGGACTTTCAAAAGATTTATGAAGAAATAAGGGGAGCCCGATGCATAAGTAAAAGGCATAGAATTGCCTTTTTTTAAGGAGCTAACTATATATTTAATAAAGTTTCTAAAATGCCGATTCTAAAAATTTTTATTTATTTATTTTTTTTGGAAACTTCACTTAAACTTTAAGTGGTCAGCCCATACCAAAAATTATGGATTTTTAAATGGTGAGTTTTTTGGTGACAAGTGATTATTAAATTAGAAATTTTTTTTAAGGAGATTTTTTTTGAGGATATTGGAAGTAAAGAGATGAACATCAAGTTTTTGTTTTTTTTTTAGGAGATTTTCTTTTAAGAAAAATTGGTGAATTTTTTTTGGATATGAAGGATCATTTTTGCAGAGAAGATGAACAAAATTTTTGTGAAGGAAAAGATTTTTTTTATGAAAAATTGCAGAGAAGAATTTGAGGTGATTTTCTTTTGAAAGGCAGATTGGATAAAGAATTTGAATGCAGGATTTGCAGAGAAGGAGATAAAAATGAAAAGACTAAATATTCAAAGAGATTTTATTTTTCTCCTACAGGTCCTGATTGAAATATGAAATGATCTTGTCAATAATGTTGCAAAGAAATTAAAGCTATTTATGCAGATTGAAGAGATTGAAGAGTCATCTTCGTAGGAACATAAAGAGATTTTGTTTATACAGAGAATATATTTTCATTGCAGGATTAAATGGTTTCAATGAAGGGGTTTGACTTCTTGCACATGGAGATCAGAAAGAGATTTTATTTTCTCTTTCAAGAGCAAATTGAAAAATCTTATTTCAATTAAAGATTTTTCTTAATTATTGTTTTAGATGATTTGTCTGTGCAGAGTAAGTGAAAGGTTTCGAAATTTTTGAAGAAGATTTACATATTTTTGCAAGGGATAATTTGAGATGTCAAATAATATGAAAGGGTTCTAAAATGGACAGAGAAATAATATTTTTTATTACAAGAGATTATTTTTTTTAAATAAGAAAAATTGCAAAGAGAAGGTGAAAAGTTTTTATTTGCAGGTTCTTCATTGAGAGAAGATGAAAATGTTCATATAGAAGAGGAAAGGTGAAAAGATAATCAACTTGTATAAAGTTGTTTTTTAGGTGCATTGATGGATGAATTAAGAAGGATAGAGATGAAATATACAGTGTTGTGAAGTGTTGTTGAAAATCAAGCAGTGTTGTTGAGAATCAAGTAGTGTTGGTGTTGTAGAGTGGATCATGATTCGGGATTGAAATATCTAAGTTTGTATATGATTTGGGAATGATCATTTGACAGACACATGAGAGAGAATAAATGTTATGTATTGAAACAGAGAAACCCTCTGAATTTGTGTTTTCAGTTTGTTCTGTAATAGGGGTTGGTGCTCCTTGAAGCTGGTGCTTCTAAACAGTATGCCAGTGAGGCTTGTAGGTCAGTGAGACCTTAACATTTGTCAGTGAGACACATATTGTAGCTAGTGAGGCTTCTTTGTAGCCAGTGAGGCATGTTTGATCAGTTAAGCTAGTGAGGTAGTTTAGAGTGGTTTTTCTACCCCTGGAGGGTTTTCCACTCATGCAATTCTTGTGTCATAATCCTCTCTGTGTGTGTATGATTTACTTATGAAGTTTTGTTCTCTTTCTGTATTCACAGTCATGTGCATATGTATTTGACAGATCAATGCTATCTTTCTCTCCTTGTGCTCTGAAAGTTAAAGTGTGTAAAAAGATTTGAAAATTCACACAACATTGATTCACCCCCCCTCTCAGTGTTGATTGTACTCCTACAAGACTATTGATCTTGAATCTTGTTTATTAAACCTAATTGATTTTTAAGGAAATAATTGTGTAATGATATTTAGATATTGCTTTTAAGAAAATGATGAATGGATATGGAACTTCAATGTGATTATATGGTAGAATGTTTAAGATGCATGTATTTAGATTTGCTTTGGCTATGATATCTTTATGTGTTATTAACTTTGAGTTTGAGTGTGCAGGTATTGCTAACAAAACCACAAATACAAGAGATCATCCCATACCTATGTTGTATCCCTTGTGAGTTGATCCAGTTCCATGAGGAACTAAGATCAACCTCGTGTTTGGAAAAATGTTGTAATGTTGTAATGTGTTAATGTTGCATGAGGTCAAGGGAATAAGGGCTATCTTTTGATTTAATTTTATTATGATAAGTGTTGTAAGAATGTTGTTTTAAATCTTGTTTAAACTTTATTTCTTTTAACCCTTTTTCTTGTGTTTTTATTTGACTCTGGGAGTTCTAACTAGGCAAAAATCAACCCTGGGTTATACCCCATGGGTCTAGGGACCTTTTTGACTAGGATAACCTTAGGTTAACCTCCATATGGTCACTTAAACTTCACAGTGAAGTTAAGTGACGAATTAGGAAGCATGGGGACAATGGGATGAGTGGAATCCACACTCAGGCCCACTTCCAAGTCATGGAACAACTCCATGATCCCCTAATAATGGAGTGTTTGTCTCCTTGTGCCTCTCTTTTGGTGGGGTTCCCCTTATTAAGGGTAGTGTGTCATCCACTCCCTTTGTATTTTTATTTTACTTATTGTATTTTAATTCTCCATGTGTTGTAAAAAGGACTATAGTGGGGAACCTATTGAGTGGGGATTAATTGTTTTAGGTCCACTAGGATAATGGATGAGTTGTGGATTAGTTGTTTAATACCAATTGGTAAATTAGGAAAATAGAGGGAATTAGTTTTAAAAGAGAGAGGAGGAGGAGAGTAAGGGGGTTGGATTATTGTGGAAAGAAGGAGATTTTGGAGAAGGAGGCTAGAGATGAGCTCTTCATCAAATTTCATCCATAATTGGGCTTTGAAACGTTGGTGAACAAGACTACTCTCTTGTGTGATCTGTTGCTTGTTATGTATATTTGTTGAATGAGTTGCAAATGTCTTCTATAAGTTTTATGTTATTTTGGGGTTTGTTTTTGGTGTTGAAAGAGCTCCTTCCAATTGGAAGGCAATGCTCATCTTGTATAGGGAAGGGGTGGTGTGACCCTCCTCAGGTGTCATCTTATTTTCTTGTTATAAGAAATGCCTTGAGGGCATGTTGATACTTTTAGCCAAGAGGGATTAAAGGCTTTGAGAGCTTATTGGGATATCCCTGGTAATTTGAATTAACTGGAAGGCTTGAGGCCTTGAGGAAGAGTAATTTGTTGGCTAGAGGCCTTGTGATAAAATGTGATAAAATGTGAAAGGATGACACCTAGAGGTAGAGATGTCTACTTCCCTACCCTCCCTGAACTCACCTAAGCTGAGTCTTTGTATTGTGAATATACCATGGGTGTGTGTGTGTGTGTGTTATTTGCTTGTTTGGTGTTGTAAATGTTGTGAAGTGTTTGGTATAATTTACCTTGGGTATGTGGATGGTCTCCCTAGCTCGAGAGTGACCCTCTTGTGAGTCAAAGGTAGGGAGGAGAGCTAGATGGTTGTTATTTTCTCCCTTGTTGTCATGCAGGTTACTATTGCAGCATGTAAAAAGGATTGAAAGGATTTTTCCTTGATAAAGAAAATGTTCTATCTTCCTATTGCAATGAGAGCTTGGTCTTTATAAGTTTCTTTATGTAAGAGTTTTAGAGAGAACTTCTCTCTTGAATTTGTTGTAAAAGTTGTTACCTTGGGAGTGGAGAGATAATCCTCCCTTACTATGTTATTAGTTGTGACTTTAATTTGGTTATTACATTACCTCATTTGTGTGAGCTGGGAGAAGAAAGTAAATTACTCCCTTAGAATGTTTGTGAGTTGTGGGAACTTATAGTTCCTTGCTCTTATTTATCAAAATAGTAGATTGGTAGATTGGTTGTTGATTTGAATCAATTGATAAAATATAACTCTTGCATATATTAGTGAGAAAGTTATCTTTACAGTATTAAGAAGGAAGTAAACTTTACCCTTGAAAACAAAATTAAAGCTTGAGTTAATGTATGCATGGGAATAATCTAAATCAAATTTACTTGATAGTTGTGTGTTATTGAAATGAAAAGATTTAGTAGTTTCCTGTATTTACTTCTGATCCTTAAATGTATTTGAAAAGGAAAATTTACTGGTTAGATTAAAAATGGCAAATGCAGTTTTATATGGTTAATGTTCTTTTTCATTTGAATAAATGTTATATTGAAATTAAAATGTTAAAGATAGTGTGAAACGTATTTTACCTTGAAACTTCACTATATATATATATAATTTTTATTTTTAAATATAGTGTGGAAATTTTGACATAATCGTATTCATATTTAGATTACTAAATGAAATTGAGAAACTGTTATATACATATATATATGTATATATGTATATATGTATATACATATATACATATACATATGTATATAACAGTTTCTCAATTTCATTTAGTAATCAAAATATGAATACGATTATACATATACATATATACATATACATATATATATGTACATATATATAGATGTATATATATATGTATATATATATATATATGTATATATATATATATGTATATGTATATATGTATATGTATATAAACATATATACATATACATATATATATATACATATACATACATATACATATATATGTACATATATATATGTACATATATATATGTATATGTATATATGTACATATATATATGTATATATATGTATATATATATATTTAATAGTTAATTTAAAATAAATTGTGAAAATTTGTATATTTGTATATTTATACATATATATACATATATATATATGTTTAAATAATTTTTAATTTAAATGTAATCGTGAAAATGATATATATATATATACATATATATATATCAATAATTAGTAATAAAATGTAATTTTTGAAATAGTAAATAATATTGAGTTTGCTGTGACCATATTTCACGTAGTCGCCAATATACAAAGAGAGAAGTGGTGGGGGGTTAAACCCCCACCGAAACATATTTAGAAGGGGGTGTGGGGAGGGGTGGAGCCCCACCCACACCCACGAAGTGGGTGGGGCTCCGCCCCTCCCCACACCCCCGCGACCAAAAAACCCTCGCGGTCTGCGATGTTACCTCGCTGTCGGTCCACTTCCCTCTGCCGCCGCCAACTGCATCCTCCCCACAGTCCCCACCGATGCCTGTGTCTCTACCCACCGCCATGCCTTCAGCCCCTATGACCATCTCCCACGTTGCCACCTTCTTCGGCCACCTCTGCGTCGACCTCCCATCCTCCGCCTCCGCCATGAACGCCACCGCCACTCTAATAAGGCCTGCAACAAAACAATTAAACACAATAAGAAGTTAGGGTTATTTAACCCCCTCTTATGAGTTGGTAATTTTAAATAAAAAAAGATTTAAATGATAAGTGGGGTTTCCACTATCATTTCATAATAAACATTGAATTATATATAAATATATATATACATCTCTATATATATATGTATATTTATATATATATATATATATCAATTGCAAATGCATGAGCTTGCATTATAAGGACATATATATATATATATATATATATATATATATATATATATATATATATTGGGTGGAGATCCCATTAGCATGATTGAATATACAATGAAAAATGTATATTCAAATATAATTAAATATATATAATTTTGTGAATTAAATAAGATTGTTAAAAAGGTTATTGCTTATAAATATTTATATTATATATGTTCATTCCTTAAATTGGAAAAAGAAATTTTTAAATAAATTTAAAATTAAATATATATATATATATATATTAATATTGGACAATATTAATGGGGCTATTGTAGGTCACATTATTAAACTTTTACATTAGATCATTTATAAAGTTAATGTGAATATGGAAGTTAGAATTTCTTGAGTAAATCACCAGAGTAATGAAATAAATTTAACGTTTTAATTTAAAGATATATATATAAAAAGGAAATAGAGAAAAGCGTAAAACGAGCAAACTAGAATATTATTAAGAACAAATCAATAGAGAAGTAAACAAAGAATGTGAGGTAGTATTTAAACAGATAGAGGAAACCTATATAGACCAACTAAGTAATACGCATGGTGAGCTCCCTTCTAGCAAATGAATGTTCTCGTGTGAGGAATATTCCGAAGACACTTATCATTTACAACTTAAACATACACAACCGAGCACACTTGCATGTGCGAGGAGGAGATACAGAGTGATAAGAGAAAATTTGTATTAGTTCGTATCATGTCTACATGTCATATGTTGACATAACATGCATATTTACGTGTTGCGAACGCACGTGAGATGTGGGCATGACATAAACCGCTTCCTCCATCTTTAGGAAACCAATCACCTTGTGTCCATTCTTCCTCATGTCCCATTCAACCCATATCCATTCCATAATAAAAACCTAACGATAACCTATCATGCTTGATACTCTATCTCTTTGTTGTCTTGTCAACCAAGGTTTTATCCCATATCCTATCCATAGTGTCAGCCTAGTATAGTGTCTCTCGTTTGTATCCATGGTCCAAGTCCATGAACTACATTGCCTCTGCATTGTCACGTAGGCAAGGCCATTTCTCAAATGTGCCCCCAAGGCTCCCACAGTCCCATCCTTCCCATTTCTTGTCATCTTTCTTCTAGTCCATCCATGGTCCATTAGGATTTACCCTGAACTACGTTGTCTCTGTGTCGTCACGTAGGCAAGACCATTTAGCAATGAGCCCCCGAGGCACTAGGTCAATTCCTTAGGGTTTGTCTCGCCAATAACAATTGTGAAATCTTCTCACCAGGCAAGCAAGCACAAGCAAAGCCTGCTTTCAAGCAAAAATCCTAACGCAAGACATTAACCTATCCAAAGCAAAGAAAACAAACACCTAAGGCCTTCTAAATTATTTTACCCAAATTATGGCAAGAAACAAACACATCTAAATGCAATAATGTTTTGTAGATTAGAAACATGGTTAAAATATAGAGTCTTGATTTTTGCTATCATGCCTCTCTATGCTACTCAAGGATGCCAAAAGCTAGAGATGCTATGATGGGGGCATGATTATTTTGTTTGTTTGTTGTTTGTCGATTAAACTTTAGTAATGTGAAGCCTTGTCTAACGACATGATCGGCAAAAGATCATCCAGGACATCCAAGGTCTAACATGAAAGGGGGCAATCCTTGACTGTTGATACACAAGAAATACTTAGGTCATCTCGGTTCAATTATACGCTGATGCTTGTATTAACTTGCTAAATCAAAATCTATGTAAGCAATGTTCAGGTCATCTCAGTTCAATTATACCTAGATGCTTGTACTAACTTACACCATTCAGAAAAAGTACCAAAAAAAAAATGTCTAATGATGAAATAAGCACTTCAAAATACTTGTACCATCAAGATGTCAAAATCAAGGCATCCATCATACATCCATATTCCATGCAATAAAAGATCAAAACAATGCAGAGTAACAATACAAAGTCAAAGCTTGTGAATCTTTCTATCGAGTCATTCTTCTAATCAATCTTCTATCTATCATCCTATCACTTCTGTGTTGATAGAGTACATTTGGACATCACAAAACCATAGCATATAGCTACATATCATATCACATGAGATAGTCATTTACATGATTAAATCAGTTACATACATAGTAATTGCATTAGGTCATCCATATACATTCTTTACAATCATCACATAGCGTCAAAACAGAAAAAAATCAAAAAACATAGATAAGTGCATCACATGAATTGCATAATCATACAGATACCATTTGCATTCACACACATTAGAGACATATCAAGTAAAACATCTAAGTCTACATTAGGTCATATAGCATCGCATAGCATCAAGTAAATATCAAAGTCTGCATTAGATAAAAACTTAAATTGCATCATACAAAATAGAATTGCATCCATAGTATAGAATGAGTAACTCATGCATATAGAGAGAATCAAAATAGCTGCATCATCTCATAAATATCATAAAACATGTCCAAATGTACAATATCAAAGTGGTCCATCTCTGAGTCAATGTCATACACAATAAATACATCCCAAGGATGGTGATGCATGTCTCAAAATACAAAAATGTGGTACATGAGTATATTCAGCTATCTGAGCCATCAAAAAGGTACATAGGATCCAAAATCTGCAAGTCTTTGCTATCCATGCTGCTATGGACCACTGCTACCAGCAGTGTCTCCTCCTCCTCCTTTGTTGGCCTCAGACTGCTGTGGGCCCATCACAGAGGCTCCTAACCTCGATCCACCTACTCTCTGGGGAGCCATAGACTGGCTCCTATAGCTCAAAGCCCTCTAACTAGCTAGCATGACACCGTGGTATAAACCCCAATAATACTGTGCCTGAGCCTGTGCTCTAGCAAGCTCACCCTATACATGTCTGTGCCTGTGCTTGGTGAACCTACCCAACCAAAAAGCTGCTTGTCAAATCTATCCCCAGGGTTGCCACTGTGGTATCCCACTCTACTCGGATAACTTGTATCCACACATCCACCATATCTCTCTCTTGTGAGCCCTAAAATGACCTCTGTATCTGTCTCTCACTAGGCATCAGCCCTCCTGAGCTATACCTACAGCTGCCTAACATGTCCCCTCAAGGTAGCTATAGCCCTCTCCTGGATGACTACCTATGCTAGACCCTAGGCTTCTTGTGCCTGACCCTGTCCCTATGCATGGGGTCCCTGCTATTGTGCCACCTACTGAGGTGGCAGCATCTATGCCTACTATGGTGCCTGCTGTGTGACCTATGGTGGCACTGCCTACTGGGCATGGGAAGGTCCCTCCCCACCTCTCCTCCTCTATCTGGGTTGGCCTCCATCATCTCCATCATCTCCCCCATCTCTACCACCCCCCGTCCTCCTCTCCCCATCCTCCTCCTCCTCCTCTGACCAACTTGGCCCTCGTCATCTGAGTCCACCTCATCTATCCAAGGCACCAACACCCCAGGCCCTGGGTATCTCATAAATGGGTGGGCAATGAACCAATCCTTGTAATCCTAGGTTGTCCCAGCGTCTGCTATCTCCCTCCTCATATCCTAGGCAACGTAAGGCATCTGCCAAAACTCTGTCAGTGCCTCCTCATAAGATGCCATCAGTCCCCATCTGAACCTCTCAGTATGAGTCCTAGCAAATCGAGCCTACCCCTATGGCTTGCCCTACCTCCTCCCAAACTATCTCTGTACTCAGCTAATAATTTGTCTCTCTAGTATAAACTATGTCCACCCTATTAGCCACCGCGTCTGATAGTAGTAGGGTAGCTCATCTGTCTCATCCTCCCATGGCTCGCAATCTAGGTATGGCCGCCAGACGACAATGTCTACTCCATCCAAGGCATGCCGCCAGTACTCAAGCTTCCCCAGCCTATGCTGGGAAATCACTCCTGTGTAGCCATAGCTATATGGCTCTCCTCTCTGTCTATCAAACACACATAGTGGCCTTTTGATCACTATGTGCTCCCATAGCCAAAACTATAGCAACAACATGCCTGCAGATAGGCTCGTACTCCTATGATATACCACTTGATGCATGTCATGGTATAAGTGTGCTAGTACACAGACACCCCAACCATACTAGGTGTGCTCTATAATCATACTCTCCATGATTCGACCCCATCCAATGGGGAACCCGTGTGATCTCCTATCGGGGTAAACAACACCTCCGATCAGTCCTACTACTATACCTAGGAAGTAGTCGTAACAGTCATAAATATCCTACTAAGGGATGACCAAGTCGGGGTCATCAAACACTCACCTGCACTCAGCAAGTCCTGCGTCTCTCTATGGATCATACTCCACAAGTTCTCCCTAAATAGGTAAATTAAGGATCCTGTACATGTCCTCCAAAGTAACAGTCATCTCACCAGTAGGGAAGTGGAAAGTCCCATCCTTGCTGTGGAACCTCTCCACTGCAGCAGTCAGCAACCCGCGGTTCACCTGAACCTCGGGCATGAAGCAAACATAATCAAGTCCCATCGCGCCAAGCACCTTTCTATCCATCTCAATCAGCATGTATCTCTGCAACATAGGCATAGGGAACTGCTCCCTCAACTAAAGCATATCTTGTATATCCTCCTGTAAGCACGCAAAGCAAGGCGTCAACCCAAAGCTGCAAGTACCATACTCAACATATCTATAGAACCATATCAACTAACTTAGCATTTCAAATTGATCTAAATAGTACACTACATCTCTTGACTAGATTCCTGCAATCTTGGAGATAGCTTATTAATTGATGCATCAAACAGGATGCCAATCGAGTCAATTTTGCTAATTAATCTGCTTATCTATATCATATGCACCATTTCCTAGCAAATGCATCATTTCTTGACACATGCGCCACTTCTAGAAAAGTGCTGCAAGAATCCATGCATGCATCGTCCTATGCTGTAAATGTGTTGCCCTATCGTATGCGCCGCTACATACTGTAAAAGCATTGCAGAATCATGCATATGCCGCCTAAACCTATACATATGTAGCTTTCACATATGCACCGCTTTATATCATACATGCACTACAGAATTATACATGCGCAGTTTCGTGTGGCATATGTGCCACACTATGATTTAGCACTTTTGTCTATCCTAATTTTCTCCTAGCATTTATTGCTATCAAAGTCCACCCTAGGGGAAATTTTTCAAGATACATACCGGGGGTCCTGCCTCTGCTGGTTGGTCGAATTGACAGATGCGCTCGAATCGATGCTCCTCGCATGGAATGTCCATCCTCGTGCTGACTGCTCTATGCTCTCCTAAGCTCTCCAAAGCAAATAAAACTAAGACAAGTGTGCAAATGAATTGTCTTGTGGACCCAGCTCCTATATATAGCATGCAAAGCCTAATCTGGCTATGTGGTGACTACGACTACTTCCCGCACGAGTTTCTTCTAGTTTTCTTCCCATTTCTCTGAAACATGTTCTATTTCCTTCAAACCTAACCAAGTTTTCCCTTTGTCTTTGTTAGATTGTCCATCTCACATCCTTCTAAGTTCTTCCCATCCAATCTCCTGAGGGGGCATCCTATCATCATAACCTGTACCAGGGGCAAATTGGGGCATGTATCATTATCAAAAAAATTCTGTTCTTTGAAGCAATGCCATGAACTGCATTGCATCAAAGAGGGGTAAAATGTATAGACCTAAAAATGACACAATTCAGTCTAGATAAATATTTTAAATATTTATTCCCTTCTAATTCTTCTATCAATAAATAAATAAATGAATTTATTTATTTGATTCATATTCTTCCAACAATTAAATAAATTCCTTTATTTAATTCAATTCTTCCCAAATAATTAAATAATTCTTAATTATTTAATTAAATCAAATCATTATTCCAAATTTGAATAAATCAAATCAAATTTATGTACATCCTCTCAATCTCTAAAAAATAAAATACAATCAAATATTTTATTTATTCTTCCAAAATCATGCACAACAATTAAATAAATTTATTTATTTAATTTGCTTTCTAATCTTCTAAATTAAATAATACCAATTATTTAATTGTTTCTTCCAATAATATCTTCTCTAAATTTAAATAAATCAAATCTTTATTTAACTTGTCTTTTTCTTCTAAATTGAGTTATCTCTAAATATAATTCAATCCTTTTGCACATACAATTAAATATTCCTAATATTTAATAAAGCAAAATATCTTCTTATTCTCATGCAAATCCCTTCTTCTTGTTTTAAATTACTTAACTGATTATTATATTCTTTTAATTTATTTAACTCATTCTTCTATTCTTAGCAAATCCTCTCATGCAAAAGAAAGCAAGACACTTGTCTTTTTCTTATTCGTTGCATGTTCCTCAACTGTTCTCAACAGTTGATCTTCTCATTCTTTCTATACCATTCATCTCTTCTTTTCTAAGTCTATAAGTACAACTTCATTCTTCAATTTCATTCATCCAAGATTTAAGTATCATTACGCTACCAGAATTACAACGCGCCTTTGGCACCAGTTCCTTCATTGCTTGTGATCACACTCGTTACTACATACCATTATCATCGTTGTGAAGCTCCTCTTCATGGCGATATTATCATAGCCATTCCCAATTGACATTCTTGAAGCATAGCAAGGAAGTGTACTCTCTGAGGGCCCTATTTCATACATGCAAGATCGATTGTGATAGGTGATCAATGGAAGCTTCAAATTAAGGAGGTTTGCTTTGTTGTTGTTCATTGTTTATTGAATCTCTTTTGTTCACCATTTCTCTGAGTTTTGGGTATCTTGATATTTGATATTATTGATTATTCATTTGAATCCAATTTTCCCTTAACACATTCATAACAACTCATAACAATCCTGGATTACATTTTGTCTCTTATGAAAAAGATGAAAAATAACCCCGAAATACATTAAACCTAAACATTTTGGCTACCTAATCAAATATATATAGAAAAAACATTTTTCAAGGCATAATAATGACAAAATAGCGTCACATGACTTTCTAAATATAGAAATTTACATTAGTGACAGGATTATAAAAATATTCAAAAAAATCAATTAATGCAAATCTATTCTGTCTTCATCAGATGCAGCCTTATTACGGTAGTTGACCCAAGCTAATAATGTTGGATTAATGTCCGCGGGGTCTGGGTTCATGAGATGATTGACTCTTTATTGGAACATTTCTAATTCCTAGCTATACCGATTATATATTTTCTCTATCTCTACCCTTGCTTTATGAAATGCTTTAAATTAAGTTTTGAGATCACTGACTCTATCCAGTCTAGCTTTCACATCTGGCTCGACATTCTCAAACACCATCTTATGCAACTTATCCTTACACCCTTTTACTTCATATGGTGCCAAGTCATCGTAGGCCATCACCAAACAATCTTTCAGAGTATCATTTATTTCATAAATGAGAGACAATATATTTTCATTTGTTGCTTTATAGGTCTCTCTGATGTGGTAAAAAAATTTCTTCCTCAACTTAACCTATTGATACCACTCAATAGATTTATACAACTTGTCCCCTGTCAAGATATTTTTAGACAACAAAGTCTGGGCAGGTAAATCCCTAATTGCTTACACATGAGGAAACATATGAGAGTGGTATTCATCAAAAGAATCATATTCTTCATGCAAGTCCTTCCAACATTCCCAGAGTTGCACCAGATTCTTATGGAACTCAACTACAGTATTGTAGACACCTAAAAATGTCTTCTACCATCAAACCGACTCCCGACATCCCTAATCATGTCAATTTTCCTCCTAACCAATTAAATAAATTTTTATTTAATTAATTATCCCTTCATTACCCTATTTTCCATCATTTTATCCCAACAATTTGAATTAATTTTATTAATTCAATAGTCCCCACCTTAGCCAATTGATTTAATAAATATGCAATATTTATTAAATCAATTTCCCCCTTTTCACTAAATCCAATTAATTAGTTAAAAACCATGTTAACTAATTAATCCAGTCTACTAATTGACCTATCTCTACCATAGACAATTAAATAGCTATTATTTAATTACCTAACCTAGCCTACCTCATCCTAGCCCTATGATTAATTAAATAAAACCTATGTTTAATTAATCCTAACCTTTCATTTGGGTGGTCAAACCTAGTTTAACACCCTTCCCCACATCCTCCAAATAAAAAATTGAAATAATCCCACCTAAGTCAATTTTTTATTTAAAAACATCCCACATCACATTTAATTTTCCTTACAACCCCTTACCTCACCCATACTCATTTATTTCCACTTATCCCCAAATAAATTTTTAATTCATTTATATTTCCCCATATGAATCTTTAATTCAAAAATAATCCTTCACCACCCATGCTCATTTAATACCCCTTTTCCCAAAATGAATAAAAGATTCACTTTTATTCCTAGCCCTCCATTCATTCAAGATTGAATCTAGGCCCTCCACATCACCTTCATCCTGCACCATTGATCTTCCAAATCAATCTCCACCCTTGGATCAAAATCCCTTCCAAAAATCTATAAATAGAACCTCTTACCACCCGTTTGAGGAGCCAAGTTTTATGCAAAGTTATTATGCCAAAATATCAATTGAGCTATTCTTTAGTGAGTTGCAATTTGAGTAGCATTTCACATTTGAATCTTTGTTTAGGGAATATCATGTCTTAGGAGCTCTTGGCTGTAAGCTTTCTCCTCCCTTGATGAGATTGGGTTCTTCATTGAGGTATAGTTTTTTGTGTTTTTATGCATTTAGTTTTGTGTTTTCAACCTCATTTGTTTACCTAATCTACATTGGCACACCCGATGGGACCCACAAGGTCCAAGTCTAATCCGTTTTGTGTGAGTTTTTGTGCAAGGGACGTGTGTTTACAAGTGCAGCACTATCCTACCTACGCAGTGACGCCATATCTGGCTCCTTTTAGCGCCATTCTTTGTTTTAGCGCTATTCTATGCAGCACGTTTCAATTTATCAACTCACTCACATATCTTCTTTTTGATCTCCCTGTTGTTTTTGGTGTTTAATTGCTCTCTGTTTTCACAGAGATCTTGAAAATACAAGGGGAGGTTATGACGAAATTTCTCTAAAATCCAAGCATATTTTTTGGTTATCATTTTGTCTCATTTTCTTCAGCTATTGTACTAACAAGGCTAACAAAGACTTCAATTTTGCTATCTGACCCTTTGTGTTGTTCAGGGAAAAGCACTTTTTGTAGGTTAGATGCATTCAACCCCATATCGACGCTATCCACCTAGATTGGCGCTGTCCGCAGGTGTAACCAAACTGTCTGACAAGTTGCATAGTGGTGCATTCATAGACCTCATTTGGTGCTATTCCCTACTTTAGTGCTTTCTCTATATTGTATTAGCGCTATGTACTTTATTAGTGCCTTCTTTGTAAAGTTGTAGCGTGATCATCTTTTTTAGCACCTTACGGGTATGATATTGGCGCTATCTATTTAATTAGCACCATCAGTATAGGGCGTCAGGTTCTCAGTCTTTTTTCTGTCAGTGTTGCCATTAGCTGTCCATAGTGGCGCCATTGGACTTCTGTTTTAGCGCTATTTTTGAAACTGACTTTGCTGTCTGTGCAAGTACTGACAAGTGTTTTTGCAGGTCTTTACTATCATTTTGAAGATACTAACAAACTTTTGCAGGATGTTTTTATCTCTAGTTTAGCAAAAAATACTTCAATTGGAAATCTAAAATGAACCCTTGGCATGTTAGTTACACAACATTTTGATTTGGTGCAATAAAATTGAATAACAACAAAACAAATCTTTGTGTGTGTGTGTGCCAAACATTTAAATTTGGTGTTTTAAAATTTACAAATTGTGTGCCAACAACAATCCAAACAATTCAATTTTGGGCTTTTAAAAAGAACCACAAATTGTATCAACGAATTCATTGGGTTAAAAAGAACAACAATCTTGCATTCTTCACTCATTTAATCAAAAAAATCATTTTAAATTGTGTGAAGTGTTTTTGTGGTTTGTGTTAGTAGCGTGAGAAGTGTATGCTCTTCCCTCGCACCATTTGGTGACCTTGGGAATCAAAAGCTCCTCACAATACTTGCATTAATCACCCCCAACATAATCCAAAGAAATAAAATGAACCATGTTTAGTGTGATGCAATCATAAAGAATACGTATGCTCTCCCCTCGCATCTTTGCATGAACTTGGGGATCAAAAGTATTTTTGTGATTGTGTTGCTTTTGTTAATCCTTAAAGGGCCTGCCACCCCGCTTCGAAAGGTGGGAACGACCCAAGCGCCATCAAGCTAAAGCCAAGCTCTTCCAAGCCGCTATATAAAATAAGGTGTTTGTGATGAAAGTCATAAACAACATGTGTTGTTTTGTTATACCGACAACCAACCTCCCCCAAAACCCTCTAAGGCATAACCCTTGGAGGTTGGGAGATTCCATAATGGAGAGTAGCGTTGCCACACGTATAACCACCTAAATGGATGCCCTTACTACGAACCATTGTTTAGCAAGCTAAAATCCTTCTATTTGTTGATGCAAAAGGGAAACCTTTGAAGCGGCCCCGATTCATGCAGTTCTTAGCCAAGGTAGCAGGGATAATCTAAAGGTTTGGTGACGGACAAGCCTTATAAGAAACCTAGATCTTGGTATGTGTGAGAAGTGGGTACAATTGTAAGGAGGAGCTGGTGCTACCAAGATCCTAGAGCTACCCACTTTGAATAGGCGCAACTAGGGGATTCAACAAATACTGTCATATCTTCACCTTAGGTTGTACAAAGTGCTTGTTTAAATAAAGTCACATGTCATTTCGCAAACAAAAATCTTGGTTATTATGTGTTCATGTGCTTAATGGTGTATTTATATGCTTAAATTGAACTCAAACACCTGCCAAGAGACATTGAAAATCATTTGATCAAATTTCAAACAAAGCAAAATCCAAAATTGCCATAAAAAATCTGTCTTTCATATGACCCGACCAACACTGCCTAGTTTTAGCATCATCTCTGTCTGATTGTGGCACCATTTCACCTATGAATTGGTGCTATTCTTAGATTGACTTTCCTGAAACAGAGACCTATTCAATTGTAATCTCCACCATCTGCTCTGCCATAATCCATATCCACCTTCCAAAAATCTGACAGTAGTCCATTTGTTTTTCCCTCAAAATCTTCCAAATCATACCATCATTTAGGCCTTAGAGAATCCACCATCATCTTTGTTGGACCTTTTGCTATATCATAACCCACTCAAGTCCATATCTGTCCAATCCCCCTTGATCTTTTTGCATATCTCCTTGGACCAAAACAAATAATTTTAAAAAATCCAAATCCAAATCAAAACACCCATCAACAAATCATCAACCAAAGCTTGTCATCCTTTTGAGCCAAAGTTAGATATAGATCTCATCATTAACATCATATTTTCCTTGAAAAGTCATTAGTCTACCTTTCAAGAAAAACAATCACCCCTCTTTGCGTAAGGTCCTTAGTCTACCCTAAACAAAGAGAAACATCCCTTTGTGCCAACACAAAATCTAGATCTTACCTAAAGCTCAACTTGTTGACCATCAAGTCCTTCCCAAAAATATCGTCCTAATCATCCTAATCAGTCAAAATCAACATCAAAAATCAAAACCCCTTCCCTCAAAATCATCCTTAAAACACACATCATCATCCATCTTTGGTCCAAAAATTTGTACAAAAATCAACATCGTCCATTCGTATCACCCCTAGGTTAAAACCATTAGAAAGACATATCGATCTTCCACCACATCCTCTCTTCTACTCCATCTCACTACCACATCCATCTTTAGGTCCAACACAATCAATTAGATTCTCTAAGGTCTCCATCCCCATCTCACTCTACTTCTAGAAATTAACTCCACATGCATGCATGCCCACCACAAGATCACAACACAAAAAGAATCAAAAAATGGTAGAATGTTGGCAATATGGCATGCCTAACATCAACAACAGCAACATACCCATCTATCAAACATACTGTAGACACCCAAAATTGTCCCAACTTTGTGTATGTCTTGCAACACCTTGTTAAAACATTATCCTAAACATCATAAGCCATTTTTGTCTTAAATCCCACTCTTAATCCCATTTATCCATTAAGCCAATTAATTAAATAAATTTTATTTATTTAATTAAAATCCCCATCTTTATCCTACTTAGCCAATTAATTAAATAAATTTTATTTATTTAATTAATTTCACATGCATAATCCCACTTTCCAATTAATTAAATAAATCTTATTTATTTAATTAATTTTCAACTCCTATCCCAACTAATTCAAATATTTTATTTGAATTAAGTCCTCCATATCTTATCTCATCCTATTCAACTTCTCAATTAATTAAATAAATTTTATTTATTTAATTAATATCCAACTCATATCCCAACTAATTCAAATATTTTATTTGAATTAAACACTCATCTTTCATCACATTCCAACACTTGTCTAGTCAATCATGTGTTGTGTTACAACTTTTATCTTTCACATGCACAACTAATGGGACATAATTTTAGTATTTATCTACACAAGCACAGCTAAGCCTCATCCTCCTTTGCCACATGTCATATGACTACAATTTCTTGATGTGCAAGGAAACCTAACTTAATCCTATCCATCCATTTCACCTAAAGCCCTAATTGATCTTAGCCATCCATTGGAACCAAGCCTTTCCTATAAATCAACCCCCTCACAAGCCATTAGCATGCATTGAGCCTTAAGCACCCTTATTCTGTCAAATTTTCTAAAAGGGCATTGATCCTCAAGTATCCACATGCTGTTGAAATATCATTAGAGCCTTTGCATCCATCATCTATCTCCTTATCAACGTTATGCTGCGGAATCGAGCAATCAACACAACAAAGCGATCAATCAATCAAGCTCATTTTGCATCTTCGAGGTATTGAATTATTTGGGTTTAGGTTATGCATTTCAATTGTTTGATCATTTCCATTTATAAATCCAAATTTTTCGATATACATTTTGGCACGCCCGGTGGGACTCACGTCTCTGATTAACCCTCTTATTTGAGTTGTTTTTGTGAAGATCAGATTTCTTGGAGCGTTAATCATTCATTTTTGCAGGTTTATGCACTTTGATTTGTAGGTTGAAGATATTTTATATTGCTTATTTTTTTTTAATTTATGACCAGATCTGTTGCAGAGGGTTTTTTGTTTTACACAGGTCCTGGAAAAACGAGATCTTAGATTCGTTGGAAAGAGGACTTCGAGAGCTTTCCGAAAAGTGGTTACATTAAATATTTGGCTCAGTATTCAAAGAGTTATGACGATTTGAAGTTGACCCTGCGATTCTAATTTTTTAAAAAATTTTGACGCGCGACTTTTTGCTGATTTTTTTTAATTTAAAACCAGATTTGTTGCAAAGGGTTTTTTGTTTTGCACAAGTCCTGGAAAAAAGAGATCTTAGATTCGTTGGAAAGAGAACTTCGAGAGCTTTCCGAAAAGTGGTTACATTAAAGATTTGGCTCAGTATTCAAAGAGTTATGACGATTTGAAGTTGACCCTGCGATTCTAATTTTTTAGAAATTTTTGACGCGCAATTTTTTGCTGATTTTTTTAATTTATGACCAGATCTGTTGCAGAGGGTTTTTTGTTTTACACAGGTCCTGTAAAAAGGAGATCTTAGATTCGTTGGAAAGAGGACTTCGAGAGCTTTCCGAAAAGTGGTTACATTAAAGATTTGGTTCAGTATTCAAAGAGTTATAGCGATTTGAAGTTGACCCTGCGATTCTAATTTTTCAGAAATTTTTGATGCGCGACTTTTAGAAAAAAAAATCATATCTTCCAATCTAGCGAACCAAATCACATTTTATTTTTTTCAGTGACTTGTAAGTGAATCAAAGGAGCTGGAGCAACATTTGGATCAATCATAATAGCAACTTGGAAAGCAATTTTTATGAGGTGCACTCATTCTAATCTCTCATCTCTAATCATTATTTGATCACACATTTAGATTTTGGGCATAAAACAAACAACTTGTTTATCATCACACTTGGATTTGGGCTTTAAAATAAACAATTGTTTGCAAATTCACATCAAAAAATTGGGCTAAAACAAACCATTGTCTTCCATCACATTTAGATTTGGGTCTAAAAAGAACAAGTGCTTGAACTGTTTGTTACACATTTCAAGTTTCTAAGGGGAAATTAACAATTGCGAGTGTGAATCAAGTGACAGCTCACTTGGTTTGCTTTTGTCATACCTTTCTTAGGAGGCCTGCTTGGAGACACACCACTCCAAGGGACGACCTCAATCGAGGCTAAATCGAAAGACACCCTCATTGGGAGTTGGAATCTTGTCACTCTTGGCTAAGCCCCAAAGAACTTTATACCTTTGGGAAGTGAAGGTGAAGGGTGGGTTATCCCTTTCTCCTGGCTGTGTGGCAGGATTTCACTTTCAATTCCATAGTCAACCTTGTGCAATAGATAGCCTAAGACCTAATTGGCTATACCCACTTGACTACACATTAGGCTTGTTGATGTATCTTCCATGTGTGCTTGCATAATCATCACATTTCATTTTCAAAGTCAACAACTTGCTTATGTGTCTTGTGTGAGTGATTCATGTGTGTATATGCATAATCATTTGTTTGAATATTGCCATATCAAGCTCTAAACACCCAAACACATAAACAAATCAATCTAAACACATCATCTAAACATTCCACATCATCATCCAAATCCCTAAGCAAGCACTTGCTAAAAGGACTTAAGACAAACACGTGGTGACAACATGTCTACACTAGAGGACCTAGAAATCAAATTCCAAAGATTCCTCCAAAATCTTTATCAAGGATTACAACCCCTAAACCAAGACGCCATTGAAATATTACAATTCTTCATCCAAAAAGCTCAACCACACGCAAGCCAATCACCTCAACTACAGCACTCCATAGCCCAAGTCCAACACCTTTTAGCCACTAGTCAAGCTCGACAAGTACAACAATCCTTAGCCACTTCCTATCAACCTAATCCACCTTATAGCCACATGTCATATTCATCCACTTCCTATCAACTTAATCCACCTATCCACCAAGTCAATGCCACATCAACCTATCAACCTCCACCTCAAGCTTATCCAATCCCTCATACCACCATTCCAATGCACTACCAAGCCCATCCACAAGGCAATCAAGTGATCTCACAAGAACAACATGCAAGTCCAAATAGCCCTTTGTACATAAATCAATCAGGTCCAAGTACACCTTTTCAACAAGACCACCAAGCACCATTGATAGACCTAAGTCCACCTTTGCAACAAGAAGCACATCCAAGTCCAAGTAATCCCTTGTACATAAATCAAACAAGCCCAAGTTATCCTATGCAAGACTTAATTACTTTTGACAAGGGAGATACCAATCTAGCAAATGCATTTTATGAGTGGCCTTCATCATCTAATCACCCGCCAACACATGAGCCAACTAATCCTATCCCAACACCACCATGTGATCCCAAGCATAGTCCATTGATCCCTTTACCTTCCAAACCACCAAGCCCCTCATTACCTTCCTCACCATATCATTATAATCATTCACCAAAGGATGCGGCTGAGAGAGTTTTACAAAGGATGCTTGAAGCAAAACTCATTGAACTTCCTAAAGTCAAACCATGTGAAGAAAGTCCATATGATGAACATGATTATTGTGCATACCATAGGACCAAAGGTCATAATACAAATCAATGTCCAATATTTGTCTCAATTGTTTACAAGGTGTACCCACCTATAATGGGAAATCGTGCCACATCATCACCCCCATCTAGTCCAAATCCTAATCCATCCAATCCAATTAGGTCTCAACCTAATCCTAGTCCTAATCCTAATCCAACACCAACTACCATTATCATACATCCATTATATTTTCCATCCACCCATACACTTGCAAAGGATGTGATCCATTGGCTACTAGTTAGGAATAAACTACCTCCATGTCAAACACTAATTCATGAGCCTACCAATGAACTTCCAAAGGTCATGTCCAATCCTATAATCTCATCATGTGGTTCACATATCCTTGAGCCTCTTCAAGAGGCTTCCATTAACATACCTAGCCCTTTAAGCCCATCATGTGACCTACAAGCCAACAAGTCTATTCAAGAGTTTCCAACCACAAGCCTAAGTCAAGAGCCATCATGCCTTCATGTTGATAACTATCAAGAGCCTATCAAGTCCACTCAAGAACCTTCCACTTCCATCCAAAGTCAAGAGGTATGTCAAGAGCATAATCTTAAACATGTGGAAACATTAAGCCCTAGTCCAACTCAAGATCAAAACACTTCCATGCAACCCATCCATAACATTTACCTTCTTTATGATCAAGATGATACCTATGAAGAAGCTATCCATGAGCACCTTGATCCTATCCATAATCCTATATCTATCCATGACCAAGATATCCACATTGCTCCTAGTCATCTACCATCTAGCCCTATCCATAATGAGCAAAGATCAACTTGTCATGATGAGACACTTGTCCCCCAAGTAAGCATAAAAGATCATACCAATAACTTGGATCAACATGAACATAAGCAAGACCCTAATGATCCTCCTTTCACATTGACCATCGATTCCACTTCAAGTCCACCATCATGTCCTATTGGTTTTACCACCTTTGTCCATGAATGTTCTTCCTTAGGACAACAACGACCTTTATCCACTTCACCTTCTTCATCCAATATGAGCTCAAGTCTAATGTTCATAGCACACCTAGTCCCATTGTCCATCGCATACTCCAAAACATGAACTACCAAGGCAAAAGTCTAGGCCTTTATGAACAAGGTATTTTGGAGCCAAACCATGTCAAAATCCCTCCATGCTCATATGGCCTTGGATACACACCCCAAGGTAAACAAGGCCAAGATGTTGGTAATCCTTTCATGCATCCTAAACCTACCACTTTCCATCACACCCCCATCATATACCCAAAACATATGTAGCCATTCCATCTCCATCATCCTATAAATGTCAAAAGCATGTGACCATACACCTTCCGCCATCCACCTTGCCTCCACTTTTACCAACTCCAAATATCCCTCCATCCACCTTGCCACCATTACTTCCAACACCTAACATACATATCATTCATAAGTATTCTTACATCCCTAATCATGGCCAACAAAAGCACATATCACCTAAGCATAAAGCTTCCAATCATTTCATCCTCTCCACCCACGCCATGGGATTCAAAAGCAAAAATTTTGATGCCTCTACCTATAAAGCTAAAAGTCCTACCAAAAATCCAAAGAACTATCATGCCTTAGGGCACAAACATGAAAAATCAATGCAAAGAACCAAAGCAAAGCAATCCAAAAAGCTATCCAAGCCCATACCTCCAAAAGCAAAGCCCAAAAGCAAAATGGTTTGGGTTCCTAAGCAAACAGCTAGCAAAGCGAATGAGGCATCCTCATCCACATCTAAGCAACCATCCAAACTCTTACCTCCAAAAGCAAAACCCAAAAGCAAAATGGTTTGGGTTCCTAAGCAAATAGCTAGCAAGTCAAATGAGGCATCCTCCTCCACATCTCAAGAATCCCAATCACCTACCTCCATCCAAAAGCCTATTTCCATCCAAAACTTCCATTCCCTTCAAAAATCCCACAAGAAAAACAAAAGCACTAAAAATATTAAATCTATGTGGGTTCCTAAATCACTTCATCAACCATCTCCTAAGCAAACATCTCCATTGCTTCCTACACCACCATCTCATCAAAAGCTTCAATGTTTATCATGGTGTGTGCAACCGTTGGTCATGATTCCCTTCCACTCTGCAGCACCTTCACATATCTACATCTACCCATCTTCCATCCATTATCTTGCATATCTCTACTATGCTATCCCTATGGTCCATGCTTTTGCATAAGCCTACATAATCCACATCATAGTCCACTATCCCGATCCATCTATCCTTGCATGAACCTTTCATAATCTATTTCATCATCCACTATCTACCTACTCCATCTCCCATCCATGCAACCCCCTATCAACATCTATGAGCATAATGACATGGTCCATGTGAAGACATCATCCATTTCTAAAGGGACACTATCAACCTTCATAGCACTAGCCACTTGAGTCCCTCCTATCCATTACCATGGTGAAAACTTGGCAAACAAGCGCCATGTGTAATTGTCAACGCATCTAAAAGCAAAAAAAAAAAAAAAGGAAAATAAAGAAAATAAAAGAAAAAGAAAAAAGTCAAAATAGTAAAGAGAAATCCCTTCATCCAATGGTGAAAACCTGGTAAACAGGCGCCTTTGATAAGTACCATGATGAAAACCTGGCAAACAGGCGTCATGTGTAGGTTGATCTTCTATGTCACTTACACTTGGGGGCACATTGTCTCATCCAACCTATCCATTTCCAAACTATCTATCCCATTATATCATTTACCATCCTACCATCCTTAGCCATTACATAAACAAGCCTATCCTATTGAACCCATTTATCCATTCATCCATCCTTCTGCCTTTTGATTTTGATGAAGACATAGGGGCAAAATCTTGAAACATGCTTTGGATATCTCTTGGTATACCTCATACCTTCCTCATCAATCCATATTATCATTATCCACCTATCATACACCTTGTCATGTAAAACCTATCATGTCATCCCATGGTCATGAACTTTGTCATGTAAAAATCCTAAGCATTACCACCTAGAATGGGGGCAAGTTCTTCCTATGCAACATAGCCTTTGAAGATCACATCCTAGCTCCCTTATGATCCATCCACTATGGCATATCCTTATCATAAGCTTTCCATCTTATAGCTTATCCCCATCCATTTATCATGAGCTTTCCACTATAGCCTACCTATTTGTTCATCATGAGGCATGCATCCATCCCTTTTATGGCCTATCTTTTTATCCATCCATATATCATGAGCCTTCCATCCCTTATTGCCCATCCTTTTATCCATCCAATCCCATTCATCCATCTTTGCACCTAGACTTGGTTTTCCCTTGTCATTGGTATCTAGCACAATAGCTACCTAAATTGTAAATCCATTGACATCCCAAAATATTTCAAAAACTACAAAAAAAAATCAAATATGTCAAAAAATCCAAAAAAATCAAATATCCAACAAAAAATCCAAGCAATAAGATCAATTCAATCATCATCCAAAACAATCCACTCCATCAACATTAATCAAAATCAAAATTATCATCATCAATTCTTCTTATCAATAACATTCATTCATCCATTTCAATCAATCACTTCTTCCAGTCATATCAATCAAATCAATCTAAGCAATGATCTTTAATCCATGTCACACTAATCCATATCAAGCAAGCTAATGAATCAAGGAACATTATCCAATCAAATCAACAGGTTTTGATCCTAATCTTGTCATGAGCCCAATCAATCATCATCAATCATCATCAATGGGATATAGCGTTCCCACATCCTTGTGTTGATCTAGGGATATAGCTTTCCCCACAATGACAACACTATCTATCTTTATCAATGAAATAATCAATCATTGGTTTATGACTTGACAAGGGCAATACCTTGTTTATTTTATATCCTTTGTGCACACTAAGAACACTTGCTTATACTTAGATTGAGTGGACACTCTTATCATCACACCATCACTATCATCATTCTAAACAAATCCAATCATCAAGACAATCAACCCAACAATAGCAACCATCACAACCAAAGCACATCAAGCCAACCATCAAAACAAATCCTATCAATCATCAGCATCAACACCAAAGCAAATCAACTCAAGCACATCTAGCCATCCATCAAAACAAATCCAATCACTTCAGCAAATCAAAAGCAACACAATCCATCATCAACATTTCATCAAATCAATCTTCCTTCATCATTTCATCATCCTTAAAATCATTCCAAGCAATGATCCAAGTGTAAGTCAATCCTTAAAGCTATACCAATCAAGTTAATCAATCAAGCCAAGTTATCCAAACATAATCAATGGTCTTGATCCTAGCCTTGTGTAAGCCAAATCAATCAGCCAATTAGCCAACCAACTTAGCCAACAACCTTGTGTTGATCTAGGGATATAGCTTTCCCTGCAATGACAACACTCTCAACTATCATCAACAAAACAATCAGCAATTAATCTTTGGTTTACAGCTTGACAGGGGCAATACCTTGTTTATTTTTGTATCATTTGCGCATGCTTGCTTGTTTGCTTGTATGTGTTATCATTTTATCTTGCATTTGTATCATATCGATATCATTTCCAGCTAATATTCATATCTTGTGTATGTTGGAATAGCTTTTTGCACTATCCTTTGCATCTGAGGTCATATCATACCTTTTGTGCATTAGGACTTCAATGCTCTAAGTTTTCTTCCTCATACGTTAGACAAGGTTGTATTACGCTAGGGCACAAGACACATCGTCACCCTGGTCCTTATACCTTGGTGTATAACGTCTAGTGCTATATCAAACATCCTGGTTGCTCACTTTCTATTGCAGCATAACGCATCATCCATTTCTTCTATCCATTCCCTTATCTTTCTTTTGTAGCCAAGCCATTTCTTTTCGAGAGCATACTCGTGTTTGTCCAACCCACCTATCCTCTCAAGGGGGCATCACCAACCTATCCTTTCTATCATCATCGTCGTCGTCGTCAACATCCCTATCAATTATCCATACCTTAACTTCTTTGAAATGATGTTACTCGACACAAAGTTCATCATCTCGAACATCATCTCAGAGGGGCAAAATGTAGACACCCAAAATTGTCCCAACTTTGTGTATGTCTTGCAACACCTTGTTAAAACATTATCCTAAACATCATAAGCCATTTTTGTCCTAAATCCCACTCTTAATCCCATTTATCCATTAAGCCAATTAATTAAATAAATTTTATTTATTTAATTAAAATCCCCATCTTTATCCTACTTAGCCAATTAATTAAATAAATTTTATTTATTTAATTAATTTCACATGCATAATCCCACTTTCTAATTAATTAAATAAATCTTATTTATTTAATTAATTTTCAACTCCTATCCCAACTAATTCACATATTTTATTTGAATTAAGTCCTCCATATCTTATCTCATCCTATTCAACTTCTCAATTAATTAAATAAATTTTATTTATTTAATTAATATCCAACTCATATCCCAACTAATTCAAATATTTTATTTGAATTAAACACTCATCTTTCATCACATTCCAACACTTGTCTAGTCAATCATGTGTTGTGTTACAACTTTTATCTTTCACATGCACAACTAATGGGACATAATTTTAGTATTTATCTACACAAGCACAGCTAAGCCTCATCCTCCTTTGCCACATGTCATATGACTACAATTTCTTGATGTGCAAGGAAACCTAACTTAATCCTATCCATCCATTTCACCTAAAGCCCTAATTGATCCTAGCCATCCATTGGAACCAAGCCTTTCCTATAAATCAACCCCCTCACAAGCCATTAGCATGCATTGAGCCTTAAGCACCCTTATTCTGTCAAATTTTCTAAAAGGGCATTGATCCTCAAGTATCCACATGCTGTTGAAATATCATTAGAGCCTTTGCATCCATCATCTATCTCCTTATTAACGTTATGCTGCGGAATCGAGCAATCAACACAACAAAGCGATCAATCAATCAAGCTTATTTTGCATCTTCGAGGTATTGAATTATTTGAGTTTAGGTTATGCATTTCAATTGTTTGATCATTTCCATTTATAAATCCAAATTTTTTGATATACACATACAACCCACCTACATACTTTTACATCCCCCCATATGGCCCCAACAAAAATCTTTTTCATTACTTACAACAAATACAACCACCACCACCACCAACACAAAAGGTCCCCACCATTTCCCAAGATGATCTAGATGTCTTGAGCTTGACACAAGACGCCGATAACATGGACGTACTTGATAAAATCCTAAGGTCGGACCCAAGTAGATATCTTGATCATCTTCTCAAAATTGGTGCCTAACTCCCCCCATCATGACATCATCACAACCATCCACCTCTACAATCATTCCTACCCCATCAAATACCCAAGCATCTACATCACATACCCAATCCACCACCTCTCAAACGTCAACACCTACCATATCTACCACCTCCACAAGCTCAACTGCTACCACATCTACAATTCCCATAAGTACCGCCATCCCTACCATCTCCCAACCTATCATCACCTCCACTACCACAACTACCATAAACCCTTCCATCCCACAAATCACCCTAGGAATACAAGGGAACACCACGCAGGCAAGTACCTCCACGAGTGTGCCTCCACCCAACCCTCAAACCATCGCTTACCTAAGACACTTATTCTCACAACCACCTCACAATACGTCCAACCCATCCAACGTCCACCTATCTAACATCAATCCATCCAATGTCACGTATCCAGATAACCCCATAACAAGATCAAATCAACATAATCCCAATCCCCAAATACCACCACATATTCTCCAACAACTCCATGCATATCAACAACAGCAAGCACTCATCAATCAAAACACCAATCCACAATACCAAAACCTCGACCAAACAAATCTCCAACATCAAATCCCACCCCATCTCCAACATCTCACCAATCAACAAGCCTACACACCCCAATCACCACAACCACAGGATCTCACAACCATTGTATAGTTCTTGATCCAAAAGGTAGACGACTTGCAAACTGGGGGCAAGCGCAAACACTACTCCTTTGAGGACATCTACCCCTATCCATTTGATCGCACATTGTATATGCCCCCTTTCCCCAAGAACTTCGAGACACCAAAATTCAACAAATACAAGGGAAAGGGAGACCCTAGGGACCATCTTAGAGAGTTCTACATCGCTTTCTTAGAAGTCTCAAACAACAATACCTATCTAATGAGACTATTCCCAAGAAGCCTCAGCAGTCAAGCCGTAGAATGGATCACACATCTTCCCCTAGGCATTAGGGCTTTCCCTGAGCTTGTGAAAAAATGTGTAAACCATTTCTCCTACAACTTCAAGCATGAAATGTCCATGACCAACCTTTGCAACACTAAACAAAAGAACGGAGAAGCCTTCACTTCTTTCTTGCAAAGGTGTAGAGGCTTAGCAAGAAAACTCCCATGGTCAATTCCTAAAAAACAACTCATCACCATGTTTGTGACCAACCTCAATCAGGAATTAGGGTTCCATTTACAAATCCTTTGTGCATCTACCTTTGAAGAGGTCATCGACAAAGGTACCACTATTGAATGGGCCCTCATTGCTAAGGGCTCCATCAAACTATACGACTACAAATCCAACAACAACAACAATACCAACAACAACAACTACTACAAATCCAATAACAACACCCCCAATACAAACAATGCCAACACACCATCAAATGACAAACCACGCTATTGGGGGGAGAACAAGAACACTTTGAATGATAGTGTCACGGATGTGAAAGCCATCCAACATGTACATAACCAAACACTTGCACACACATATGCAACCAATGTAAATAAACAAAGGGGGCAAACCAAACTACGCAAACCTCAAAGAAAATTTGCACCCTTAGGGGAACCCATCAAGGACATCCTCGATAAATGTCTTAAGAAAGGTTTGATCACACTCCCACCTATTAGACCCTGTCAAGAGAATGAACTCAAAGCCACATGGTACAATGAGAATGACTATTGTGAATACCACCGCATTGTGGGTCATAAAACCATTGACTACATGCAACTCAAACATTGCATCCAAGACCTTATAGATCAAAATCAAGTCAGCCTTGACCAAAGCGCCCAACCATTGCCAAACACTAACCTCAGAGCTTACAAGGATCTGCTCCCCAACCATAATAAAGCCTCCTCATCCAATCAAGCATACAACATCACCCCACCACCTGCAACCTATGACTCTATTATAGGGTGGATAGAGCCATCATCTCACCATGTTAACATAGTTACCATTCAGACACAAGCACCTGATTGCGCTGTAACAACCCACCGAGGATGTGTATCTATCCATATAGCCCCTACCACCGAACAACACCCGCATCTACATCAGATCATGTCCCCCCTCATCTAGACACACGCCCACCCCCTACCAACTAGTATAACCTCCTAGAGCATCTAGGAAAGACCCCTGCACAGATATCCATACATCCCACTATCACAAAGATGTCCTTGATAAAGCCCTCTTGGAAACTCAAGTTCCCGCCGACTTAAATCTAACCCAATTCCAAGCCATGGTAGGACATATCGCCACACCTCACCATCTCACCTTCTCAGAAAAGGACCTACCTACCTCTAAACATATACATAACGATGCCCTACATATTTAAGTCCATATCCACAAACACACCATTAAAAGAGTCTTAATAGATGGTAGCTCTGGCCTAAACATATGCACTCTTAAACTATTAAAACACTTGGGATACTCTGATGTGGTTGTAGACACGAGCGAGTGCTTCACAGTCAAAGGCTATGATGACACCGAACGGCTATCTGAAGGCACCATCAAGGTCCCTATTCAGGTGGGACAGAAAATACTTGAAACAAAATGTCAGGTTCTTGATCTCGACCTCCCCTACAACATTCTTCTCAGCAGACCATGGATTCATGCCATGCAAGCTGTCCCATCCAGCTTCCATCAATACCTCAAATTTCCTCATAATGGTACAGAAGTCACTATCGATGCTGACCCCGGCCCCTTCCAATACTGCAGTTTATTGGAAGGTCATAACCATACCTTTTGCCCATACAACAAAGCTACTGCTAAAGCCAATTCAACATCATCCACCTCATATATTGATCTCGTAAATATCGCCACCACTTCATCTCAAGCATCGCCACCACCTGAGGTCAAGATCAAGCTTAGTGACATGGGATGTTGGGAGTATGACCTACATGGTACATTTTGTGTAGGCACATTACCCAATCCTAAAACCTTTGGCATCTCGAAGATAGAAGTAGCCAACACCGTCATCATCAAGTGAAAACCATCACTTGTCTTCGAAAAGAAACATCTCCTTGATTAGGATGTCCTTGAAGATATTTCATCAAGGCTATATAAGGATGAAGAGCCTGAACAAGAAACCCCCACCATCCCAACAGAAATCTATGGCAAAGGCTCTAAAATTGTCAAAAGCATGGGTTATAAAGGACAAGGTGGTATTGGCCTTCATGAACAGGGGATTGTAGAACCGCTGCAAGCAACAAGAAACCCCTATACTCAAGGCTTAGGGTATGGTCAACCACAACGTATCATCACTACCAGTGAATGTATCTTAGCTGAGGTCGCTACAGTCTCCTTAGAAGTCGACAATGTTAACGAAATAGGCCTTCAAGACTCCTTTAGTGACTTCACTGATTTCTTTGACTCATTCATTTGCACCATCTAATCAGTCACCACACTAGCCTCGTCATCAAATGACTTACCACTAGTATACCCCAACCTCATTGAATGGGACCAACGAGGACCTCCTGTCTTTGACATAGCACCTAATGATGAGGCCATCGCTAAAAAGATGGGAGTAAGAGATCACTTCCCCTTGGGAGATCACAGGGCAGGATACATCATGGAACTCGATACGCATGCTTATTTCAGGGAGACAACCCCTGCTTCCAATCATAAAAACATAAAAATAAAAAATGGATCTGATGGTGAAAACCATTCTGTAGTAGTGTCAGATCCTAAAAAAGTAAAAAAAAAGATATGTCTCCTAGTGAAAACCTCCACAAGGCGCTAGGAGATGGAAGCATGGGCCTTCCCAAGATAGACAAGGTTTATCCAGATAGATCACCGGTCCTAGTCGAGCCAGCCAAAGAGATGAATCTAGGGACAGAAGAAGAGCCAAAAATCACTTTTAGGACAGAATCTCTTAGCATACAGGAGCAAGAAAATTTCCTAGCATTCTTCACACACCGAAATCGCAATTTTGCATAGACCTATGCAGACATGCCAGGGATTGATCCCCTTTGGTTGTTCATCACCTTCCAGTATGCCTTGATGCAAAACCATTAAAGCAAAAACTTAGAAAAATGAATCCTCAAGTGGCTCTCCTAGTCAAGGTAGAACTAAAGAAGTTACTAGATGTTGGGTTCATTGGCCGAATTGATTATCCTGAATGGGTTTCTAACCTAGTACCAGTAGCCAAACCAGATGGCCGCTGTACTGACTTTAGAGACCTCAACAAGGCCTGCCTGAAGGATGACTTCCCACTACCAAACATTGACATGATAGTGGACCTCACGGTAGGACATGAAATGTTATCCCTCATGGATGGTTTATCAAGATATAACCAAACCAAAATCATTGAAGAGGATCAGCATAAGACAACCTTTAATGCCTATGGGGAACATACTGTTGGGTCGTAATGCCATTTGGCCTAAAGAATGTTGGAGCTACATATCAAAGAGCTATGACTGTCATCTTCCATGACCTCTTCCACCACATCATGGAAGACTATGTGGACTATTTCCTAGGGAAATCAAAGATAAGAGAAGAACACCTAGATGTATTGGCCAAGATCTTCGACCAGTTAGAGCAATATAATGTTTGCCTAAATCCAAAGAAGTGTGTCTTCAGTGTCACCTCAGGCAAACTTCTGGGATACATAGTCTCCAGAAGAGGAATCATGGTAGATCCTGCAAAGGTCAAGGCCATCACCGAAATGCCTCCACCAAAAACATTGAAATAGCTGAGAAGTCTGCAAGGAAAACTCTAGTCTATCTGTTGGTTCATTGCCCAACTTGTTGATAAATGTCAACCATTCCAATATCTACTCTAAAAAGATATAGCTTTTGCCTGGAACACTCAATTTTAGGATGCCTTTGATCAACTAAAAGAATACCTAGCTAATCCTCCTATTCTAACTCCACCAAGGCAAGGAGAATCCCTCTTGTTTTACATCTCCGCAATAGAGACAGCCATCGGAGCCTTACTAGCACAACATGATGAGCATGGAAAGGAAAGAGCCATCTACTACATCAGCTGCACCTTGATCTCATATGAGCTCAACTACACACAAATTGAATGAGCATGTCTAGCCCTCGTCTTCACGTCACAAAAGTTAAGACACTACATGCTCAATCACAAGACCAAGGTCATCACCAAGATCAACCCACTAAAATACCTGCTAAATAGAGCTGCTCTTACTGGGAGAATGGCAAAGTGGGTCATGATTCTCACCAAATTTGACATTGAATACACTGAGAGGAAGGCCATTAAAGGACAAGTTATAACCGATCAGCTGGCTAAAGCACCTATTCTTGCAGAACATCCTACACTGGCAGAATTCCCTGATGAAGCTATCTTGACAATCACACAAGTCACAGACACATGGAAGATGTACTTTGATGGATTGTACACACACAGAGGCTCGGGGGGCAGGTGTACTGTTTGTTACCCTTCATGGTGACACTATCCCTAAGTCTTTCAAGATCACATTCCCATGTACCAATAACGTAGCAGAATATGAGGCCCTCATCACAGGTTTCTGCATGGCAATAAAATGGAAAATTGAGAACCTGATTGTGTATGGAGATTCTCAACTAGTCATTCGACAAGTAAATAATGAATACAAGACAAAGGATGATAAGCTCTTGCCCTACAAAAAGATGGTCAATGATTTCAAAGATTACTTCACTAACATCCACTTTGAGTAAATCCCAAGGCTCAACAATAAAGCTGCAGACACCATGGCTACCATCAGATCTCTCGTTGACATGAAGAAAGATAGCAAGAAATGTGAGTTCTTGATAGAAGAACTCCCCATCCCAGCATACGATGTTCCTCAATCAGAACTAGTGTGTGAAGTCATTGGTCCCCTATCCCCGTGGTATCAGGAAAACTACCTATACCTTCATGATAATATCCTCCCCCCTAACCTATCCACCTCACAGCAAAAATTGTTCATCCGTCGTGCCTCCCATTTCATCCTTGTAGGCGACACCCTATACAAAAGGAGTCTTGATGGTATGCTTCTACGATGTTTAGACTCTAGGGAAGCTAAAGTAGCCTTGGAAGAGGTACACGCAAGTATTTATGGGCCGCATTCAAGTGGACCCACTCTTTCTAAAAAGATCATCAGGACTGGATATTATTAGCCAACAATGGAACGAGATTCCTATAGGTTCATCAAGAAATGCCTACCATGTCAACAACATGGTGATCTCATCTACGCACCAGCACAAGAGTTACAACCGATCATGACATCATGGCCTTTCTCATAGTGGGGACTCGACCTCGTAGGGAAAATACATCCCCCATCCTCAAATGGCCATAAGTTCATAATCACTGCTACCGAGTACTTCACAAAGTGGGTGGAAGCAATTCCACTTACCTTCAGCACTGGCACCCAAATCTCCAAATTCATCCTCCACTACATCATCTGCCACTATGGTATCCCTCATTCCATTGTCACTGACAATGGAAAGCCATTTAAGAACCAAGTGTTAGATCTAGGGCACACAACTGAGAGGGGGGGTGAATCAGTTGTATAAAAACTTGCTTACACTTCAAACACTTGATACTTCTTTGTTAGTTAACAACATATCAATTAATCATTCATGAAAGCACAAAGCATAAACACTAGAGCAGATAATCATCAACACATTTGACACCAAGATTTTTGATGTGGAAAAACCGGTTAAGGGAAAAACTACGGGGTGATTAACCCAAGGATTATTCTCTGTTAGAAGAATAAGAAAAATGAATGGCATGTGCCAAATAGGGCTCACTCCCTGAGCACACTGCTCACAAGGAGGCACACTACCTACAAGAGACACACTGTCTACAAGATCATAAGTATCACAAACTTGAATTGGAGAATGACATCTTCACCATGTCTGGATCAGTTCCATTTAAGCCCGAGTCACACCTGCTCTGCCTTTTGCTCTTTCACTATACCACACTCATCTGCTCAACAACACAATTTGAAATGAATTCACAAACCTTTATTTATACAAGACATCAACTTAGGAACAATCATCTAAGTCAACAATCAACCATAAGAACATTCGCAAGATGAATAACACATCCGGTCAGCCACCACAAGAACATTTGCAAGATGAACAACTCATTCGGTTGGCTAGTCTGAACAAGAACTTCATCCAGAAAAAAATCTTCAATTCTAGGCTCTACCACTAATGCAGACCAACAACACAACCTCAACATGATCCAAGAACCTTCACAGGCTTACCTGAATGACCAGGCACATCCGCACTTCCTCTACTCACTGGAATCTCTTCTCTTCCTCATCCAGAACTTCAAGAACATAGTCTACCGCCACTGTCATATTGCAAGAGGTGCTTCCAGACCTCCAAACCATGAACAAATCAAGATGACACATCACAAGGACATCCCAAACACTCCATCCAATCCACAAGATAAGACAATGCACATCCGGATCTCACCGGACCTCTTTGTAACACTCTGTCACTCTAGAGCATCTCCCAGAACCGATTCTACTTGACCGATCATAACTTCTTCATATCTTCATGTGGACCTCTGAAATCTTAACTGGAGCATCTTAAGACTCATATCTACAAACCATTTAATCCACATCCTCTTATCCTCAACCTATTTAGTACTTTTGCCTTCTTCTCATCACTATTCTTCACTGTTCCTGATTGAGACTAATTTTCTCAATATCCTCAGTACACAGCTCATCCAATCCTTCTTATCAATGCAATATGAGTATGTTGACATCAATGACAACACTGGTTAACCTCATACTTGCAACAATCTCCCCCTTTATCATTGATGGCAACATATGATGTGAAAAACCATCAAGACAAGATCTTCTCCTTTCTATCACAGCTCCCCCTATCAGTAACAACTCTTCACATGTCTTCTCTTCCTTTACTGCTCCCCCTTTGATCATCAACCACTTGTTTTTCACATGTCTTCTCTCCCCCTTTGACATCAATGGCAAAGGGCTCATACTTGCAATTCTGACACATCAGAATCATACCAGCTACTCCCCCTTAGTAGCAGTTCCCCATCATCAATCCAGATCACAAGATATGACTGTGATATCCACCGGACAGATGCACAACAGTGCATCCTAGTTCATCACTGGAGGGGCCATGACCCCTAACTTTTCCCTGAGATACTCAAAAGAGTCCTTGGGAAGAGGTTTAGTAAAAATATCTGCAATCTGATCCTTGGAGGGTACATACTCCAATCTGACTTCATCCTTGTTCACTTGCTCTCTCAGAAAGTGAAACTTGATAGATATGTGCTTGGTCTTAGAATGCAACACCGGATTCTTAGAGATATTTATTGCACTTGAATTATCATAGAAAATTGTGATAGGCTCCTCATACTCTACTTTAAGGTCTCTTAACATTTGTTTCATCCACAAAATTTGAGTGCAACAACCTGCTGCTGCAATGTATTCTACTTCAGTTGTAGATAGAGATATTGCCTCTTGTTTCTTTCTTAGCCAAGAAACCAACCTTTTTCCCAAAAAATATGCTCCTCCACTTGTAGTTTTCCGGTCATCCACATCTCCTACCCAATCTGCATCTGTATATGCATGAAGAGAGAAATCATGATCTCTAGGGTACCATAGACCATACTCAACTGTCCCCTTTAGATATCTAAAAATCCTCTTGATTGCCATAACATGAGATTCTCTAGGATTAGCCTAAAATCTTGCCACAAGACCAACAGCCTGCATTATATATGGTCTAGTCTGAGTGAGATACAATAGTCCTCCAATCATTGATCTATACTTGGTCTGATCTGTCTTAGGAGAGTCATCATCTTTGCTCAACTTACATTTGGTTGCCATAGGAGTGTTCATTGGCTTTGAATCTTCCATTTTGAATTTCCTCAACAATTCTTTCACATACTTGGTCTGAGAGATAAAGATTCCTTTCTTTGTCTGAGTAATTTGCAGACTCAAGAATAAATTTATTTCACCAAGCATTGACATTTCAAACTCACTTTTCATTTGATTTGCAAAAGTTTTACACAAACTGTCTTTTCCTCCAAAGATGATATCATCAACAAATACTTCAACAATTAAGATGTTTTCCTTGTCTATTTGGAAATATAGATTACTATCAGTAGTACCTTTGTTGAAACCAATCTGTACAAGATGCTTATCCAACCTTTCATACCATGCTCTTGGGGCTTGCTTCAAACCATACAATGCTTTCTTCAACTTGCAGACCATATCATCATGATCAGACAATTGAAATCCATCTAGTTGTTCAATGTAAACTTCTTCTTCCAAATCACCATTTAGGAAGGCAGACTTGACATCCATCTGATATACCTTGAAGTCTTTGAAGGCAACAAATGCAAGAAATAATCTGATTGCTTCAATTCTTGCCACCGGAGCAAAAGTTTCTTCAAAATCAATTCCTTCTATTTGAGAGTAGCCTTTGCAGACCAATCTGGCTTTGTTTCTGATTACTTCACCAACTTCATTTAGTTTGTTCCGGAAGACCCATTTGGTTCCAATCACATTCTTGTTTCTAGGTCTGGGAACAAGATCCCAAGTATGATTTTTCTCAATTTGCATCAACTCTTCCTCCATTGCTTTGGTCTAGTTTTCATCATTGCAAGCTTCATTAATTGTCTTAGGTTTAATCTTTGAAATCAGACAGTATTCACTTGAATCTTGAGCAATTCTCCTCCTTGTTTGTACCCCTTTGCTTTTGTCACCTATGATCTGATCTTCAGAATGGTTTAGAGTTACATACCTTGGAACTTTGGGAGTTTCTTGCACTACTATTTCTTGATCAGGTTCATTCAGACAAACTTCATCTTTCTGATTTACCAGATCAGTTTGAATCTGAATTTTAGAGGAGGATTGAGCTCCTTGCACCAGAGAATCATTCTGATCATCTTCATCATATTCATAAAACGTTGAGGGCTTCTCAATTCCTTCATCAACCTTCACATTTGTACTTTCTATCATCTTTCTCAATCTCTTATTGTAACACTGGTATGCTTTGCTTTGAGTGGAGTAACCCAAGAAAATTCTTTCATCACTTCGAGCATCAAACTTTTCTAGATCTTCATCTCTTTTGATGTAACATTTGCTACCAAATACTCTGAAATACCTCATAGTAAGAGTTATACCAAACCAAAGTTCATAAGGAGTCTTACCGGTATTGCTTTTGATTTGAACTCGATTGAGAGTGTAGACTGCAGTGCTGACAGCTTCTCTCCAAAACATCTGAGGAACATTTGCTTCCATCATCATTGTCCTGGATGCCTCCTGGATGGTCCGGTTCTTTCTCTCAACTACTCCATTCTACTGTGGAGTCCTAGGAGCAGACAACTGTCTCCTTATGCCATGCTTCTCACAAAAGTCTATGAATTCACTGGATGTGAATTCACCACCTCTATCAAACCTCAGACATTTTAGTTTCAATCTGGTTTGATTCTCTACCATAGCTTTGAAGATTTTGATCTTCTCAAGGGCTTCTGATTTCTCTTTTAGGAAGGTAACCCACATCATCCGGGAATGATCATCAATCAATAACATGAAATATCTATCACCTTGCATACTCTTGATTCTTGTGAGACCACAGAGATTAGCATGGACTAATTCGAATAATCTGGTAGAGGACTGATCCTTGCTTTTGAAAGAGACTCTGCTTTGTTTACCTAGCTGACATTCTTTGCACAAACTATTTATAGGTTTCACCAATTTTGGAAGATCTCTTACAGCCTGAGTATTGCTTATCTTGATGATGTTATCAAAATTCACATGACACATCCTTCTATGCCATAACCAACTCTAATCAACTTGAACAAATAGACAACTTTTATTAGAACCAACTAGATGGAAGATATTACCTTTTGTTTGAATACCTGATGCAATCTCAATTCTAGAGCTTTCAAAGATCCTACATCTTCCATTCTTGAACCAGAGATCATAGCCTTTGTCCACCAATTGACCAACACTGAGAAGATTGTGCTTCAATCCTTCAACATATAGTACATTACCGGTTTTGCTCTTTCCATCAAAAGAAATAGTTCCCCTACCTCTGATTCTGCCAGTAGAATTATCACCAAACTTTACCATTCCTCTTTCATACCTTTCCAAATCTAAGAACTTGTTCTTGTCACCTGTCATGTGGTGAGAACATCCACTATCAATAACCCAATCATCCTTTTCTTCAACTTGGGTAGCCAAAGCTCTTTCCACAACCTTATGATTGACAGATTCTGAGGATATTGAATCTTCTTCCTTGATGGCAATAAACACCCATTCATTTCTGGATTTGCTTCCTAATTCTGATTCATCATCTATTACTCCTTCATTATCATCTTCTTCATGAACATAATAATAGTTCTTTTGGAACCTTTGTCTGTTAGCATTTGACCTTGCAGATCTTTCCAGACATCTTGAAGCAAAATGACCAATCTTATTGCAATTGAAGCACTTAAAGGGTAATTTTCCTTCATACTTACCGGATCCTCTTGGCAGTCTCTTTGTAATGAGGGCTTCAAGATGAGCTATTTCTGCTTCTTCCTCTTCCATGTCTTTCCTTGCTTGACATTACCATGATAACTTCCTTGAAGAGCTCTCTCCCGGATCAAATCTTTGTTTGCCTTTCACATAGGCACTGGCTTTGAATGCAGATTCAGTCTTGGGGTGATCATCTCCAAACTCAGTCATTTTGAATGCAACCAGTTTGCCAGCCAATTGCTCTCTTGTGACAATTGTATGGGCTCTGAATTCATCAATGGTAGCAACCTTGATTTTGTAGGCAGCAAGAAGGGATCTAAGAATTTTGCAAACAATTTCATTTTCATCTAGAACTCCACCAGCATTCCTGATTCCACACACCAGCTCATTCACTCTTGGCATAAAGGTAGTGATATTTTCATCATCTCTCATCTTCAATCTTTCAAATTTCCCTTTTAGACTTTGCAACCTTGCACTCTTAACAAACTCATCTCCTTCATGCAGAAGTTCCAGTTTAACCCAGATCTCATATGCAGTTGGTAGGTCAATAACATTTAAGAGCTCTGAATCATTCAATGCGCTTAGAAGAGCTTCTTTGGTCCGTAAATTGTTTTCAGCATCTGTGATTTCATTCAAAGTTGTCGGACCACCCTGTGGAGGTACATAAGCCTTTGTGATCATGGACAAGTATGCTTTTCCCATACACTCCAAGTGACATTTCATGCGACCTCTCCAGAGCGAGAAATTGGTTCCATCAAACTTCAGACTATCTTTCTTGTATGATGACATCCTAGATCTCCTCAAGTGGTTAAGCTCCTTTTAGAGGAACTTGGCTCTGATACCAATTGTTAGATCTAGGGCACACAACTAAGAGGGGGGGTGAATCAGTTATACAAAAACTTGCTTACACTTCAAACACTTGATACTTCTTTGTTAGTTAACAACATATCAATTAATCATTCATGAAAGCACAAAGCATAAACACTAGAGCAGATAATCATCAACACATTTGACACCAAGATTTTTGATGTGGAAAAACCGGTTAAGGGAAAAACTACGGGGTGATTAACCCAAGGATTATTCTCTGTTAGAAGAATAAGAAAAATGAATGGCATGTGCCAAATAGGGCTCACTCCCTGAGCACATTGCTCACAAGGAGGCACACTACCTACAAGAGACACACTGTCTACAAGATCATAAGTATCACAAAATTGAATTGGAGAATGACATCTTCACCATGTCTGGATCAGTTCCATTTAAGCCCGAGTCACACCTGCTCTGCCTTTTGCTCTTTCACTATACCACACTCATCCACTCAACAACACACTTTGAAATGAATTCACAAACCTTTATTTATACAAGACATCGACTTAGGAACAATCATCTAAGTCGGAAATCAACCATAAGAACATTTGCAAGATGAATAACACATCCGGTTGGCCACCACAAGAACATTCGCAAGATGAACAACTCATCCGGTTAGCTAGTCTGAACAAGAAATTCATCCGGAAGAAAATCTTCAATTTTGGGCTCTACCACTAATGCGGACCAACAACACAACCTCAACATGATCCAAGAACCTTCATAGGCTTGCCTGAATGACCAGGCACATCCGCACTTCCTCTACTCACTAGAATCTCTTCTCTTCCTCATCCGAAACTTCAAGAACATAGTCTACCGCCACTGTCATGCTACAAGAGGTTCTTTCGGACCTCCAAACCATGAACAAATCAAGATGACACATCACAAGGACATCCCAAACACTCCATTCAATCTACAAGACAAGACAATGCACTTTCAGATCTCACCGGACCTCTTTGTAACACTCTGTCACTCCGGAGCATCTCCCAGAACTAGTTCTACTTGACCGATCACAACTTCTTCATATCTTCATGCAGGCCTCTAAAATCTTAAATGGAGCATTTTAAGACTCATATCTACAAACCCTTTAATCCGTATCCTCTTATCCTCAACCTATTTAGTACTTTTGCCTTCTTCTCATCACTGTTCTTCACTGTTCCTGATTGAGACTAATTTTCTCAATATCCTCAGCATACAGCTCATCCAATCCTTCTTATCAATGTAATATGAGTATGTTGACATCAATGACAACACTGGTTAACCTCATACTTGTAACACCAAGAATTTCACACCTTGTGCAAAAAAATTGATATTAAACACCATTTGTCCACACCGTATTACCCTCAAGGAAACAGTCAAGTAGAGGCTTCTAATAAAACCATTATATGCATCCTAAAGAAGATAGTCAATGAAGCTAACCGCAACTAGCACCTCCAACTCAACCCTACCCTATGGCCCTACTGCACAAGCATTCGCAATCCCAGATGAGCTACTCCATTCTCACTAGTATTCAGATCTGATGCGATTTTACCTATTGAGGTTGAGCTCTCATCCTTACGAGTATCCCTACAAAACATAATCTCTAATGAGGAATACAGAGTTGCAAGGTTGCATCAACTAGAACTATTGGATGAGAAATACCTGAATGCATTGAACCACCTACAGGCATATCAAAACCACCTCCGAAGAAGCTACAACAAGAGGATCAGAAATTGAAAATTTGAAGTAGGGGACCTTGTCCTTATGGAAAATTAGAAGAACTTGGAAGAGCATCCTAAGAAAGGAAAGTTTGAACCCAATTGGCTAGGACCTTATGTCTTCATAGCCGACTATGGATTAGGAGCCTACCAGCTTGCAACACCTAAGGGGCAGCCTCTCAATGAGCCAATGAACATTATGCACCTGAAGAAATTCTATGCATAACCCATCGAGTATCCCAATCAAAAAATTAAAAAAAATAGAAAAATCAAAAAATCAAAAAAACATAAAAAAAAATCAAGAAAAATCTGAGTGCAATAAAAAACCTCCAAATGGTGAAAATCACTTCGGTGACACCTTGGATAAGTACCATGGTGAAAACCTATTTCAAGCACCATGCGTAGTGGCTGATTTCACCATCTAATAAGTCCTCTTTCTACCACACCACTCCATATCCCACGCATCCCATGGCTTGGAATTGAGAAATATCAAACCCTATTGCCCAACCCACACTGTCCCATCCCAAGGCTGACTCATGGAATGGGGACCCTTGTAAGCTCCCCTTTGTACATACAAAATCAGAAAACCCAAAAAAAATACAAAATCAAAAAAAAAAATAAAAATAAAAACATAGAAAACCCAAAAAAAATCACCCCATACATCGATCTCGCTACAAATCACAATCATCAAAACATACATCAAATCCCCACCATCACAACCATCCCAAACTATTCCCACATCATCAAGTCATACCAGAACTACATATTCATTTTGCCCGCATCTTGAAAGTACCTTGATCCCATGGATACAAGGTATGTAGGCAGTCTGGAATATGAAGGACATTTCCAATACTCAGGTACATAAGATGCACGCATCCAACCCATTTGGATGGTCCCCATTCTCTAACCTTTGTAGATCTAATAAATGATACACATGCTATGTATACACTCGAAACATGTCCCCTAACGCAAAAATCATCAATCAACATACCAACCATAATCCTACACATGGCCAGAATGTTCTTTTGCCCACCTTTCAAAAATTCTCTAATCAAATCCATCTAATCTGCGTCCTAGGATATATCTTTCCCACAATGGACAAAAATCTGTCATTCTATCATCACGTCTCTTGGCAAGAGCACATAAAGGTTAGTTGTATCTTTCCATTGGTCTTTTTGATTATTGATTTTTATCTTTTTGTGTCACTCTAGGTTACCCCCAAAGCTACCTTGATCTCATTAAATCATGGTAAGTAGCGGACAACACCTAGAGTAGACATTGTCATTGTTTCTGTATGCTGTGCTTGTGGGTTGGTTCCATTACTCCAGGAATAGTATTCATATCTTGAAGTCTGGGTTGGTTCTAGCATGATGTGTCACATTTACATATATAGGCATCAAAACCTTATATGTATTATTCGCACTCATCACTATGAGTCCCCTTCCTAGGCTAGGCAAGATTATACTACCTTGGGCATGCATGAAATCAACTTATTGTTTGTGGGTCTAGTCCATGCAATCGTAGGATATACATTATCACCTAGGTCATCTCATACCTTTGTGAACTGTATCCTACATTGCTATAATAAACTGAGAAATGCTCTCAATTAATCTTATGCAACTACTATTACTAGCTCAAAATCACCATCCTAATCACTCATTCAACATTACCATCTCGACCTATATTTCATAATCACCTACCCTATGCCCCCCCACCTAAAATTTCCTCACTAATCCCATTCCCCCACCATATCTCTATCTAACACATCTTGAACCAAAGTAAATGTCCCCTCAATGACGCAGCGTCTTATGACCTAAACAATCCTCTCATCCCCCCCACCCCCATTTCTCTAAACGCTTCCAACCCTATCCATACTCCATCCATACACCCCTATCCTCTCCCCACCTGATCCCCTTTCCCACAATCTCACCACTCAGGGTCAAACAAAGAACATCACGTGTATCAGGACTTGATCACCTCACCTATCACCTAGCTTGCATCTCGCATATCACCTAGCCTGCATAATCATTTTGATTCATTTTAATCCTTTAATTTGCATATCATATTAGGTTCACTCTAATTCATTTAGCTTGCATAATCATTTAGATTCATTTTAATCCTTTAATTTGCATAGCATATTAGGTTCATTCTAAATCATTAAGATTGCATAATCATTTAGATCCAAATTACATATCATATTAGCTTCATTCTAAATCATTAAACTTGCATAGTCATTTAGATTTAAAATTGCATCATTAGGTACATTTTAATCATTTAAATATCATATCATTTAGGTTCATTTTAGACACTTTTAAGTTGCACATCATATCATTTAGGTTCATTTTAGAATCATTTTAAGTTGCACATCATATCATTTAGGTTCATTTTAATCCTTTAAAGTTGCATATCATTTAGGTTCATTTTAATCCTTAAATTTGCATATCATTTAGGTCCCCTCTAATCATTTAACTTGCATATCATTTCATTTAAAGTTCATTTTAGACACTATTAAGTTGCATATCATATCATTTAGGTTCATTTTAGAAGCTATTAATTTGCATAATCATTTTAGAATCATTTAGTCGCACATTACACATCATTTAAAACATTACAAATCATATCATACTCATTTACGTTTGTCATCACATAGGTGCATTTTAAATCTGTATCATCACATTGCATAACACATTTAGTTACATTAGATCCTCACAATCATAATCATTGAAACTGCATTTAACAAATCATCTAGTAGACATATACATATTTCCATACATAACATGTGTTTATTTCGATAAACATACATTTCCATTACATTATACATCCATTATTAATCTGAACATTTAGTTGCACTATATATCATATACTCCATGGTGCAGGAGCACCTACCTAACATCTGGCCTCCATGAGGTAGTTAGTTAGTTTAAGTCTTGTTAATGTTTCCAAGAAGGTCTGATAAGACCAATGCATGTAATAAGGTCATGTTGACCATACTATACTATTTTTAGGTAGGTTGTTAGGACAGCTGTTATGCTGTATGTTCGGTTGGATCCTCCCAGCCGCTTGGAAGCTCCCAGCCACTGGGAATCGAGTGGTAGTACTCGCAGGAAATCCTATTTATGTAGTAGGATCGGTTGGTATTAGATATCATAGGATCGATCAGACTTTGCAGAGAGTGAGGCAGAGGGAAAGACTGAGCATTGTATTGCATCTTTTGAAAATCAATAAAGAGATCTTGTTTGTGTCCATTCTCTATTTGGATTCCATTGTTTAATCATGTGGCTATTTTGGTGGTTGCATGGATTCGCTGATCCATTCCACCGGTTGATTCGTCGAATCAGTGGAATGGCTATGTACAGTAGTTTAGGATTTAGTCTGCATTTTGTGTTTGTTTGCATGCAGTTGTGCAGGATTGCGATCAAGAGGTGTTGAGAACCCTAGCATGGGTATGTGCTAGGTCGTGCTGATAGTTAGAGTCTGGAAAGTTGTCCAAGAAGCGGATCGGGTCACCTCAGGAGGTTCGGCGGATCGAAATTCACTAAGGTTGGAAAATCCATCGCAACGGCATCATCAGGATATTTCTGTGTATATCCTGCAGTTACTTCGGGCGTCATCCGAGTAGATGGAGGTGAGCATGATGCAATCATTTGCATAAGGTGAATGTGTTTTGGGGTGATCATCATCAGGTGTTGCCGAGGAGGAGCGTATCGGCATAAGGTAGAAGATCGGGTTGATAAAACCATCGCGGGCCGATAATGTTAAGTTTGGCCGACAGCAAGATATTGGAGGAGTTGCATGTGACGTCATCGTCATCAGGATAATCATCATCAGGATATCGGGGTGACGTAAGCATCGAAGGAAAGGTGCATGAGGTTGTCATCATCAGGATATATGGAGGGAACCGGATATTTTATATCCTGCTAATGAACATGATGTTGAACATCATGATGCTGCAGATAGAGGTTGGCGGTAAGATGAACAGTGGACATCAGGAGGATGTTTGCGCTTGCCGAATGTGATGATGCTGCCGATAGCCGAATATGATGATGCTGCTGATAGACGAAGAGTCGAAGGTTTATCTGCAGGAGGATATCGGTCGGCAGAGAAAATATGATGATGCTGACAGTGTTAAGGGAAATATGATGATGATGATGATGGGTTGTAGACATACATGCTGTATGTCAAGGTTTTAGTGTGGATGCCTCTGCATCATAGTGGTATCAGAGCTCAGCAAAAGGTCTGGGCTGTTGTGTGTTGATTCTGTCACTGAAAGGGCAGAGGTAGAGTTGATTCTGTCACTGAAAGGATAGAGGTAGAGAAGTGAGAGGTTGACAAAATGCCTCCGAAAGGTAATGGTACTGCAAGGGAATTGCAGGAGATGAAGGAAAAACATGCCAGAGAGATGAGGAAGATGAAGGAGCTTGCTAAAGCACTTCAAGCCAGGCTTGTAGCCCTGGAAAAGAACAAAAAGAGGGAAGTGGAAGACAGTGAGTCTGAAGAAGACGAAGATGCTGTTGAAGAGTATGAAGAGGTAGCTAAAGATCTGGATGCTGAAGACCAGAGATTTGCAAAACTGTTAAAGGCAGTGCAGAGTGATAAACCTAAGGTAAAGGTTGATGTTTCCAAGTATAATGGAAGTTTGAATGAAGATGAGTTACTGGATTGGATTGCTGCACTTGATAATCACTTTGAATGTGAAGATGTTGCTGAGGATCAGAAGGTAAAGATTGCAAAGACCAAGTTAGGAGGTCATGCTTTGGTATGGTGGGATTATGTACAATCCGAGAGAAGGAAACAAGGGAAGTCAAAGATCACTTCATGGGATAAGATGGTAGCAATGATCAAAGGTAAATTCTTGCCCAGGGATTATGAGATTCAGATGTTTAAGAAGCTGCAATTTTTAAGGCAGAAGGAAATGGATGTGAAGGCATATACTGAGGAGTTTTATAAGTTGAGTATGAGATCTGGTCATCATGAGAATGAGGTAGAAAAGGTGGCTAGGTACTTGGCTGGTTTGAGATTGAACATACAGGATGAGTTAGTTTTGGCTAACCCTAAGAGTGTGGAGGATTGTTACCAAATGGCAATCAGGATTGAAGAAAAGATGAATAGAAGACAAGATAAGTCCATGAGAGGAAGAGAAAACCATATGAGGGGAAGAGGAGCAGCCCCTACAACAAGGCAAACCAATGAGGGTCAAGAAGACACTGGTAAAGGACAGGGACAGTCTGATTTCAGAGGTGGATGGAAAGGTAACAGAGGCAGATTTGGAAGTGGTAGAGGTTCTACTACATTTTCAGGAAAGTGTTACACCTGTGGTGAGTTTGGTCATCCCTTTTTCAAATGTCCAGAAAGCAAAGGTTCATCATCCAGAAATGATAGAATGAATGACAAGAGAGTACAACTTGTGCAAGAAGAGAAAATATGATGATGATGATGGGTTGTAGACGTACGTGCTGTATGTTAAGGTTTTAGTGTGGATGCCTCTGCATCATAGTGGTATCAGAGTAAAGTGTGCAGAGTTCAAACACTTATCAAGAAGATAGAGTTCCTGACGGTTATGGGTATCCTGAGGAGGGAGAAGCATTGATGCTAAGGAGAATTAGTTTGCAGACATCAAAGGATATGATGCAAAGAAGAGCTCTTTTCAAGACCACATGCAAGAGCAAAGGTAAGGTATGTAAGGTTGTCATTGATACTGGTTCAACAGATAACATGGTATCTCAGGAAATGGTGGATAAACTAAATTTGGAAAGGATTCCACACCATCACCCTTACAAGGCATCTTGGGTGAGTGATAGTCAATCACTTTTTGTCTATGAACAGGCATATGTGGATTTTCAGATTGGAGCATATCAGGATAGAGTTTTGTGTGACATTTTGCCCATGGAATGTTGTCACCTACTGTTGGGTAGACCATGGCAATTTGATAGAAGGGTACTGTATGATGGGTATGCTAATACCTACACCATCAAGAAAGATGGGAAGACTATTATGTTGATGCCATTGCAGGAAGATGCTGCAGCACAGGGGGCAGCCCAAATCATTTTAGTGGGAAAGAAGGAATTTGTGCAGAAGCCTATAGCAGCAGGCATAAAGGTAGTTGAGGACACTGCAGGGAAAGAAGTTGTTAAGGACAACAGTTTGAAGACAGTTTCAGTTTTGACTGACAGAGGTCAGTAGCAGGTTCAAAAATAGGTTTGCAAACAGCAACCAGTTGAGACGAATGACAAGGATGTTGTCATAGTTGGGACTATTATTTGTCCTATAAAGGTTGAAAGAAAGACAGAGTTGAACATTGCAGAAGTTCAAGAGGCAGTTCAGACAGAGGTTCTGGTCAGACAACCTGACAAACACAAGGTATGTGAGAGAAGGGCCTACATTGACAGGCATGAGGATTTACTTGCAAGAAAGCAAGTTACAGTTCAGAAGTCTTGGAGTAGCCAAGAGACAGCAGAGGATAAAGCTGGAATAGGTCAGAACACTGACATGACAAAGTGTAAAGGTGGAGGACTTCCACAACCAAACTCATGGGACATGAGTTCTTTTCTGTTGGGGAGTATGGTGCAGGAGCACCTACCTGACATCTGGCCTCCATGAGGCAGTTAGTTAGTTTAAGTCTTGTTAATGTTTCCAAGAAGGTCTGATAAGACCAATGCATGTAATAAGGTCATGTTGACCATACTATACTATTTTTAGGTAGGTTGTTAGGACAGCTGTTATGCTGTATGTTCGGTTGGATCCTCCCAGCCGCTTGGAAGCTCCCAGCCGTTGGGAATTGAGTGGTAGTACTCGCAGGAAATCATATTTATGTAGTAGGATCGGTTGGTATTAGATATCATAGGATCGATCAGACTTTGCAGAGAGTGAGGTAGAGGGAAAGACTGAGCATTGTATTGCATCTTTTGAAAATCAATAAAGAGATCCTGTTTGTGTCCATTCTCTGTTTGGATTCCATTGTTTAATCGTGTGGCTGTTTTGGTGGTTGCATGGATTTGCTGATCTATTCCACCAGTTGATTCGTCGAATCAGTGGAATGGCTATGTACAGTAGTTTAGGATTTAGTCTGCATTTTGTGTTTGTTTGCATGCAGGTGTGCAGGATCGTGATCAAGAGGTGTTGAGAACCCTAGCATGGGTATGTGCTAGGTCGTGCTGATAGTTAGAGTCTGGAAAGTTGTCCAGGAAGCAGATCGGGTCACCTTAGGAGGTTCGGTGGATCAAAATTCGCTAAGGTTGGAAAATCCATCGCAATGGCATCATCAGGATATTTCTGTGTATATCCTGCAGTTACTTCGGGCGTCATCCGAGTAGATGGAGGTGAGCATGATGCAATCGTTTGCATAAGGTGAATGTGTTTTGGGGTGATCATCATCAGGTGTTGCCGAGGAGGAGCGTATCGGCATAAGGTAGAAGATCAGGTTGATAAAACTATCGCGGGCCGATAACGTTAAGTTTGGCCGACAGTAGGATATTGGAGGAGCTGCATGTGACATCATCGTCATCAGGATAATCGTCATCAGGATATCGGGGTGACGTAAGCATCGAAGGAAAGGTGCATGAGGTTGTCATCATCAGGATATATGGAGGGAACCGGATATTTTATATCCTGCTGATGAACATGATGTTGAACATCATGATGCTGCAGATAGAGGTTGGCGGTAAGATGAACAGTGGACATCAGGAGGATGTTTGCACTTGCCGAATGTGATGATGCTGCCGATAGCTGAATATGATGATGCGGCTGACAGACGAAGAGTCGAAGGTTTGTCTGCAGGAGGATATCGGTCGGCAGAGAAAATATGATGATGCTGACAGTGTTAAGGGAAATATGATGATGATGATGATGGGTTGTAGACATACATGCTGTATGTCAAGGTTTTAGTGTGGATGCCTCTGCATCACTCCATACATCACAAACCATGCATATATCCAAATAAGAAAACTACCATTACATACAACATAGGTGTATCCATAACATCAAAAACATAATTGCATAAATACAATGCATCTTTAAGCATATTAAATCCATAAAGAATAAATGGCATCCATCACATAAGCATCATCATAATAGAGCATCATAAGCAGATACATGACCATCAAAAAAGCATCATATCATATATATAATCATCGCAAAAAAAAAATGTACACCACTCATATCATCAAAAAATACCAAGTCCTGATACAATGCCCCTGAGGGCTAACATGATAAAGCTATCCCATGGAGGATCCTCTCTCTGAAGGAGTGGGAGACTCTGATCCTAGTTGTGGCTGTGCTCCTGTCTGTGTCTGTGGCTATGGTTGTACCTAAACTTGAGGAACTTGTTGGGGCATGTACGAGGGAGGAGGCATCGTCTGCTGAATTGACTGCACTGATCTCGATCTATGAGACCTAGAGACCCCCGATCTACTGACCTGACTGTAGCTTGGGGCACGCTGTGCTACTGGTACGGTCGCATAATACAAGCCCTAATAGTACTCCACCCATGCTCTAGCCTCTGTCAAATCCCCCAATACATGAGACAGTTGGCCCTGTACCTAGCTCAACTATCTCTATAACTGATATGACTATGTCTACGCCTAGGACAGCTGAGCCTGCATCCCTATCAAAACTAGGGCAAGTCCACCACCTAAAGCCTGTAGACTACCTAATGCAGTCTCTACCTACTGTGCCCTGCCAAGCACTGTATCCCGCTCTCTAGTCAACACCTCTATGTCACCCCGAGCCTGGGCTAGCTGTGCCTGTAACGTCGCCACCTATCCATCTGCCCCATCTAATAAGGCCAAAGCCCCCTGCAACTACACCAACTCTACTTCACGGCTCTCTAGTGCCTCCTTCAAGTTGGCCACCTGTGCTCGTAGGGTCTCCATCTTCTCCTCCTCACCCTGAGGCCACCGACGAGGTGTGAGCCTCTCAACCTCTGCCTCCCCAGCTATCCCTGAAGGCCTTGCCTGCTGCTGCGCTACCTATGGTGGGGGTAGATCTCCCCTCTCCACCCTCGACTATCCCCCATGACACTGAGGCCCTCTAGGCTATCGCCCCACTCCAATCTGCACCTGCTTGATAGGAACCTACTGAATAGGTATCTACTACCCTGCAACATGCTGGTGGGGCACCAGTCTAACTACTACTGCCGCCAGCACATCCATCGGCTGTCTCTCCCCTCTAACCACCCTCCTCTCTCCATCCACTCCCACCTCCACTAGATAGTCCTCCAGGATCTCCTCTCCCTCCCCCAGGATGTCATCCCCATCTGGGCCATCTCCATCATCAAAATCATCATCACCACTTGACCCTGCTACCTCCTCTGCTGAGACTGCCTCCTCCGGGTTCGTCAACCGAGTGGGCTAATGCATCTACCACCATATATCATATGCAAGCGTAGTACCTACATCTCTAATAGTGTTCCCCCAATCCCACCACACTAGCTGTAGAGCTCCAAAGTTAGCTAAGGCAACCTATGGATGTATGGTTGCAGGCCAGAAGGCTGCATCTCGAGGAGTCCGCGCATATATGGCCATCTGTTGCAGAGTGTCCTATCTCAAACCAAACTGCCACATGACCTACGAGGGTAGATACATCTCTATAGTATGGTCTCCTCGACCCATTAGGTACCACTACTGAAACGTAAATGGTAGATGAATATCATCATCTAGCCACAGCTCTACGCTGATATACGGTCACCAGGTCACACTAATAACATCATCTAGCATCCTCCTCCAGTACCATACCTATCTAATATACATGTACTCTACATCTCGATATAAAAATACAAAAGCCTCAAAAGGTCGCTGATAATACCCACATGTCGGCTGGGTAATAGTGATGTGCTCCCAAATCCATACATGAAGCAGAGTAACTCCAGCTGACAACGCTCTATCATGCAGATAGGTGACTATATGCATCTCATGGTATAACTGCCCTAGCATTGCCAATCCCCAGGCATAGATGGTATCATGCCTCACCATCCCCTCTATCATCCCCCCAGCTAACTGGAAAGCCCCTACCTCGTCTATCAGGCATCACAACACCAATAATCAAAGCACATAGGAATAAGGCAAAGGGATCTGCACCCGCAGCCAGTGTCCCCTCATAGCTCATCTCTCTCCCATCTGCTGAGAGAACAATGTGGTCCTCTCCAAACACCCTAATCAGGGCACTCCGCTCCCTCCTTGTGTCATATCTAACACGTCGGCCTCGAATAGGTAGCTTAAGAATGCGATAAACATCATCAAGTGTAATGGTGATCTCACCAGTCGGTAACAGAAAGCTGCAAGTCTCAGAGTGGTATCATTCCACAACTGCTGTCATCAGAGCTCTATGCACTCGTAGAACTGGCATCGACGCCACCGTCAGAAGCCCCAATCTTGCCAATCGAGCCTGCATAGTATCATCAAAATCATCAAACAGTGCCATCACAGATGGCACCTGTCACTCTCGTGAATAGACTATAAATCAGCGTGTATCCTACATCCACAACTTTCTGGTCAGATATTAACCTATCTTTTTCTAAATCACACCCTTTCTTCTACTATCTAAAAGACAAAATCATTGGCGCTAAATAGGAAAACCTTTGCGCCATTTCCAAAATGGTGCTACTACTTCTCCATAGTGCTACTATAGAGAATAGTGCCACTGCGTAATCCATTTCGCGCTAATTCTAAATATGGTGCTATGGCGCAACATACTTGGCACTATATTGAAAAATGATGTCAATTTGCCACTTAGCGCTATTCCAATGAATAGTGCCAATTCCCCCAAAAGCACTAATATACACTATTGCGCTATCCCCAGATATGGCACTAAATTTTCATATAGCGCCAAACCTATAGATAGCGCTATTCCAGAGGATAGCGCTACCTAAACCTAAATTTGGTGCTACAACGCTAACACCTTGTTCTTCTAAAATTATGCTAATCTGGATGATAGCACTAAAATCCCAGCTAAATGGTGACAAACTGCCCTAACCCTACCCTAGAGGATAGTGCCAATCTAAAGGATGGTGCTAATCCGCCTAACGTTTGGTGCTACGCGCTCTAATCCCTAACCCCCAAACCCCAAAAATGCATGAAAAACAAAAAAATTACTAAGTCAAGGTTAGACCCTGCCTGAGGTCTAGCCTTCGGTGCCTGGCCAAATGATCAGAACTGCTCTAAGATGTGTCAAAGTTGCAGGAACTGGGGATTGCGGTCAGCCATCTCTCCTTCACTTCTTCTCTAAAGTCAAAGTGTGCAAATGTGGCATTCTTAGGGCCCACTTTTCCTAATATAGTGGGCCATGTCATCCTTCCACCCCCTCTTTTCTCATCCAGGGTGTAGATCTTAGCCTTTTTCCTCCATTTTTTTTCCTGCCTTCTTCTTTTTTCATCGCCTATCCAACCTCCACCTCTGTCACATCCTTTTAGAACTCACTTGGAAATGTTTTTATTTTCCCACCAACCTCTCGAGGGGGAATCCGTTATCCATCTTATTCCTTCCTAGCAACTGGGACATATTTTTCTTCGACCTGACACCACTTCCCTCCTAGGTCCTAACGCCACGTCAAAGAGGGGCAAATGTAGACACCTAAAAATGTCTTCTACCATCAAAGCGACTCCCGACATCCCTAATCATGTCAATTTCCCTCCTAACCAATTAATTAAATTTTTATTTAATTAATTATCCCTTCATTACCCTATTTTCCATCATTTTATCCCAACAATTTGAATTAATTTCATTAATTCAATAATCCCCACCTTAGCTAATTGATTTAATAAATATGCAATATTTATTAAATCAATTTCCCCCTTTTCACTAAATCCAATTAATTAGTTAAAAACCATGTTAACTAATTAATCCAGCCTACTAATTGACCTATCCCTACTCTAGACAATTAAATAGCTATTATTTAATTGTCTACCCTAGCCTACCTCATCCTAGCCCTAGGATTAATTAAATAAAACCTATTTTTAATTAATCCTAACCTCTCATTTGGGTGGTCAAACCTAGTTTAACACCCTTCCCCACATCCTCCAAATAAAAAATTGAAATAATCCCACCTAATTCAATTTTTTATTTAAAAACATCCCACATCACATTTAATTTTCCTTACAACCCCTTACCTCACCCACTCATTTATTTCCACTTATCCCCAAATGAATTTTTAATTCATTTACATTTCCCCATATGAATCTTTAATTCAAAAATAATCCTGCATCACCCATGCTCATTTAATACCCCTTTTCCTAAAATGAATAAAAGATTCACTTTTATTCCTAGCCCTCCATTCATTCAAGATTGAATCTAGGCCCTCCACATCACCTTCATCCTCCACCATTGATCTTTCAAATCAATCTCCACCCTTGGATCAAAATCCCTTCCAAAAATTGATAAATAGAACCTCTCCCCACCCATTTGAGGAGCCAAGTTTTATGCAAAGTTATTATGCCAAAATATCAATTGAGCTATTCTTTAGTGAGTTACAATTTGAGTAGCATTTCACATTTGAATCCTTGTCTAGGGAATATCATGTCTTAAGAGCTCTTGGGTGCAAGCTTTCTCCTCCCTTGATGAGAATGGGTTCTTCATGTGAGGTATAGCTTTTTGTGTTTTTATGCATTTAGTTTTGTGTTTTCAACCTCATTTGTTTACCTAATCTATAGGTATCAATTGCTACACATCCTTTCTCACATACTTTGATCATCCATTTCTAAGTGCCCATTGACAGAGTCCAGACTTCACCAAGTTTTGATACCTCATCCCTTGATAGCAGGGTTGGCACTGTTCTTATCCAACCATCCGAGTCTATTGGCTTTATCAAGAACTGCAAACATGCCTAAAGCTCTTCATTCTACTACTTCAGCTCTTTCTTTGAGAGTTCATCTTTATCCATTTGTTCTAAGATTGAAGATATAGAGTCTTTGAATTCATCAACTTTTTGAGCCCTAGTAGCTGGTCCCAAATTTATAGTTGTTATGCTATAATCTTCTGTTCTGACCAGCTCTCTATTTGTATCAGCTGGTGGGATAGCAATTTCAGCTATTCTAGATCTATTCTCATCCCTGTAAATCCTAGATTGCACCTTTTCTTTATTTTGCTTCTTTGGCTTTTGTGCTCATGACAAAATGGCACTCAGATCCAACTTCATTATTTCCACCTGAGGCTCTGGATATGCTACCTTGTTCTACAGCCAGTTAGGTGCTGAGGAGGAAGGCTCTTTAGAGCTATTAGGATTCTCATTGTCAGCATTAGTAGGCCCTTCAAGTAGCCTTTGTTCCTGTTCCAATTCTTTATTCTCATCTTCTTCCTCACTTGCAAGATTCCTCTAGTTTATCACTACTTCCTTCTGAGCTGATTCAAAGATTGCTTCTGTCTGACTCTTTTCCGTAGGACTATCTAAAATTTCAATTATTTCTATATTTGTCACTTCAGCAGAAGGCTCATCAAATATTTCTTTCTCCACTTCTTTAGACACATTTTCTTCTAGCTCTGGCTCTTGAAGACCTAGCTCATCACATACTTTCTCAATGCTGAGTAGCAATGGCATAGCTAAGGGAGTTGAATATTGATTTATGGGAGTTCAGGAGATAGGAGAAACATATGACAAAGGGGTTACAACTAAAGGTAAGCTCACTTGCGTCAAATTAGTAAACATAGCTGACCCTAGAGTTGGCGGGATAGAAGAAGTTGGCAAAACAAAAGAAATGATCATCAGTGAGGTGATTGAAAAAGAAGGCAAAGGGAGAGAAGGTGAAAGGATGGTAGAAATGGGAGGCAATTCTAAAGAAGTGGAAAGTGGAATAGAAGATATAGAAGATAGGGATGTGGTGGTGGTAGAAGAATATGAAAGAGTTGCAATGGATGAAATGGGACTGCTAGGGATATCAAAAGCTACCATCAATGGAGAAGAGATAGTTGAAATAGCAGCTATGGATGGGGAGACAACAAAGGTGCTTTCCTAAATGATAGTTGCTAAGGAAGTAGGAAGAACAATAGAAACAGTAGCAACAATATCAACACTTGGAGCAGTAGGAGGTGGAGAAGCTGGCAAACTAGTGTCATCAAGAGTTGCAGTAGCAGCAGTCTCTGTGGCCCGATTAACAATCTTCACTTTGACCTTTTTCACTTTAGATCCCTCTTCTGGGCCACTAGGCATATCTCTTTTCTTTGAAGCTCTTGTCCTAGTAGACGGAGGCATATCTTTCTTATGTGTCTTTGTTGTAGCTTTCTTACTTTTTTGTGCTTTGGCCTTTTCTGCCAAGGGTATATGATCTTCACTGTCTGATCTCAGTCCTTGGGCCAGTTCTGCTTCATCAGTGATCTCTATGGGTTCATCTTCTTCCCCTCTAGATTCTTTTTCTAATTCAAGCTTGATGTATGTGATTTGTACCCCTTGCATCTCCAAAGAAGCAATCTGGCCTCTTACCCAGGCTTTACTTAGTCTAATTGGTTCTTTCATCACAACATCAAGGGAACTTTCTTCTATATCAGTTGGGTAAGGGGATTGGTTGGTGGTATTGTGCCTCCCAAACTCCTCTGTGCATTACATTTTCATCATCTTCTAGTTGATCAGGAACTGTAATACTATGAAACTTTCTTATGAATGCTAATGATAATCTAGAGTGGGCTTTCTTCATGACCTCATAATCATCCATGCAATTTGTCCAAAAGTCTTCTATAGGCATCTTATAAAATAATTTCTTACTCACAAACCTCTCCATCACCTTATTTGGATCAAAATGACTTCTTTTGTTGTAATAATGGAGATTGAGAAGTTGAAGTTCTGTGTCAAAGTGCTCAACTGACCCCAATGAAGGACATGCATAGTTTCCTCTGGCTAACAAGATGGGAAATTGGACATTAGTTCTATGTAGATGCTTGAGTTTTTCAGCACAAGTTATCAGTTTTCTAGATAGTTCTAAGAGCACTACTTTATCTGTAGGATATCTAGGAAGTCTATAAGCCATTCCAGTGAAGCCTTGTATTCTCAAATATGTGAACTTATCAAATTGAAGATAACACCTCCCTTACTTAGTGATTTCATTCATGGCTTCTGTGGATATTCTTAGAGCAGTATTGCCTTGCAATAATCTGGTTATGTACTTAGTAAAGGCATCATTTTCCCTCTTAAAATGCATAAGACTCTGTGACAATGTGAGTTGTGTATAGCACTCATAAACCTTAACTTGAGTTTTCTCATCATTTCCCACTTCTCCCACCTTGGACAGTCTAGCATAATGATTATTCATTACCAATGCATAAACTATATAGGATGTCCACCTGAAAGACTACTTCTCTTTGAAGTTACTGAATGCTTCATGAATGTTATCACTTATGATTTGTTCCCAGTGGAACTCGGTATCCTTTAATATCTCTTCAATTATAACAAACATCCATCCCTCAAAAGTAGATGCTGCAGGCAATCCATATATTCTACTCAACAGGGTGACTAGATCCCCTATTTCATCATAAAAGTCACTTCTGTACAGTACCTGAGGGAATTTGACCATGGCAGACCTTCTACTCTTTGCCCATTGTTCATTCATATGTTTCCTACATCCACTCTCATTTTTCTTATAGGTAACCTCTGATCCTGCCTTATCTGGCATGGTCATCACTGGATGCCATGGAATATAAAAGGTTTCAGCCAAGGAGGGTGGACTTAAGTCAGCCAAAATATCTCCACTGGCAGTTTGTATTGTTCTAGTCATGACATCATATCCATCTACACAAGTAGCAATCAACTCTACACATTGAGCTGATGTGGGGAAGGCAGCGGCTTCAGCAATTCCATTATCTCTGACCTTTCTAGCTCTTGAGGTAGGATTTGGGCCAAATACTCTAAGTTTGAAATCATCTAGGTCAATATGACCCAGGTCTATATCTCCAATGTCTTTCCATCCAGTAGAAATCTTTATTTCTGGAGGAATACCTTTGAACTCATACCTCATGGCTTGAGCTCATGCAATCATCTAACCTGTAGGACTGGACCTTATAAGTCTTGATGCCTCTAAGATGGTTTTCTCTAACTCCTAAGTTTAGGATCTATGACTATCAAGTGGAATATTACACTATCAAACCATGTTATGATAAATGAGTCTAACATGAATCTACCAAGTTACCATTATATGCCTATGAGAACACAAGTCTGAAATTTACCAACTATTACATTTATCACATGATCAAATAATAGAGCAATCTTACACTAATACATGTAATAAATACTCTTATGCTACAAAATCCTAGTTAAAACATGTAAAACATCATAATTTGCTAAGTGCAGTCATTATTTACCTCTGACTAACATTTCCCCTTTCGAAATTTCTCTTAAAACAATCATTTTACCTAGTTTGCGCTAATTTTAGGGTCAACCGACCTGCAGGAGGAAAAGCGCTGATTTTGAGGTCAACTGACCTTGGCGAGGAAAATGGGGTGGTCCGACCACTTATCTATTTGTGTTCACATCATTGCAACATCTTGCAAGGATTTCACAGTCATCTGACTTGTGTGGTTTTTAGATAAGACCGACTTAGATCAGGCATTGAGGTCGGTTGGTTGCGAGTTTAGCGCAAGTTAATTGAAACAATTTTACTACTTTTGTGTAGGTTTTGGCGTCACTTGACCTTGCATAGTTTTTGAAGGTAACTGACTAAATCAATGAAGGCACATTTTGGTGTAAGGTTAGAGGGAATTGATTTTGGTGCAAAGTTATCTTTCTACAGTTGGTGGAGATTTAAAGCATTACGAACTTGCAGGACATTTTAGTTCATCCAACCTAAGTTAGAGGAGGGACTTTTTAGCACAAAGTCAAAGTATCAAACTTTTAGGACAAAATTGGCTTAGAGTCTTGGTGGGGATTTTCAAGGCCGCTAACTGACCAGATTGATCGCAACGTTCGAAGGTTAGTCGGATGTGTTTTTAATGCAACTCCATCTCTCACTTGTTTTCTTGATTGATTCAATGTGTTAAGGCAAGATTTTTTTTCTTTTGTTAGGGTTTGACGAATATCAATTTTTACTTGGCACCTAGGAAGGATTTCAGAAGATGTTCTTCAAATTAACTACCTCCCATTCATTTGATCTTAGGGTTTCATAGTAGATAGTTAAAAAAAAGTAAACCCTAGTTTTATGTGCCATAAACCCTATCTTCATGTGTTTGCCATACGTTTGAAAGAAAGTACTTTGATTTCCAACTGAAACCCTAACAAAAATTCCTATGTGAGGAAATGAACTCCTACCTAGTTCACAGGGGTGAAGTGAGTTGAAATGTACAGGCAGAGAGGAGGTCTTTAGGTCGAATCCATAGGCTGCGCAGGGCAATCAATCATTGCCACAGAGCTCTTTGAGTGTTTATGTGGCGTAAAATGAGCTCAAAAACCTTGTGAAATCCCCTTTATTCTTCTAGATAGATCGCCATTAATGCAGAGTGTATGAGGTGTCAGTCACGAGATTTAGCAGAATATTAGGGTTTGCGTGGAATTAGGTTACTTCTGACTTGTTGGGGCTTTGGGGTGTCACAGACTTACTTAGTAGGTAGCATTTCCAGTGCAGAGGTGCCCAATCCTATTGTGAGTGTTTTACGGGAGTTTAGGGTTCCTCAAACCAGCAGGGAATTTGCCATTCTCTGACTTAGTCGGTGAATAAACACCGCAGCACAAAGTTGGTGGCGATTAGTTTTAGAGCTAAAGTTGGTGGATGCAAAAAGTGGTTCTAAGGTTGGTTAGGTAAAATACAACACTGGGATCGAAGGCAAGGGATTCTAGCACAGAGGTCAGTTGGAGGGCCTTTTAGCGCAAGGGTCAAATGGAAGCAATTTTAGCGCAAAAGGAAATCACACCTAGTTTTATGCAATGCAGAGACTTGGACTTAGTAGATTTTGGAATGACCTATTAACATCAAACTTCTAACATGACAAGAAATGCATATTGACTACTTAGGAGATGAAAAACCTACTTGACACTCTAAGCCAAGATTGATAAGAGGGGGGTCCCTATTTTTCGAAATGGAGCATGTGTGGAAGCCACAATAGTTCTAAACTATCTGGTGAACTCCAAATTAGGTGGCATCACTATATATAGTGGCATTCTTGCTAAATTTGGTGATAGGGCAATTTATGCAACTTAGCCCCCTCTTCGTTGACATGACCCATTTTGAAGGAAAACTTTGCAGGTTGATATCTTGGGCTCTCAACCTCTTTTTTTTAAAAAAACATTTTTTGATTTAGGCTAATTCTTTGCACTCTACATGTTGGTGTAAAAAAATTTTAGTTTCGGTGCACATATTTTTTAGAAATTATAGTTTCTCATAGGTGACACTACACAATTCCCATTTTTGGAACTTCAAAGACTCATAACTTTTGCATACGACCTTGGATTGAGACAATTCCTTTTTTGAAAGTGCATGTTTTTTTAGTACTTCATAGTGGTTCCATTGGTTTTACTTGGTTTTATTCCAAGGTTGTACTTTGAGCACATACTTATTTGTTGAGACTTTGTAAAGCATTGAGATCAAATACACTTAGCATTTCTTTCTAGTAGTAATTGTAATCACACTAAATATAATGTGCCAAATCATATTTTCTTGGGGGTTCTTTGATTGAGTGAAAAAGGAGGGTGTCTTGTGTGCTCTCTTTGAGTTTCTACATTCTCTTTTTTGCACAAACAAAAACACAGAATCTTCTTTTCTGCATAAAATGGATCAAACAATAGTACCAATACTCACACCCTACAACTACTTTGATTAGAAATCTAAAATGACAATCTATCTAAAGAGGCAAGGATTGTATAGAGTAACTATGGGTCTTGAAATTGAACCAACTCTAATTATAGAAAAGCCAAAATGGTTTAAAAAGTTGGATGAAGCTTTTGGAACCTTGTGTATGTTTGTATCTCCAAATTTACTTTTTCACATTGAAATTGTTTCTACACCAAATGATGTATGGACCACTTTGGAAAATCTCTTTGGTAAGCAGGATGAAATAAGAGGACATCTACTGGAGAATGAGCTTATAGGGTTAAGTCCTACCAGTTTTGATACTATTCAGAACCTCTTCACTAAGATAAAGGCCATAAGATTGCAATTGAAACAATGTGGGATTGAGAAGAAAGATTCTCAATTAATCTTAAGTATTCTTTCCAAGCTTGGTCCTAATTATTCTATGTTTGTTTCTAAATTTCATGCCACTAAAAGTGCCTTAGGAACCAATTATACAATGCCTTCTCTTGATGATTTTACTAATGAACTCACAAAGGAGCAAGATAAACTGGTTTAAATGGGCACAATTAATCCCTCTAAATCTCATGCCTTGGCTACAAATTAGGGCACTAAAGATCAAAAAGGGTTCATAAAGAAGAACAAGAAACTACAAAATCAAGGAGAGAAGAAACAAGATCAAAAACTAGCTACTCCAAAAGCAGCCCATTGGGCCTCTTCTTCTAAAGGAGACAAGCCTAATAAGGAGAAGAAAAAGTGTGCCTATTGCAAGAAACTTAGTCATGATGAACATAAGAATCTTAAGAAGCACATTGATCACCTGACACATCTTCTTGAGAAGAACCTTATCAAGGTGCCTGATTCAGTCAAACAAAGTTCATCTTAGGAATCTTCAAAGGACACAAATAAAAGTAAGGGGAAACGAAAGGGTAAGGCCCTGATTTCTATTGCTTCACATCCCAATACCTAAATCATTGACTCTAGTGCTTCGCACCACATGGATTGTCAAAAGATGGTTTTTTCTCTTTGGAGCCATGTTCTATGCCATCTATACTCATGGGTGATGACACTCTTGTTGAAGTGCATGGGAGAGGGTCTATTGACATGGGTGAAGGAACATTTCATGATGTTCTTTATGTTCCATCTTTGTCAACTAATCTCCTATTTCTCTATCAGATCACTCACACTGGCTCTGGCAAGCAGGTTGAGTTCACTCCAGACACAGTGGTAATCAGTGAGTTGCACAATGGGTCTAAAGTTGTTGTGGCAAAAGTTGATCATTAGTCTAGACTATATCAATTTGTTCACTTTATTCATGATTCTCCTTCACTTGCTTTACTCACTCACTCAAATGAGGTGAGTTGTTTGTGGCATCAGTGGTTTGGCAACTTGAACTACTCCTACTTGCAATAGCTCAGTCAACAGGACATTTTAGGGTTGCCTTCTATTCATTTAATTTTCTGATGGTGTTTGCCAAGGATGCATTCTTGGTAAGCATCCTGAAGAGAAATTTGATAAAGGCAAAGCATGGAGGGAGACATAGCTTCAGGAGTTGGTACATAATGACTTGGCAGGACCATTTCCACATCCTTATTTTAGTAGGGATCGGTATGTTCTCACATTCATTAATGATCTTTCAATATACATATGGGTTTATTTTCTCAAAGAGAAGTCTGAGGTCTTTGAGTCTTTTCAAGACTTCAAAGCTTTTGTAGAGAAATAGTTTGGGAAGTCCATCAAGATTCTACACATAGATAATGGGGGGAGTATGTCAACCAAAAGTTTGAGACATTTTGTGCCTCTAAAGGCATTGATCTTCATAACACAGTGCCCTATAGTCCACATCAGAATGGTGTCATAGAGTGAAAGAATAGGTCCTTGAAAGATATGGCCAATTGTATGATTCACTCCAAGTCTATGGCACCTTAGTATTGGGTGGAGGCCATCACATGTGCGTGTTACATCTAGAATCAAGTTTTTCACCGAGCTGTGAAGGGGGTCACTCCTTTTCAAGCTTGGACCTGTCGAAAACCTACAGTTAAGCACTTTAAAGTATTTGGTTCTCCTACATGGGCCCACATTCTAGCAGGGAAACACAAGGCTATGGATCCGTAGAGCAAGCCTTGGATATTTTTTGGGTACCCAAATGGTGTCAAAGGCTACAGGCTTCTCCACCCCACTACTGATGAGTTGTTCATTGAGAGGAGTGTTTGTTTTGAGGAGGATGTTTCTAGTTCTTCTCCTACCATTTCTCCATCTACAATCACTTTAGAGACCTTGCGGCATGAAGATAGTTCTTCTAAGGATCTTAATCCTCCTTCTCTTGATGAGGAGTCTTCTTCGTCCACTTTAGATGGTGATGATGATGATGATGATTCATCTTTCTCCACTCCTAGTCATCATTCAGAGGGTGATGATTCTCCTCCAGATTCTCCTAGTGGGTCTCTTTGGGCTTGTCAGACATTGGAGTTAGCAAGTGATTGGGTTGGTGATCCTTCAGATGCTAGAAGAACAAGGTCAAAGTTTGAGTAGGCTCCACATCTCTTCATTGCCTCAGCTTCCAATCCATATTTATTTTGAGAAGCTTCTAGTGTCCCCTTGTGAGATGCTACTATGTAGGAAGAGTTTAGTTCCTTGGAGAGGAACCACACTTGAGATTTAGTTCCCTTCCTAAAAGAAGGAAAATTGTTCGATGCAAGTGGGTCTATCAAACAAAATTTGTTGCAGATGGGTCAGTTGATAAGGCTCACCTGGTTGTGAAAGGATTCTCCCAGGTTTCTGGGATTGACTACTTTGAGAATTTTGTGTGAGTTACCAAAATGAACTCCATCTGAATTGTCCTTGCTGTTGTTGCAGCCCATCGTTGGGAAGTTCATCAGATGGATATGAAGAGTGCTTTTCTTCATGGTGACCTTTAGGAGGAGATATACATGGAGCAACCACAAGGGTTTGTACAAGATCCTTCACTTGTCTGTCATCTTCGAAAGTCTCTCTATGGCCTCAAATAGGCCCCTCGAGCTTGGTATGCCAAGATGGACTCCTTCCTTCTATCAGTTGGGTTCATTCAGTGCCATTCTAATCCAAATGTGTATATTCTGCAGTAGGATGATACTCTCACATTCCTTGTTCTCTATGTCAAGATGACTTGTTGATTATAGGGAGTTCTTCATCCACCATCAAGGTAGTGAAAACTACCCTTCATGATCATTTCCTGATGTCTGACTTGGGCCTTCTACACTAATTATTGGGGATTGAGATCAATCAATCTTATTTGGTATCTTCATGGTACTACCCAAGTATGCACTCGATATGCTCTTTAGATTTCACATGGCTGACTATAATCTTGCATCGACTCCTTTTTGTCTGGGGTCAACTTGAGGCTCATTCTTCTTCATCGTTGGTTGATGCTACTTTATATCGCCAGCTTGTTGGGAGCCTCATATACTTGACTCACATGAGGCCTAATTTTTCATATGTTGTGGGCCTGGTCTCTAGGTTCATGCAAGAGCGACATGAGTTGCATTGGAAAGAAGCTAAGCAGATTCTTCACTATGTATAGGGCGCTCGTAATTATGGGATTCACTATGCAATGGGCATGGGTATTGGCTTGGTGGGACACATAGATTCAAATTGGGCAGGTGATTCTCAGGATTGCAAGTCTACTTTAGGGTATTACTTCTCACTTGGTTCTAATCTAGTTTCTTGGTTGAGCAAGAAGTAGTCTGTGAAAGGAAGCAAGGTACATGGAAATGCTTCCTATACTAAACTAATGAGGGAAGTAGAGAGAACATTTTTTTTAATCCTTACAATTGTAGAAATGTTAAACATATAACGTAAAGATTACAATAACAACACAACACATAAAATAAGAGAGTGACACAAGATATATCATGGGGAAAACCTTTTCAGGTGAAAAACCCCACACCCCAAAACCTACACAATGTATTATCAAAACAATCTTGTTTACAACACACTTGCAATGCAAGTTCTTCCAGGAGTCTGCAAATGTCATTGCTAGAGTGATTCTGGTAGCATAATAGTACCTATACAAACACTACATCTCTACTACTCCAAAACTCTGCAATATATAGAGTTGCAAGGCATAAATAGGAAGATTCTAGAGATGGACATCCATCTTTGCCACATGGCCATTTACACACCCAAAGGAAACTTGTCCAGCATGTTTTCAATTCTCTTACATCTATCATAACATGGCAGATTTGACTTCCCAAGATGGAGTGCTCCAAGGCTAAAAATAGACTATGACAAATGCTCTTACGCATCTTATAGCTATCATAAATCTGCCCAACATAACAACACTTAATGCTGTAAGAGAATTTGTTATACAAGACTAAATATAGCATATTCCTCTTACAACATATCATAGCCCAACTTGGGTACCCAAAGATGCCTTTCTCTCATGCAAAGATACTCACCAACACTTGTCTTCACTTTTCATAGGAATCTCTATGCTTAGCTCTTACGCATCATAGATTCTATCATACACAATAACACCTTTGTCATACTACAAGATGCCGACACATGGCATATTAGTGCCACCTCAAATGGGATGCCCAAATCCACATGTTTTTGACTTGACCATCCATGTCACATTACAAGTAGGATGACATGTCACAATTCCACCTTATACTAAATGACAAAATAGGATGTGCAAGTAAATACAAATTAGGCAATAAATAAATACACAATTAAAATATCAATGTTAAGAAATTGCAAAGGTTGAGTCACCTTAATTCCCACCATTCTCCCACTTTCAAACACCTTGTAAGAGCCAATAGAAAGACAAGATTTAACTACTAGGAGTCAAGAGGCCCATAGAATCCAAACGCCATCTGAACTTATCTGTGCCCATAGGTTTTTGTACGCTCAAAATCGTGACTCTTGTTGCCTGGGGCTGTCGGGACAGATTTTGGCATGCACATGGACTCTTTCCCTCCTTGCCACAGGGTGATCCGCCATGTCAATCTCGCTCATGTGGAATTAGCCAGTCGAGAGGAGGTGAGACACAATGGGGGTTTGGTTCATTGGAGAGCTAGACTTCATAGAGAGGGGTCAGCAAGTACTACGGCCTTTGTTGTTGTGTGCTTTGTTATATGTTTTGTTTGATTGTTGTTGTAGTTGAGATAACCCTATGACCTGAAGGGTCACTAGTTTCTCTCCTTATGTTTGGATTCCTTTGATTCCACCTCTGCATGGGTAAGTGATTGTTCTTGTTGATGTCCTCTTGTCTTTGTATGCATTGTAAGAGTTCTTGTTGTATCTAGCATTGTCTGGTTTCTTCTAACAACAAAAGGACAAATGGGTCTTCTTGTGGTTGGATGAATGTTTCTTGTTGAGGTGTTGGATGTATCTCTTGGATTTCGTCACTGGTAGCCCTCACCCACTCTCCTCTCAATCCTAAGCACATTCATGAATTAGAAGAGAGGTATATGATTGATTACTAACCTCAACCAGATCTAGGGTCTTGACCTAGGGTTTGACTTGTGTTTTGACTTTGTTTTTACCTTGTGATAAAATCAAGGGTTTTTTTGGATCATTTGAACTGTGGTTGCCTCGTGATGGAATCAAGGGTTTACAATTTTGTCTATCCTAGTGTTTCTATATGCATGCAAACTAAATGATATGTAAAACATTCTTTTTGGTATTTTTTAGAGTATTTTGGGAATAAAAGTGCTTCTAATCTATGAAAAGGAAATATGTGTGCAATCCTATATGACTTTTCCAATGCAAAGTTAACCTATGTTTTTTGTTTTTTTGATGTTTTTAATGCAATCTATTCTAAGAAAAGGGAAAATGCTTCTTCTAACAAACTAGATCTAGAAATATGAAAGCAATTAATCTAACATGCAAGGTCTAACTATTAAGGAAAAAACAATGTTTTATTGTTACCAAGAGAAAATTTGATTCTCTAATTACTATGAATTGAAAGAAAACAATGAAGGAACCTGGAAGAAATGAAGATTTGTTGACTCCACTACCCTCAACAATCCTTGTAATAGGCAACTAACAAAATGACCCAAAGAAGTAGAAAGAAGCTTTGATGAAGCTTGTATGAGCTCGATGAGAGCTTGGATTGAGCATAATGGTATAGAATGAAGTAGCGTGATGCTACTTGGTTGAACAAATAAAGAAAAAGTCTCCTTCATCCTGCAAGAGCATTTGAATGCTAAGTTGGAGAGAAAATTTTGGCAAGAGTTATGTGCACAATAAATTTGCCTCCCTTTGTGCTTGAGGGAGGGGGTATTTATATGTTTAGAAGAAGGAATTGATTGGAGAGTTAACTCATTTGATTAACGAGTTAAAAACAAAGATTAGGGAGTTAACAAGGTTGATTACCCAATGAACTCAACTAATTGTAGAGTGATGAAGCAAAGATAGCTTATCACTGGAGAGGAAATGGAGATGAGGGAATGCATGAGATTGATTGAAGAGTTAATTTGAGATCAAATAGAGCTAATTATGCATGTGTGGGTGCATGAAATAGTTAAATCTATATCAATGATCAAAAACCATGCAAACAGAGAGAACAACAGGCAAAAATAGAGCAAAAATGAGAAAGAAACTTGAGTTTTTCCATGGCTTAAAAAATGGCAGGGTCACCCCTTTTGCCAGTAGGGTCACTCAGGGGGTGACCCTAGGTCACCCGGGGGAGATCCAGGCTGGACAGGGTCAGATGCAGAAAACACAAGCTGGGAGATGGTAGAAGAGAGGAAAAGGAAAGGTTATGCATCAATAAATAGGTCAGTCATGTGGAAGAATCCAAATCTCCACTTGCGTTAGCAGGATCTCCCGGGGTAGATTTGGAAATAATAGGGGAGATTTGGATTGGTTCGAGGAAACTCAAAATCAAAAGTGGGAGATGGATAAGGAGACCTCTAGAAAGCTTCTAGGAGGTTGACTAGAGGAGAAAAAAGGGGAGAGGTGAAAACTCACCTACAAGACTCTCACAAGGCTTAGGATCAAGGTTGCAAGCCAAAAAATGCAAGTCAACAACTGTCGCAACAAGTGTCAAAAAGTGTCGCAAACAGGGAGAGGGAGAAATTGACAAGGAAGAAACAACACAAGACAAGAAATGAGGACACATCATCAAGAGTCCTACTGTTTAAAGGACATTATTTCATGCTTACATGTATGTGACAAGGATTTGAATCATCATAAGGGTCCTCGTGGAGGTAGTGCATGATTTTTGTGCTTACAGTTTCATCAATGCATCTGCAACATTCTTCAAATTTTCAACCTTCTCCAACATCACCTTCCCATCTTCTACCATATCTAGGACAAAATGAAACTGAACATCAATGTACTTTGTTCTGGCATGGAAAGCAAGATTCTTTGCTAAGAAAATCGCACTCTCACTGCCACAATGGATCGTAATTTGTCCTGCATTAAAACCAATGTTTGAACACAACCTCTTAATCCAAATGGATTCCTTACAAGCATGATTTGCTTCTATGTACTCTACTTCTGCTGTGGACAAAGCAACCACAGGTTCTTGCTTACTCATCCAACTAATAGCTTCACAAAACATAGTGAACATGTAGGCACTAGTGGATCTCCTGTTGTCAATGTCACCTGCCCAATCAAAATCCACAAATCCATGAATACTTACATAATGTTGAGGTCCTATAGGATAACCATGATAACATAAGGAATACTCCAAAGTACCCCTCAAAAATATTAACACTCTCTTCACTGCATCCCAATGTACCTGTCCAAGATTAGCCATAAATCGAGTAAGGACTCCCACTGCTTGGGCAATGTCTGGTCTTGTACAGACCATAGCATACATCAAGCTACCAACTGCACTAGTATAAGGTACTCTACTCATATCCACCATCTTAGAAGGAGACTTTGGACAATCCTCAACATATAACTTTGTCCCCATTGTAACAGAAACAGTCAACGGTTTACAATCCACCATACTGAATCTCTCCAACACAGTGTTAACATACTTACTCTGGCCTAACAAAAGTTTTATGTTTTCTCTTTCTCTTCTGATCTCTATCCCCAGAATGTACCTAGGTACCCCTAAGTTTTCCATTTCAAATTGTGCTAACAACTGAGACTTCAAATCAGAAATTAAACCTTTACCATTCCTGATTAGTAACATATAATCAACATACAATGCTATAATGAGAATACGATCATTGTTAACTTTGAAATAAACACAATGATCTAATTTTGATCTCAGAAATCTAATACTCAACACAAAGGCATCAAACTTTTGGTACGACATACTAGGAGACTATTTCAAACCATATAAAAACTTCTTTAACTTGCAAACCAGATTTTCTTTACCTTTCACCACGTAGTGTTATGGCTGTGACATATAGATCTCTTCCTCCAAGTCACCATGAAGGAAAGTTGTCTTCACATCCATTTTTTCTACCTCTAAGTCATAATCTATTGCAAGAGATAACAAGAACCGAATAGATGTCATCTTTGCAACATGGGAGAAAAACTCACCATAATAAATTCCCTCCACCTGAGAATACCCCTTTGCAGCCAATCTGGCCTTATATTTCTCAACACTACCATCTGCACCAAATTTCTTCTTAAACACCCATTTACATCCAACAGGTTTCCATCCATCAGACAAAGGCACCAAGTCCCATGTTTTATTCTTTTCCAAAGAAACCATCTCATCCTCCATGACCTCCTTCTAGGAACATGTATCTTTCATGCCCATAGCCTCTCTAACAGTTCTAGGCTCATCAGTGTTAGAAATCAAAGAAAAAAAACAACTAGAATCAAGGAATGAATAACCAAACCTTTTAGATTGTTCAAGTTTTGTGTGGACCTCCTCAAAGGCTAAGGTTGAGGTTCTTCTTCCTCTTCTAAACTTTCAAAGCTGCTAGAGTTCTCTTCATCATTAGGTCCAATAGGATCTTTCGGTTCAGTCTTCTTAGGGGTACTAGGAAACTAAACCACATCCTCTTTCTTTTATTTTTCTTCTGGCTATAGAATAATAGGAGGAGTTACCTCTCTGAAGACAACACTTCTATTATACAAGACTTTCTCAGCCACAGGATCCCAAAGCTTGTACCCTTTCACACCAACACTATAGCCAATGAAGATACACTTAATTACTTTGTTCTTCAATTTTGACCTCTTCTCCTTAGGCACATGTGCATATGCCTCACAACCAAAAACACGAAGATGTCTCAACGAAGGCTTTTTACCTGAACACACCTCCATAGGTGTCTTTTCAACAAGTGCTGAAGTAGGAGACCTGTTAACTAGGTAACAAGTAGTGGCTACAGCTTTAGCCCAAAATTTTTGTCCAAGGCCAACATCACTAAGCATGCTCCTAGCCCTCTCCATCAATGTTCTGTTCATCCTCCCTACAACTCCATTTTGTTGTGGGGTGTATGGAGTGTTGCAAGTATGAGGTAAACCAGTGTTGTCATTGATGTCAACATACTCATATTGCTTTGACAAGAAGGATTCAATGAGCAGTGTGCTGAGGATATTGAGAAAATTAGCCTCAGTCAGGAACAGTAAAGAACAGTGATGAGAAGAAGGCAAATGTACTGTATAGGATGCAAACCGGAGGATGCGGATTAAAGGGTTTGTAGATATGAGTCTTGAGATGCTTCAGTTAAGATTTCAGAGGTCCGCATGAAGATCTGAAGGAGTTGTGGCTGTCAGTGTAGAACCGGTTCCGGCAAGTATTCAGAGGTGACAGAGGATCACAAAAAGGTCCGGTGAGGTCCGGAACTGTATAATCCTAATCTACAGATTGGAAGGAGTCTTTGGGATGTCCTTGTGATGTGCCATCTCGAGTTGTGTATAATTTGGAGGTCCGGAAGTACCTCCTACATTATGACAGTGGCGACAGACAGTGTTCTTGAAGTTCCGGATAAGGAGGATAAGAGATTTCAGTAAGTAAAGGAAATGCGGACGTACCTGGTCATTCAAGCAGGCTTGTGAAGGTTCTTGGATCATGTTGAGGTTGTGTTGTTGGTCCGCATTGATAGTAGAGCCCGGAATTGAAGATATTCTTCCGGATGAAGTTCTTGCTTTGTTTAGCCGACCGGATGAGTTGTTCATCCTGCGAATGTTCTTGTGGTGGCCGACCGGATGTGTTATTCATCTTGCGGATACTCTTATGGTTGTTTGCTGACTTAGATGTTTGTTCCTAAGTCGATGTCATGTATAAATAACGGTTTGTGAGTTCATTTCGAAGTGTGGATTGTGTGGATGAGTGTGGCATAGCGAAGAGAAGTGCGAAAGGCAGAGCAGAGGTTTTTGGGCTTAAATGGAACTGATCCGGACATGGTAGAGATGTCATTCTCCAATTCAAGATTGTGATTCTTATCACTTTGTAGACAGTGTGTCTCCTTGTAGGCAGTGGGCCTCTTTGTGAGCAATGTGCTCGGGCAGTGAGCCCTAATTGGCAAGTGCCATTCTTTTTCTTATTCTTCTAACAGAGAATAATCCTTGGGTTAATCACCCCGTGGTTTTTCCCTTAACCGGGTTTTCCACGTCAAAATCTTGGTGTTCAATGTGTTGATGTTTATCTGCTCTTATGTTTATGTATTATACTTTCATGGATGATTAATTGATATGTTGTTAACTAACAACGAAGAATCAAGTGTTTGAAAGAACAAGAAGTTTTATACAACTGATTCACCCCCCCCCTCTCAGTTGTATGCCTTAAATCCAACAATTGGTATCAGAGCCAAGTTCCTCTGAAAGGAGCTTAACCGCTTGAGGAGATCCAGGATGTCGTCATACAAGAAGGATAGTCCGAAGTTCGATGGAACCAACTTCACTCTCTGGAAAGGTCGCATGAAGTGTCACTTGGAATGTATGGGAAAAGCATACTTGGCTATGGTCTCAAAACCATATGTACCTCCACAAGGTGGTCTGACAACTCTGAATGAAATTACAGATGCTGAAAATAATCTGCGGACCAAGGAAGCCCTACTAAGCGCATTGAATGATTCAGATCTCTCAAATGTTATTGACCTACCAACTGCATATGAGATCTTGACTAAACTGGAACTTCTGTATGAAGGAGATGAGTTTGTCAAAAGTGCAAGGTTGCAAAGTCTGAAAGGGAAATTTGAAAGATTGAAGATGAGAGATGATGAAAACATCACTACCTTTATGCCAAGAGTGAATGAGCTGGTATGTGGAATTAGAAATGCTGGTGGAACTCTAGATGAAAATGAGATTATCTGCAAAATCCTAAGATGCCTTCCTGCTGCCTACAAAATCAAGGTTGCTGCCATTGATGAATTCAGAGCCCACACAACTGTCACAAGAGAACAACTGGCTGGCAAACTAGCTGCATTTGAAATGACCAAGTTTGGAGATGATCCTCCCAAGACTGAATCTGCTTTCAAAGCCAGTACCTATGTGAAAGGCAAACAGAGATTTGATCCGGGAGAAAACTCATCAAGGAAGATGTCATGGTATGATCAAGCAAGAAGAGACATGGAAGAAGAAGAAGCAGAAACAGCTCAACTTGAAGCCCTCATTGCAAAGAGACTACCCAGAGGATCCGGTAAGTATGAAGGAAAACTACCCTTTAAGTGTTTCAATTGCAATAAGATTGGTCATTTTGCTTCAAGATGTCCGGAAAGATCTACAAGGTCTAATACTAACAGACAAAGGTTTCAAAAGAACTGCTATTATGTTCATGAAGAAGATGACAATGAAGGAGTAACAGATGATGAATCCGAACTAGGAAGCAAATCTGGAAATGAATGGGTGTTTATTGCCATCAAGGAAGAAGATTCAATATCCTCTGAATCTGTCAATCATAAGGTTGTGGAAAGAGCTTTGGCTGCTCAAGTGGAAGAAAAGGATGATTGGGTTATTGATAGTGGGTGTTCTCACCATATGACTGGTGACAAGAATAAGTTCTTAGATTTGGAAAGGTATGAAGGAGGAATGGTAAAGTTTGGTGACAATTCTGCTGGCAGAATCAGAGGTAGGGGAACTATTTCCTTTGATGGAAAGAGCAAAACAGGTAATGTACTATATGTTGAAGGATTGAAGCACAATCTTCTCAGTGTTGGTCAGTTAGTGGACAAAGGCTATGATCTCCAGTTCAAGAATAGAAAATGCAGAATCTTTACAAGCTCCGGAACTAAAATTGCATCCGGTGCTCAAACAAAAGGTAATATCTTTCATCTGGTTGGTTCAAACAAAAGTTGTCTGTTTGCTCAAGTTGATCAGAGTTGGTTATGGCATAGAAGAATGTGTCATGTGAATTTTGATAACATCATCAAGATAAGCAATATTCAGGCTGTAAGAGACCTTCCAAAATTGGTGAAACCTACAAATAGTTTGTGCAAAGAATGTCAGCTAGGTAAACAGAGCAGAGTCTCTTTCAAAAGCAAAGATCAGTCCTCTACCGGATTGTTGGAATTAGTACATACTGATCTCTGTGGTCCGACAAGAATCAAGAGTCTGTAAGGTGATAGATATTTCATGTTGTTAATTGATGACCATTCCTGGATGATGTGGGTTACCTTCCTAAAAGAGAAATCAGAAGCCCTTGAAAAGTTCAAAATCTTCAAAGCTATGGTAGAGAATCAAACCGGATTGAAACTTAAATGTCTAAGGTCTGATAGAGGTGGTGAATTTACATCTGGTGAGTTCATTGACTTTTGTGAGAAGCAGGGTATAAGGAGACAATTGTCTGCTCCTAGGACTCCACAGCAGAATGGAGTAGTTGAAAGAAAGAACCGGACCATCCAGGAAGCTGCCAGGACAATGATGTTGGAAGCAAATGTTCCTCAGATGTTCTGGAAAGAAGCTATCAGCACTGCAGTCTACACTCTAAATCGAGTTCAAATCAGAAACAATACCGGTAAGACCCCCTACGAACTCTGGTTTGGCATCACTCCTACTGTGAAATATTTCAGAGTATTTGGTAGCAAGTGTTATATCAAAAGAGATGAAGATCTAGGAAAGTTTGATGCTAGAAGTGATGAAGGAATTTTCTTGGGTTACTCCACTCAAAGCAAAGCATACCGGTGTTACAATAAGAGACTGAGGAAGATGATAGAAAGCACTAATGTGAAAGTTGATGAAGGAATTGAGAAGCCCTCAAGATTTTATGAATTTAATGAAGATGACCAAGACGGTGTTTAGATTCAAGGAACTCAATCCTCTCCGGTAAGACAGAGTCAGCCTGATCCGGTAAATCAGGAAGAAGAGATAGGTTTGAATGAGCCTGATCAAGAAGCAACAGTGCAGGATACTCCCAAAATTCCTAGGTATGTAATACTAAACCACTCTCAAGATCAGATCATAGGTGACAGAAGCAAAGGTGTGCAAACTAGAAGGAATGTTGCTCAAAATCAGGATGAATGTTGTCTGATTTCAAAGATTGAACCTAAAACAGTAAATGAAGCCTGCAATGATGAAAACTGGACTAAAGCAATGAAAGATGAATTAATGCAAATTGAGAAAAATCATACTTGGGATCTTGTTCCCAGACCTAGAGACAGGAATGTGATTGGAACCAAATGGGTCTTCTGGAACAAACTGAATGAAGCTGGCGAAGTTATCAGAAACAAAGCTAGATTGGTCTGCAAAGGCTACTCTCAAATAGAAGGAATTGATTTTGAAGAGACCTTTGCTCCGGTGGCAAGAATTGAAGCAGTCAGATTATTTCTTGCATTTGCTGCCTTCAAAGACTTCAAGGTATATCAGATGGATGTCAAGTCTGCTTTCCTAAATGGTGATCTGGAAGAAGAAGTTTACATTGAACAACCGGATGGATTTCAATTGTCTGATAATAATGATATGGTCTGCAAGTTGAAGAAAGCATTGTATGGACTAAAGCAAGCCCCAAGAGCATGGTATGAAAGGTTGGATAAGCATCTTGTGCAGATTGGATTCAGCAAAGGTACTGCTGACAGTAACTTATATTTCAAAATTGATCATGAAAACATTTTGATTGTTGAAGTGTTTGTAGATGATATCATTTTTGGAGGAAGAGATAGTATGTGCAAAACTTTTGCAAATCAGATGAAATGTGAGTTTGAAATGTCTATGCTTGGTGAAATGAATTTCTTCTTGGGTCTGCAAATTACTCAAACAAAGAAAGGAATCTTCATTTCTCAGACCAAATATGTGAAAGAATTGTTAAGGAAATATGGTATGGAAGATTCAAAACCAATGAACACTCCCATGGCAACCGGATGTAAGTTGAGCAAAGATGATGACTCCCCAAAGGCAGATCAGACAAAGTATAGATCAATGATTGGTGGATTGTTGTATCTCACTCAGACTAGACCAGATATAATGCAGGCTGTTGGTCTTGTGGCAAGATTCCAGGCTGATCCTAGAGAATCTCATGTTATGGCAATCAAAAGAATTTTTAGGTACCTGAAAGGAATAGTTGAGTATGGTCTATGGTACCCTAGAGATCCAGATTTCTCTCTTCATGCTTACACAGATGCAGATTGGGCAGGAGATGTGGATGACCGGAAGAGCACTAGTGGTGAAGCATTCTTTTTTGGGAAGAGATTGGTTTCTTGGCTAAGCAAGAAACAAGATGCAATATCTCTGTCTACAACTGAAGCAGAATACATTGCAGCAGCAGGTAGTTGCACTCAAATCTTATGGATGAAGCAGATGCTAAGAGACATTAAAGTTGAATATGAGGAGCCCATCACAATTTTCTGTGATAATTCAAGTGCAATTAATATTTCTAAGAATCCGGTATTGCATTCTAAGACTAAGCACATATCTATCAAGTTTCACTTTTTGAGAGAACAAGTGAACAAGGAAGAAGTCAGATTGGAGTATGTTCCCTCAAAGGATCAGATTGCAGATATCTTTACTAAACCTCTTCCCAAGGACTCTTTTGAATATCTCCGGGAGAAGTTAGGGGTCATGGCCCCTCCGGTGATGAACTAGGATGCACTGATGTGCATCAGTCCAGTGGATATCACAGTCATATCCTGTGATCCGGATTGATGATGGGGAGCTGCTACTAAGGGTGAGCAGCTGGTATGATTCTGATGTGTTAAAATTGTAAGTATGAGCCCTTTGCCATTGATGTCAAAGGGGGAGAGAAGACATGTGAAAAACAAGTAGCTGATGATAAAAAGGGGAGCAGTAAATGAGGAGAAGACATGTTGCTGATAGGGGGAGAAGTGATAGAAAGGAGAAGTTTCTTGTCTTGATGGTTTTTCACATCATATGTTGCCATCAATGACAAAGGGGGAGATTGTTACAAGTATGAGGTAAACCAGTGTTGTCATTGATGTCAACATACTCATATTGCTTTGACAAGAAGGATTCAATGAGCAGTGTGCTGAGGATATTGAGAAAATTAGCCTCAGTCAGGAACAGTAAAGAACAGTGATGAGAAGAAGGCAAATGTACTGTATAGGATGCGAACCGGAGGATGAGGATTAAAGGGTTTGTAGATATGAGTCTTGAGATGCTTCAGTTAAGATTTCAGAGGTCCGCATGAAGATCTGAAGGAGTTGTGGCTGTCGGTGTAGAACCGGTTCTGGCAAGTATTCAGAGGTGACAGAGGATCACAAAAAGGTCCGGTGAGGTCCGGAACTGTATAATCCTAATCTGCGGATTGGAAGGAGTCTTTGGGATGTCCTTGTGATGTGCCATCTCGAGTTGTGTATAATTTGGAGGTCCAGAAGTACCTCCTGCATTATGACAGTGGCGACAGACAGTGTTCTTGAAGTTCCGGATAAGGAGGATAAGAGATTTTAGTAAGTAAAGGAAATGCGGACGTACCTGGTCATTCAGGCAGGCTTGTGAAGGTTCTTGGATCATGTTGAGGTTGTGTTGTTGGTCCGCATTGATAGTAGAGCCCGGAATTGAAGATATTCTTCCGGATGAAGTTCTTGCTTTGTTTAGCCGACCGGATGAGTTGTTCATCCTGCGAATGTTCTTGTGGTGGCCGACCGGATGTGTTATTCATCTTGCGGATACTCTTATGGTTGTTTTTCCAACTTAGATGTTTGTTCCTAAGTCGATGTCATGTATAAATAACGGTTTGTGAGTTCATTTCGAAGTGTGGATTGTGTGGATGAGTGTGGCATAGCGAAGAGAAGTGCGAAAGGCAGAGCAGAGGTTTTTGGGCTTAAATGGAACTGATCCGGACATGGTAGAGATGTCATTCTCCAGTTCAAGATTGTGATTTTTATCACTTTGTAGACAGTGTGTCTCCTTGTAGGCAGTGGGCCTCTTTGTGAGCAGTGTGCTTGGGCAGTGAGCCCTAATTGGCAAGTGCCATTCTTTTTCTTATTCTTCTAACAGAGAATAATCCTTGGGTTAATCACCCTGTGGTTTTTCCCTTAACCGGGTTTTCAACGTCAAAATCTTGCGTTCAATGTGTTGATGTTTATCTGCTCTTGTGTTTATGTATTATGCTTTGATGGACGATTAATTGATATGTTGTTAACTAACAATGAAGAATCAAGTGTTTGAAAGAACAAGAAGTTTTATACAACTGATTCACCCCCCCCCCTCTCAGTTGTATGCCTTAAATCCAACATGGAGTTGTCTTATATCTTTCAATCCCATGTTCTTTACAGAACTTATCAAACTCTGTGGAAGAAAACTCACCACCATTATCAGTTCTCAAACAATTAATCTTTTTACCAGTCTAATTCTCAACAAAAGCTTTGAACTCTTTGAATCAACTAAAGACTTTAGATTTGCTTCTGAGAAAATAAATCCATGTCCTTCTACTATAATCATCTATGAATGATACAAAATATAACAATTTAGAAATTGAAGGAACATTTATAGGACCAAACACTTCAGAATGGATTAGATCCAACACATAAGAAGACTTATGAGAACTAGAGTAAAATAGAACACAATTTTGTTTTCCATATACACAATGTTCACAAAAGTCAAACTTGAAATTACAATCATTTAAATCTTCAACAAGGTTTTAATTTTTTGGGGCTCTAAGACCCTTCTCACCAATGTGACCAAGTCTCTCATGCCACAACACTGTCTTCTCAGCAAGAAGTTTCATTTCCAAAGCATTGGCACCCTTAGGTACCCAGAAAGCATGACCATCAGAAGTTGAAGCAATACTCATCTTTGCTGCTGGTTCCAATAGTGAGGATGAAGAATCTGAATCTCTTTTCTTTGAAATAGAAGAACTATTGCATTGAACAATGCATGCATCCAGCTGAAACAGAGTACCTCTCCAAGTACCCTTAGCAAGCACCATAGCTCCTCTTGTCATCTTGCATCCTCCATTTGAGAAGACAACTTGCACACCCACATCATTCAACTTACTTACAGAAAGAAGGTTCCATGCTAAACTAGGGATGTGTAAAACTCCATTGATCCCCTTCACTCAACCATTAGGGAATGAGATCAAGACTCTTCAACAACCAACAATTTTCATATGAGATTCATCACCCAGATACACCTTCCCACCATCGAACTCTTCATACTTTGTCAACCAACCTCGATGCGAGGTCATGTGGAAAGAAGCACCAGAGTCAATCAGCCACACATATTTCAATGCATGGGTTGCCAAGGCTGCAACAAAAGTATCACCATCATCTTGTGACTTGTCAGAATAAAAAATAGAGAATTTTTTCTTTTTTTTCTTCTTCTCCTCTTTACACTCCTTTCGGAAGAGCCTAGATTTACTGCAACTCCAACACAGTGCCTTGGACTTTCTAGGAGATTTGGATCTCCCACAGGATTTGGATTTGCCCTTTTCATCTTTCTTGTCTTTCTTTTTCCCTTTCTCTTTGGGTCTACCACAAACTGCAAGAGCCTCCTTTGTTGATTCAGAAGACTTTCTCTGCATCTCTTCAGACAACAACGAAGATACCACTTCATCCATATTGAAGGTGGTAGTGGTACTCCCAATGGCCATGACAAGGTAGTCCCATGAGTCTGGCAAAGAACAAAGCAAGGTCATGCAACGATCCTCCTCCATCTTTACACCAACGGAAGTCAATTGTGCAACTAGCATGTTAAAGGCATTCAGATGATTTGCAACAGATCCTCCATCATCCATCCTCATATGATATAGCTTCTTCCTCAGAAATAACTTGTTTACCAGGGATTTAGCTTGATAAACATTTCCAAGCTTCTTCAATAGTTCTTTCGTAGTCTTCTCTTCATGAACATTTAACAAGACAGAATCAACTAAACAGAGTCTCACAAGACCCTTAGCTTTTTTATCTTTGAGATCCCAGTCTACCTGAGCCGTTGCCATTGGTTTTGTGTCAGATATAGCTTCCCATAGATCTCTATCAACAAGCATGTCTTCCATTTTGAGTTTCCACAACTCGAAATTGTTGACATTAATCTTTTCCAAATCTATCCTTCTGAATGTGTCTGCCATCTTCTTCCTACAACACGATTACAAAATACTCTGTATAGACTCCCACTCAATCAAAAATTAGTACAAAAAAACCCCTACCCAACAACTAGGATCAAAGGTGATCAAGCTCTAATACCAACTTAAAGTGGAAGCAAGGTATGCGAAAATGCTTCCTATACCGAACTAATGAGGGAAGTAGAGAGAAAATTCTTTTTAATCCTTACAATTGCAACAATGTTAAAAATATAATGTAAATATTATATCAACAACACAACACATAGAATAAGAGAGTGACACAAGATATATTGTGGGGAAAACCTTTTCAGGTGAAAAAACCTACACTCCAAAACCTGCACAATGTATTATCAAAACAATCTTGTTTACAACACACTTGCAGTGCAAGTTCTTCTAGGAGTTTGCAAATGTCGTTTCTGGAGTGATTCTAGTAGCATAACAATACATGTACAAACACTACATCTCTACTACTCCAAAACTCTGTAATATATAGAGTTACAAGGCATAAATAGGAAGCTTCTAGAGATGGGTGTTCATCTTGGCAACATGACCATTTACACACCCAAAGGACACTTATCCAACATATTTTCAACTCTCTGACATCTATCATAACATGGCATATTTGGCTTCCCAAGATGGAGTGCTCCAAGGCTAAAAATAGACTATGACAGATGCTCTTACACATCTTATAACTGTCATAAATTTGCCCAACATAACAACACTTAATGTTCTAAGAAAATCCATCATACAAGACTAAATATAGCATATTCCTCTTACAACATGTCATAGCCCAGCTTGGGCACCCAAAGATGCCTTTCTCTCATGCAAAGATACTCACCGACACTTGTCTTCACTTTTCATAGGAATCTTTATGCTTGTCTCTTACGCGTCATAGATTATGTCATACATAATAACACCTCTATCATACTACAAGATGCTGACACATGGCATATTAGTGCCACCTCAAATGGGACACCCAAATCCACATATGTTTGACTTGACCATCCATGTCACATTACAAGTAGGATGACATGTCACAATTCCACGTTATACTAAATGACAAAACAGGATGTGCAAGTAAATACAAATTAGGCAATAAACAAATACACAATTAAAATATCAATGCTAGGAAACTGTGAAGGTTGAGACACCTTAATTCCCAACAGTCTACAATTGCTCTTTCATCTATAGAGGTTGTGTATCGAGGAGCAATTAATGCTACTACTAAGGCCATTTGGCTTCAGAACATTCTCACTAAGTTTGGTATTCTCTTCTGAAAGCCTACAATCATCTTTTGTGACAACCAGAGTACGATACATATCTCTCACAATCCAGTCCATCATCAGAGGACCAAACACATTGAGATCCACATGTACTACATTCAGGAGCTGATTCATGAGCAGATCACTGATCTGAAGTACTATCTGACATCAGAGCATATCACAGACATCTTCACCAAAACCCTTCACTAGGGGTAAGTTCCTTCATTTGTAAGCTTTGCTAGGGGTGCGTTTGGTGTCCCACTTCAGGGGGTTTTTTAGTCCTCTTTTCTCTCTACTTTGTTTGGGGGGCTTCTTCTCTTTGGAGGGGGAATTCATTGTACATGGGTACCATCAAAATTGATTTGTCAAGACCCATCTTTCACCCACCTAAGCTATGCTTAAGGGGGGTGTTAGTGTAGGTTTTTATTTTCCTAGTGGGTTAGTTATTTTTCCTATTTCCTAGGTTTTCCTACACTTTTATTAATCTTTCTTAGGTTAAATGAAGTGAGTTTAATTAGTGAGTGGGTAATTTGAGGTGTCGGCATCCTAAAAGGGAGGTGGCATTTTCTATCTTGGGGAAGATGCTCTTGCTATCTTTAACCCATATGATGGCCTCTCCTATTGGTCAGTTTTGCCACCTCTCCCCTCTCCCTAGTCTATATAAACTCACTACCTAGCTTGTATTTTGATCGTCTTGAATGCATTGTCCAGTTAATCTTCCATTCTCTCTTTGTAGCTTTGAAACATAGAACCCCCAGGACACCAGGAAACATAGAACCCCCAAGAAGGTGAAGTGTTGCATTGAATAATCATTGAACCTCATTCACTATCCCCTCGTGGGATGAATTGAATTGAGGTAAAAAGAAAATGGCTCCATCACAAAAGAAGAACAAACATCATATGATATTAACTTCATCTAAGAAGGATGACAATGGAAAAAGGAGAAGGTTTTTGCTAACTTGCCACACTTTGATGATTATTTAGGCTTAGAAACATTTTTATTAAAAAGCAATGCACCTATATTTATGGGTCTAATGCAAAAGAAAATATATATATTATTTTATATGGGAGTGGCCCCTTAGCAATAAAAAAAAATCATCAAAATCATTACTATTTACAAAATCTTCATATTTACTCAATAATTTTAATAGGTATTATTTTGGATTTTTAATGAATAAGTGCCATATATTACTTTAAATAAAAAGATTACCATTACACATATTCATAAAAAAAGGGTACATGGAAAAAGTCCACCTAAAAGTCCATACAAGGCATAGCCTTAACTGACAAATCTGAACTGGAAAGTTTGCAAGGCTAAGCCACTAGCAAGGCGATCATCCGGCTTTCCCCAAATGATATCAATGCATGAGTTATCAAGAACAAGCTCCTAGCTAGTAATCACACCCTCTTCATTTTGTTTTTTCAACAAGGGGCTAAGTGTCATGAACAAGGGAAATGACCAAAGCAAGATAAGAAATTTGTCTACAGTCCAGCCATCCAAAAGCCCCGTAATTACAAGGTTTATCTTTTGCATGATTTATACAATGTGTAAAACTGTTTTAATGTATCTATTAATATTTACATATAAAAAGATCGAGTAAAAGATTCATTATTGTGTTTAGGAATAATTAAATCTTATGTAATAAAGAAAAAATTTCTGTGTTAAATTTTAAAAAAAAACAGTTTTACCAAAGAAAAATACTGTATATTATTATTTAATTTCTATATTATTCTATTTTTATTTCAAATTATAAATTTACGGTACTTCTTTTTCTTTACAAATTAAATAACAATTAACTTCCTAAAATTAAGTTTACAAATCTGCCATTCTCTTCTATAAATTAGAGAGTAAAAATGATTGAAATGGTGAAAACCAGATCACTGAACGTGCCAATCTATATCATATATTTTAGAAACTGCCTTCGTAACATTTAATACTGTGAATAAAACATAAGGTAAAAAGTGTGAAGTTTAATTCTAATATAAAAAGCAGCAAACCACCCAAGAAATAAAGGGAGAACCCATTCAAGACAGTGAAATTTTTAATTTTATTAAGATATTTGTTAATATTCTCACAAACGTTCAAATTTTACTTGCAGAAGAAGCAGTGCAAATTAATTCACTCTGGTGAATACTAACAACAATATTTTTATAGTGTAAATAAATAATTATAAAAATAATTTAAGTGCCTATATCTGTAAAAAAATTTCCACTTCTATATTTCTCTAAAAATTTCATAGACTAATTAATAGATAAATTAGACTCTTAAATAGAATAGCAAGATTATCCTAGTCTTTCTTAATATGAATTGTTCAACTTTCAAAGATGATGTTTCAAATTTTTAAAATAAACAGATTATTTACCACTTTTCTAATCCTTCAAAGCAGCAGGTTCAAATTGAAATTCTAAATCATTTTAGCGAAATAGCAACATTATCCTGGTCTTTCTTAATATGATTTGTTCAACTGTCAAAAGATGATGTTTCAAATTTTAAAATAAACAGATTATTTACCACTTTTCTAATCCTTCAAAGCAGCAGGTTCAAATTCAAATTCTAAAGCATTTTATAAATAAAAAGAATTGAAATTATTTAATCTTTAAGCAGAGCGCATCATCATACTCATGAAACCAGGATCTAGATAAAGAAAGAGGATAGCATTCAAATTTTAGTTAGAATCTTTTGTGGGTGCTCCTTTTTAAGATGCCATATTGATTTGAAAAAAATGTAGAGCAAACACTTTCACCATGATCTCTATGCATGCTTAATTTATCACCAGATAGGAGAAGTATCATAGTACTTAGTTCAAATATAACAAGTAGACAATTATGAAGAGGAATAGCCTATGAAGCCTGGGAAGTAGTAGCTTTAAGGCCTTAACATGCTCTTGGCAGAGCCTTTGATGGTTGACCAAATTGTGTTTTGGGAAGCAGGAGAGAAGTGTAGTCCAATGGAGTCCAAGAACCAGCCACTTTTACCATGGAAACCTTTCACTTTGGCTCCACTCATTGGAAAAGAAAAATAAGTACCCTTGCTCCACCCCAAATGGCCCATATTTCTTAAGATTTGTTTGAAATGTAAGTGATCTTATCACGCATGGGGTTCCATGAGAAATACTACCATAGTGACCACTTATTGATGTCAAACGCTCATTGGGATAGTCGAATGTTATCTAAAATCAGAAGCACACAATCTTCTTTTGAGATTACAAATATCAAAGCAACACCCATAAGATTAAAATAACCCAAGAAGCTAGACAGGGCTGAAACTCCCTTTATTTCTCAAGGGATTTATGAAGGCTAAGCATTGGATGAATTAAGTTCTACTTTGTGAAGTCTAAGCACGGTAAGAATAAAATTCTAACCGAATATATGAAACAGTTGTTCCAATTCAAAACTTACCGTAGAATTTGTGTCTCCTCCATTGCCACCATGCTTCTCTGACCAAACTGAACGTCCCTTCTTGCTATATTCAATCCTTATAGAATCTATGGCAGCTCCAGAGACTATAACCATCTGCTTAATCCCTGAGTAAGCCCCATCATCCCATGGAGTGCCACCAGTACCACCCCATGGCCCAGCTGAGATAACTGACTTATGGTTCTTATGTTTTGTGCTCTACCACATTAACCAAAGCAAAGAAACGAAAAAAATCACTTTATAAGACCAAGTAAAAGAAATTGAAATTGAAAGACTGAATCCATGCGACCTTCCTTAACAGAAACTAATTAGGTATTCTTACCATTGTTTGTAGTTTTGCAGCAGCCTCGACTGATAATCAGATTCTCCTGGCCTTGAATTACTCTTGAACTACAAAAGAACTCAACCAAGGAAGGGATTATTTCTAGTCTCCATAACAAAGAAGGCATAAACACTTTATGTGAAATAGCATCTGGCATATTCTGCTAAAGCAACGATACAAGTGGAAAATGGTGGGTAGTTTTCCTGATTTATGAAGGCCATTTTGAATGCTATACACGTAAGGGAATCTTATCACTTCTAAGTTTTAAAGTCCAAAAGTTATTCAGATTCCAGAAATATTTAGTTGCAAAAGTTATTCTTGATTTCAAAGTGGTCCAATCAAGAATATATAGTGGTTGATAAGACTCCACCACTATATATTTCTTGGAATCTAAATAACCTCTTGACTTTACAATCTTTGATTGAGTTTTGAGAATATATAGAGAGTTCCTTGTCCTTTTGTTTTCCTACATTTTAGCTTTAAAATGCACATGTTTAGCCCTTAAAAGTTAGGAATTAGGATTTTGTAATCTATTTAAGAAAAATTCTTGAGACTTAAAAACTATTAGTTTTTATATCTTCCAACATAATTGTTATATTAAGTTTTTTTTAACCATAAGTGAATTTAATAAATAATTTAAAATATTTTAGGTAATCATAATGTTAAGTTTTAAGTGTTTTGTAATATTTTATAATGTTTTGCAATGTATTATATGATTATACTAAGTGTAAATTATTTTATTGACAAGGAGAATTTTCTAAAATGTCCTACGACAGCTATATGATTTGTAACACATAAAATGTCATACAATAATTGTAAGATTGCAACACCTATAAAATATTATTTACCAATTGCTCTCTCTCTCTCTCTCTCTCTCTCTCTCTCTCTCTCTCTCTCTCTCTCTCTCTCTCTCTCTCTCTCTCTCTCTCTCTCTCTCTCTCTCTCTCTCTCTCTCTCTCTCTCTCTCTCTCTCTCTCTCTCTCTCTCTCTCTCTCTCTCTCCACACACATGTCTGTATATACATATATATGTATGTAGATAGATACATACATACATATATTGATTGATCGATTGATGAATAGTGAATAGGTCCCACCCCTATTCTATTAGATAAAATAAGAGTATTACAAAAATTTCAAGATGCATTTAATAGAACTTTATATTAGACTAATACAATCTTGGTCAAACTGTCAACACAAGTATACATAAAAATTACCCCATGGGTACTAGAAATAGGACCATACATAATGTTTTGCTTGACTTACATTAAAATTAATTGCATACATATATATTTCTATCCCACTTACATAAATTTGTGTGAAGCAGCCCCAAACTAAGACCATACATGTTTATCATAACCATTATACATAATTGAAATTCTATGTTTTTCAAAATAGGAATATGCCATGGAAAATAAAACCTATCTTCCCCCCCACTCAATTGAAGGACACAAGAGACTTTCCCAAGCCTATTCTTGAATCAAGAGCCACACTCAATGCCAATTCCTCACTCAACTTGCTTGACCACCAGTGCTCATTTCAACAACCAATAGTTGCTCTAGATGGCTAACCTAATCAAGGTCTTGATAGTGCACTTGATAGTAGCCATATTATTTGTTCATCCTTCCTTAATTTTTTTCTACAACAGAGCCCAAAAACCCACAAATCAATACCCTCTTGAACTCCCTTGTACACTATAAGCCAAATATAGTTCAACCCACTCAATTTAAGTTCTTGACAAACACATATGGAACACACCCTCTATTCATGGCTCCTTTAGCCTTCAACACTACTAGCTCTAAGACCTCATCCAAGACTAGTAAATACTTTGTTTTGGTATGAGCCATAGCTAATGAACACACTAGTTCCTAAATTCTAAGAAAATATAGAGGTTTTACCATAATTTGACTAGAAATGTTGGAATTCACCCTATCCATGTCACTCCCAACTATAAACTCCTCCCCAAGAACAACATAAATAGCTTCCAATTTTAAGCTAAGCTCAAAACTAAAGAAATAGTGCCTAAAATTACCATTTCCATATTCTCTTGATCTATTTTCACCCATTCCATCATTTAGCATGTGGTATTGGTAGGGAAAGGATTAAGCCAAAGAGTGTAGAACTTCTACCAAGAGATGAAATGTGTGTCAGACTAAACCCTATTTTTTTTTATCTATTTCATTGAATTTCATATTTAACTTCTTGAAACCAACTTATTCATAGGAGTCGCCAATCATAGCCAAAAAAATACCCTGCAAGAAAGTAGTAAGGATTAAATGGAAACCTTAATAATTCATAATTATTCAAACTTTAATAAATGATTATCAATCAAATGTGCTTCCTACATATCACAGGCATTAGGATTCACATGCAGGAGAGGCCCCCATGATCCTCTCACTCTTCCCAATTTTAATTAACTTATCATCATTATAGTTATAAAGTGAATTAGCACATAGGCTATCATAAGACATGTCAATTTAGCTTGAAATTGGGTAATTGGTATAAAATTATAGTGGTGTTGGCTTTCAAATAAGGAAATGGAGTCAAGCAACACCTAGGCTTTTTGCAAAATATTATCCAATATCTAGTTGAGTGCTAAGTGCCATTTTATTACATTTATCATTATCATGGAAACACCTTCAATAAAAATCTGAGACACACCCATCTGAGTAGCCACAATGAGTCCAAAAACCAATTCCTAAGCCTTAGCTTCCTTATTCATGCCACTATTTAGTTTCTTGGAAGTTTTCACCATAACCCTTCCCGTCGAGTCTCTAATGGCACACCCACTCGTAATGCCCTAGGATCGCCCCAAATTGCCCCATCACAATTCCACTTGATAAACCACTAAGGGGGAACCCACTTAACTACTACTTTATCTACACAAGTAATTTAGTCACCAAAGGCCCCATGAGAAAATATAATCTTCAATAGTTTCAAATTTTAGCATTTGACTATCCCATGAAGAGAAGCTTCTATTACTTTGTGAGAGTTTATTTACCCTAGTCATAACAAATTTAGATATTTCTATGTATATTCGAAAGATCACATCATCAAAATAGGATGACTTATTGGAGAATATTCTATTGTTCCTTTCACTCCAAATATGCTAGATTAGGAGAGAAGGGGAAACATGCCATAGGTGACTAATGGTTTCTCTTAGATATAGAGTTGGCTAACCTTTGAATAATTACAATAAAGAAATGGACCTTGGGGAAAACCATATCCAAGACACATGAGACTTCTATTAATTTGTCACTAAGTACCAATGTGCTAGTTTACTAGAACCAAGGATAGAACACCTCTATGTGAAGATGTGGCATTCATGTGGAGACTAGTATGTGTTATTCTTAACCCCTTAAGATATGTGGTACATTATATCACTTCAAACATGGATGTAGTGGTGACACCAATGTACACTTCACCATGAATGACCTTTACAAGGTTTTTAGGTACTTTGCGGTAATAGAGTAGTGAAATCAAGCAATGCAATATGTCAACAAACTCTACTATGACTACTAAGGTTGATGTTTGATGTTTTCTATTAAGTGTGGTGGGATAGTAGCATTAGGAAACCAATAGCAGATAGGTGTCTTCATTCATATGGGTAGTAAAGTCCAATCTTCATTAACAAGGAACATTATTCGAGAAAAACACAAAATGACACCTCACAAAAGATGGCATGGATGACAATGTTTAAAAAATCCACATATAATCTAGGCCCTATATGTAGAAATAGAAAAATAAAAGATGTTGCAAAAACTCACATGAACATATCTTACTCTTCCATAAGTAGAACTACACACTCCTTATATTGCATTAAAAGGAAATCTCATAAAAATGTTTACAAGGGATTTTAAAGCCTTTGCAAAGGCAAACCAATAAATAACAATACTTGAACCAACAAATGTGGCTTAGATAGGTCATCAAGCTATCAAGAGCACACATAACACTCATAGAGACATTCAAATGACCAAAACCTACACAAGTGACATTCATTCATCAGATGACTTACAAAAATAATGAAACATCAATACAATGAAGCTCGGACTTGTATATTTAACATGTACTTGACTCACATGAAATACAAGGAAATCTCTACCCTTTCACTTCTCTGTCTATTTTATGCTAACACATCAACATCCTAACCAAAAACCACTCAACCCTTTTTTCCATCTCCATCTTATGAATAAATAGAATTTGAATTCAGACATTGGAGGGAAATTTTTAAAAAAATTCCATCATATCACCACCAATGGGATATTGATAGAAACCTCCAAATAAATCACTTGGGATCAAATGAGATTAGTCTAGAGATTATCTCAAGACATGGTACTATGAATGGGAAGCATCAAGACAATCTACGACCAAAGGGAAACCATGAAACACCTCAAGAAACCACTCTAGGCTTCACTTGCCACATAATGCTACATTAAATAGATTATCAAATTAAGGAATTGAGACTAGAAATGAATGAGACCATCAAGATCATGTACAAGGCTTAAAGAAGAAAATTGATCCATACCCTATGACAACATGCCAACATCCAAGAAAGACTAGGGACAAATCAATAAATGACGATGAGACAACCAATCACCAACCAAGCTAGCCACAAGGGGCTTAAACATTTGAAAATAACTTGTGAACTTGAAGCATGAGACTATCATAGGTGAGGTGAATAGTGGACAATAGGGTAGGTAAATATTTTAAACCTCAATTGAATAGTAACTATCCACGTGGAAACAAGGAACATAAAATAGTATTCAAGCATAGGAGACAAGATGAACATGCCCAAATGATAAGAAATTGCCTTTGATGTACAAAATGTTAAGGTAGAATGAAGCCATCACTACCACATTGCAATAGGGGAGTTGAAAATCTATTACAAAGACACAAATTATCATGATAACCACTAGGACACAAACAAGAGAAACCATGGGAAACACTCACAAGATCACCACTAATCAAAGATGACCCACCACAAACAAGGAGTATATTGTTGCAAGTATGTGTAGTCAGTTTTGTCATTGATGTCAACAAGATTGTGTTGTCATTGGTTTCAACTGTGTCAACTGTATGAGTAAGAAATGTTGAAAGATTATGAGTACTTGTGTTGAGAGGATGCTGTCTTTGATGATGAGGAAGTGCTGAAGTTAGTGATAATACGCTTCTAGTGCTTGGTTTCCAAGTTCTTTTGAGAAAGTTTGATTAATAAAGGAAATAATGTGTTAAAGTGACATTTTGGTTTACAGAGTAGTGTTCTAGTTTTGCTCCATATTTCCTCTATGTTGAAGATCTATCTTTGTAGTTTGGATATGTTTATTAGAGATTTTAAGATATGTTATATTCTTAATTTGGTGTTCTAGTTAGTTGTGTAGAGGCAGTTGTGTTCATCAATATGCGGACGATGTTTTTGAGTTTGGTAGAGGTGTTTGGGAGAAACTGTTTTGCTCTGCATTTCTCTGTAGATTTATTTCTGGCTTTGCGATTTTGGATTTGTGCTTATAATACTTATATATGACTTTAGTTCAAGTTGTTTGTGGTTTGGTGCTCCGTAAGTTGATTTCTTGAGTTGCGAGTGTATGAAAGAGTTGTTTGAGTGCTCCGGTGTGAACTTCCGTCAAGTGAAAGTTGTTGTGAAAGGATTTTTTGGCTTTCAGTTACTTTTGGATGTCTCTAGATCATGTTCAAGCTTGACATGTGGTCTGTGAGTTATCTTTTGATAATTGAGGAAGTGTGTACTTAAAATTTCATAGTGTTAACACAATTTTGGCCGACTTGGTTGATTACACTACTTGTGGTTGTGCTTTGGTGATTGTGGAAGCATAGAGTAATGTGTAAGAGTGGATTTAGGTCTAAGCTAAGGTGTAGTGTGGTTTGCATTCATTCCTTTCCACTATGGGAATGTTTAGGTCCAGACCTAATTTGAAGTTTCTAGGTTAAGGTGACTTGCCAACCTTGGAGAATGTTCTCAAGGTTGAAGAAAATATAAATAAGTGTTAAGGGATCATGATCGAGGGTGTCCATGATGAATGTGATGTGAATAACAGTGTGGTTAAATATATGGTGCAATACAAGCATTCATGTGTTAGATTATTGGATGCAGTGAGAAAAAGGTGTCTACAATTCTTCAATATGACTGTGAAGGTGTTGATGGTGTTGCGGTGGAATTCTTTGTTGCATTGAGATAGTTTTCTCCTTGTAAAAATATTCTCTATCTTCTTCTCTATTCTTGTAGTAAGCCCTGGCAGTGAGCCTTTTCTTTTGGGCAGTGAGCCTATTATTTTTCAGTGTTGATATTACTTTATATTGTGAGCTAATCCTCACAATGGTTTTTCCCTTCTTTGGTTTTCCATGTAAATTTGGTGTTCTCTTGTGTTTAATGTTGAGTTGATTCATTTTATGTTATTTGCTTGGACATGCTTAATCATCATAACAATTTAAGGGTTGATTGAATTGATGTGGATCTAAATGTGTTTGAGGGTTTTGGAATTATAAGTTACAACTAATTCACCCCCCCTCTCAGTTGTCTTGTGCATTCAACAATTGGTATCAGAGCCAAGTTCCTTGGAAGAAAGATTAACCTCTTGAGGTAGATCAAGGATAGCACACAAGAAGGATGTTCCTTTATTTGATGGAATAGATTTTGCATTTTGGAAAATAAGGATGCAAGGTTATCTAGTTTCTCTTGGATATGAGATTTGGAAGGCTATTGAGACTAGATACACTATATTAGAAAATGGTCCAAGTACTGCAAATGAGATCAAGGCCTATGAAACCAATGGTAAAGCAAGGTATGCTCTTTTAAGTGGTCTTACTAATTCTGAGTTGGTGAAAGCTATGAATCTGAAAACTACTAATGAAATTTGGAAAAAGTTAAAAAGTATTTATGAAGGAGATGATAAGGTCAAGCAAGCTAAAATGTAGAATTTGAAGCTCATGTTTGAGACCATGCAGATGTCTAAAGATGAAAACATTACAAGCTACTTACAGAAGGTGGATGAAGTTGTCAATGGCATCAAAAGACTTGGTAGAGATGTGTATGAAAAAGAAGTGGTATTGAAGGTACTCAGAACTCTTCCTAAAGCTTACAGTCATAAAGTTTCTGCTATTGAAGAATTACAAAATCAAAATTAGTTTACCAAAGATTAGTTGCTTGGTACCTTAACTACTTTTAAAATGAGAGAATTTAGTACAAGTAGTGCAAAGGATGAGACTGCCTTCAAGGATGGAAAATCTGAGAATTCTATGCAATCAAATCAAGAGGATTCTGATGATGTGGAAGCTAACTTTGTGAGAAAAATGAAATTGAGTACTGGTAAGTTTCCTTTCAAGTGTTTCAGTTGTGGAAAGATAGGTCGTTATGCTTCAAGATGTCCAAAAAGAATTTTGAGAAGTAAGAATAGGGAGAAAAAAAGTAGAGTACCTAAGAAAAGCTACTACGTTAGAGAAGATGCAAGTATATCTGATGATGAATCTGATTATGGAAATGATGAGGATAATGAATGTTCATTCATAGCTTTAAAAGATGATACTATTTCAACTAACTCTAAGAAATGTGTGAAGGAAAAGGATTCAAAGGTAAGTCTTAATACTAAAGGTACTTTGATATCTGCTTTTCATACCAGACATGAAAAGAACTATTGGGTTATTGACAGTGGATGCTCAAATCATATGACCGGTGATAAAAGTGAGTTTGTTAAAATTAAAAAATATGACGGAGAACTAGTTAGATTTGATGATGATATAGCTACTAAGATATGTGGAAGAGGCTCAATTAGTTTTGATGGAAAGCATAATACTAATGATGTTCTTTATGTTAAGGGTTTAAAGCATAACCTCATGAGTGTTGGACAAATGTGTAGGGGTTAAAGCAAGAAATTGAGTATACATTTCGTGAATGTCTCTTGCGGATGAAAAATGCCGCTTGGAAGGGGTACCCATTTTGAAAAAAAATGAGTACCCGTTTAGGATCGGGCTCCCGAAGCAAAACGAGCACCCATTTTGAAATGGGTATCCACTTGAAATGGGTACCTATTATAAAATGGGTACCCATTTTCAAAAAGTATTTTTTTTGTTTTTTTACATGTCTATGGCTATTTTTTTTATTTTTTAGAAACGGGTACCCGTTATTTTTAAAACGGGTACTCGTTTCTAAAATTTTGAAATTTCAAACCCACCAATTTACATTGGTTTTAGGCTTGGAAACCCAAGCCTTAGCTTTGGACCTGCAACTAGGAGACCATGAAAACAACAAGAAAAAAACTAGTTTCACCACTATGGCTGATGACTTTTTTTTCAGAATATTTTAACCAAATTAAAACCCATTATAGATCTGAAAGTCTAGTTTTCAAATATGTATTTTTTTCTACTATTGAACATAATTTTCTATTTATTATTTATTTTCCAAACAAACTAACTCATAAACTTGAAATAACATATGTTACTATTTTTTTAATAACTTTTGATTTTGAAAGTTTTTTTTTTAAAATTATGTCTGACCAAACTAGACATCATTCTCTACATGATGAAAAAATATTTTAGTGAATTGATTAGTTTAGCTCAAATTATGTTGGTCATACACAAGGGGTTTTAAAAAACACTAATTAGGGCCATTAAAAAATTAATAAAAAATATATATATTTATCAAAAAATTACAAAAAAATATCCTGATCAAAATTCAACATCCTAAAAATCTTTCCACAAAAGGAATTAGAAAAATACATTAATTTAGGTCAAATTATGTTGGTCGTACACATGCATGCTTTTGCAAAAAATAGGGAACTTTTAAAAGGCCACTTTTTGTACATCTAATAAAAAACCAACTTGCATCATCTAGGTATTAGAAAAAAATTACTTATTTGAAAACTAGGAAAAAAATCCTACATTTCTTATTTTATATTATTTTAATATTTTATGTGCAAGTGCTTCAAATTGTCACTCCAAGTATGACAAAATTTGAAAAATAGGAAAAACACTTCCACTTTTTGGCCAAAAATTGAACTCATCATCTTGCACTTGTTGCAAATATGTGCCTAAGTGGTGTTGTCATTGATGTCAACATATCCTTGTTGCCATTGGTGTCAACTGTATCCTATATTGTTGTCTGTATAGAAGACCAGATTGTTGAGGATATTGAGAAAATTAATGACAATCAATGCATGTGGACCATATGGCTGTGTAGAGGATTGTCAAAGGTTGCTCCAATTAAGAATTGAGAAGTCCGCATGAAGATTTGAAGAAGTTATGGCCATCTTAGTAGAACCAAATTTTGCAGTATTTAGAAGAGATAGTGTGACAGTAAGTTGGTTTAGATTGCTCCGCAGTGAAATATTATGGTCTATGGATCTGAAGGCATGTTTGGGAAGTCAGTATGTATCATCAACTCTAGTGGTTCGTGGTTTGGAGATCTGCAAACTATCTTTCTAGTTTGCAAGTCATGGCAGATAGTGTTCTTAAGGTTCTGGAGGAAGACACAAATGATTCTGGTAATTTGGTTTAGAATGGATGTTATTGGTGAATTCAATGTGCTTGTGGAGGTCTCTGGATCATGTGGCTACTGTGTTAGAGGTCTACATTGAAGTTTAAGCTTGTTGATTGAAGATTTCTTCTTTGAGGTTGATGTTCTTCCTAGTTTTGGCTGACCAAATGTTCCTGGCATGTTGTGGATGATCTGAAGAGTATTTTATGAAGCATGGTATGTTAATGGAGGAAATTTGAAGTCCCAGCTATGTTTGGCTGATAGTGTAAATATCCACGTTAAGTTTAGCTGACCTTGTTGATCATTCGAAGGTTGATGAAGTGTATAAGTACTTATTGAAGAGTTTTGGAAAGTCATCCTTGTATGAAATGAATTAAATCTGAAGAAAGGATCAAAAGCAGAGTAGAGAAGAAGAGGAGCAAAGGGAGTATAGAGTGAAGAGTCAAGGAAGAAGAATTTGAAGATAGGAGTAGAAGTTTTTGTGAGCCTTCAAAGGGACTGATTCAAGCATGAATGTAGATGCTATTTCTCAGTTCATTATCTCTATGTAAATCATAATTTCTTATAGGCAGCGAGCCTCTTCTTGAGCAGTGAGCTCTAGGCAGTGCAGCCGAAGGCATGTGCCTTCTATTTTCTTTAGTCCTTTTAATAGGGTACGCATTTTGTAGGTTAACCCCCACCGTCGTTTTTTCCTTAACTGGGTTTACCACGTCAAAATTCTGTTTTTGTGTGTTCATGTTGTTTATGCTCATGTGTTAATTTATGCTTAAATGTTTACATCATTAATCTGGTTGTAAATTAAGAAAGAAGATTTAAAAGTTCAGAAAAGGTTAAAGTTTAGGGACAATTGATTCACCCACCCTCTCAGTTGTCCAGACTAATTCCAACAATTGCTATCAGAGCCAAGTTCCTCTACAAAGAGCTTAACCACCTGAGGAGATCTAGGATGTCGACTTACAAGAAGGATAGTCCAAGATTCGATGGAACAAATTACTCTATTTGGAAGAGTCGCACGGAATGCCATTTACAATGCATGGGTGATGCTTATTGGTTAATAACCAAAGATAAGTATGAACCTCTGGAGAAAGGTCCTTCAACTCTAGATGAACTCAAGGATGCTAAAAACAACCTTCGAGCTAAAGAAGCCTTGTTGAGTGTCTTGACTGATTCAGAAATGACAAATGTTTTTTGACTGAAAACTGCTCATAAAATATGGGAGAAGTTGGAGAATCTATATGAAGGAGATAAATATGTCAAATGTGCCAAACTACAAAGTCTAAGAGGAAATTTTGAAAATCTAAGGATAAGTGAAGATGAAAACATCACAATCTACATGCAAAAGATAAACGAACTTGTGTGTGGGATCAGGTGTGCTAGCAGAATTTTGGAAGAATCAGAGATTGTGGAAAAAGTGCTCAGATCTTTCCCTAATTCATACAAACATAAGATTGCTGCTATAGAGGAGATTAGGATTGTCTTAGATGTTACAAGAGATCACCTACTTGGCAAAATTTTATCTTTGAATTGAGTGAATTTGGTGATTCTCTTCCTAAGTCTGAATCTACATTCAAAGCCAGTGAACCTCTGGAGAAAGGTCCTTCAACTCCAATTGAACTCAAGGATGCTAAAAATAACCTTCGAGCTAAAGAAGCCTTGTTGAGTGTCCTGACGGATTCAGAAATGACAAATGTTTTTGGACTGAAAACTACTCATAAAATCTGGGAGAAGTTGGAGAATCTATATGAAGGAGATAAATATGTCAAATGTGCCAAACTACAAAGTCTGAGATGAAATTTTGAAAATCTGAGGATGAGTGAAGATGAAAACATTACAATCTACATGCAAAAGATAAACGAACTTGTGTGTGGGATCAGGTGTGCTAATGGAATTTTGGAAGAATCAAAGATTGTGGAAAAAGTGCTCAGATCTTTCCCTAATTCATACAAACATAAGATTGCTGCTATAGAGGAGATTAGGATTGTCTTAGATGTTACAAAGATATGATCCAGGTGAAAGATCTTCTGCAAGATCAAATAGATTTGTGAAGACAAGAAAGGATCTTGAAGATGTTGAAATAGAAACTACATATCTTGAATCTCTTATTGCTAGAAGAATGCCAAGAGGATCCAGTAAGTATGAAGGAAAATTACCACTCAAATGTTTTTCTTGTAATAAGATTGGCCATTTTGCCTCAAGATGTCTGGAGAGGTTTTCAAAACCAAACCCTAACAGGTACAAGGGTCAAAAGAAATGTTACTATGCCCAAGAACATGGAGAAGAAGGGGTCACAAATGATGAATTTGATCATGGAGGTTCCTCTAAAAATGATTGGGTGTTCATTGCTATCAAAGAAGAAGATTCGGTGTCTACTAAGTCTACTAGCTATGCAAATGTGGAAAATGCCTTAGCTACTCAGGTTATTGAAAAAGATGAATGGGTGATTGATAGTGGATGATCTCATCATATGACTAGTGACAAGAGTAAGTTTGTGAGTTTTGAAAATTATGGAGGACTTGTGAAATTTGGAGACAACTCAGCTGGTAGAATCCGTGGTAGAGGGTCCATCTCTTTTGGTGATAAGAATAGCACCAATGATGTTCTATATGTGGAAGGACTAAAACATAATCTTCTCAGTGTTGGATAGTTGGTTGACAAGGGTTATGATCTTCTATTCAAGGATGGAAAATGCAGAATCATGGAAAGTTTCAGAACTAAAATTGCATTTGGTACTCAAACTAGAGGTAACATCTTTCACTTAAGTAGTTTAGGCAAAAGTTGTTTGATTGCTCAAACATATCAATGTTGGTTATGGCATAGGAGGATGTGTCATGTGAATTTTGATAACATTGTCAAAATAAGTTCCACTCAAGCTATAAGAGATCTTCCAAGACTTGTGAAACCTGATAGCATATGTAGAGAATGTCAATTGGGTAAATAGAACAAAATTTCACTCAAAAGTAAGGAACAAGGTTCAAGTGGGAGATTGAAACTGGTACATACTGATCTCTGTGGTCCTGCTAGAATTAGGAGTGTGCAAGGAGACAAATATTTCATATTTCTAATTGATGATTACTCCTGGATGATGTGGGTAACTTTCCTAAAAGAAAAATTAGAAGCTCTTGACAAGTTTAAGGTGTTCAAGATGATGGTTGAAAATGAGATTGGTGGGAAATTAAAGTGTTTGAGATCTGATAGAGGAGGAGAATTCACTTTCGGTGAGCTTGATGCTTTCTGTGAAAAGCATGGAATAAAAAGACAGTTATCTACTCCTAGGACTCCTCAGCAAAATGGAGTTGTGGAAAGGAAGAATCAAACTATTCAAGAAGCTTCTAGAACCATGATGATGGAAACAAATGTTCCTCAAGTTTATTGGAGGGAAGCTGTGAGTACCGTTGTCTACACTCTTAACCGAGTGTAGATCAAAGAAAATTTTGGTAAGACTCCTTATGAACTATGGTTTGGTCATCATCCTACTGTGAGATATTTCAGAGTTTTTGGTAATAAATGCTATATCAAAAGAGATGAGGATTTAGGCAAGTTTGAGGCAAGAAGTGATAAAGAAATATTTTTGGGATACTCAACTCAAAGTAAGGCTTACCAATGCTTCAACAAAAGGTTGAAAAAGATTGGTGAAAGTGCTAATGTTAAAGTTGATGAAAGCAAAGGACATTCTAGGTACTACGGATATGTTCAGATGATCAAGATGAAAGTCAAAATCAAGGAAGGCAAGTTCAAATCTAGACTCACATCTAGATTAATCCAGTAACTCCAGTAACTCAAGAGGTTAGTGTAGAAGATGAGGAACAAGTTCAAGAAATAGAAGTTCAAACAATTCCCAAAACCCTCAGGTTTGTAAGAATGAATCATTCTGGAGATCAAATCAAAGGAGATAGAAATAAAGGTGTTTGAACTAGGAGAAGAGTTGTTGAAGATCAAGAAGAGATTTGTTTGATTTCAAAGATTGAACCTAAATCAGTGAGTGAAGCCTGCAAAGATGAAAACTGGGTTAAGGTAATGGAAGAAAAATTGATGCAAATAGAAAAGAATCACACTTGGGATCTTGTTCCAAGACTTGAGGACAAAAATGTGATTGGAACCAAATGGATCTTTCGGAATAAACTAAATGAAGATGGTGAGGTTGTAAGAAACAAGGCAAGGTTGGTATGTAAAGGCTACTCTCAAGTGGAAGGAATTGATTTTGAAGAAACTTTTGCTCTGGTGGCAAGGATAGAGGCAGTTAGATTGTTTCTTGCATTTGCTGCCTTCAAAGATTTTAAAGTATATCAGATGGATGTCAAATCAGCATTTCTGAATGGAGAATTGGAGGAAGAAGTCTACATTAAGAAACCAGAAGGATTTCAGTTGTCTGATTAGGGAGATATGGTTTGTAGACTAAGAAAATCCTTGTATGGACTCAAGCAAGCTCCAAGGGCCTGGTATGCTAGATTGGATAAGCATTTACTTAAGCTAGGATTTAGCTAAAGTACTAGTGATAGTAATCTATACTTCAAGATTAATCATGAGGACATTCTAATTATTGAGGTCTTTGTTGATGATATCATTTTTGGTGGAAATGAATGTATGTGCAAAGCATTTGCTGATCAGATGAAAAGTGAGTTTGAGATGTCAATGTTTGGCGAGATGAATTTCTTCTTAGGTCTATAAATTGTTCAATCAGATAAAGGCATCTTCATATCTCAGTCCAAGTATGTGAAAGAATTGTTGAAGAAGTTTGGAATGGAAGATTCAAAGCCAATAGGTACACCTATGGTAACCGGATGCAAGCTAAGCAAAGATGATGACTCCCCCAAGGAAAATTAGAAAATGTATAGATCAATGATTGGAGGATTGTTGTATCTGACTTAGACCAGACTTGACATCATGAATGCAATTAGACTTGTTGCCAGATTTCAAGCTAATCCAAAAGAATCCCATGTTATGGTAGTCAAAAGAATTTTTAGATATCTCAAGGGGATAATTGATTATGGACTGTGGTATCCAAAGGACAATGACTTCACTCTTCATGCATATACAGATGCTAATTGGGCATGAGATGTGGATGACAGAAAAAGTACTAGTGGTGGTGCATTCTTCTTGGGGAGAAGATTGGTCTCTTAGATAAGAAAAAAGCAAGAGGCAATATCTCTATCTATTGCAGAGGTAGAGTATATAGCAGCAACAAATAATTGTACTCAAATTCTGTGGATGAAGCAAATGTTGAAGGACATCAGAATTGAATTTGAGGAGCCAGACACAATTTTCTGTGATAATTCTAGTGTAATAAGCATCTCAAAGAATCCAGTATTGCATTCAAAGACAAAACATATATCTATCAAGTTTCATTTCTTGAGAGAGAAGGTAAATGGGAATGAAGTCAAGTTGGAGTTTGTGCCTTCCAAAGATCAGATCACAGATATGTTCACTAAGCCTCTTCCCAAGGATACTTTTGAGTATCTCAGAGAGAAGTTAGGGGTTATTACCCCTCCTCAGAACTAAGATGCACTTATGTGCATCAGTCCGGTGGAATTCTCAGACATATCTTGAGATCTGAATTGATATTGAGAAGATACTACTCTAAGGAGTAATCAGTATGCAAATGTTGGAGATCAGTATGAAATAAAAAAGGGGAGAAAAGATAGTAAATATGTTCCCTTTGCCATTGATTTCAAAGGGGGATAGAAGTCATGTGAAAAACTTGGAAGTGAATAGTTGCTGGTGAAAGGGGGAGCAGTGAAGGAAATGGTTGCAGGTGTGATAAGAGAAAGGGGGAGAAGTTCTTGTCTTTATGGTTGAATTCAATTTTTAACATCATATGTTGCCATCAATGATAAAGGGGAAGATTGTTGCAAATATGTTCCTAAATGGTGTTGTCATTGATGTCAACATTTCCTTGTTGCCATTGGTGTCAACTGTATCTTATATTGATGTGTATATAGAAGACTAGATTTTTTAGGATATTGAGAAAATTAATGATAATCAATGCATGCAAACCATATGGTTGTGTAGAAGATTGTTATAGGTTGCTCCAATTAAGAATTGAGAAGTCCGCATGAAGATTTGAAGAAGTTATGGGTATCTTAGTAGAACCAGATTTTGCAGTATTTAAAAGAGACAGTGTGACAGTAAGTTGGTCTGGATTGCTCTGTAGTGAAATATTATGGTCTGCAGATCTGAAGGCATGTTTGTGAAGTCAGTGTGTATCATCAACTCCAGTGGTTCATGGTTTGGAGGTCCGCAAGCTATCTTTCTAGTTTGACAGTCATGGCAGATAGTATTCTTGAGGTTCTAGAGGAAGACACAAATGATTCTGGTAATTTAGTTTAGAGTGGATGTTATTGGTGAATTCAATATGCTTGTGGAGGTCTCTGGATCATGTGGCTACTGTGTTGGAGGTTCACATTGAAGTTTGAGCTTGTTGATTGAAGATTTCTTCTTTGAGGTTGATGTTCTTCCCAGTCTTGGCCAACCGGATGTTCCTGGCATGTTGTGGATGATCTAAAGAGCATTTTATGAAGCATGGTATGTTAATGAAAGAAATTTCAAGTCCCAGCTATGTTCGGCTAAAAGTTTAAAGATCCACATTAAGTTTATCCAACCTTGTTGATCATTCCAAGGTTGATGAAGTGTATAAATACTTGTTGAAGTGTTGTGGAAAGTCATCTTTATATGAAATGAATTAAATCTAAAGAAAGGATCAAAAGCAAAGAAGAGAAGAAGAGGAGAAAATGGAGTATAGAGTGAAGAGTCAGTGAAGAAGAATATGAAGATAGGAGTAGAAGTTTTTGTGAGCCTTCAAAGGGACTGATTTAGGCATGAATGTAGATGCTATTTCTCAGTTCATTATCTCTATGTAAATCATAATTTCTTATAGGCAATGAGCTCTGGGTAGTGCGCCCGAAGGCATGTGCCTTCTATTTTCTTAAGTAATTTTAATAGGGTACAAATTTTATGGGTTAACCCCCACCATGGTTTTCCCTTAACTGGGTTTTCCACATCAAAATTCTAGTGTTGTGTGTTCATGTTGTTTCTACTCATGTATTGATTTATTCTAATGTTTACATCATTAATCTAGTTGTAAATTAAGAAAGAAGATTTAAAAGTTTAGAAAAGGTTAAAGTTTAGGGACAACTCATTCACCCCCCCTTCTCAATTGTTTGGACTAATTCCAATAGCACTTACCTATAGAAAAGGATACAATCTTGTGTTTCAAGATGTTCACTGTGAGATCATAAAAGATTCTTGAACTGTAATAGATGTTGGAAAGAGGATAGATGGAAATGTTTATCAGCTCAAAGGTGGTAATGGTTATTGCTTCATGACTCAGATTAGTGAGAGTTGGCTATGGCATAGAATATTGTGTCACATCAATTTTGATAGCCTAGTAAGGATAAGTTTAGTTCAAGTTGTGAGAGATCTGCCAAAGATTACAAAGCCCATCAATGTTGTCTATAAGGAATGTCAAATTGGAAAGCAAGAAAGAAGAAGTTTCAAAGTCGAGGATCAATCTTCTACCTAACTATTGGAATTGGTGCATATAGATCTTTGTGGCCCTACCAAGGTAAGGAGTTTCCAAGGTGACAGGTATTTCATGTTACTGATTGATGATTATTCTAGAATGACATGGGTTACTTTTCTCAAAGAAAAGTCTAAAGCCCTAGATAAGTTCAAAGAATTCAAATTCATGGTTGAGAATGAAATGGATATGACAAATTAAATGTTTGAGGTCTGATAGAGGTGAAGAGTTCACCTCTAATGAGTTTAACATGTTTTGTGAGAATCATGAAATAAAGAGGCACTTATCTTCCCTAGGACTCCTTGTTAGGAATATACAGGTAGATCAAACCAATTCCACATAACCCAAAGGAGATAATGATGCATACAATCTTACAGATCTACCATAAAGCAAAGATCATTAGACAATCAACAAGATAACACAAGATATACCTTGGGAAAACCCTCATTGAGGGAAAAAACCTAGCCTCCAAAAGCATCCATACTTAATGTATTATTCAGCAATAAGAAATACAATACACTCACAGAGTCTCCATGAACACCTCTAAAACATCAAGCTCCTCTACTACAACCTCCATGTATCCAAGCATGAATCCACATATCCCATGCCATGCTTTACAATATTCACTCTCAAGAGAAAAATCAATACAATGATAGCCTCTCACACAACCTGTAAAAGAAGAGCCAACCCTAACCACTAACCTTGTGCTTGCTTTTATAGACTCAAGCTCACACAAATACAACTTGTGGTATTGGATAAAAAAATGTGACTCAAAACCATGAGTACAAAACCATTGACCCCAAAATTAATTATTTTGCACAACTAATAAATATTTTCCTTATGTCTCCCAATGTTAAATACAACATTTACAAGTGATACCAAATAAATATTTAATGTGGCTAAATACATCAATTAAGATGCACCACAAAAGAATATTTATTTTACATAATTAAATTAATTAATGTTATGCAAGGTGAACAACACCTTTTTCCCAACATTCTCCCACTTGTTGTATACATTGCATAAGGGTCAATCAATTAAATACATCATCATAGGCAAACATGAAACCACATGAATCTCCAACATGCTCTCGTGCTCCATCAAGATACCTACAATAAAATCAAAGTAACCACCATCTCAAGAAAGAACTCCTCTCCTCCTCCAATGTGCCACCTATGGAAGAAAAGGAACATGCCAAGGTGAAGATGTACCAATCCAAAGAACACTAGCATCAAATCCAAGTGATAAAAAAAGCTCCAAGTAGATATCAAAGGTAAAAACCCACATGACTGGAAATAGTATATGCTAATACATCCAACCATCTATACCTCATAGGTATCAACAACATTAGTAAAATCATGTGAACAACATATCAAACCCATATACCGCAATCATAATCTCCATGTATAAAACCTGTCAATGAAGAAAACATACATCCAGGAACTCCCACTGCATGGGTAATGTCAAATCTAAAAATAGATCCAAGACATACCATGTCTACCAATCAACACTCAAACCAAGGTGCGGCTAATCAACAAGCCAATGTAGTATCAAGAACAATCACGATGATCCACACATGCAAGATAAATTGTTGCATACTATCTCACAACATGTCACCATAACTATCCCAAGTCCAACCATATCAACATGATCCTTTAGGAAGTAGCCATAAGACAAAGGGAGAAAACCTGTAAATCATAATGTCCTACCAACACCTCAAAGTGCAAAGTTGTGTCAAGTATGATCTCCTTTACAACTCCAAATGTAAAAGCCTCAACAACACCCAACCATTCAATCTCATAGATCAAATGAACATATATAACATGTAACCAACATGGATGTAAGCCTCTCTAATCAAAATAGATCAAACTCATAATCATTCCATAACCAGGAATAAGACCAATAACATCTCCTAAACTCCTCATAATGGAAATCATAAATCAAACCATATGAACAAAGAAATAACCATTTCAATGTCCCTCAAATGAACCCTCCAGAACCAATAACCATAGCTCAATATCCATAACCATGAGAAGATAAAACATAAAGAAAAATGCATCTAAAAGGATGGGCAATACCTTATAGATGATAAAACACCAAGTAGACCAAGAATGGGGAATGAGAATGCCCCTCCAAGATACACCAAGTCACAAAAACTCTCTCCAAGAACAATCTCCTCTAGGTCCAAATGAACTCACATCCATATCCAGGTGTAGGCTCCTTGGTCTATCTACTAAAACCTCTAATGAGTAACCATCTCAGCAGGTGTCTCAAATCTCAAGAGAACTCCAACCTCACCTAAGTCTCCAAGTATCCAAGAGAACCTCCATGATCAATCCATGCTAAACTCCAAATGCAACATTGCACTATCATGAAGCTCCCAAACACATGATCAATGTACTCAATACCAAGAGATCCAACAAGATCACTCTCAATGCTCCTACTATACATCTTCATAATTAATAAGCCCATCATGACATCATGATCTAACCATCTCCTCCTAGGAGATCACATGCATCAATGCACACATCTTGTCTCAAGAGAACCTGTATCATGTGAAAACTCCAACGCACAATCAAGAGTCCATCAAGACACAATATCAACATCTCTAAACAAAGGATCAACATGCAAAACTGACAAGTCATAAACCACCTCAATCAAAGACTAAAAGAGATTCCTCCATGGTAAACCAAGATGTCAACATCTCCAATCACATGAAGATAAACATCTAATGATAATGGAAATTAGGATGTCAAAGCACTCTCATTGAAACAAGAATCATAATCCAAGAGCCTCTCAAAGACACCCACAACCACTGAAGAAGATCATCCATCACTAATGATGAATCCATATCACTACCAAAGCTCCCACTGAATCATGGCACCAAGCTATACATGGCAACAAAGTAACCATCTCCTAAATGAAGATCATCCATGGCCCCAACACAATTAAGGAATCTTGTTGTAACATTAATAACTCCCAAAAGGTAAAGTAAAACCATGATCTCCAAACTAAGAAGATAAAACCATCACTGTCAAAATCTCACATAAAACCATGTATCCAAGTTATCCATGACATGATAAACATGCTATAAGTCCCAATAACTGAATATCCAGGAACTCTAATCATCCGTCCTCTTATCTCAATGCAACATACCAATGTACACATGACCACAAACAAGGCCAAATAACAAAGTCTGCATAAACACTGAATCAATCTTGTGGATAAAGACAGTCCACATACGAGTCATCTCACTGTAGCAAAGGGGTAGCTAATCCATAAAACTACATAACTCAAAGATCCAAAAAACAAGTAACATGCAAACTCATCATCACACTAATAACACGCAAAACAAGATATCAAAGAAGATAACCTGTAGACTCCAAGGCTCAAACACCAAATCAATGCTAGATTCGATTTGCCAAACAAGTCCACAACACAAGTAACCATAATCAAGGAACTAATCAAGCAACCAAGAGATAAAAAAACAACACCACAACACCACTTGTAATCATGAATTAAAAATCATAGCCCATACTTATCAATCACATACATGATCATGTCATGTTAATGTAAAAGTATACCTGCATATACATGACACCATAATCATCATCATTTTACCTGTACTCAGCTCCCACTAAAGCGAGACTCCAAGTCTCACACATATATCAATCATGTCCTCAAACCATAAGACAACCTGTGTACATGTCTCCATCAAATCTCAAACTCTAAAAACACCAATAAACCTATAACTGGAAGTACCAAATCTAAAAACCTACTATACCATACTGATCATCACATAGCAACATGTACTCCAACAAGTTTGTGCCCAAAAAACCATCCGAATGTACTCACAAATGCACCTTGAATCGCTGGCTCCCATAGGTGATCAAATAAGTACCAAACTCTCTCTACACACCAAAATAAAAATCTACATGATCTAATCTATAGTACACAACAATATCTCTCCAACGCCTATTCGAAATTGAAAATCCAATTCCGTATGCAAAAGTTATGAGCATAAAACTGTCCCGGAGCAATGTCTACCTTTAAGGCACCAAATTTTGACACAAACAGAAAACTTTGATCACCAAACCTACATCATTGTGTAGTACTCAATTGAGAGACCTTTCTGATGCATATAAGAAGTTGAAAATCTGATACTGTGGGCAATAGTTATGCCCCCCAAAAGAAAATTGCCCTATGAGGACTATAAGGGGCTCTATGGGACCCGTCTATAGGATGATGTCATCACTCTCAATACTAACATTAGCATGACATAAGCACTAACATGTCACTGATGTGGTGGGATCCTACTAACATGGCTCTAACAAAAATATTTGAAAAAGTTATTAAAAGTGTTTTAATGTCTTCAAAGTTGGCGGACCTGAATTAAATTTTAAAGGGGTTTAAAATTTTTGTTGGCTACCTTTTTAAATTCCCTAGGCCTTCTGACAAGTTAAATCCCTGAGGGGTTGCAGGTCATAGGTGTCAAAGCCTAACCAGGCCTTCCAGTCTAGCGGTTGTGACTGGGGACCATAGGGCCTTCCGGCCATAGCTTAGCCAGTCGATGGCAAACTGAGCCTGGCAGGGTTGAAAGCTAGCAAAGTAGCGGTCTATGGCACGACTACCATGCAGTATCCATCAGAACTGTCAGTGTCATAAGCAGGTACAGGGGTATGCAAACCCTCGCCTGCCAAACAATTGTTTTTTTCTTTTTTTGGTTTTTTCAATCTTACTTTTTTTTTCACATGCAATTTTTTTTTCTAACAAGAAATATTTTTTATTATTGCAAACTATAGAAAAAAGCATATGCAAATAAAATATTTCTTTTCTTTGTTGTTGAGCATACCTGGCCATACGGTTATACCAGTGAACCAAGGAGGGATCATTTTTCTCCTTCCAGGCCCTGTGGCCAAAATAGGGCAAATTTTATATCAATCTTCGCCTCTCAGGCCTCCTGTACTCAATGGCAAGGTCTGTTTTGTCCCAGAAGGTCATCTACAAAAATTTCTCCTCAAAACCATCATATTAAAGCACACAACTAGCAAACCCTTTGCCATGTTTTTTCAGCTTCAGATCTATAATAACCACAATAAATCTGAAACACCCACAACCTCAAATTTGCAACACAACAACCTACACAAATCCTCATATCCTTTATTGTCCAAAAATATTTCCTGCATTGTCATGGATTTAGCTTTGCACTAGATCCACACTGGTGTAGGAGCTTCAGTTTTAGACTATATCATTTTGTGACCTTGTTATTTTTTTGGTTTTTCCTAAGGCTTGGAAAGCCATTTTCTTGTTTTGTAATAAAGACTTAGTCATTTGATTGACTAGTCTAAAATGGACTGAACTTAGGCCTATTTTATAGGAGGTTCTCCTTTAGAAATTTGTTTTTTTTGAAAAAATAGCCTTTTCCACCATTTCATTGCCTTTCCTGGGTAGTTGTACGGACTATTGAGAAGAGGAAACATTTGGAAAGTTTCTTGTAAACTTGAATCTATATAAACATGCCAATAATATATAGAAGGAAGGAGTCTTTTAAGAAAAAAAGCTATTTTTTAATGTTTTTGCTGAGAATAGTCTTCTTGTATGACCTGGTACGGATCCTTGGTGAGTTGAAATGTTATAAATTTGTTAGCTCTACAAAATAGCTTTCATTTGCATATATTTGGAGCTCTTGACATTCTTGTAGAAGGAAGAAACAATCTAGTTTACATAAACTGCTCTGAAACCCTCTTAGCTAGGGTTTGTGACAAAAAATGGTGAATTCTTCCTCTATCCTCTGAAAGTTCAACCATTTTTAGTAGGATGGGGAAGATTAGGTTAGGTTTTGCTACTTTCCATGTTTTGCAGGTGGAAGACTCCTTCTCCAGGTGCTTGGCATGATCCTAGCTAGTCAAAAATAGTGACTAGTTGGAAGAAATGGTGTAAAAACAATGCTTGTCTTGAAAATAGCCATATGCACAGTCAAATGGAGATTGGGTTTGATGTCTTGAAGCAAGGATAGACCTCTACGATGGATTGGTAGGGCCTGAGAAGGCAGGCTTCATGCATTCTTTACAAATAGTCTGATTTAGACCATTTTCTTGGAGAAAAAGATAGTTTTCTGATTTCTGTAGTCAGCAGTACAGTACGGCTGCATGGTGAAGGAATAGTACCTGTTCTCTGTAGGTATTTGGATGATGCAACAATGGTAGATGGTCATTGAGGATCATGAATGTTTAATAATAAGTAAATGTTCTTCTTGCTTGCAAAGATAACCTTCTTTCTAACACTGTTTTCTTGAAGACAGTCAAATAGCCATACTTTTTTGTTAGAGCAAGTACTATGGTGGCGTGTTGTGTCAGAGATCTCAAGTGGATCTTGTCCTTGTGAATGCATGTGGTGTTTGATCATTGTTGGAGAGGAATTGTTGCAGATTTAGTTCTCACAAAGGCTAATAGGAAGAAGATGTCACTTTAAGACTGTCATAGGATAGTCAAGCTTCAATTCACTATCCTCTGCCCTTTAAACACAGTGTGGGCCTACATATGAGTAGATGGTTGCTCTTTCACATCTAGTGTTGAGTATGCATTAAGCATTGATGGTCATCTGAAGCCTTTGGAAGGGTGTTGAAGGTTTAATCCTTGTTTATGCTACTAGAGAATGGTTTTCTTTTTAACTCTGTTGCAAGACAGTCATTTAGTAAACAATCCTATATAGATTATAGCCATTTTGTCAGAAAACTCTTGTTGGTACTGTCCTCAGTAGATACATGTGAAGATTATTTGTGGGTAGGAAAGTCAACACTAGTTTTGTTCATAAAGGCTACATGATAGAAGCTTCTTGACACTGTCAAAAGACAGTCATACAGAAACTTGCTGTCCACTGTTGTATTAGGAGTGGAATGAGAGTTTTTGGTCAGTGACCTCATTTCATGCATGTCATAAGTCAGTGAATGTTGATTTATGTTTTTGTCCATGTTCGTAGAGGTGTGGGTAGGAAGTTGTGAGTCAAACCAAGGTGGATTGTGTAGGAAGGTGGGATTGAGTAGTAACTCTCCAAGGTGAGAGTTGGATAGCCTGTGAGGAGGACACTAGATAGTGGTCCTAGGCTAGATAAATCTCAGAAATAGCCTTGTGTAGGCTTTGTAAACACAAACACTCTTGTGAACCTTTTTAAAGGAAGTTAAGTTCATTGAGTGAACTTCAACAACTTTACCTTTACCTCTGCATCATGTTGGTATCAGAGCCAATATTCTAATTGAAGAAAGTGTATGTCAGAAGAGGAAATTGAAACAGAGGCTAGTACAATACCTCCCAAGAAAATGAGTCAAGATGCCATCAAGAAGTTGGTGGAAGAGATGGTTGAAGCAAGACTGCAAGAAGCAAGATTGCAAGAAGCAAAATTGCAGGAAGAGAGGAAGTCTAAAGGCAAGACCAAAGAAGACGGAAGTTCTTCAGACACAAATGAAGAAATAGAGGCAGAAGAGGATCCTCTGGAGCAGGATATGTCTACAGATTAGAAAGCCTTCTTGAATGCACTTAAGGGTGCTCATGGAGACAGTGGTGATCCCAAGATGGAAGTGCCTACCTTCCATGGCAAGTTGGATGGAGATGTTCTCACCGACTGGATAGAAGCTATGTGCAACTTCTTTGATTACAAGGAGTTCAATGACAACAAAAAGGTCAAGTTTGCCAAGACAAGGCTAAGAGGTTCTATACTTGTATGGTGGAACTATATGTAGAGTGAGAGGGAGAAGGTTGGGAAGAGTCCCATCACTAAATGGAGCAGAATGGTGGCTATACTCAGAAGCAAGTTCATGCCACCTGACTATGAGATTCAAATCATAAGAAGATTTTAGAATTTGAGACAAAAAGATATGGATGTGGCTGCCTACATAGAAGAATTTCATAGACTCAGTATTAGGGCCAATCATAATGAAGATGAAAAAGGGATGGTGGCTAGATACCTGAATGGGCTGAAATAAAATCTGCAAGATGAGATAAGTTTGGTGTTACCAAAGACAGTGGATGAATGTTTCCTATTGGCCTCCAGAGTAGAGGAAAAGCTAAGAAGGAAGAGTGACCAAAGTGCCAGAGGTAGAGGTGGCAGAAACCAAAGAGGAAGAGGCAATTTTGGCCATGGACAGTTCAACAAAACTAAAAATAATAGTCAGCAAGAAACACAATCAACAACAAAGCATAGAGGAGGTTTTAGAGGTGGTAGAAGTCATAATGGCAGAGGCAGAAATGGTGGAGTAGGTAGAGGACCAGGAGTCTTCACTGGAAGATGTTATGGCTGCAACCAAGTTGGCCATACAATGAACAAATGTCCAGGGAAAGCCAGCAGCTCTCATGACAATGGGAAGAGAAATTAGTTAGTGAAAGATGATGACTGTGAAAGTGTGAATTCACCAATGGGAAGTGCTGCACCTGTTCTAGATGGAGAGAGTATGATGATAAAAAGGTCTATGTTGAAGATGCCATTGAAGCAAGAACCCCCTCAGAGAAAGAATCTTTTCAGAACCCAAGGCCTAGCCCATGGGAAACTTTGCAAAATCATAGTGGATTCAGGGTCTACTGAGAATGTGGTATCCATTGAGATGGTTGAGAAGTGTAAGTTGAAGAGGCTGCCTCATATCAGTCCTCACAAGATTTCTTGGTTGAACAAGAACCAAAGTTTCATGGTGGAGGAACAAGCTTGGGTTGAATTTGCAATTGGTGACTACAAGGACAAAGTGCTATGTGAAATCATCCCTATGGATGCATGTCACCTGCTTCTTGGCCACCCATGGCAGTATGATGTTAAAGCTCAGCATGATGGTGAGAAGAACACTTATGTCATCACCAAGAATGGAAGGCCATTCAAAATGGATCCTTTGTTGGAGCAGCCCAGGGGAAAGGAAAATAATAGCAGTGTCATGTTGGTTAATGGAAATGAGTTCCTAAACATCTTGAAGGAGAATGAAAACCAAGGGTATGCCTTGGTCATGAAGCCCAAGAGTGGATCAGATTGGCAAGATCAAAAATAGAAGGAGATACCATTGGAAGTACAACAACTTCTGGATAAGTATCAAGACCTTGTGGTAGAGGAAGTTCCCAACTCCTTACCACCCATGAGGGATATTAGTCATCAAATTGACTTAATACCTGGTGCTACATTGCCTAACAAGGCTGCATATAAACTGACACCATAGCAAAATGAAGAGGTGGCAAAGCAAATTCAAGATCTCCTAGAGAAAGGGTTGATTAGGAAGAGTCTAAGTCCTTGTGCAGTTCTAAGTGTACTTGCTCCTAAGAAGGATGGAAAGTGGAGGCTATGCATAGATTCCAGGGCCATAAACAAGATCACCATAAGATACAAATTTCCAATGCCAAGGATTGAAGATCTTTTGGATTACCTAGGAGGATCATGTTATTACTCAAAGATTGATTTGAAATTTGGATGTCATCAAATCTGGATTAGACAGGGAGATGAATGGAAGACTGCTTTCAAGACCAAGGAAGGTCTTTATGAATGGCTTGTTATGCCATTTGGTCTTACCAATGCGCCAAGTACATTTATGAGCCTAATGAATGAGGTATTAGTTGAATTCATTGGTAAATTTGTTATTGTTTATCTTGATGACATACTAATCTTTAGCAGGACAAGAGAAGACCATGTGAAGCATGTTGGTCAAGTGTTAGAGAAGCTACATGAGCATAAATTGATGATCAACTTAGACAAATGTGAGTTCATGAAAACTAAACTTGTATACTTGGGATTTGTCATTTCTAATGGTTGTTTGAAGATAGATCCCTCTAAGGTTGAGGCTATTCTCAGTTGGCCTACCCCAAAAATAGTGGGAGATGTGAGAAGTTTCCATGGATTGGTGACTTTCTATAGGAAATTTATCAGAGGTTTCAGTCACATTAGTGCACCCATCCTCAACACCATCAAGGGTGGAGTCAAATGTAGATTCCAGTGGATGAAGGAAGCTGATGATAGTTTTGAGTTGTTGAAAACAAAGGTGGCTAAGTTACCTACCTTAGTACTCCCTGATTTTGATAAGGTATTTGTTGTTGAGTGTGATGCAAGTCAGCAAGCTATTGGTGCTGTTCTCAGTCAAGGACATCCAGTGGCATTCTTTTCAGAAAAGTTGAATGAAGCCAAGCAAAGGTATTTTACCTACGACTTAGAACTCTATGCAATGGTGCAAGCTCTTAAGAAGTGGAGACATTAATTGTTGCCCAAGGAATTTGTTGTGTTTACTGAAAATTATACTTTAAGCTTTCTTAATAGTCAAGAAAAATTGAACCATAGACATGTTAAATGGATGGAACAGCTACAAGTGTATACTTTCACAATTAAGCACAAAAGAGGTGTCTCTAATAAGGTGGTTGATGCATTGAGTAGGAGGTTGTTTCTTGTTCATGAAATTCAGTTAGAAAGCATGGGTATTGACTGTTTAAAAGAGCTGTATAAAGAAGATTCTGATTTCAAAGAGGCTTATGATGTTTGTGTGAACTTGGCTAACACATTCCATGGAGAGTATGTAGATTTTGTTTTGTAGGAAGGCCTCTTGTTTAAGGGCAATTTGATGTGTGTCCCTAAGTGCTCTATGTGGGACAACATCATCAAAGAGAAGCATAATGGTTCTTTAGGAGGACATTTTGGCTTGGACAAGACACTAGAACAAGTCACAAGGTTCTATTTTTGGCCAAAGGTGCAATCAGATGTGAGAAAATATGTAGCTAGTTGTGCAATCTGTCAGAGAGCCAAAGGTGTGTCTTCAAATGTAGGTCTATACCAGCCCCTTCCCATTCCCAACAGACCTTGGGAAATTATTAGCATGGGTTTTGTGCTTGGGTTACCCAGGACAACCAAAGGGGTGGATAGTGTGTTTGTCAATGTTGATAGGTTCAGTAAGATGGCTCATTTTGTGCCATGTAAATGCACAAATGATGCATCTCATGTTGCAAGTCTATTTTTCAGAGAGGTAGTAAGGATACATGGTTAACTAACAGAGATTCTAAGTTTGTAGGTCACTTCTAGAGGACCTTGTGGAAGAAGCTAGGCACACAGTTGTCCTTTTCATTAGCCTACCATCCACAAACTGATGGTCAGACTGAGGTGGTTAATAGATCACTTGGAAACCTTCTAAGGTGCCTTACAAAGCAGCATGGTTTGGCATGGGACTTGGTTATCAGTCAGGCTAAATATGCCTACAATGATTCAAGGAATAGGAGCACTGGTAAAAGTCCTTTTGAGATGGTTTATGGCTTTCATCCAAGAGGGCCACTTGAGCTGAAGGATCTCCAAGGTTGGGATAGAAGGAGTGCACTTGGTGAAGAGTTTGCTGCCTCCATGAAAATAGTTCATGATCAAGTCAAGTTGCAACTAGAAAAATTAGTCACAAAGTACAAAGAAAAGGTAGATTTGAAGAAAAGAGAAGTACAGTTCAAAGTTGGTGACTTAGTCATGGCGTATCTGAGGAAAGAGAGGTTGCCAAAGGGTCAGCCAACTAAACTCTTGATGAAGAAGATTGGACCATGCAGAATAGTGCACAAATTCGGTCCAAATGCATATGAGATTGAGCTACTAGATGGCCTGGGTATCTCTCCGATTTTCAATGTTTGTGATCTTTTTCCTTTCAGACCCCCATTGCCTGGTGAAAGTAGATTAGATGCGGTGGCTAAAGATGCTAATTGGATCAAGGATTTCCCTCCAAGCAAACCTTTACAGTTGGAGTGCATTCTGGATTCCAAAGTTATCAAGAAGACTCAGAGAGGTGTCTATAAGGACTACTTGGTGAAATGGAAGGATCTCCCTGACTTAGAGGCCACCTGGATGACTGAAGCAAATATCTTGAAGCATGGCATGACACTTCAACAATTGTCAACTCAAGGGACATGAGTTTTTCCCACAGGGGGAGTATGGTGCAAGAGCTTCAGTTTTAGACTATATCATTTTGTGACCTTATTATTTTTTTGGTTTTTCCTAAGGCTTGGAAAGCCATTTTCTTGTTTTGTAATAAAGACTTAGTCATTTGATTGACTAGTCTAAAATGGACTGAACTTAGGCCTATTTTATAGGAGGTTCTCCTTTAGAAATTTGTTTTTTTTGAAAAAAATAGCCTTTTCCACCATTTCACTACCTTTCCTGGGCAGTTGTATGGACTGTTGAGAAGAGGAAACATTTGGAAAGTTTCTTATAAACTTGAATCTATATAAACATGCCAATAATATATAGAAGGAAGGAGTCTTTTAAGAAAAAAAGCTATTTTTTATGTTTTTGCTGAGAACAGTCTTCTTGTACGGCCTGGTACAGATCCTTGGTGAGTTGAAATGTTATAAATTTGTTAGCTCTACAAAATAGCTTTCATTTGCATATATTTGGAGCTCTTGACATTCTTGTAGAAGGAAGAAACAATCTAGTTTACATAAACTGCTCTGAAACCCTCTTAGCTAGGGTTTGTGACAAAAAATGGTGAATTCTTCCTCTATCCTCTGAAAGTTCAACCATTTTCAGTAGGATGGGGAAGATTAGGTTAGGTTTTACTACTTTCCATGTTTTGCAGGTGGAAGACTCCTTCTCCAGGTGCTTGGCATGATCCTAGCTAGTCAAAAATAGTGACTAGTTGGAAGAAATGGTGTAAAAACAATGCTTGTCTTGAAAATAGCCATATGCACAGTCAAATGGAGATTGAGTTTGATGTCTTGAAGCAAGGACAGACCTCTAAGATGGATTGGTAGGGCTTGAGAAAGTAGGCTTCATGCATTCTTTACAAACAGTCTGATTTAGACCATTTTCTTGGAGAAAAAGATAGTTTTTTGATTTCTGTACGTCAGCAGTATAGTACGGCTACATGGTGAAGGAATAGTACCTATTCTTTGTAGGTATTTGGATGATGCAACAATGGTAGATGGTCATTGAGGATTATGAATGTTTAATAATGAGTAAATGTTCTCCTTGCTTGCAAAGATAACCTTCTTTTCTAACACTGTTTTCTTGAAGATAGTCAAATAGCTGTACTTTTCTATCAAAGCAAGTATTGTGGTGGGGTGTTGAGTCAGAGATCTCAAGTGGATCTTGTCCTTGTGAATGCATGTGGTGTTTGATCCTTGTTGGAGAGGAATTGTTGCAGATTTAGTTCTCACAAAGGCTAATAGGAAGAAGATGTCACTTTAAGACTGTCATAGGACAGTCAAGCTTCAATTCGTTGTCCTCTACACTTTAAACATAGTGTGGGCCTGCATACGAGTAGATGGTTGCTCTTTCACATCTAGTGTTGAGTATGCATTAAGCATTGATGGTCATCTGAAGCCTTTGGAAGGGTGTTGAAGGTTTAATCCTTGTTTATGCTACTAGAGAATGGTTTTCTTTTTAACTCTGTTGCAAGACAGTCATTTGGTAAACAATCCTATATAGATTGTAGCCATTTTGTCAAAAAACTCTTGTTGGTACTATCCTCAATAGATACATGTGAAGATTATTTGTGGGTAGGAAATTCAACACTAGTTTTGTTCATAAATGCTACATGATAGAAGCTTCTTGACACTGTCAAAAGACAGTCATACAGAAACTTGTTGTCCACTATTGTATTAGGAGTGGAATGAGAGTTTTTGGTCAATGACCTCGTTTCATACATGTCACAAGTCAGTGAATGTTGATTTATGTTGTTGTCCATGTTAGTAGAGGTGTGGGTAGGAAGTTGTGAGTCAAACCAAGGTGGATTATGTAGGAAGGTGAGATTGAGTAGTAACTCTCCAAGATGAGAGTTGGATAGCATGTGAGGAGGACACTAGATAGTGGTCCTAGGCTAGATAAATCTTAGAAATAGCCTTGTGTAGGCTTTGTAAACACAAACACTATTGTAAACCTTTTTAAAGTTAAGTTCATTGAGTGAACTTCAACAACTTTAACTTTACCTCTGCATCACACACAAACAATGGTTATACCAAAATATGGATCAGTGAAAAACACCTAGAACCATAATTGTATAGATACATCACATGCAAGCACATACAAGCAACATGCAAGTACATGCAAGCCATGAAAATCCTTAAAGCTCTGATACCACTTGTTAGGAATATACAAGTAGATCAAACCAATTCCACATAACCCAAAGGAGATAATGATGCATACAATCTTACAGATTTACCATAATGCAAAGATCAATAGACAATCAACAAGATAACACAAGATATACCCTGGGAAAACCCTCATTGAGGGAAAAAACCCAGCCTCCAAAAGCATCCATACTCAATGTATTATTCAAAAATAAGAAATTGCAATACACCACAGATTCTCCATGAACACCTCTGAAACATCAAGCTCCTCTACTGCAACCTCCATGTATCCAAGCATGAATCCACACATCCCATGCCATGCTTTATAATATGCACTCTCAAGAGAAAACTCAATACAATGATAGCCTCTCACACAACCTATAAAATAAGAGCCAACCCTAACCACTAACCTTGTGCTTTCTTTTATAGACTCAACCTCACACAAATACAACTTGTGGTATTGGATAAAAATAATGTGACTCAAAACCATGAGCACAAAACCATTGACCCCAAAATTAATTATTTTGCACAAATAATAAATATTTTCCTTATGTCTCCCAATGTTAAATACAACTTTTACAAGTGATACCAAATAAATATTTAATGTGGCTAAAAACATCAATTAAGATGCACCACAAAGAATATTTATTTTACATAATTAAATTAATTAATGTTATGCAAGGTGAACAACACCTTTTTCCCAACACTCCTTAGCAGAATGGAGTCATTTAAAGAAAGAATAGGACTGTTCAAGAAGCTCTACAAGGACAATGATAAGAAGCAAATCTACCAAGTCTACTAGAGAGAGGCAATTCATACTATTGTTTATATACTGAATAGAGTGCAGGCAAGAGTAAATAGTACAAAGACCCCTTATGAGTTATGGTCTGGAAGGATTCCTATTGCCAAGTACTTTAGATTGTTTGGAAGTAAATGTTATATCATAAGAGATGAAGAAAATCTAGGAAAGTTTGATGCAAGGTCTAATAAAGGTATCTTCCTTGGGTATTCTACTAAAAGAAAAGCTTACTGGTGCTACAACAAGAGGTTAAGAAGGATTTTTAAGAGTGCAAATGTCAAAGTTGATGAAGATCTACAAAATAATTCATAAGTTAATGGATATGAATCAAATGAGTTCTTTTTTACAAAAGAAGAAAATGCTGATGAAAAGGAAGTACAGATTGAAGAAGAAGAAGCTCTGGAAAAGACTACTAAAACTCTCAAATATGTGTAGAAGCATCTTTCTGGAGATCAAATTATTGGTGACAAGAACAAAGGTGTGCTGACAGGAAGGAAAGCTATTGAAGAATAGGTAAATCTATGTTTACTCTCTAAAGTTTAACCTAAAATAGTGATTGAAGATTGCAAGGATGAGTATTGGATCAAGGCTATGGAAGAAGAACTAATGCAGATTAAAAAGAATCAGACCTAGGAACTTGTCCCAAGACTAGAAAACAAAAATGTGATTGGAACTAAGTGGTTATTTTGGAAAAAACTGAATAAGAATGGAGAAGTGGTAAGAAACAAGGCAAGGCTTGTGTGTAAAGGTTACTCACAAGTAGAAGGAATAGACTATGAGGAAACTTCTACTCTGGCGGTAAGAATGTAGGCTATCAAGATGTTTTTAGCTTTTGTAGCACATAAGGATTTCAAAGTATATCAAATGGATGTGAAGTCTACTTTCTTGAATGGTGAATTGGAAGAAGAGGTATACATAGAACAACTGGATGGATTTTAGTTATCAGATAAATCAGATATGGTTTGAAGGTTGAAGAAGGCACTATATGGATTGAAGCAAGCCCCAGAGCTTGGTATGCAAGGTTAGACATGTACTTATTATAGCAAGGATTCAATTAAGTTACCATAGATAGCAATTTGTACATCAAAGTAGGAGAAGATAAAATTCTAATTGTGGAAGTGTATGTAGATGATATAATTTTTGGTGGAAATGAAGGTATGTGTAAGAGTTTTGTAGATGAAATGTAGAAAGAATTTGAAATGTCAATGTGTGGGGAAATGAACTTCTTTCTTGGGCTATAGATCAATCAAACAGATAAAGGTATTTTCATTTCACAATCAAAGTATGTCAAGGAGATGTTAAAGAAGTTTCAAATGGATGATTCTAAACTAGTATGTACCCCTATGACAACTGGTTACTGTTGGGAATTAAGGTGTCTCAACCTTTGCAAATTCCTAATGTTGTATTTATTTATCCCATGTTGAGTTGGCATAGTCAGCACCTTATGTACATGTAGTAGGATAAATTTTGGTGACTTTGGTAGCTACAGTTTCCCCCTTGAATAATTAATGAGGGTTTGGGGCAACACCCTCAAGACAGGGTCAAGGGAGGTTATGACAAGTGTATTTAATGACAAGTGTCGGTGAGTATCTTTGCATGAGAGAAAGACATCTTTGGGTGGTCAAGGAAGGTTATGACATGTTGTAAGAAGAATATGATATTTTTAGTCAATGTATGACATATTCTCATACAACTGTAAGTGCTATTAGTTATGACAGATTCTATGATAGCTGTAAGGTGCATAAGAGCATTTGTCATAGCCTATCTTGGGACAAGGCACCCACATTGGGATGAGATGTTGGAAAAGTGTCCTTAGGTGTGGGTTTTGGGGCATGAGTCCAAGATGGATGCACATCTCTAGAAGGTTCCATATTTACCTTGTAAACTCTATAAAATAGGTGCTTAGATGGGAGATATATAGTTTTTGTACAAGCACTATTATGCTGTCAGAATATCTCCAAATTTGACATTCGAAGACTCCTAAAAGAGCATTGGCTCTAAAACTATATTGTAATCTATTATTGTTTACTATAATACATTTGAGCTATGTTTTGGAGTGTGGGTTTTTCACCCATAAGGGTTTTCCCATGTATATCTTGTCTCTCTCTCTCTCTCTTATGTTTACTTTCTGTGTGTGTGTGTATTGCTGCAATATCTCTATTATTGTGTTAATAATGTTGTAACTAGAAAGGTTAATTTGAATTTACACTCTACTTCCCTCATTAGATTAGCGTAGGAAGTGTATTCCGTGTACCTTGCTTCCTTTCAGTTGCAAGCTGAGCAAGAATGTTGAATCTCCTAAGGCTAATCAAAGCAGGTATAGGTCAATGATTGGAGGATTGTTATATTTAACTGCTACTAGACTAGATATTATGCATGTAGTTTGTCTTGTGGCTAGATTTCAAGAAGATCCTACAGACTCACATGTTGCAGTAATGGAGGATATCCAGATATTTAAAGGGCACTTTGGATCATGGCTTGTGGTATCCAAAGGATAATGACTTTGCTCTAAGTTCTTACATAGATGCAAATTGGGCTAGTTGTGTAGATGACAGGAAAAGTACATGTGGTGGTGCATTCTTTCTTGGAGGCAGAGTGGTGTCATGGTTAAGTAAGAAGTAGGATTCAATATCTTTGTCTACTATAGAGGCAGAATACATTGATGTAGCATCTTGCTACACACAAGTTTTGTGGATGAGGCAAACCTTGAAGGACATCAGAGTTGTATATGATGAACCTATTTCTATCTTCTGTGATAATACAAGTGATATTAACCTTTCAAAGAATCTGATGATGCACTCAAGGACAAAACATATATCAATCCAATATCACTTTCTAAGAGAGAAGGTTACAGAGAATGAAGCGAAGCTTGAGCATGTGCCTACAAAGGATCAGGTTGCTGATATATTCACCAAGGATCTTCCTAAGGATACATTTGAGTATCTCTGGGAGAAGTTAGGGGTTATTGCCCCTCCTTCATTGAACTAGATACATAAGGAGATGCATCAGTCTAGTGATTTTCAAGATTCATTCTTTATTCTGAACCAATGATGAAGGCTACCTCTCATGGGGAGTATGTAGTGGTCATGATGGGTGTTGTAGTCAAGAGGAGTAAGTTCTAATGTTGGTTGCTTCTAAGGGGGAGTATGCAGAGCAATAAATGAAATGATGTTGCAAAGCAGTAGTGAGCAAGTACAAGTCTAAGTTGTTGTCTAAAAGTGAGATTGAAAGAGAGATGTGTAGTCCTTTTCCATTAATGTCAAAGGGGGAGAGAGAGCAATGTGAAAAAGGAAAGAGTTAGTTGTCAAGAAGAGAGTAGCAAGATGAGGGGGAGAGAAAGAAAAATGAAAAGTGATGGTATGAAGCATAGTATTAAGGATGTTGTTGTGTTGATGGTTTTTCACATTATGTGTTTCCATCAATGACAAAAGAGGAGATTGTTGCAAGTATGTGCAATCAGTGTTGTCATTGATGTCAACAAGCTTGTGTTGTCATTGGTGTCAACTGTGTCAACTATATGAGTAACAAATGTTGCAAGAGTATGATTACTTGGTGTTGAGTGGATGATGTCTCTGATAATGACGAGGTGCTGAAGTTGGTGATAATATGCTTCTAGTGCTTGGTTTCTAAGTTCTTTTGAGAAAATTTGATTAATAAAGGAAACAATGTGTTGAAGTGGGATTTTGGTGTACAGAGTAGTGTTTTGGTTTTGCTCCACATTTCCTCTCTATTGAAGATTTGTCTTTTTAGTTTGGATATGTTGCTCAAAGATGTTAAGAGTTGTTATATTCCAAATTTGATGTTTTGGTTATTTGTGCAGAGGAAGTTGTGTTCACCAGTGTGTGGACTATGTTTTTGAGTTTTGCAGAGCTGTCTGAGAGAAACTGTTTTGCTCTGCAGATTTGTTTCTAGCTTTGTGGTTTTGGATTTGTGCTTATAATGATTATATATTGCTTTAGTTCAAGTTGTTCATGGTTTGGTGCTCTGCAAGTTGATTTCTAGAGTTGCAAGTGCATGGCAGAGTTGTTTGAATGCTCCGGTGTGAACTTTCATCAAGTGAAAGCTATTGTGAAAGGATTTGTTGGTTTTCAAGTGCTTGTGGATGTCTTTAGATCATGTTCAAGCTTGGCACATGGTCTGTGAGTTATCTTTTGATTGTTGATGAAGCGTGTACTTAAAAGTTCATAGTGTTAACACAAGTTTGGTTGAATTGGTTGTTTACACTACTTGTGATTGTGCTTCGATGATTGTGGAAGCATGGAGTAATGTGTATGAGTGTATTTAGTTTAGAGCTAAGGTGTGGTGTGGTTTACATTCATTCCTTTCTATTGTGGGAATGTTTAGGTCTAGACCTAATTTGAATTTTCTAGGTTAAGGTGACTTGCCGACCTTGGAGAATGTTCTCAAGGTTGAAGGCAATATAAATAAGTGTCAAGGGATCATGATCGAGGGTGTGCATGATGAATGTGATGTGAATAATAGTGTGGCTGAATGTGTGGTGTAGCACAATCTTTCATGTGTTAGATTATTAGATGCAGTGAGCAGAAGGTGTCTACAATTCTTCAATATGACTGTGAAGGTGCTGATGATGTTGTGATGGAATTTTCTATTGCATTGAGATAGGTTTCTCCTTGTAACAATCTTCTCTATTCTGGCAGTGCCTTTTCTTTTGGGAGGTGAGCCCTTTAGCAATGAGCCTATTATTTTTTAGTGTTGATATTACTTTATAGTGTGAGATAATCCTCACCATGGTTTTTCCCTTCTTGGGTTTTCCACATAAATCTAGTGTTCTCTTGTGTTTAATGTTGAGTTGATTTAGTTTTTGTTATTTTCTTTCATGCTTAATCATCATAACACTTTAAGGGTTAATTAAATTGATGTGGATCTAAATGTGTTTGAGGGTTTTGGAATTATAAGTTACAACCGATTCACTCCCCCCTCAGTTGTCTTGTACACTCAACATGTATTGCCAAGAAGGAGGAAACCTGCTACAAAATGAACCAATTAAACAACAACTACAAAGTGGAGAAAATTCCAACGGGGACACAATCTACTACAAGTTGTATAAATGGATACAAAGCATCAGTTAAACCCATTGCAAACCAAACACACTAACTATACAAAGGAAAGATCATCAGAAAAGGAGAAACAAGGTCAACATGCATAGTAAATCCCTTGTAGTATCAACATATAGGTTGAGTATGCAATGAGGAGTCACAACAAGAGATGGGGAAACACTATGGTACAAACAAGGTGTCTCACATCAACATGAAGATGTAGGAGACACAAAACAACATCATACAACACCACTAAAGGAAAATAACATGACTGTAATACTTTTGATGATCAACACAATAAAATAAGGTTTGGAACATACATCTAGGTTAACATAGAGATAATGTAACAAGTAAAAGGAACCATACATAATAAAAGATTTGGGTAGAGGCCAACATTGACACTAGTTGGGGATGTGCATTCAAAATGGATGCATGAGAAACATAGCTATATATCTAAGAATAGACCATAAATGTCAAGCCCACATTTCCCATGTGGTCATGACACAACACACGTGTCATGTCCACATTTGACATGTGGTCATAACATGAAATACAAAAAACTTTTCTACCTATCCCTAGGAACCCCCTCTCATGCATCTATGTTCTCGGTGGCAATACACATGAGGCATAAACATGTCAAACATAATTCAAGGAAGTGCGTTGTCCTATGTAGTCCCTTGTGTGATGAAAGCCATCTAGGGGGTATGTGATGTGAAGCATACCACTTGTAGGGTTAGAATAGTTTTTATCCGAACCCTAAGTTTCCTAGGTGAGAAGGTGATTTCGTCAGGTTTGAAACCTACTCCTAATCCTAATACAAAATGAAATTGAATACATAAATATGAAAATAAATGGCATAATAGACGCATGATAAAATAGAGTGGTAAAATGAAAGTCAATAAAATGACGTAACATTAAAACCCTAAAATCTAGGAAAAATTTGACAGCATAACGCGTTTTCAATAATCGAATTAAAATTTAAAAAAAAAAACTCCAACAAGAATTCAAGGCAAATTTAGAAATAATAAATTAAACTTAAAGAAAAATTAAAAATTAAATACTTTGCCAAGGCCAATTAAATCGACCTTACAATTAAATATTAAAATTCAAAAATAATTAAATGACACCAAAAATAAATTTCAAAATTAAGTCCAATAATAAATATAATTTAGACATTATATTTATTAACTAACTCAAAAATAATAGAGAAAAGGGAAAGATTAAAATTCCTCTCCCCATAAAATAATAATAAAACCGATAGAAATAAAAAAACAAGTAAAAGTCTTCCCATCGCAAGGATTTAAAACGCGCTAGGGGAATAAAATAAATTTCCTGATTAAATAAATTATAAAAGGGAACACACTTCCCATTTAAAACAAATTTAACCCATTTCCCTTAAAATACATTTCCCCAAGGCATAAAAAAAATCAAACCCCCAAATAAAATTAAAACAACTCAAATGAAGCACAAGGGAGTTAAAAATTCAAAAAGGCCCAAGTGGCAAAATAGAGGTAATATAATTTCCCGTGCACAAGGGAAGAGAAAAAAAAAGAATTTAATTTAAATAATAAACAAAGTCCTCACATTTTCAACTAACCCTAATTCATTAAAATAATCATCTCACAAAAAAAAGCCCTAATCTCTTATTTTATTCTTTTCTTTTTGGCAAAACCCTAACGTGTTATTTTGTTTGGTTCTCTCGTTGCTTTTCTTTTCTCCTTTCTTGTTTTCTTCTCTCTCTTGTTTTGCAGGTTAGAGATTTCCTCTACAATGGCTTGGCACCCATGAAAGTACCTCACAGTTGTATATTTTCTGAGTATACACAGTAGGGTTATTTATTATTATTATTTTTATTTGATATATATATATACATTTTGTGTGTGTGTATATATATATACACATATATACATATAGTTAAATCTAAGAATGTAAATATGGGTCTTCCCCTTTTTAAAAAAAATATATAGAGTGATATATATACATATATATACATATATATATACATATATATATATATTATTTTGCAGAAAAAATTATTGAAACAACAAAGAGAGTTAAGAGACCATATTATGGAGGGTCATCGGCCATGTTAATCTCTACCGCCGCTGACAGTCGCAATAGTGAAAAGGCTTGGAGGCAGGGTTTGGGGCCGCTCTGAGGGTCGGCGGAGAGGGCGTTCTGCGGGAGAAGGGGGTAAGGGGGTGTGGGGAGGGGGTCATGCCTCCCCACACCATAGTTTCAGCAAGGGCAGGGGGCGGCGGCTGGGCCGTCATCCCTCTGCTCTTCATTCCTTTTTTTTAAGCTTAAACAAAATGCAAACCCTAATCAGTAGGGTTTGATCCACATTTAACCTATATTCTATTTTTTTATATATTTCAAAAATGTAAAGGTCATTCAGTATATATATATATATACACAGTGACATAAAATAAACGACAAGTTTGGATTGCCAATATAATATAGATGTGTGTGTGTGCATGTATATATATATATATATATATTCCCCAATATATATACATATTAAACTAACTTACTTAATAACACTAATTTTAATTAACATAGAATAAGTTTAGCATCATAAAATAATTCAATAGCATCTCTCCTTTTTTCTCTTGCATTTCTCCTTTACTCATAAACTCAACAACATAGAATAGTAAACAACTTTTTTTTTAATAAACCATAAGAGTGCTCACATTACATTCTCACATAACAACGAACATAATGGGTAGTAATAAACTTGTCAAAAATTACAATAGGGCCTCGAGGCCATGGCTCAAACAGCCAACAAAATAATACAAATAAAGTGAAAATGAGCTTCTCCAAGCTCCATTTCTCTCACTACCAACCTGCAAGAAGCAACACAAAAAAAGGGGGAACTAAGACACTACGAAATGCCCTCCTCCCTATTGTAGACCCGCAAGTGGGTCTCCCCCGAGCTAGGGAGGTAGGAAACACACGGTTGCACACACACCACAACAATCAACAAAAAAATAACTCAGCAATTACCCATGGATTAACACATAACAAAACACATAAAAATAAGTTTGATGGGGGTAGGGAATGGACCCCTCTACTCAATAAGCCACTCCAAGATCTCAAAACACCAAATCTCATGGCCTCAAGCCAAAACCTCCAAAAACACATATCTCCAAATAACTCAAAAACTATCATGGCACTCTTGCCATCAAAATGATCTCAACATCAAGAAAAATCCCTCAAGGTTATAAGTAGCACAAGGAGATGACCTTGAGGAGGTTCACTCTCCCCTACCCTGTACAAGTTGAGCCTTACCTCCAAATGGAGGTACTCTCACCAAACTCCCAACCCACATAAAAATGAAAACAACAACAACAAAAATCTACAAACATGACATAAATGAAATATGAAAGGGTAAATGGCCATAGCCATGGAGCTTACCCTCAAAAGCCCTAAAAATGGAAGCATGTTTGGTGATGAGCTCCAAGCTTCTCCAAATCTTTCAATCTCCAAATTTTCTCTAACTCCCCAAAAGAAAATCCAAGAATAGAAAGAAAATTCCCAAAATGCAAGAACCCCACACTCCTCAACAAGAGGAGGTAATATATGCCTTCTAAATTATCCTTGAGGAATGAGAAGGTGACACTTGTCACCTTCTCCTTCCTCTTCCCATGCCACTTGTAAGGAAGAGGAAGTGTGAGGATGACAAGTGTCACCCTCCAATTCCATCCCAATCCTCACCTTATCCACTTGTGCTTTCACACATGTGTGAGAGAACAAGTGGTGAGGTGGCAATTCCCTTCAAGCCTCTATAAGGATAAGGAATGCTATATGGCACCCTCTTATTCTCCAAGAGAGCCATCTCCCTCCAAGATGCTCTCACATGTGTGTGAGAGTCTTGGAGGGAGATCCCACACACTTGGGAGTCTTGGAGACCTCCCAAGTCTTCTTGCTGAAGGGATCCCCAAACTTTGGGAAGGGAGATGAGTCTTTCCCAAAGCATGACTCATCTCCCACCCTTAGCCATTTCAAAATTCGTCACTTTGACTAAACCTTAGTTTAGAGTGACTAGAAATGAGTTACCCCAAGGTTTAGTTAGTCAAAATTGACCCTAAACCCATGGGTAACCACCTAGGGTAAGTTTTGGGACACTAAGGTTCACCTGGGGAGTCATAAATGCACTTTAAATGGCCCAAAGAAATAAAACAATACCAAGTGGTGTAAAACAATAAAAATATACAACACATGATATAATTTAATTTTACAAAGGGGTACCGGGCCAAAATAATAAAACAACAAGTACTTAAACAACATTTGAATCAAACGTGATCCTCATCCCTCTTGGGAATGGATCGGTTTCACAGGGAATAACATATGTGTGAATACTACCTCTAATTTCCCATGGCTTGGGAATATACTCTTGCACATCTAGATCAAGTGTCAATCATATCATGAATTATCATAGCCGAAGCAACTAGAATTAAATTCATGCCATTGACTATAACATTAATCATATACAACATAATTCAAGATTAAACTACATTTTCTATCAATGTCACATAATCATCATCACATAAAGAACTAGAAATCACATCAATAAACATCATCTAATATATCTCGCATGTCTAGTCTCAACATAGCATCAAATTATGATCAAATCAAATCACCATATGTCTAATCAATGTCAAATCATAATCATGAGATATAATCAAATCTGTATAATGGAACAATAGTCTCTAAAAGTATGATAATGTCATCAACTGAAATGAAAAATGATCAAAATAAGGAAGGAAAATTAATCGGCCTTAGAATAACACACTTGCAAATAGAAAGTCAAAAAACAAAACCAACCAAAGGAGACATGGGACACAATGCTTCATCATGATCAACAAGGATCATGCTTGCACACAATAACATAAGGATGGACTAACATACACCCCAAACATACCTCACCGGTCAAGAGAAATAATGTTTGAGGTACTGGCCATGAACTAACAACTCCATGAGATCACCTTCCAAATTCCTAAAATGGAATGATCCTTGATTGCACTTATCCTTAATTTGATATGCACTAATTCATAAAACATCACACTTACTATGCTTTCCCTTGTTCTCTAACCTAGAAATCTATATGAGGACCAAATCTCCTAGTTGAAAATATCTCTGAATTACCTTCCTATCAAATAATACTTTAATTTTCTACTATGGTTCCAATACTCTTTCATGTGCAATCCTCCCACTTATCTAATTTTTCCAGTTCATATATCCTTTGAGATATTGGGCTATCTTCTTCTCCACCAATTTCCTGCAAAAACTTATATACTGGTAGTTCTAAAATAATTGGAATCCTATATTTTTCTCCATACACTAATTAATAAGGACTTCTACCAATATCCTTCTTATAAGTAAATCTATATCCTCTTGATAATCTTCATAACTTTTATTGTTGGATTCCACTTGTCTATTACCTTGTGAACAATAGGGCAATGAAAAGGTCAAGATGATTCCATATCTAGTGCACAAGTCTAATATATCATTAGATGTAAAAACATGGCATTATCAACCACTATTCTCACTAGTAAATTAAATTTATTTATTACATTGTTTAACAAGAAATCAAGTACCACCTTTGTTGTAGCATTCCTTGTAGGGACTACTTCAATGCACTTGGTGAAATAGTTGGTCTCCACAAGTATCTATTTATAATCATTGCTTGACCTCTCCATTATTTCCAATATAAAACATATGCCCCATTACAAAAAAGGAGCCTCCACTAAGATAAATGTAAGAGGGAGTACACTTGAAAACTTTAATTTATCTAAAAAAAATTGGCAAGCTTGACATCTCCTTACTCCAATAGCAACATCCTTGAAAAATGTAGGCCACCAAAAACCTACTCCTAAAATATTATGTGTAGTGGTCTTGGCCATGAAATGTCCACTTAAAATCCCTTGTTGACATTCATTGATCACTCAAAGAGACTATTGTTGATTTAAACATTTGAGAAGCATCCCATCTTGATTTCTCCATAGTGATTTTCCCTACATCAACACATATTTTTGTGACTACAAATTTAGTGTTCTCTATTGATTCTCAGTCATTATAGGAGGTCAATTAATATTTTCTAAATAAAACACTAACTCCCTATACCATGGGTCATCTCTCAAACTACAAGGGAAGACCTTAGGATCAATGTTTACCTCATGCACTTTTGACTCATCCAAGTTTTCTTCTATCATAAGCATTACTAGGCCTTGTCCCAAAACTAATTTTGTTGTTTTCACTTCCATGTCATACTCCTAGATATTATTGATCCATGTACATATTCTTTTTAATGCCTCCTATTGGGTGAATATATCTTTTACTTCCATTTGTGGCACATGTGCAACAATATTTATACCTATAAGATAAAATTTAAAGCTCTTCACCACCTTAACAAGTGCATATGCATGCTTCTCCATAGTTTTATATTTCATCTCCACACCTTGCAAGGATTTGTTGAAAAGGAAATAGATTACTCACATCCATCCCTATCCTTTTGAAGCAATACAACAACAATGGTGTAAAATTAAGAAAAGGAGAAAGTTGAGAGGGTTTGGAATAATCCAAAATTATCAAGACTAGTGCCTTATTAAGGGCTTCTTTGATTTCCACAAATGAATTAGTTGGCTTCTTACTCCACATGACTAACTCCCCTTTCTTTAGTATCTTAGAGATAACTTTAGTCTTCCCCATAAAGTTGGGGATGAACCTCCTCACAAAGTTTGTCTACCTGAAGAAATACAACACAACCTTGATAGTTTTGGGTTGAGGAATGAGGTCAATAGCTTTCCCTTTTTGAGTTTATCCTCACTCCTTCCTTTGACACAATGTGACCTAAAAATTTACCCTATTCAGCCCCAAACAGGTACTTTTTTGGATTTAATGATATCCCATATTCAAGGCACTTATTGAAGATTTGCTCTAAATGTTTACAATGATCATCTCTATTTTTGGAGTACATCGTGGTGAGATCATCCTGGTAAACCACCAAGATCTTATCAATAAGCCTAGGAAAATCCACATCCATTACCCTCTAGAAACTTAATCTAGTATTTTTGGTCCAAATCACATTCTCACATACACATAAGTACCCAGGGAGGAGTGAAGGTCATTTTATGCTACTTGAACTCCTTGACCATCACCTAATTATAACTTGAGAATCCATCCGTCATAGACATTAGTTTTGAACTAGTGACCCTTTGCAACAAATGATCCATGCTTGGTAAAGGGTAGTTGTCCTTAAGATACATGATACCAAAATTTCTAAATCCACACAAAATTTGATAACTCCATTCTTTTTTCTTACCAGGACAAGATTAGACAACCATGAAGAATGCCTAATGAACTTGGAGATACCACTTTCCTTTAATTTTTTAAGTTATTTCTACATTTGAGGGGCCAATATAAGATTAATAGGTCTCTACTATCGAAAAACTTTTATATTAGGTTTTAGGGGAATAGTGTGCTCAAATAATTATTTTCTATATGCTTTAAGCTTTTCATGCAACCAAGCAAAACATCCCTTGAATTTCCTCAATAACATAATTAACAACTACTTTTCTACATGCCTTAATCTTTTACCAATGTAAACCAATTTGGCAGAAACATGAGTTCCTAAAGTAACTTCTTCTATATCTTCTTTTTGAACTAGTTTATTTCTTACTTCACTATGATCTACACCATACAACATCCTCTCCAAAGTAAATAGACATCTTGGGATAGTATTAGTCTTCAACTATAATATCTAATTCCCAAACAATGTTTCTTTTCCATTCTCGATTTACACCATAGTTTTCTAGTCAACCAATTGATGATTAGACTCATCCAAACTATTCATGAACCTAAGAATCTACTAATCATCTTCAAAGACCTACTATTTATATGCATTGTTTTATATTGAGGGTCTTTTGAGCACCTCACTACTATAGATGCAACATGGGGAGGCTATCTTCATATCAAACCTAGATGCCACAACCACTAAGGAATCAACTCTGATGTTTTTGGATTCATTAAACCATCCAATTCCAACAACTGCAAATGACACAAGGGTGCCCCAAGATACACTATGGTACATCTTAAGTACCTTATGTTTCATTACATACCTACCTTCAACCTAAGAGATGACCAATTTTCAATGAGATAGAATCTTTAAGCATATTATGCCCTACTTATGAGAAAAATTTAGACCCAACATTAGAGCTTCATAATCTATGATGTTGTTGGTGCAATGAAAAGACAACTTGAATGAAAATATAAACCTTTTACCAGTAGGTGAGATCAAAATAATGCCTGCACTTGAACCATCTTTTGAGCACATGTCATCAAGGAACATGGTCCACAATTCATTTTCACTCACTATGAATATAGGATAGGGAACAAGATCTTCTATGTAGTGGTCCCAATCATCACAATATCCAATTAATTGACCTTAACCAATATCTAAATATAGCATCTCATTTGTAGCCTTGTCTAGATCTTCAATAGTATGCATCATTTTCTTCTCTTGTTGCAATTTAAATTATTTATCATGCAAAGGGATGGTGGCATATGATAAATCCATTTAAATACTATTGTCAATAGATTCTTCCAATTTTCTTGACAACATCCCCTACTCGGCAGCACAATCAATAATAACAATATCCATCAAAAGGAATTTCCTAGATACATGGCAAGCTAGACCTCTACATCCTTGATAATTCCTATGACATTTACCTCCTAGGAGTCCATTGTAAAACACCTACCATACAATTTATACAATTACAAACCCAATCCATTCATAAATTCAAGTGACAGTACATTTGTAGAGGCTCTTGAATCTAACATACAATTATGGACTATCAACCCATTTATCAACAAATAGGTGTAGTAGGGGTCAACACTTAATTCACTATCTACTAAGGAAGTATATAGGTAGACCTCTGGAATATCTTAGGTATTTGTTTTAGCAATAATATCAATAGGAACACAAAAGAACTAATTAGAATTCTTTGTGGTAGTAACAAACTAGATCCCTCTCTATGCTAAGGAATCCTATGGATTTCACCCATAGGAATAAAATTTATGACTTGACTCAAGACTTAAGCTAAATATATAGGTTTGTAATTAGGCAGAGGGACTAAATACAACATTGTAACATCATATGTAGTAGGGATAAATGGAAAAAAAAATCTTATAATAGAAAAATCCTTACCTTGGGCTTCATCATCTTTCTATCTAGCTTCATTGTGCTCCTTGTGCAACACACCCTAAGACTATTCTATAATGGCACTTGGGTTTCTTACTCTAGAGATGTCAACATTGTTTTTAAGCACCACAACCTTGTTGACCTTTGGCACATATGTCTTTTGGGATACCAACACAGTGTTTCCATGTCCAACATTAGTATTTGACTTCTATTTGGATTTTATACTTGTGTAGTGTGTGTAACAAGGCTGATTGCACCTCACATATTATATTTAGGTTGTACCTTCCATCTCCTTAAATGGTAATAACCCTACACTTGCATAACTTCAGCATCCATGAGGGCCTTAATATCTTCACAAGATGGTCTATTTCTATTGTACCACTACCACATGAGTTCCTTAAGATGCTGAAAATAATGTACTAGCAACTCATACTAGGTGATGTTACTATCATAATCGTGCTAAAAGATCTCTCCATTATCCCCTTGAGTCATACATTCATCCTCATCATCTTCTAAGACATACTCAAATGTATCCAGCTAGTCAATATAATTATCATCATAATGCTCAATGTTGCTATCTTGATCTACTTCATTTTCCTTTATTATTGTAAGTGTAACTACACACTTTACAAGATCATGTAGTAAATATTCAAACCTCACACCATAACATATTCTCCTAAAAATTCACATGTTCTTTTCTCAATGGATCAAGGGGATCTCTATCAAATTGTCTAGAATTTCCTTTCTTTTGAATCCTTAGCATGTCAGTTTGTAGTGGCCTTTTTGACCAATCCATATTGTAAGGTCTATTATGTAATCTTTTCCCATCATTGAGATGTGATGTTGAACTCACACATACACACAAGGGCTCACATGCCTGATTATAGAATAGAAAGATATGGCATTGAAGTGCCTCTTTGAAAATAATTCAACCTATCCAAGAACTTATAATCATGAACTATTTTCCTACGCATCTAAGACATGTTTATATAACATATTCAAGCTCAAGAAATATGTTGATGGTGGTTTTAGCACACAACAACCCAGATGAAATACAGAGTACTTCATCTCTCTTGAAAAAGGTATCCTATCCTAGATAGGACTGCCCCAAGGTTTATATAGCTAGGTCTTAGCTTTGCATGGATAACACAGTGGAATGTTTTAGTTGTACCAACAAAGGGACTTACATATAACATAGGGTTCATGAAAAGATGGCAGCAATGTAAATACAGAAAGCCTAGGTGATGCAAACTATGAAGTCTAAAATTTATTAGGAGATAATCAATGTAATGCTTTTCAAACACCAAATCTACCAAACTTTATGTAAATAAAATGCAAAAGGAAAGGGAGAGAGAAGGGATAAGAAATCCTATAGATAATTGTAGAAATGATCAATAACTAGATAGACAGATTCCAAGCAATAAACAAATCTCTCTTAACCAGGTAGCCCACAATGCCACTGAGATTGTGCAATCTTCTAAGGAAATGTAGAGATATTCAAATTATGGAGGGTTCATCAAACAGCCAACTCTTGGCAAAGCTCAATGAATTCACACAATTGAACTTATCTCATATAAAATATGCCAAGACTAACCATGCAAAATGACATACAATCAGCAAGCCATTAATGGTATGGATAGGAAATCCATCAAATATCTGAAGAATCAACTATAACTACAACTAAATAACTAATTGGAAAGATGAAGAGGAACCATGATAACCATATCCAACCAATAAAATAAACTCATATGGCAGAGGCAAATGAAATTTTGTTTGTATTGATTTAGAAAAATGGCAGAGTTTCAACAATCCTTTCTTTAGTGCTTTCTCATAACCTTTACAATGAGAGATGTTGACTTTATATAGAGAAACAAGCATACTAAGTTTTTCAATGGATGGTGAGGATCAAACCAATACCAATGGTCTAGATTACATGGCATTTAATGAGAAACAACATTTTGTTACATTTTCAGATTTGTATTTGTCTTGATAGAAAAAGATGAAATACAACCTTTAAATACATTAAATCTAGACAAAATGAGTACCCTTTTTCTTGTGTATGACAAAGAGGCAATTTTAAAGGAAAAAAGAAGTCAAAGGAAGGCCACATGATATATGAAAACTTGAGCTGATGTGGACTGACGGGATTTCATATGAAGACTCGATCATCTTGTTACTTGTCACTTTTGAGTTGTCTAGTGGGACAAATGACTTTTCTAATGAGTTGACTGATTAAGAGGAGTATGTGGCATGTTTTTGATGAAGGCATGTCCAATTGGATGGTTGCTGGATTCAACTTTTGATGACTGGACTGCTAGAGCAAATGTAGACAGCTGTGAATATGTCTTGGAAATTAGATTGGATCTGTAGGAAGAGTAGTGATGCAGGCATGATCTTTAGTGTCTTTAAGCTCCTAGGGCATATCTCCATCATCTTGGGCATCATACTAACTTCCGCTTGTAGGTGCAACATCAATTTAGTTGACAAAATGGTGATTCTTCATGTTCAAGTCAGTAGGGTACCTCTATATGCTCATCCTTCCAAGATAGCTCTAACAAGCTCCTTTTTCTTCTTAGACCTATAATTCACAATGACACGCATCAATTTCATCATAAAAAGTAATTTTTCATCAATTTAAATCAAAATATGTCCATTTGCATCCATGGATCCATCTGGAACATCTCAAAAATCAATCTAGGTTGTCATGGACAACTTCACAAATTCAGTGATTTTCACATGATTTTCTAAGTTTTTCACCATTTTAAAGTACCCATTTGGCCAATATATTGATCTGGGATGTTTTTGTGGCCATTAGAATCAATTTGGAGGCTTTTGTTTCACGTTTTTATAGCCTTTTTTTAATAAAAAGTAGGATTTTTGGGGGGTATTGGACATTCAGGTGCAGTGCCATTAATTGATGCAAAATGTGCTCAAAATCCACAAACACATGGTAAAAATGTCCATCATGATGTGATAAATGGATATGTAATTCAAATTCACCATTAAAATCCAATTTGCACCTTGAAAAAATTAGTTTTTTAGCCCAAATTAGCAAAAAGTAGGGATTGTGATGGGTACTGAACATATGCAATAGAGGTCAATTTTAGCGCTAGACTTCAAAATACATTTAGCAGGGATTTCCTAGGTCACTAGATCAGTAGGGATTTGGTCTCCTACCAGATATGTACAGTAGAGTTCAAATTCAGCACAAGGCAATAGGCAGGTATTTTAGTGCAAAATGTAGTGTCTTGGATTTTTAGCACAAACTTGTTTATTAGATGCCAACACTGATATCCACTGCAAGTGGATTTTAGCACTGAGTGTAGTAGGAGAATATTTTAGTGCTAAATGCTTATAAAGACTTCGGCAGGATAAATTGAGGGTACCGTATATATGTAGTAGGCACGATTTTTAGCGCTAAGTTGTGTGAATGGGATCTAGCGCTGATATCCAATGACACTGGATATTAACGCAAAGTGCAGTAGGGGTGTTTTTTCTGTCATATTTGAAGGTGTCCTAGGTAACAGTATATTTCAAAATATATTTAAGTATATATTTAGATTATAGATTTTTGGAGGATCCACCAGATTTTAGACTTAGCCATTTTTCAGGGTTTTCAGGGTTTCAGACTTAGCCAAATCAGGATGCCAGGAACATGCATTAGGATGAAAGTATATGGACCCCCTAGTGAAACCTTGTGGAATTTGATGTGATTTTACAACTCTAAAAGATGGAAACTTAGAATTTCAACATGACACACCCTACAGAAGCAGCTTCAAGGACAATATCCAGTGATAGGATTTTAGCACAAAATGTAGTAACACCCAATTTTAGCACAAAGGGCAACAAATGTCCATTTTTTAAGCACAAACCCAATCAAGACATCTCCAAATCAATCATGAAAGGAACTAAATGACTCCAAATGTACTAGATACTGAAATTTGGAATAAATTCTGCAATCTAAGCATAATTTCACTCTCATCATCATAAGGAAGAAAGGTTGATACTCTAAGTCTAAGCAAGAAAAAGGAGGTCTCCATTTGATAAAATGGGGCATGTGTGCAAGGCACAACAAAATCCTCCATGTCAACCAAGGAAGAAGTTACAATCTCCAATGAAGGTGTAATGTGTGAAAATGGATAGGTCGGCCTTAAGTGGTTGGTACTCCTCCGCAAGTGAATGAAACAAGGTGCGGATCTCAGGAAAGGTCGGCTAGGTCCCAAACTATCAAAACTTGATTGAAATGTGCCAAAGAATCTAACTATCAATCTATATTTTCTAACTAACTAACTTCCTAATACATCCTAGAGATCTACTTATATCATCTCCAAGATCAAAGAATCCTCCACGTCAACCAAAGAAGGTTACAAACTCCAATCAAGAGGTGTAATGTGCAGGAATAAATAGGTTGACCTCAAATAGCTAGTAATACTCCACAAATGATGAAAACTTGATGCATATCTCAAGGAAGGTCAGCTAGGTCCCAAAGTACCTTGAATGATGTTTCATTTAGCTCTGCAAGTCATGGAAGTGCTCTGAAAACCTTCTCCTTCAGCTGACTATTCTGTATGCTCTGTTCTATGCAACCAGGTGAACTTCTGATAGCGATAACTTTCTGAAATTGATCCAATTGATCTAAATTTTGGATATGATGTGCATGATGATGTCTAGATGCTAAGTCCTACTCCATAACCTTTGAAATGACAATTCAGAAAAATGTGGTACAAAATGTTGAAACTACTTTTGACTAATTGAACTAGAAAATGAAAGAAAACAAAAGAAAATGCAATCATTTTTTCTTGATGCAAGATTGCTTTGCAACCTAAGATGCTCATGCATCAGACACCTGGGGTTGTTGAAAAAGTGAGTCCCTCACTTTGGTGGGGCTAGAGGAAAACCAAAATGGTCCACCTCAGCCTGAGAATTCCAAGATGAATCTTCTTTTGGTGTGCCTTTCCACTTCACCAAGTATTCCTTGTATTTCTTTCCTTTAGCACTGCGTCCATTTCTTCTGTCCAAGATGTCTTCTATCTGTTCCGATTGTTGCTATGGTAACTGATTCTACAAATGATCTTCAATCTTGTCATTGGATTCTACTTCATGATACAGATATAGGTCTGTAATATTGAATATAGGTGAGATACCCAATGTCTTTGGTAGCTCCACTTCATATGCATTTCCTGAATCAAATTTCGTCAGTATCCTACATGGTCCAAACTTCTTCATCTTCAACTTATTATATGTCCCTACTAGAAATCTCTCTTTTCTATTAAGGTATACCATTAATTCATCTCCAACTACAAATTCTTTGTCTCCTCTTCTCATCTACTTGTTCTTTGTATTTATGATTCATCTCCTCCAAATGATTCTTAACCCAATTATGCACTATCTCCATGTATCCTACAAATTCTTCTGCCTCTTCACTTCTCTTATTATCCATATTGATGTCTCTCAACTGTGCTACTCCTCTAGGGTTTACTCCAGTCACAATGTGAAAAGGTTTCTTTCCAATACTCTTGTTCACTAAATTATTTTATGCAAACTCTTCTTGTGATAGAATTAGATCCCAATTTCCTTCCTTCTCTCCCACCAAACATCTCAACAAGTTTCCCAAACTTCTATTTACCACTTCTATCTATCCATCTATCTGTGGATGAAATACTAAACTAAACTTTAGGTCTATCTTCATCTTCTTCAATAATGTCCTCCAAAAGTACTAATGAATGTTGTATCCCTATCTGAAATTATGCTCTTAGGTAATCCATGCAATCTCACAATCTCCTTGAAAAATAGGTCAGCAACATGCACTGCATCAGTTGTCTTCTTACAAGGTATGAAATATGTCATCTTTGAAAATCTTTCCACCTCTACAAATATAGAATCATGTCCTCTACATATGTCTTCGACAATCCCAATATGAAATCCATGCTTATGTCTTCCCAAGGTCTCTCCGGTACTGTCAAAGATTTGTACAATCCAATATTTTGACTACTTCCCTTTACAACTTGACATACTCTACAACTCTGCACAAACTTCCTTACATCCTTATATATCTAGGGCCAAAAGTAATGTTCACTTACCAAAGGCATTGTCTTGTCAATTCCAAAATGTCCTGCTAATCCACCACTATGTTTCTACTTTGTCAAATTATCTCTCATTGAACTCCAGGGTATACATAACAGATTTCCTTTAAACAACATATCTTCCTGAATGAAATAATCCAAATACTTACTTTGATCTATCAAAATAGGTTCCTTGCATTCTTTCCATGGTTCTGCAAAATCCAGATCTTCTTCATACATATGCTTCAAATCTTCAAAACCTAATACTTCAACTCTCATCTCTGTTAGCAAATTCCTTCCTCTACTCAATGCATCAACAACTTTGCTTGACTTTCCATTCCTATGCTTCAATACAAAAGTGTAACTCTGCATGAACTCTACCCATCTCATATGTCTTTGACTTAACTTTCGTTGACTATTCATATACTGTAAGGCTTGATGATCTATATACAACACAAACTCCTTAGGCAACAAGTAATGTCTCCACTTCTTCAAAGCTTGAATTATGGCATAGAACTCCTAGTCATAAACTAAATATCTTTTCATTACCTCATTCAACTTCTCACTGAAATATGATATAGGTCTACCTTCTTGACTTAACACTACTCCTATTGAATTTCCACTTACATCACAATCTACTTGAAATTCTTTGTTGAAATCTGATAATGCTAACACTAGTTTCTTTGTCACTTTTTGCTTCAACAATTCAAAACTTTTATTTTCTCCTGATGTCCACTTAAAATCCTTTTTGTCACCTCTCATTGTCTTTGTCATCAGTGTACATATTGAATTAAAATTTCTATTGAACTTCCAGTAGAAACTAGATAATCCATGAAATGATCTGACTTCTCTAATGGTCTCAAGTGTTGGCCACTCAATAATTTCTCTAACTTTCTCAGGATCCATCTTCAATCCTTCCACAAAAATCATAAATCCCAACTATACCAATTATTCCTTCATGAAACTACATTTCTTGATGTTTATCAACAATTTCTCTTCTCTCAGTCTCTGTAATACTTGTCTTTGGTGCCACAAATGTTCTTCTTTTGTCTTACTAAAAATTAGAATATCATCCAAGTATGCAATAACAAACTTACCCAAGAATTTCTTCAAAACTTCATTCATCAATCTCATGAAAGTACTCGTTGCATTTGTCAATCCTAAAGGAATCACTAACCACTCATATAATCCTTCATTTGTCTTAAAAGAAGTCTTCCATTCATCTCCTTCTCTAATTCTGATATGTTGGTATCCACTCTTTAGGTCTATCTTTGTAAAATATTTTTCTCCTCTCAAACAGTCCATAATGTCATCCATCCTAGGCAATGGAAATCTATATTTAACTATGATCTTGTTGATTGCTCTAGAGTATGTACACATTTTCCATTCTCCATCTTTCTTTGATGATAACACTGTAGGTACTACACAAGGGCTTTAACTTTCTCTAATCAAACCTTTCCTCAACAATTCTTGTATATGTCTATTCAGTTCGACATTCTCTGTTGGGATCATCTGGTGTGCTACTTTGTTAGGAAAACTAGCTCCAAGTATAAGATCCATATGATGACTGATAATCCTGATTGGTGGCAATCCTTTAGGTACATTATTTGATATGATGTCTTCATAGTCGGTCAACAATTTAGTTATCTCCTCTAGTTGTGATTCTCCAATCTTGGTTCTTAGGATTCCAGGCTTCTTAGAAGTCAAAGCATAACACATATTCTCATGTCTTAGACCATCCAGAAATTTCCTTCCATCTACTAAATAGATTCTAGCAGTCCCACATATTTCACTCTTAGGTTCATCTTCCAAAGGAATCAAGGTGATTTTCTTTCCATTAGATACTATAGTGTAGGTATTCTTTTTGCCATCATGTATAGGTTTTCTATCATGTTGCCATGGTCTACCCAACAATATATGACATACATCCATAGGCATAATATCACATAGTACTTCATCATGATAAGATCCAATATGAAATTTTACCAAACATTGTTCACTCACCAGTACCTTGTGTTCATCATAAATCCATGCTATCTAGTAGGCCTTATGGTGTTTTAGTCTCTCTAGGTTCAGCTTAGTCACCATTTCCTCTTAAACCAAATATCAACACTACCACTATCAATGATTACCTTACAACATTTACCTAATGATTTACATCTAGTTTGAAACAAAAATTTCCTCTACGGTGGTTCGTCATTTGTCTCTACTTGAAATAGTTCTCTCGTCATGACTAATGATTCTCCCTTCTCTAGGTTTCCAGCTGAATTAGGTGATCCAACAAGTTTTTCTTCTACATAGGCTGCTCTTCCATTGTTCTCTATCCTTCTGCTTGTAGTTCCCTAATGACATTTAAATGCTCTGTGTCCTTCAACTCCACATTTAAAACAAGTTCCTTTGAATGTTCCCTTATCAAACCCTCTTTCATCTCTTTTGTATCCTTCACTCAGGTATAAATATGATGTCCTCTGTAGTAGTAAGTTATATCATCTCTCTGGTATGCATTGTTATCTTTGTCTTCCTTCTTGAATGTACTATCTTGTTTGTTCTACTCCACATACGATCTATCTCTTCCGAAAAATGTTCTACCTTTCTCAATTTTACCTTCTCTACCTCTTTGTCTCTTCTCATGCTTCTTGTTCAACTTTTTTTCAACTTTTAGGGCAAACTATTATGCTTCTTCAATTGTTGTCATCCTTACTAAACTCAGTTCTTCTTGAATGTTTAATCTCAGTCAATTGATGTATCTTGCCACTTTCTCCTTGCTTGCTTCACTATGTCCTATCCTTATGATCATATTATAAAATTCTTCAGTATACTCCTTCACAAATTTCTCCTTTTGTCTCAAGTTTTGCAATCTCTTCAATAGTTCCAACTCATAGTCAGCAAGTATAAACTGATTCTTCAACTTTGTCACAATCCTATCCCACTTTATGATCTTTTATTTTCCTCTTTTGTTTCTATCCAACTAAACTTCTTTTCACCAAATAGTAGCATGTCCCTTCAAATTAGACTTTGCAAATCTCACCTTCTCCAAATCTTTAATTTCTTCATATTCAAAGTATTCCTCCAAATTATTTATCCAGTCAATCAATTCCTCCAAATTCAAATTTCTAGTACAATTCGGTACTTCCACTCTAGTTCTCTTTCCAATCTTCAAAATAGCTCTCAACATATTCACTTGATCTGATTCTTCTTCTTCTAGGGTTTCTTCATTTTGATCGGTTGATTGAATTTCTTCATCATCATCACTTTCAACATTAGGCCAAGGTGTTAGTCCTCTTCTTCAATCTTCTTCAATAGCATCCAATCAAACTTTCATTATTTTCATCATCTTTACCATCTCATCCATTCTTCCAGTCATAGTACCAACAACTGGTATTCTCCTCAGTCGCATCTCTTCCTAGGATCAGGTGCAACTGCCTCAAATTCAGTGATTGGGCTACAAGGTGACAACTGCTTCACAATCGGTGATCGGTTGACAACACAGGTAGTCTGCCTCAAGTTTGGCAATTTGTTCACAGCAAGATCTTATGGAATGCCTTCACAACTTTGCTCCCAAAGGGTTCAAAACTTTGCTTTGATACCACTTGATGAAATTTTCTTTACTCTGATACCAATTATTTTTTTCAAAATTACATCTAACACATGCATGGGTTTAGTTCCAATAAAGCACAACAACCATCACCTTTGCATCTATACCGAAAGATAGTAGACACCTTTTGCTCACTGCATCTAGTTATCTAACTCATGAAAGATCTTAATGCCCTTTTAATACCTTCACATCACAAACTTCATCTCTACTATCTGCACACATGAACTCTTAACATTTATTTATATCACCATCAACCTTGAAACAATCTTCAAGGTCAGCAAAATAATCTTCAATCCTTGGAATGGTCTCCAAGGTCAGTAAACATACAAATTTTGAATTAGGTCTAGACCTAAACATTCCATGATGTAAGGGAATGAAGGTGAACCAATCTAATCCTTAGTTCAAACCCAAATCTATCCAAGCATGCTACACAACACTCACATAATCATCAAATCAACTCCTCAATTAGCTCAAACTTCTAGGTAGGTTAAAGGGTGTAAACATAGGGGATTCTTCATCACACACTTCCACGATCACAACCATAACTTACAGACAATGAACAAAGCTTTAACACATTCTATAAACATCCACAAACAACTTAAGGTCACCTAGAAATCAAAAAATTCATCCACAACAACTTTCACCTGAAGAAGGCTCACTATCTGCTCACAATCAACACTACTGAACTCTGATACACAATAACTTGCTTTCTGGAGCATCATACCACAAACCTTTTGGATAGAAGGTAGATAAGGACCTTATAGGCTTAAATCCAAAACCTTATAGGTAGAGATGAGAGTTGAAGTATTTGACCTTTTGATGAACTGAAGCATATGTATGAAGAAGATCTTGATTTTACAGAACCATGGAAATCATGCAAGGAACCTATTGTGACATAATGAAGTAAGTGGTTGGATTATTTCATTTAGGAAGATATTTTGTTCAAAGGAAATTAGTTATGTAAACCAATTACATTCAACAACTGAAAGAAAAGATGAGACTGCATTTAAAGCTAGCAAGACAGAGAAGACTATTGAATTAGATCTGAAATACTTTGATGAAGTAGAAGCTAATTTTGTGAGAAGAATGAAAAATTGTACTGGTAAGTTTAGTGGTAAGTTACCTTTTAAATGTTTCATTTGTGGTAAAATAGGTCAATATGCTTCAAGATGTCCAAATAGAGCTCTGAGAATTAAAAAAAGGAAAACAAAGGAAGGTTAGTCAAGAAAACTACTATGTAAGTGTTTCTAATGATGAATCAAATTGTGAAGATGATATTGATGATGAATTCTTATTTATTGCCATAAGAGATGAAACTAGTTCTGCTAACTCTGGAAGATGTGTGAAGGAAAGGAGTCCGGAAGCATATGCTAACCCTAAAAGCACTGTAATATTTTCTTTTCATGCTAGGAGTGAAAAGGATGACTAGGTCATTAATAGTGGATGCTCAAATCATATGATAGGTGATAATAGTAAGTTTATCAAACTTGAAAAATTTTATGGTGAATTAGTTAGGTTTGGTGGTGATAAAGCTACTAAGATTTGTGGAAAAGGTTCAATCAGTGTTGATGGAAAGCATAACACTGACAATGTTCTTTATGTCAAAGGTTTAAAGCATAATCTCTTGAGTGTTGTACAGATGTATAGCAAAGGGTACAATCTTATGTTTCAGGATGATGGGTGTGAGATCAAAAAGGGCTTCAGAATAATACTTGCTACTAGGAAGAAGATAGGTGGAAATGTTTATCATCTCAAAGGTGGTGATAGTTATTGTCTTACATCTCAGATCAGTGAGAGTTGGTTATGGCATAAGAGATTTTGTCACATCAATTTTGATATCCTAGTAAGGATAAGTTTAGTTCAAGCTGTGAGAGATCTACCAAATTTAACAATGCTTATTACTGTTGTTTGTAAGGAATGTCAGTTTGGAAAGAAAACTAGAAGAAGCTTCAAAATGAAGGATTAGTCATCTACAAAATTGTTGGATTTGGTGCATACAGACCTATGTGGTCCTACTAGAGTAAGGAGTTTTCAAGGTGATAGGTATTTCATGTTATTTATTGATGATTGCTCTAGAATGACTTGGGTCACTTTTCTTAAGGAAAAATAAAAAAGTGATAGATAAATTTAAATCTTTTAAAGAAATGGTTGAAAATGAATTGGATATGAAAATCAAATGTTTGAGGTCTGACAAAGGTGGAGAGTTTACTTCTAATGAGTTTAACATGTTTTGTGAGAATCATGGGATAAAGAGGCATCTATCTACTCCTAGAACTCCTTAGTAGAATGGAGTGGTTGAAAGGAAGAACAAGACTATTCAAGAAGCTGCAAGGACAATAATAAAGGAAGCAAACCTACCAGAAGCCTACTGGAGAGAAGAAATTCATACTGTTGTCTACAAACAGAACTGAATACAAGTGAAAGTAAATAATACAAAGACTCCCTAGGAGCTATGGTATGGAAGGATTCCCATTGATAAATATTTAAAAGTTTTTGGAAGTAAATGTATATCAGAAGAGATGAAGAACTAGGAAAGTTTGATGCAAGAAGTGATGAAGGTATTTTCCTTGGATACTCTAAAAAAAGAAAATCTTATCAGTGTTATAATAAAAGGCTAAGAAAGATTGTTGAAAGTGCTAATGTTAAGGTTGATGAAGATATACATAAGTTTTTAGAGATTAATGGATATGAATTAGATGAGTTTGCTTGCAAAGAAGAAGAAAAGACCAAAGAGAAGGAAGTGCAGGTTGAAGCTCAAGAAACACTAGAAATAGAAGTACAAGATGAAAAACAAGAAGCTCTAGAAAAGATCCTAAATCTCCCAAATATGTGTAGAGGCATCACACTAAAGATCATATCATTGGTGAAAAGAGCGACGATGTATTGACAAGAAGTAGAGCTGCTGAAGATTAGGTAAATTTATGTTTCCTTTCAAAAGTTGAACCTAAAATAGTAATTGAGGCATGCAAGGATGACTATTAGATCAAAGCTATGGAAGAAGAACTAATGTAGATTGAGAAGAATTAGACTTGAGAACTTGTCCCAAGACCAGAGAATAAGAATATGATTGGAACTAAGTGGGTATACAAGAATTGTTGAGGAAAGGTTTGATCAGAGAAAGTTTAAGTCCTTGTGCAGTACCTGCAGTCCTAGCACCGAAGAAGGATGGGGAATGGACAATGTGTACAGAGTCTAGAGCAAGCAACAAGATCACAGTTAAGTATAGATTTCTATTTCCTAGGATGGATGACATTATGGACTATTTGAGTGGAGAAAACAAAGATAGACCTGAAGAGTGGATACCATAAGATCAGAATTAGAGAAAGAGATGAATGGAAGACTACTTTTAAGACAAATGAAGGGTTATATGAGTGGTTAGTGATGCCTTTTGGATTGATAAATGCATCGAGTGCTTTCATGAGAGGTATGAATGAAGTTCTGAAGAAAATTTTGGGTAAGTTTATTATTGTATACTTAGATGATATTCTAATTTTTAGTAAGATAAAAGAACATTTGTGGCACCTAAGATAAGTATTGCGAAGACTGAGAGAAGAGAAATTGTTGATAAACATCAAGAAATGTAGAACTTCATGAAGGAAGAATTGGTATACTTGGGAATTATGATTTTTGCAAAAGGATTGAAGATGGACCCTGAGAAAGTTAGAGAAATTATTGAGTGGCCAACACCTAAGAGCATTGGAGAAGTCAGATCATTTCATGGATTAGCTAGTTTCTACTGGAAGTTTATTACAAATTTCAGTTCAGTATGCACACTGATGATAGAGACAATGAGAAGTGACATAAAGGACTTTAAGTGGACATTAGGAGTAAATAAAAGATTTGAATTGTTGAAGTAGAAAGTGATAGAGAAACCATTGTTAGCATTACCCAATTTCAACAAACTATTTCAAGTAGATTGTGATGCAAGTGGAAATGCAATAGTTGTAGTGTTAAGTCAAGAAGGTAGACCTATAACATATTTTAGTGAGGAGTTGAATGAGGCAAGGAAAAGATACTCATTATATGATCAAGAGTTCTATACCATAATTCAAGCTTTGAAGAAGTGGAGACATTACTTGTTTCCTAAGGAGTTTGTGTTATATATAGATCATCAAGCCTTACAGTATCTAAATAGTCAAGGAAAGTTAAATAAGAAACATGAGATGGGTAGAGTTCATGTAGAGTTACAATTTTGTATTGAAGCATAGGAGTGGAAAGTCAAACAAAGTTCTTGATGCATTGAGTAGAAGAAGGAATTTACTGACATAGATGAGAGTTGAAGTATTAGGTTTTGAAGAGATGAAGCATATATATGAACAAGATCTTGATTTTGTAAAACCATGGAAAACATGCAAGGAACCTATTTTGACAAATCAAAGTAAGTGGTTGGATTATTTCATTCAAGAAGATATGTTGCTCAAAGGAAATCAATTATGTATACCTCAGATTTCAGTGAGAGATAATTTGATAAAGGAGAAACATAGTGGTAGATTAGTAGGACATTTTGGAATTGACAAGACAATGGCATTGGTAAGTGGACATTACTTTTGGTTGTAGATATATAAGGATGTAAGGAAGTTTGTACAAAGTTGTAGAGTATGTCAAGTTGCAAAGGGAAGTAGTCAGAATCCTAGATTGTACAAATCTTTGACAGTACTGGAGAGACCTTGGGAAGACATAAGCATGGATTTCATATTGCGATTGTTGAAGACACAGAGAGGACATGATTCTATCTTTGCAGTGGTGGACAGATTTCCAAAGATGGCACATCTCATACACTATAAGAAGACAACTGATGCAATGCATGTTGCTGATATATTTTTCAAGGAGATTGTGAGATTGCATGGATTACCTAAGAGCATAATTTCAAATAGGGATACAAGATTCATTTGATGCTTTTGGAGTACATTGTGGAAGAATAAGAAGATAGACCTAAAGTTTAGTTTAGCATTTCATCCACAGATAGATGGACAGAAAGAAATGGTAAATAGGAGTTTGGGAAAGTTGTTGAGATGTTTGGTAGGAGAGAAGGTAGGAAATTGGGATTTAATTCTATCACAAGAAGAGTTTTCATACAATCATTTAGTGAATAGTATTATAGGGAGAACACCATTTGAGATTGTAACCTGAGTAAACCCTAGAGGAGTTGTAGAGTTGAGAGATATCAATATGGAGAATAGGAGAAGTGTAGAGGCCAAAGAATTTGCAGGATACATGGAGATAGTAAATAATCAAGTTAAGAAGCATTTGGTGGAGATGAACAATAAGTATAAAGAGCAAGCAAATGAGAAGAGAAGACACAAAAAAATTTTAGTTGGAGATGAAGTGATGGTGTATGTAAGAAAAGAGATTTCCAATAGGGACATATAACAAGTTGAAGATGAAGAAGTTTGGACCATGTAGGATACTTAGGAAATCTGTTAACAATTTTTGAACACTTGGAATACTAAGAGGGGGGTGAATCGGTATTCTATAAAACCATTTAGATATAAAGAATCTTAAACCATTTAGCATATTCAACTGAAGTGAAGTAAGTTATGCATGAAAACATAAAGCTATAAACCATAACACATGAACACCAGAATTTTTATGTGGAAAACCCAAAAACGAAAAAACCATGGTGAGTGTTAGCTCACAATATATTATAAGATCAGTACTAGATTACAAAATGCTCACTACCATAGGTCTCACTACCTAGAAGAAATAATGCTCACTACAACAGGGATCACTACCCAGAGGGTTAACCATCCAAAGGGCTCACTACCCAAGGACTCACTATCCAAGTGGACTCACTACACACTAAGAAAGAAAGAGAGAAAAGAAAATGGATCACTACCAAAGATGAACTATCATAATTGCATCTACACATGCATGAATTATAGTTCAAATTAACCACAAACAAAATTCTTTGTTACTATTTTGAACATAGTTCTGCTTTTCTCTGCAATTACACGGTCTACTCTGTCATTACCCAATTTCTACATTCAAAATATAATCATCAAATAATCACATCACCTTACACATCATGTCGCATTGTCCATACCACCACACTATGACATCAAAACCAAATCTCCACTTTTATATCTACTTCGTCTTCAACACCAACTAGGTCGTCTCAAAAACATGCCTCAAATGTAACCACAATCTCCCCACCAAAATTCAAACTAGAAAATAGGTTGGGGTGGACCTAAAATAGATCTCACTTTACTCAACACATTACCTTTACCTTTCCTTTATAACCACTTTACTTACAACATCAGATAAGTCGGCCTACTTGGGTGTAGCATGTAACACAGCACTAGGTCGGCCGCAATATCAATTCAGAGAGAATAGGCACACAAAACATGTTCTATTAGGTCAGAAAGACCTATAGAAGCTCTCAAGATTATGTTAGATCCTTTGGAGAGCTTTGTATAAAGAAAACATCTTCAAATCAACTCCATCACAAGAGAAACATGAGCATACACTAACTGTCAGATTACAACTCACCTTCCAGAACACCAAACAACCTCAAACTTGGAACAAACACTCTTCAGACATCTCCAAACATATCCTCAAGTCCATAAAGCAAAATATTTTACTGCGAAGAATTGCAGACTAAAACAAACAAGTACTATGTACTTGTTAAGGCTTCACCCTATGAGGCCAAACTTCTTCAACTAGAAACCAACTTTTTGTAGTCATGAGAAGCTAAACTTTTGGATTTAGATGCTCCTCATATTCCTTGAAACAAGATCTTTAATCTATAGAAAATGCAAACTAAAACACTATAACACTATGTGCCAAAGAGACAGTTTGATACTTAGTCAATTCCTCACTAAGTCTTCTTCTTCTGGAACAAAACAACCTTTGAACTTTGAGCATACCACTAACCTTTGAACATTATTACCATCAATGACAAAATGCCTTACTTGGATAGCAAACCATCAATGTCCCTAACACTGATATGTCCAACAATCTCCCCCTTTGGCATTGATGGCAACACATGATGTGAAAACCATCTAAACTAGACTCTGAGAGATCTCCCCCTAAGATAGATATTTTCCACAACTACATCTCTTCATCGAAGTTACCTTTTTCACATCTGCTTCTCTCCCCCTTTGACATCAATGGAAAAGGATATGAACCAGGTCTCTTATTGTGTAGAGAACATAAGTATATACAATTTGAAAATTTGCTACCCCTAAGTAACTAATTTTTACACCAAAATTTCAAAAATTATCTTGTAACCTTTTGTATATGTACACAAGAAGTCAAGGTTTACTAAGATTTTGGGAGGATGTCTTTGAAGATGTTCTTTAACGGTACCACATTTGAATCCCATTTTGCCTTAGCATATTTCAAAAACATTACATGCCCATTAATTTGAGATAGCAAATTGTCTACCTAATCTACTGTGTCAAGGGCATCAGTCATTTTCCTTATCTTATTAGCTTCACTGATCAAGCCTGTCATGGAAGATATCTTAAAGCTTGCAATTTGTCTTAGTTGACCCATTTGATCCTTTATGGACTCCTTCTGATTTTTCAATTTCTTTATACTTACATAAGCCTTCATAATTTCATTACTCAGGTTTCCATTTAGATCTTTCAAAGGATCATAAGTTCTAGAAAGCTTTACAAGTTCATTTTTAAAGTCTTCTATCTTGTCCTTTATGTCTTTTATTATTGTAGGCCAATTTACGAAAAATTGATACAATGTATTTACAGTATTAATGGTAGTCTCAACATTCTTAATGTTGTTATCTAACAAAATTTGTGCTTCAGAGCACTTATCAGACAGTTCTACTAACCTCCTACTATCAAATTCTCCTCTAACTTTCTTCTCTGTTGCCTGTTCAAATGATTCAAGCTTTCTATTCATGGACTCCATGAATTTCTTCATTTGTAATGTTGGAGTCAGGGAAGTATCTCTCTCAACATCTAGAAAATCTTTCTTAAATATTGTCATTGCCTCTTCTATTAGATTATTGTCTTCAATATGTGACTTAAGCATCTCTTCCTGGGCTGTAGTTTGAAAGATTGTTCCCAACTTCAAATTTTGAAGAGGGGAAATAATTGCCAAGTTTAATTGACCATTAATGGAGGGAATTGGCAACAAGTCAGAGGCAAATAGAGTTTGTAATTCTCTCTATTTTATAAAAAATTCTCTAATTGGATCTAATGGTGAAGCTACTGAGCTTTCACCAGTAGTGTATCTCCTTATTTCTTCATCAAATACTTGTGCATTAGGAGCTTCAAGAGGATCTTCACCAGTAGTTGTTTGTTGATCCACCCCTATCTATGGAAATGAGGTGTTACCTGTTTGTTCTAAAATGTCCTCTTTTTGCTTGTCCTCTTCTTCTGCATTCTTCTCCTCAACATATTCTCTCATTTCATCATTATTTCCCATGTTCTCTGGAGGAGGGATCACACATTGATCCACTGAGTTTGTAGGAGGTGGTAGAGATGGTACACTGTGTTCACCAGCCACATCCAAAATTACACTAGTGGTTCCCACACCAAGATTCTACTACTCTTCATCAGTGTCTGTGATAATTGGCATTTGAAGCTCATTGAGAACATTCAGAGTGATCTCTTCATTTTCTTTCATCAGTTTTTCAATCTCATTCCTATCACCAACCATAAAAGTGTTTACTATTTTCTTGGTTTTAAATTCTTTACTAATTCACTAAGTGGCTTTAACTTTATCTTCTCCAGAAAGACTTGGACAGAACTTCTTTAAGACACTTTCCTTCATCTTAGCATCTTTAGCCATAGCCTCCTCTTTCTTGGCAGTTAAAATACTTGCTAGGTTGTTAGGTAACTCATTAGAAATTTCAATTAAGGCTTTATTAAACAAATCTAAATACCTGATTACAACAATTTCAATGATGACTTTGTCTTCATCTGGGTTGTCATCATAAAGGTCAGCCACTTGATTCAGACTGCCATGCTCCACTATGGCATTGATGGTGGCTTCAAGAGATATGGAAGAACTATCAATCTTAACCTTCTTCTTCTTTCCTTTTCCTTTCCCCTTTCTGGAGGGCTCTTCTTCTTCTGTTGAGGTAACTTCTCTTCTCCTGAAGATGAAGCCTTCTTTCTCTTTGTCAGAGATATCTTCAGTGGTATAAGTTTTTGTTTTCTTTCCCTATGTCTCTTTTCTTTCTTCTTGTTCTTCCTCTTTTTCTCCATTAATAGCATGACTGACATATACATCTCTATGCCCTTTTCTCTTGACCCTTCTTCTCTTTATTGGTTCAGAGACACTGGCTTTACCATCTTTCTTTGTAACAATAGTAGCAGGGGCTCCAGAGGCCTTGGTTGCACTAGTAAAAGAGAATGAGGTCCTAGGTGACTTTCAAGTATTGGGTGTAGGCACCTTTTCTTCAGTTTTCTTCTTTTGTTCTTCTGTAGCACTGGCTTCTTTAGTAGTTTTTGTCATAGCTTTTGCCTATTGTAATCATTCTTTAGTTAACCAAGCCTTCTTAGTAGATTCTTCAATTATCTTTTGTATTTTCTTTTGATATTGTTTCTTTGTTTCTTTAATTTGGATTTTCATTGATTTTTCTTTCAAGGCACCAAACCTCTCTTCTATAGTGTCATGAGGTTTGTTGAGCATTAGTTTAACTAGACCAACTAGAGTATCTTCTGAGACTTCATATCCCATCTATGGGATCCACACTATTTTGGGCTCAACTTCTTCCATTAGACATTCATCTTTTGTCACCATGAAATTGATGTCATCTTTGTATTTTTCAACAATTTTTCTAGGCATTCTTTCTTTGGCTTGCATCTTGTTGGGTGAATATTTTGTGTTCAACTAACTGAAGGCAAAATGGTTATATCAACCACATTCTAATGAGATAAATCTCTCCTCTCATCAAGGGGAGGTTCCCTATCACTTATCACTATATAATTTAAACTAAATACTAATCCAGGGGTGACACCATATCATCCATTTTTCTTTTTTCAGAAATGATGTTTATAAAATAAAAGAGCACTTTCTTGATACAAACTGAATAACCAAGAAACCCACAAAAGCACAAAGTCTATCATTGCTTCTTTCACCAATGGAAAATAAAATGACTTGGAGTAGAGTACAGCCCAAAGTCTTCACTATACGCCAAGATGAGATAAATAGCTTAAAGATAACAACTTGCAACACAAAGTCTTCAAGCTATTTCTCATTCATGAACACAACACAATTCTCACAAATGATATTACAGCTCAAAGTCTATTAAAATCAGATTTAGAATACTCCTTAATCACTTGAAATAAACTCTCACACTTCAATTACTTATCAAAGATAATATGATAGCAAAGACATAAGAACAATTCTATCATAAAACAAATCACTCCAAGACAAAGATTGGAATTTAACTTGCTCTCTTGTATTGATAATTATTTGAAAATTGATTTACACAAATAAGCACAAAGTCTCAACTTGCTTCTCAATTTGGTAGAGTTTTGTTACAATACATAAAAGATAATATTTACAATAGAGGCCCTCTTTATTTATAGGGAGAGGCCTTGAGAAAATTTAGGAAAAACCTAACTACTTTGACTTATTCAAAAATAGGAGTCCTATTTGACTTGGGACTTCCTATGTTTTTACATGTAATTACATATGGAAAAAGTACATGTAAATATGTCCAAAATTGTTTTGAAAGTACATCTAAAAAATGGAAAATAAACTAAGGGAAAAAGTTGCTTCAACTCGCATTGTCGTCTTTCTTCATGTGACCATCATACATAGTGAAAGTTGCTTGCATCCTGATACTATCTGGACTGACCGTGTTCCTAAAAATCATCTTGGCTCTCACTATGGCATCTCTAACTGTAGTGACTAATTTTGCATGACCAGTTAACTTGGTTTTTAGATTATCCAAAGTTAACTGATTGTCCAGAATATTGTCCACAGAGGCCATTGTAAATGTTTTATCTTCAAACTCTTTCTGGAACATATCTTCAAATTCTTGAACCATTTCTTCTGTAGAGAGAAATTGGTTATCCTGTGATACGAGATTGTAGGGTAACTCCTCCAATTTATTCAATAGACTGACATCACTTTGTTCACTAAGTTTCCTCACAGTCGCAAGGTCATTGATCAAATCCTTAAGCACACGGCTCTTGTATGCCAATGCCTCTTTAGTTTCTGTATAAGAGTCCCTATTAGAGATGGTACCAATTGATATTAGAGTGGTTATTTTTAGTTTTCTCATCTCCACCAATTTGTCATGATTCTTTTCTATGCGCTCAATATCTTGAGAAATAACATCAATGAGGTCATCTAGTTTTGTTCTTACTTTCTCCATTTTATCTATCTTCTCAAATAGTTCTGTGAGCAGAGATATTCCCTGTGTGTGCATCCTATCTAGGTACTCTTCAAGCACTTTTCCTTTGAGATGAGTCCTTTTTGCTTTCTGGATAATAGGGTCTTCTACATAAATGGCTTCAAGAGTTACTGCTTATAAATTTAGAGTAATTTTCCTTACCACTACGGTCAACTGTTCCACCATTGCTTTGTAGTGATCTTTCATTTCTTTCTCCCTGTCAAATTTCTGAATCAGGAGATCCATGGCTGACTGCATATCATTCTTGGCACTTTCATGAGTTATCTTGCCCAATTCAACTCTACAGATAGAGTAATCATTCATATCAAAATTTTCCATGATTGCATCCTATGGAGATTTTGCAATCTCCAAAAATTTATGTCCCTTGTCCTCAAGCATTCTTGAAATAATCTTTGGTTTCTTTGGGACCTTGGCTTTTGCAGGCACCAGTTTATTGAAATCAAAGTCATCTGGGGAGATGGCTTGTTTTTTCCATTTTGGTGTATAAGCTGATAACCAAGGTGGAAGTAGAGAAGTACTCACATTAGGATTCGTTCCCATTATTGGTGTTACCAGAATTGTACTTGCATTGGTAGTGGAACAATAGGTGGAGTGTTAGTAAAAACTGCACCTGTTATATTTATACTAGAGACCTGCTCAGTATTCATTACAAAATGATCAAAAATAGAGGCATCCCCAATATCAAAAGATGAAAAAGACAAACTAGGAATAGACCCTGAAGAAAGGAGAACATCTTCAAAAGTGTTTTGAGGATTATCAAAAAATATTTTGGAAGGGGAGGGAGATTTAGAAGAGGGAATATCAATAGGGGAAATAGACACAGGAGTTGTAGCAAGTGTATCAAGCAAAGGAGAAGAGACTCCTGTTTCTTGTTGTACATTCTCTTACAGGGACAAAGCTTCCTCCTCTTGTGGATCTGAAGTCCTATCTTCAACCTATATATCTTCAGTGGTTGGTTCCTCAGTAGCCAGCTCCTCAACTTCCATATCTCTTATTTCAGACTCTTTCTCCACAGTCTTCGATTTCTTCGTCACAAACTTGATTCTAGGCTTATGTGTTTTAGAGGATGAGGGAACATCACTCTTGTTCTTCGTTCTATTTTCCACCTTTTTACTAGTTTACTCTTGGATCTCAGTCTCTGATCCTATGAGAAATTCTTTTAGAGTAATTCCTTTATCTACTAGCCAATTATTGGTGTTTGCCAATATAGGCTCAAATCTTTTCCTTAAAGAGGTCAGCTCTTTTTTAGACCATTGGATTGGAGGGAAAGGAGTGTTAGCAATCTGTTCAGTGTTGTATCTGTCATTGACCAATTCTCCATTATCCACTAGATCCTCAGGGATATCAGCAAGTCCCAAATATTCAATCTGCTAAAGAGATAACCTACTATAGTCCAACTTTCTGACATCTTCTTGTGTTCTCAAATCTACCCGAACATCTTCAACCATAGGCTCATGGAATTGGGTTTTCCTCCTGATTTTGTCTTTCATGCCCCTATAGTCAAACTTACGTCTTCTCTTGAATTGCTTCATAGTAACAAGCTGCATCTCAGTCTCCATGGCCCTAGCCTTCATAGCAGTTGATACTTAATACCTACCAATTTCAACTGGGAACCTGAAACCAAACTTCTTGAGTTCCATTTGTTTATTATGCATGACGATCATTTGACTGCATAACTCCATTAATACCAATTTGTCTGAAGGGAATCTTGGAAGCATATAGGGATGACCTTAGAAAAAGCCAACCCTCAGGTATGAGAAAGAAGGAAACTGTAAGAACATGCATCCAAAGTCATTTACCACTATCCAGGCTTCATCTGATACTCCTCTATTCCAATTGGGGGTCAAAAAGACACAAGAATACTACAAAGAAAGCATCATTTACTCTCCTAAAATGATGAATAGAACCCTTCAATGTTAATTGAGAGTAGTATTGATACACAAGGATTACCCTCCTATCTCCTTCTGATGTTAAACCTTGAAAGATCCTCATAGAAGCAAATATATACACCAGATAAGAGGTCATGTAGAATTTAAAGGTAGTGGGTACCTTTATCAATTGTTCGTGCAAATCATTACTAATTTGCTCCCCCTAGAAGATGATTTGTTTTCCTTGGAGTATTACCTTAATGAAAGGATACATCCATTCATGAAACTATGAGGAAGAAGACAAACCTCTTATCCTGCTGAGAAGAGTTATCAGATCACCAACTTCTTCTACAAAGTCACTTCGAGGAAAACTACGTGGCCACCTTGACAAATTTGACCTTGCAGTCTTTAGCCATTTATTGTTGATTACTTTCTTTGCCTTCTCCAGATTTTTGTCATATTCCTTCTATGCTTCAACAAAATCAAGCTTTAACACTTTTGTAGTAGGAGGGCACATAAACACCTTATCAATAAACTCAGGATCCAGTCTAATTATTACATGGCCACTTGCATCCACCACAGCCCTAGTATCTTTGTTATAGAATTGAGTACACTAAAGAATAAATTCTGTGTTGTGGGCTGCCATCGGGAAAGAAGATACCAAATGAATGTTACTGTCAATTATCTTCTTCATTGTAGAGCTGGGATTGCTTGACTTGGTTCTCTCCACAAATTCAGCCATGTCCACATGGCCAATCTCTATTCTCTAATGTTGTCGACATTAGAAGTGACTGAGGTGATTGGAAAAACACCTTGATATTTGTATTTCATTGCTTTCGACTTCTTTGGGGACAACTCAGTCATCTAAACGATCTATCACCAGAAGGATGTCGATGAATAATGAAGATCCATAGAAGAAACTACAACAAAAAGTCATGATCATGCAATTAGGGGAAATACTGGTAATCTGGGAAAATTGCATGTTGACAATCATGACTATGGAGACGCGCTTGAAAGGGCTAGAGTGCGAGCAGGCCAAAAATCAGAGGAAAGTGGGCTCAGAAAAAACAAAACTAAAAATTTCCCATAGTTAGGAAAATTTGAAAGAGTGTTTGCATGGGTGGCAAAATTTGCCACCCTCACATATGAGGGATGTTGTGTCCTTGCACCGGCGGTAAAATTCACTGCTCATGCATATTCCAGGAAATGAGTTATATGTTGGAGCGGTTAAATTTTTCACTATTGCAGGTAATAAGGAATTTCTAAGTTTGATGTTTGGGCGGTAGTAAATGCCAACATTGTAGATGATACAGGGAATTCACAAGTGTTAGAGTGGCAAAAAATGTTGATACTTCACATAGTAGGAATTGCAAGGTTTTAGTGTAGGAGCGGTGAATTTCACTGCTCATACACTTGTATTTTGATGTCTTCGAATGCATAAGCAGTAAAACATACCGACTTTGCATTTGCTCAAAAAACTTATGAAAGAACTCAGTCGGCAAATATCACCAACATTACATAAAACTCGAAATAACCAAAAACATGTTGGAGTGACAAATTCTGCCAACACCATATGTTGGAATTTTCAATGTTTTACATGTTTTGATGGGGTAAAACTGGCCATGTGAGTACGCGAAGGATAACTCTCCACAATAAAAAATATTTACAAACCCTCTCAATAAGATATTGGTCAGAGGGGTTTTGAACAAACTCTAGGGTTTGGTAATGACTTAAAAAGAAGAAAGACATGAAAATTACAATTTGTCTAGAACGTCATACGAACAACATAATTCTCAAAAGTCACGAGTTTGATTACTTTAAAGAAAAAAATATAGAAAACCATAAATGAAAACAAATGACAAGAACAATGGTTGTAGAGCTTACCAGTTAGAAGGAATGAAAACCTTGAGTCAAAAATTGTCTGAATCCAAGCTTGGCGCAATCAAGCAGCTTGAGGGAGGGTTACGAATCAATTAGAAGTTTTAGGAAATAGAAATAACAAAAAGACAATGAAAAAGACATTTACGAAACTTAAAAACACACCCTTAATGCTTGGCACGAGTAGCCATTAATGCCACTGAAGTTTGAGATCTTGAAGATCTTGCTCGGGTGGCAATTTCAGCTAACATGACACGTACTTAACAAAGATGCAAGAGTACTAAAAAATGCTGACATTACATTTGCTTCTTGGTGAGGAACATGTAACGGCGGTAAAAAGTGCCACTCTTGCATGTTGAAAATGAAAAACCATGTAAAAGCAGCAGAAATTGCCGACATAACACAAGTGGACAAAAGACATGCAATAGTGGCAAATTTGGCTGACTTTGCATATAAAGACTCAAAATTTGACTAACACCCAAAAATGACCAAAATTGATATTTTGGTCAGTTTACAACCTAATCGATTCGCACAAACTTTGAGGAATCGATTTGAGGGAATGTTGTAAATGAATTTAGGATGTCAAATGACTTCACACGGGACTAAGAGAATCTTGTCTTGATGTGCGAACTTAGAGTGTAGATCATGAAACGAACAAGTTTCATGGGGGTTGTCTACAAAAATGAGCGTAGATGATTTTGAGAACAACAGCTGGCTCTAACTGGGGAACTTCCTTTGATCAAACTTTGAAACAATCAAAGGGAGGAGAATCCAGTCTCTAAGTGCCTTCATCCATGCCATTGGGCTATAGAGTCAAGCTACCAAAAGAAAAAGACATAAAAGACTAAACAAAAATGCAAAACTATACAAATGTACAAATGAACTTATCTGATACTTCAAGGATTGAAGTGCTTTAGATGTTGTGCACTGTGAGGCAGCAAGAATGGTGTCCCATCTTGATACTCCAACAAAAAACTATTTTCACCACAGAACTGATGAATGGTGAACAATCAAATTTTCCATGCATTCCCTTTGGTTCTTTCCTCTTGTCCCACAACAAGACTTGATCTCCAATCTGAAACTCACGAATCCTTGCCTTCTTGTCAAAGAGTTTCTTTACTTGACTTTGATGCTTAGTGATACGATCCACTACCATAGTCTGTTGTTCCTCAAGTTCAGTTAGGTACATAATTCTTTTATCAATAGAACTATCAAAAGTTCTATCCTCCACTACCTTTACCAACTTCAGTGCCGGCAATTCCAAGGTAATTGGTATCTCCACATTTAGACCATACAGAAGATCAAATGGCGACATACCTATCACCCTTTTAGGGGTGATCATGTCTTCCCATAAAGCATCAAATAAAGCTTTATGCCAGGTTCTCTGATTCTCATCCATTAGTTTCCTGATAATAGTAACCAAATTCTTGTTACTTGATTTCTCCTGACCATTTGCTTGCAGATAATAGTCTGAAGAGTGGGAAAGAATGATCCCATGCCCATAACAAAAGTTAGTAATTTCATGAGAAGAGAAACAAGTAGCATTATCTGCTACAATCTTGTTTAGAACTCCAAACCAGGAAACAATGTTTTCCTTAAGGAAATTGCATACCACTTCAGAAGTAGCATGCTTAACCAGGATGGCTTCCACCCATTTGGTAAAATAATCTATTGCGGTGAGAACATAGTTGTGTCCTGCACTTGATGGTGGGTTCACAGCGCTAATGAAGTCAATGCCCCATTGCTGAAAAGGTTCTTCAATTACTACTAGCTTGAGAGGTAATGCAACTAACTTTGGTTTCCCAACAAACTGTTGACACAATTCACACCTACGCACCCAATTGTACGCATCTTGAAACAGTGTGGGCCAATAGTATCTAGCTCGCAGAATCTTGTGAGCTGTCACAGACACAGAAAAATGTCCTCCAAAAGCCAGATTGTGGAAAGACTCAAGAAGTCTACTTTGTTGCATTTTATCCACGCAATGGAGAAATACCCCATCAAGGCTTCTTTTGTACAAACCATTGTCCCATAGGACATAGTTAGCAGCCTTCAAATTAATAGTTCTTTTCTCCTTATAAGATAGATGTGTAGGACACTCACCATAGGTAAGAAAATGAGCAATATTTGAATACCACTCATCAGTAGTAGTGACAAAAAGAACAGTTGGTGTATCCTCAACTTCTTCTTCTTCGTCCCCTGTCTCTTTTGGTACATTATCAGTGATCAATTGACACAAACCTTTTCCACACACAAGCGTAGTCATTTTTATATCAAGATCAATATCTTGGATCTTAGCAATCCAATTGCCTCTTTTTGTTTTGAACTCCTGTTGAGTTAGAATAGACTTGACTGTTGTATCAGGTACCATAACAACAGTGTGTGAGTTTAGAATATAGAACTTGAAATGCTTCATCGCTTTGACCACGGCATAAGCATGCTTCTCCATATTCAAATATTTCAATTCATGAGCTTTGAGAGGACAACTCATAAATGATATGGGGGATTCCACACCTTCTTCATTTTGCTGAACCAGAATAGCTGAAAGTGTATGTTCTGAAGCGTACCTATAAACTATGAAATCTTTGGTGTAGTTAGGACAAACAAGGACTGGAGCATGAGCAATAGCCCTCTTAATATCCTTAAATGCATCTTTGCCTTCCACAGTCCAATGGAAAGTAGCCTTACCCTTTATCATGTTGACGATGTGACGGGTTTTCTCTACGAATTCAGGAATGAACCTTCGCAGAAAATTCACCTTTCCAAAGAAAGAATGAACTGTAGTCTTACTAGCAGGCAGAGTAAGACTTTGAATGGATTTGTCTCTTTCTGAGTCAATTTTAGTGCCTTCTTGGGATACAATGTGACTGAGCAGTTTACCTTCTATAACCCCAAAAATTGACTTCTTAGGGTTAAGAGAGATACCATTTTGCCGACATCATTCCAGCACTTGTCATAAATGGTATGCATGATCATGATGGTGTTTTGAAAAAATAGTCAAGTCATCAAGATACACCATGATGAACTTCCCCATCTCATCTTTAAAGGCAAGGTCCATCGCTCTCTGGAATGTGGTGCCAGCATTGATCAAACCAAAAGGCATTCTACGATATGCAAAAGTGCCCCAAGGTGTTGTAAAAGCAGTCTTATACTGATCAACTTCATTGACTTCCACTTGATTATACCCCAAAAACTGTCTAGCATAGACAGCATTTTTGAACCATCGACTATTTGCAATACTTGATCCATGGTGGGTAAGGGGTAGTTATCTTTTAGGGAAGATTGGTTGAGATTCCTGAAATCAACACAGATACGGGTTTCTCCATTCTTTTTCCTTACAGGAACTATGTTCACGATCCAGGTGGAATGATGAATTGGAAAAATTATCCTTGCATTCAACATCTTCTGAATCTCAGAAAGTATTGTACCTGATATTTTAGGGTTGTATTGCCTTTGTTTCTACTTATGAGGCAATGACCCAGCTTTGAGGGGAATTTCATGTTGAATTTCCTTTGGCCTGAAAGACTTCAAGTCATCATAGGAATATGCCAAGACATCAATGTAATGGCATGTTGGAAAGAGACACTATATGGATTCATGAATGTTGTCATTGATGGCAACAAAGTTCATCCCACACATCCGCAGGACATGGTGTGTCTATACCGGAAGTCAGATTGAAGAATGTTGTGGTCCGGTAAGCAAGAACAGAGCATGTGGCGAGGTCCGATAGTCAAGTCCAGATCTCTCAGAGGAAGTATCTTGGTGATGTGTAGATTTGGAGAAGTCAAGAGAACTACCTTGACTGATAGATTCCAAGGATTTAGCCTCCGGTGATAGATGAAGAAAAAAATATGAATGCTTGAGTGTCGGGTTCTTGATTGGCAGTGTGGACAGAGGAAGAACTAACTGGCAGAACATCAGACATTATTCCTAATGTGTTACTGATGATGGTAAAAGTTCTTAAGGCATAACTTATGATTGGCCGACATGATTGATGACTTCTACAAGTATATCCTTGATCCATATTACTTGGTAATCAAGGATTCAACCGATAGATCAAAGTTTGTGGAAAATATTGACTATTCCGAATGCCGACTAGAAAAGTGATGAAATCACTTATGCGGATATATATACAAGATGGATTTAGTTGTGAGGTGTGTTGTGGTTTACTTGATGTGTGAAGAAAAGCAGTAGAGTAGAGTGAAAGAAATAAGGAAGGTTCGGTATGTGAAAGGAGAGCAGCACAACAAAAGGAAAGATGAAGTGCAGCAGATCAGTGTACTGAGTCTAACCGGAACTGAACTCCAGCTTATGTAGATGCTCCTTATCAGTTCAAGTATTGTATTACTCTCTTTAAAAATTGTAGACAGTGAGTCTCTTGTAGGCAGTGGGCCTCTTGTGAATAGTATGCTCAGGTAGTAAGCCCTAATTGGCAAGTGTCATTTTGTATTTCTATTCTTCTAATAGAAAATACTTTCTTGGGTTAATCACCCTGTGGTTTTCTCCCTTAACAGGGTTTCCATGTCAAAAATATTGTGTCATGTGTATTTCCATTTCATAGTTATGTTTGCTTATTTGAATTAATGCTACATTGATTAATAAGAAAGTTCAGAAAGCTAAAATAATTAGGATAACTGATTCACCCCCCTCTCAGTTATCAATAATTGGTATCAGAGACAAGTTCCTCCCAACAGAGCCTAACAGCTTGAGGAAGATCTGGGAATTCAAATGGATGTGTATGGTATGAGGGAGCAACTTAAGTCTACCCTAGATGATCTTGAGCAGTCAAATTCTGAAGTCAATGAATTAAAGGAAAGACTCAGACAGGATGATGATTTCATAATGAACTAAAAGGGAAACTGAGTTTCTTTATGAAAAAGAGAAAAGAGCACCTTTAGCAAATGGCAAGTCAAGGTGAAGCCAATGATACAAATGAAGATCTGAAGGAGAAAACCAAGCTGTGTGAAAAGTTATCAAAAGAGATCATTATGGTAAGACATGAGATGGAATCAGGAGTTATGAAGTTTACCCAAGAAATTGAAGAGAAAAGAAAAACTGAAGATGATCTAAGACAATCTCTCAAGGAGAAATCAAAAGACTACCGCAAGATGGATAGAATAATCAGACACCTTAAATCTGATCTTGAAGATGCTAAAGATAATGAAGAAAAACTTGAGGAACAAATTGTCTCTCTTAAAAGGGATCTTTAAACAGCAAATGAATATAAAGAAAAATTCAAGATAAGTTTTTCTCAACTTGAAGTTCTTCTTGAAAGTCAAAAGAGGGTAGATGACAAGTGTGGTTTGGGATATGAGAAAGGAGAAAGCTCTGGATCTAGTCAGAAGAATTTTGGATCAGAAAATCCAAGGAACAGGCCTAGAAGACCTCTGGTAAGACCACCTAATGCTCAGAGATATCCATCCTTCAATGGATACTGCCACAACTATAATAACTTTGGTCATAGAGCTAATCAGTGCAGAAAGAGAATGAATCAGACTAATACATCCTTCTTCGGACAGTGTTTCAACCGCAAAAGGTATGGTCACAAATCTCATGAATGCAAAAATATGCAAATGAACAATTGATTCAATGGTAGATGCTTTGCATGTAATAGAATGAGTCACATGGCTAATCAATGCAGATCAAGAGGATATCAATCAAATATGCAAAGAAATGTTGTTTGCCAAATTTGCAATAGATCCGGTCATATTGCAAAATTCTGTAGAAGCAAGAATCAGGACAAAAGAGGTCCTGTACATCATAATCAGAATCAAGATAAGGGAAAACGAAAAGTAAATGTGGATGAAATTCAAAGTGAGATGAACAAGATTTGGGTGAAGAAAAGTACAGAGAATGTAGGGGATGGTTCTGCACCAAACTCTGGTGCTAATATTCCTTCCGAAAATTAAAAAGTGAGCTCTAGCTCAGGGGGAGACACAAAGAAAACCCTGTTCCCCCAGCCAGTCAATTGGTGCTAGAACTGGCACAAGAAGAGTTACGGATTAAAGGGTTCATAAGAGAGACATCCAAATAAACTATGATTAAGATTTGGAAGATCCGCAAGATATTTAAGATCAAGATTGATCCAGTTCTTCAAGTCATCCGAATAAGGCAAACCGGAATGACTTAGGTCGAGCATTTATTGCAACTTGACATTAGGGTTTGTAGAGCAATATAAGGGTTTTCTCATTAAGCATTTGTTCATTCTGCATTCAAGAAGAAATGAAAAGAGAAGCTCTGCAACAAAATTCCTGAAGCTCATCAAAGATCATTTGCAGAAGTCAATTCTTCCAGAAATCAATCTGGTTAACTCTGTGAAACTGAAAGATGCAAAACGTATTTTCTGTTCTTAAAATATCTCTCTGCAAATCTTTTTAAAAAAGATGTCTACTCCAAATATTGTGAAGATCACTGATAGGCCTCACCCTAAATTCAACAAACATCCCTACAAATCCTTGGAAGTTGATCCCTTAGGAGCTTTTTCAAGTGTTCCACATGGTGTCTTGCATACATAAGATATTAGGGTTTACATTCACGTAAACATTGAAGAATTCAGAGAGTCCAAATTGAGTGATATCTACCACAAACAGTTAATAGATGATTCATTTGAGCTCAAACCCCAATACAAGGCCCTCTGGGAGAAGCACTTTGCACAATGTATACATTTCCCCTACTTTGCTGAGGACGAATGGGTCTGGTATGTCTTGAGTAGAATACATGACAACTTCATGTGGTTGAATGGACCATTCAAGATCACAAAAGATGCCATTAGGGTAGTTACTAGTTTGCACTCATCCGGTGGTATACCTATTCTCAAATTGATCAAGAATCTGACTGTAAGTGAGGCTACCGGATCTAGGTTTGATAAAAGAGCAATGACAGTAGATGACATCACTGATCCGGATGTCAAGTTTGCATCCATGATCATCAGCTACAAGATATATCATTCTAGCAGGGAGAATTTAGTACCTGGAACTACTATCTACACTGCCTATGAAATGTTGAGGAAAAATGCAGACTATGACCTATGTGAGCTCCTTCTAAACCAACTCTTGGAGAACCTACAGAAGATAAAGAAGGACAAGAAGAATTCCTTCAAATTTGGTGGTCAAATACTCTGTCTATTCTTCTACTTTATGAATGAGCTACCTGGATCCAATGGATGGGTATGGCAGAATGACAGACCAGTTGCCATACAAATTAGGGATTATTTGCATGGACTTGGTGATGACAAAGCACAAAACACAGCTCTCTGGGGTTTGTTTAAAAACTTTTAGAATATGATGCAAGCTAGAGAGAGAATTCCCCAATCTCTAGTTGAGAAATACAAAGACATAGTATGCTTTATGGTAGAGACTGATCAATGCCTAATGGAGGCAGTGGAACCAAGAACAGTGTGGATCATGCCAATGGGATATGAAGTTGATGAGAACATTGTGGAGTTGCATGTTCAACACATGCTCAGTCAGCCAAATGATCTTAAGGCAGACAGGTTTAGAACCTTTAAAGAACTAATTGTGAAAATCCATGTAGAGCTAAGGTAGCCAGAGATCAAGAGAAAGGTAAGAAAAGAAGTAGAAAACATTGCCAAAAGCTTTGGCATCTCAAAAGAGGCACTTGATGCCAATAGGCAAAAGATGGAAAGAGCAGAGAAAGAGAAGGAAGGTGCTGAAAAGGAGAGTGGTCTGGTAGAAGCCCCCACCTAGACAAGATCCTCTAAGAGGTCCACCCCTACCACTGACAAGAGTTCAAAAACATCAAAATCGGAAGCAAAATCATCTAGTAAAGCAGAGAAGAGAATAAAGAAAAAGGCAATGAGCTCCTATGCAAGCCAAAAGGATGAAGAAGAAACTGAATCAAATGAGGAGATAAAGAAAATGAAGAAGCAAAAGAAGGAAGGATCTGATGAACCCTCTACAGGTGAAGATAAGGAAGAGATGGCAGAAGAATTCGTTGAAAGGCCCACTCTGTCCTTAGATGATGTAGTTAAAGCAGTCACTATGTATGGGAACCTGCAACCAATAATAGAATTCTATGATGCATACAATGACGCAGATAAAAAGATTCTGGAGGAAGCCACAGTTAAGTATTTGAATGTATATAATAAGGCTTTCATTGAAATCGTATCTCTCATTCCCAAAAGCCTAGAGAAGGAATTAGAGATAAGAAAGAATAATGCTAGGGCAAAGGATCTTGAGATCTAGGAACAGATAGCCATATAGCTCTTTCCTTCGATCACTCCAAGGCAAATGAATATGATCTTCAAAGATTGTAAGGATTAATTCTAGAGCAAAGCCAGAATGAATCAGCTCATGCTTGGTGAGACTAACAAGGTAGCCAAGGAAACAGAAGAGATCCTCCGGAATGTCTTTAAAAGATTCAATCTTCCTGTCATAGAGGACTTGGGTGCTGATCCATCGGCCACAAGTGTTGGAGAGGAATCAACTGAGAAATTGGTAGAAGAAGTCATGGACACCAGTGTAGAAAAGGATAAGGACTTGGAATCCTCTGTTCTAGAAGAGGAAGTTCATAAACAGACAAACATCTCTCCTCCAGTTTCACCTGCAGTCTCCAGATCTAAGGGAGAAGAAAGAATAAAGGATAAAGAAAAAGGAGTGAAGGAAAAAGAAGATGATAGTATCAAGGTTGCAGAAGGAGAGAAGACTTCAATAGAGAAGACCACAACTGATAGTGGTAAGAATGTAGAAGGAGAGAAAGCTCCAGGAGGCAGCTCTGAGAATGCAGAAGAGAAGAAAAATCTGTCTCTTGCAAGAGACACTGCAAAAACTGTCCAAGAATTCTTGAACAAAGAAACAATGGAGATTGATGAACTAGAACTTCTACAAGGACCATTTAACTTTGATTCTCTTTCTTTGGTTCAAACAATGAAGATAGCTTCATTTGCCAATGCAAAGGCAAAAGAAAAACTCCTAAAGTCTCACATGGAAGATTGTGAGCTAATAGAAGCTACATACGGTGTTTTAGAAAAGATCATGCCATCTTTTTAGAAGGATCACTCAGCCTCCTCATCAGGTAATCTTAAATCTCTTGTTAGTTTAGTCAGCACTCATTTTGAGTCCTTAGAGAAATCAGCTGAGGAAAAGGTCCGGAAAGAGTTTTTAGATAAAAGATTCTCTGAAGTACTAAGTCTAATATCAAATGATAGAAGAAATATGGATATAGGGATAAAGAGCTTAGAAAATGCTCTTAAAGATGGCGGGGAAATATATAAATTTTGTCTATCATGGTCCAAAGCAACAATGGAGATTGAGAAGAAAATGAAAAAACAGGAGATCCAACTAACAAAATTTTCTCAAAATTTTGATCCATTTACCTCATCCATAGCAAATCAAGAATATCAGACCATTGTAGTCTTGGATGAAATTAAGAAGCTAGAGAAAGAAAAGAAAAATAGAATCGGCAGGTTAAATGAGCTTAGAAGAATAATCATTCCTAAGTTGGAGGCCATGCATGAGGCCCTAAGTGATGCTCAAACCACCGCCAAGACATATGATCTGATAGATCTGAAGAAGGCTGAAGTTTTTGCATTCTTGTTGAGTGGTCACATATCAATTTTGGACAGGATGAAGCTAAGTTGGGTAACCAAAGTTGTACAATTGAAAAACACTTTTGTAGATATAATAAAGTATATGTAGAGTGCAACCGGATGATATAATTATGTGACTAAGTTAACTTTTTGCAAATTTTGGTGTGCAGACCCCACCCTTTTCCATTGATGTCAAAGGGGGAGTGATGAGCAATGAAAAATGTTGAATCTAGCTAAGGGGGAGCTCTGAAAAATATACATAGAGACTGAGCATCAGCCAAGGGGGAGTATAGTGTGACACTTAGTCATTTTTCACTAAGTGTTGCCATCAATGCCAAAGGGGGAGATTGTTGGCAAGAGACACTATATGGATTCATGAATGCTGTCATTGATGGCAACAAAGTTCATCCCACACATCCATAGGACATGGTGTGTCTATACCGGAAGTCAGATTGAAGAATGTTGTGGTTTAGTAAGCAAGAACAGAGCATGTGGCGAGGTTCGACAGTCAGGTCCAGATCTCTCAGAGGAAGTATCTTGGTGAAGTACAGATTTGGGGAAGTCAAGAGGACTACCTTGACTGATAGATTCCAAGGATTTAGCCTCCGGTGATAGATGAAGAAAAAGATATGAATGCTTGAGTGTCGGGTTCCTGATTGGCAGTGTGGACAGAGGAAGAACTGACTGGCAGAACATCAGACATTATTTCGGATGTGTTACTGATGATGGTAAAGGTTCTTAAGGCATAATTTATGATTGGCCAACACGATTGATGACTTCTACAAGTATATCCTTGATCCGTATTACTTGGTAAGCAAGGATTCAGCTGACAAGTTAGAGTTTGTGGAAAATATTGACTATTCCAGATGCCGACTAGAAAAGTGATGAAATCACTTGTGCAGATATATATACAAGATGGATTTAGTTGTGAGGTGTGTTGTGGTTTACTTGATGTGTGAAGAAAAGCAGTAGAGTAGAGTGAAAGCAGTAAGGAAGGTTTGGTATGTGAAAGGAGAGCAGCACAAAAAAAGGAAAAATGAAGTGTAGCAGATCAGTGTACTGAGTCTAACCGGAACTAAACTCCAGCATATGTAGATGCTCCTTAGTAGTTCAAGTATTGTATTACACTTTTTATAAATTGTAGACAGTGAGTCTCTTGTAGGTAGTGGGCCTCTTGTGAATAGTATGCTTGGGCAGTAAGCCCTAATTGGCAAGTGCCATTTTGTATTTCTATTCTTCTAACAGAGAATACTTTCTTGGGTTAATCACCCTGTGGTTTTCTCCCTTAACAGGGTTTCCACATCAAAAATATTGTGTCATGTGTATTTCCATTTCATAGTTATGTTTGCTTATTTGAATTAATGTTGCATTGATTAATAAGAAAGTTCAGAAAGCTAAAATAATTAGGATAACTGATTCGCCCCCCCTCCCAGTTATCAACATGGTGAAGGAGTGTGATGAACTTGAACTTTTCATCGGCAATACAACATTTCCCAATATTGACCATGATGGTGATAGTTTGTCATTGATGTCAAAAGGTATTAAGAAAGTTGAGTTGTACAAAGTATCATCAGGCTACAGGTCATTTGTGGATCACTTGCACTATTGACAAAAGTTGTTCATGATCATGCATTTCACAGTTGTTCACTTGTACTATTGAAGGATGTACCAATCATTCTCACTATATTGGTGTTTCAAGTGCTTACAGGATCACATGAATACACTTGATGTTTGGTGTTGGTTTATGATTAATCACAGGACTTGTTTGATCAGGTTTGGCCTTCAATGATGTCTTCATATGTTCTTTGGTAAGTGATGTCACAAGGTGATTTGTTTGGGGTTGTCAAGTGTTGACAAATGTTCATCATCCATGGTTTTGCAGTGTGAAATAATGACCTTCATAAGTTCATGTTGTTGGAGTTTATTGTCTTATCCACAGGAGGTTGATCTCAATAAATTTAGAGTCTGCTTAGAAGTTGTGTTCATTCCATATTGTATGATGCTTGGTGGTCATCTCAGGGAGTGTCTCAAGGCAAGGTTGTTATTGATATATTGTTGTTAATATGCTTCAAGTTTGTAACAGGTTGATTACTTTATTTTGTTGGCAGTCTTGGTGGTTCAGAATGTTCAATGAAGTATTCAGATGATGGTTCTCATTCTTATCATGATCATGATTTAAAGGAATAGTCTTATCAAAGATTTTGCATGAAGATGTTTGGTTGATGGTGTTTCAGTTGATGACTTTTCTAAGGATGCTTCAAGATGTCTGTATATTCAGGAGATCATGATCATATGTGATTATGTGATCAAGAAGTGCTAATGTGGTCAAAGGTTTTTTGAATAAGATTTAAAATCATTTATATTCTAACATAAATCTTAACACTATGGCACTTTTGTTATATTCCATTGGTGACTTGTAATGGAGGGTTTATGCACCACTTGAAGGGTCTTTAAGATCATAGGGCAACCAGCCCCTTTCCTCATTTTACCGATGGAGCAAGTCTTGTCTATGGGCGGGCTTTCTATGTTTTTAAATTTAAAATCTTATCATCTCCAAAAAGTCAAGAGGGCACAGGTTTATGCATTAAGGAAAAGGCTTTTAGTCTTCCTTGAAAATTTGAGAAGAGTTTAGAATCTTTTTTGAAGCCCGAAATCAAAGATGAATAGTTTCCTTTTTTTTTTAAAACTTAGTAATTTCCTTCTAAATCTTTGGTCAGTCCCTTATGTGATAAATAAGGAATTTTTTTTATAAGGAGATTTTTATTGTTTTTTCTAAAAGAGAAAAATCTTTTTTGAAAAGATTTTTGTGAGGTCAGAAAAGAGATAAACATCAACATTTTTTTGAAGAGATTTTTCTTGAAGGCAAAATATCTATGGAGAATTGGAAATGTTTTTTTTTTGCAAAATAAAGATTTTTTTTGGAGATACAGAGAGGATGAAAGATTTTTTGCAGATAAAAAAAAGTTGAAGGACATTCAATGCAAAGGCAAAATAATTTTTTGAAGTCTTGTTGAAAAGAAATGAAAGGATTATGAAGATAATATGAAAGATTTTCTTGTGAGAAAATAAATGAAGATTTATTTATTTATTTGCAATCAGAGAATGAGAATGTGTTTTTTTGCAGGAATATGAATCAAAATTTGAGCAGATTGAAGGGAATTTCGAAATGAAATATTTTTATGACAAGACAATTTGGTATTATCTTACAGATTGAGGAGATGATTTTATTGAAGGAATATGAAAAGATCTTGCAGATGGATTGGCGTTTGGATTACTTGATGTTTTTATTATTGCAAATAAAAGGGTTTTTGATTTACAGAGAGAAGATGAAATGTTTTGTTTGCAGAGAAGATGTAAATGATTATAAAGATATAATGGCTTTGCAGGTGGATTAATAAGATGGTGTGAGAGATGTTGTGTAGATCAATGATGAACTGATAGGGATCAAATACAGATACAGAGATTGACAAGATGATCAGAAAGACAATATGCAATTGCAATGACAATTAGGTGCATGAATCATGAATTTGATTGATCAAGACATTGAAACTAGTAAGATAGAGATGAAACATACAGAGTATGCAGTGTGGTTGAGAGGATCTAGAAAAAGGATTGATTTTGAATAGAATGGCCATTTGACAGACATATGTTTTGTATTGAATGAAATAGAGTGTCCCTCTGAACTTGTTTATTACTTTCACTGAAGATTTAGTTTGCCAGTGAGGCTTGTAGGTCAATAAGACCTATTTGTTTACCAGTGAGGTATAATAGTGTTGGAAGTGGGTGCTTTTGTTTGGTATTGGAGTTGGTGCTCCTAGATACAATTTGTATTGCCAGTGAGGCAATTCTGGAGTGGTTTTTCTACCCCTAGAGGGTTTTCCACTCGTGCAATTCTTGTGTCTTGATCTTCTCTCTGTGGTTGTATGTTTTACTCATGAGTTTTTGTTTTTCATTCTCAGTTATGTGCACATGTATTTGAGAAATCAATGATAGCTCTCTCTCCTTGTACTCTGCAAGTTAAAGTTTGTAAAAAGATTAGAAATTTCACACAACACTGATTCACCCCCCCTCTCAGTGTTGTCCTTGACTCCTACAATTGGTATCAGAGCCAGTTTCCCTTCTACAGCTTAATCAGCTTGGGTAGGTCCTGTGTGTGGAGTTCAATGGGTAAGTGTAGAAGAAATAAGAGCATGAAAAATGTAAAAATTCATTTTGGTCAAAAGACACAAAAGCCCCCATCTTTATCAAATTTAGATGTTGATAGATATGTCTCACAAGTTGAGTCAAGTATTGTATTAGAAGAAAAAATTTCACATGCTCCTTTGTTTAATGGTTCAAATTTTTCAATTTGGTGTATGAGAATGCAGATTTATTTATCCTCTTTAGGATATGATGTTTTAATGTCAGTTGAGAATGGAAATGACAAAGAAGCCCTTGAATGTAATTAGATTGCAAAGAAGGCCATATTGTCTGCTCTATCTAATGATATTTCTTGTAAAATTATGGACTGTGTTATAGCTCAGGATATGTGGAGGAGATTGAAAAGAATTTATCAAGATAATGATAAAGAAGAGGACACTCTGGTGTGTAAAGAAAGTGGCAATGAAAGGAGAAATTCAAATGAAGAAGTTGAAGTTAAAACTCAATCAAATTTAGAAGAAGCTAGCATCACAAGTGATGATGATCAAGATTGTGAGATTGATAATGATGATGTTTATGATATTGATTTGGAAGGAGAGCTCATATATGCTCTAAGTGAGATCAAGAATTATAAGAAGGAGAACAAGAAATTAATGTTGCAGTTGTAGCAAGAAAAAGATTTAAAAGACAAAGCACTATCTGACCTAAGATACTAGAAGTCTGATTATGGATTTGAGGAATCAAGCAAGAGAATCAGATAAATTAATCACCAGTTTGAAAACAGAGGCTGAGGAAGCTAAGAGAATAGCTAATGTAACAAAGTTAGAGTTAGAATCTAAATCAGTTGAATGTCAAAAACCTAAAAGAGAAATAGTTTCTTTGAGAAAAAATCTTGAGGATGTTAAGAAGCAATTAGAAAAGAATCTGAAATTTGAAGAGAGCACAAGTAGGTTAAATGAGATGTTGGGAAAACAAAAACATCATGGGGATACTTTTGGACTTGGTTATGAAAAAGGAGAGTCTTCTATAGCTAGAGATACTCCTAGAAGAAAAATTGATCAGCCTGATGCTCCTGAAAGAAAAGTGAACAATCAAAGAAGAAGTATTGCACCTATAAGACAAGCTTACATGTACAAGTATAACTATTCATTTAATGGTTACTGTTATACTTGTAATCATTTTGGGCATAAAGCAGTTGATTGTAGAAGGAATACTAACCTTGTATGTTACAAGTGCAATAATGTTGGACACATACAAAGAAATTGTAAAGTGCATAGAAGGTATGATCCTGCATGGAAGCTTAACATGAATGATCAAAGGCACTATCAGTTATTTGATTATGATTGTAATATAGTTTGTTATAATTGCAATACTCTTGGTCATAAAGCACATAGTTGCAGGAAAGTTTCACCTGATTTGAAAAAGTGGAAAAGAAAAGAAGCTAAAAAAGTCTGGAAGAAGAAAGAACCTATAATGGTTTGGAGACTGAAGCAAAAACAAAGTGAAAAGAAGACAAAATCTAAGCTTATGCATCTTGCACAAGTCATTACATCATCAGTTGCATAACAGATAACATGATGTGAGGGGGAGTTGTTCTTATTCTATCTTTTATCCCCAAGAAGTTACAGGAGGAGATCAATTGATCTTGTCTGTCATGCTTGCCTGATAATGTTAATTTCTGATGTTGTGTATGTCAGTGACATGTTTAGTGGTTCATAATGCATATAAAGAGTTCAAAAGTTCTCAGCACAAAGAGTTTGATAGTGTTGAGAGTTTTGGTTTATAAATGGTCCTATTCATATTTTGTTCATAGCATGTTGTTACTGACAATGGTTGAGTTGTTATGATGTTGCAGTCCAATGGGATCTTGTTATTGAAAAGTATTGGTTATCATGGCAAAGAGCTTTAGTTGTTTCAAAGAGCTCTTATCAGATATTTGTTTATGTTGGCTAAATGAAAGAAGTCAATTCATAACACTTTTCTCTGCATTTGGTTTTGCAAAGTGTTGTTTTAGGAAAAGCTTGATGGTGAAGGTTGTGCAATCTTGATAGGCTGATTTGTATAATGGATCTTGGATATTCTCAAGAAGTTCTCTTCAGATGTTATCATGTGTTTGTTGATTGAAGATTGAAGTATGTTTCAGATGTGGTGATATATATATCAGATTTGACAGTGTGTTGTGAAAAGTGTCTTGTGCAGAACAGGAGGATAGTTCAGATGGTCTTCATTCTTTGTCATGTCAGAAAAGGTGCAAGATTAGTTTGGTTGCAGGATGATAGTTCATATCAAGGAGTCAGTTTGATGATTATATCTATTACTTTGTTGAGTTATGTTTTATGATATGTATCTTGGAGCTTTCAAGTGATTTGAAGATAGTGTCAAAAGAAGATGATAAACAAGAGTTATTGAGAAGTTTTCTGAAGTAATAATTTTACATAATGATCTTCCTCATTAATATGACTCAGAAAGTTATGTGCAAATTGTGTGCCTCTAGTTTTGAAGTGGTATCAGGACTGAGTTGTCACTATCATGGAAAACTTGAATAGTTTTTATAAAAAGTGGTCATCATGTCATCTGGTGTTGGGAACTAATTGATGAGGAGTCTTCATAATTTTTTTTGCCTGCAAATTTGTTTATCAAAGAGTATTGGTATGCTTATGATTTCTTTGCAAAAGTGTTCAGAAGGTTGAATGCCATTAAATGGATGGTATACTTCAGGTTGATAGGTTGATATGTTGCTTCAAGACTATTTGAAGAAATGGTATTGTGGACTATTTCAAGAAGTGGTATTGTGCTTCTGATGAAAGTCTCATGGTCTCAAGTTTGAAATGTTGGTGTTCAGGATAAATTTGGCAAATTTGTATTCAGTGCCTTCAATACTTTGAAAGACAAGTGGTATCAATGTTTTTGGTAAGTGGTTCTAATTTTTTTATTGAAGATAACAAGATAACAAGATAACATACATATGTTTTGTATTGAATGAAATAGAGTGTCCCTCTGAACTTGTTTATTACTTCCAGTGAAGATTCAGTTTGCCAGTGAGGCCTTGTATTAGCCAGTGAGGCTTGTAGGTCAGTAAGACCTATTTGTTTACCAGTGAGGTATATTAGTGTTGGAAGTGGGTGCTTCTGTTTGGTATTGGAGTTGGTGCTCCATAAGGAGTTGGTGCTCCTAGATACAATTTGTATTGCCAGTGAGGCATGTTTTTCAGTTAAGCCAGTGAGGCAATTCTAGAGTGGTTTTTCTACCCCTGGAGGGTTTTCCACTTGTGCAATTCTTGTGTCTTGATCTTCTCTCTGTGGTTGAATGTTTTACTCATGAGTTTTTGTTTTTCATTCTCAGTTATGTGCACATGTATTTGAGAAATCAATGATAGCTCTCTCTCCTTGTACTCTGCAAGTTAAAGTTTGTAAAAAGATTAGAAATTTCACACAACACTGATTCACGCCCCCTCTTATTGTCCTTGACTCCTACAGACCATTTTGGGATCTACCTCTGAACTCAAATTTACCTACTCAAATTCCATAGAGGAACTTGAATCTTGTTGTTGTTGCTGCTTGATATACCTGTCATGCTTATCAAATAGCTTCTCAAGGGAAACCAAACCATTTGGAATCTTATTCCCTTTTAATTAAAGAAACTCTTTTCCAGTTTGTGGATCAACTTTAGAAACGTATTCCGGTGGTGGAGATTCACTACCTTCAAAGTAAAGCTCATCAAAGCTATCCATCTTCTCCAAGAAAGCAATGATTTGGTTATCACCATTGAACACCTGCCAATGGTTAGCATTATCAGGTACACTTGGTTAGAAAACTAGCTCAATAGTGTACTTGTTTCCTTTGAAATCCTTATGGGGAACCATAAGGGTTGCAGAGACAGCTAATGAATCTACACGATCATTAAACTCTCTTGGCACCATAGAAATGTTGAAAGAATCAAAACCTTCAATGCAATCCCACACGCGATTGCGATAGTGTCTCAATATTTCATTCTTAGTTTGATATAGATTTCTCACTTGACAAACCACTAATTCGGCATCTCCTTGAGCATGAAGATTGTTAACACCCCTAGCATGAGCAACTTCTAATCCGAGCAACAATGACTCATATTTAGTGGTGTTGTTGGTGTTGTTGAATTGCAACTTGTATGAGAAAGGTAAGATATCACCTTGAGGAGATATCAAGACCACTCCAGCTCCAAAACTGGTAGACGAACAATTGCCATCAAATTCTAAAACCTAGACCTCATTGGAATTTGATTTTGTGGAATTTCTTTGATTAGAAGATTCCTCTTTGTCAGTGAGGGAGGAATCTGGCATTACTATACCTTCACCTGAACTTTCATCTGAAAACTAACCTGATTCTCCATCTAAAATGTTTGAGCTATCACCTAATGTACTATCATCTGATGAACTAGAAACATCTTCAGTAGACAGGAAATAATTACCCATTCCCAAGGACTCAAACAAAATTTGAGCTTTGGGATTTGCCGTTTGGGTAACAATATATTTTGCCTCCTTCTCAGGAAGCAACTTCTGCATGACGCCTTTAACAACTATCCTTGCTTCAGATAGATCCATGTTTAGCTCCCCACCTACATCCTTGCAAAAATTACGCCCAAGTAGAATACCATAGGAAATTGGAACATCGGCTACTAGGATGGTCATTTTAATCCTCTTGTCTCGAAAGGCTGCAAATGCAAATTGGGCATCTTTGATTTGACCCAATAATGGTACTTGTTTATTTTCCATGGAGAAACATCTCCCAAAAGTCTTAGTTAAGGTGAGGCCAAGGGAGTCTGCTACCTTGGCGGGCATAACATTATCAGAGGCTCCAGAGTCTATTATGCAATTGCTCAACTTATGACCATTTACCAATAGGGAAACATAGAAAGGTTCTATTTTTCTGGAAGCAACAAGGGGAGTTGTGACAGGATTATTTTGGGTAGGTTTGCTTTTTGAGGAATCATGGGCAACTTTTGGAAAATCTTGTCTTGTAGGGACAGTCTTGTTTTTGACGTATTTAGCTAACCTATCAAACTGTTCAGGATTAGCTTGTAAATACTCAACTTTAGACATTTGGATTTTGGTCTTCCTAGCATGATCTATTATATCAATAATTGGAATGAACTAGAAACAAAGGAAGGAAATCCATCATTCTAATTTTTATTTGAGGTAGTACTGGTTTGAGGGACAGAAGCAGAAGATATAGGATTGTTAGAGGTACTTACTTGCTTATTGCCCACTGGTTCCTTTGATTGGAAAGGTAGCGGAGTTCCTCGTTTAGCAATTGAGATCATTGGTTGAGGTTCTTCTCTTGCTTTTCCCTTATCAACTTGCTGAGTTGACTGATTATGGGACCTAGTGAAAATAGCATATGCTCCATCATACACTTCTTTTTCAGCTTCATCTTGGTAATTCAGAAAGCTAATGGTAGAGTCGCCAGCTAATTCTTCTTCTCCTTCTGTAAAAAGATTAGCATCATTCTCTTGATCCAACTCAGGTTGGAAAGAATGATCTTGTTCTGCTTCATAATAGCCAATTGCTGAGTTGACCAGTGCTGCTTCAATGGCAAGCTTCCCCTATGTAGGTGGAAGATGATTTTGTTGCCCTTGATTTTTGATAGCATTACCTTGATATGAATTGTTGGGAAATGTCCTCCTTGGTATATCCCGATAAGAAGGAGGGGCAGTCATACCTTGAGACATTTGCCTTTTCAGAACTAGCAATTTATTTGCTAACTTTTGCACCATAGGATCCATGGTGATCTTAGAAGAATTCTCAGTAGAAAAGGGACCTTTATTTCTGTTAGAATCTCTCCTTAACTTACCAGCAAGGATAAGATCATCTTCCACTTTAGTAGCCAAAATTTGAGCTGCAGGAAGATCTATAGGACCAACCTGTCTCAACAGAAAACTTACCTCAGGAAGCCGAGTATTAATGAATAAACACTTAAGATTCTCTATTGTTGGCTAAGTGTTTGCAGGAATCCTATTTCTCAACTTATTGAACTTAGCGTTGAAGTCTCGCATAGGTTCATGAGGCTCTTTCTTCATTTGTGTCAGCTAAGCCAATAAGGCATGTGCATCTTCTGCAGGTTTGAACCTAGCCTCAAACTTGGTTTTGAGAGTGTTCCAGTTGGTTATAGTCTGAGCTTGAAGATGATAAAACCAATCTGCAGCAGCACCTTGCAGTGTTTCCACAAAAAGCCTTACTGCTACATCTTCATTATCAACACCTATCACACCACAAGCTATGCAAAAAATTGCAATGTGTTCATCAAGGTGAACTTTCCTGTCACCATAGAATTTGGGAAAATTCTTTCTCAAACTATGAGGTAGTTCATGCAATGGTGGGGTTAAATTTAGAGGACCAAAAGTGTTACCCCAAGGGCCTTGGGCTACCATGATGCACTGATTAAAAGGTAGGATAACAAACCTTTGTGGAGTATGAACAGACAAAACTCTGCTAGCACTAGAACTAGAAGCTTCACCCGGTATTGGAGACCTGGCATTGGTAGGAGGAAAACTCTTGGTTCACTAAAGGTGAGGTCATAGAGGCAAAAGACCAAAATTATTTTGTTGCATCAATTCAAATACAGGATCAATAATACCTTGAGCCCTCTTGCTTCTTGTATACTTGAATCTGCCAGAATGTAGTATACTCAACAAAATTTTGCAACAAATGGAAAAGAACAGAAAATGCTTCAACATGGAGCGTGAGGCTTCAAGTTGCACATTCCTTCCCCAGTAGAGTCACCAAAAACTATTGGGTGAATATTTTGTCTTCAACTAACTAAAGGCAAAATGGTTATATCGACCACAGTGTAATGAGATAAATCTCTCCTCTCATCAAGGGGAGGTTCCCTATCACTTATCACTAAATACTTTAGACTAAATACTAATCCAAGGGTGAGACCATATCATCCATTTCTCTATTTTCAAAAATGATGTTTATAAAATAAAAGAGCACTTTCTTGATACAAACTGAATAACCAAGAAACCCACGAAAGGACAAAGTCTATGGTTGCTTCTTTCACCAATGGAAAATAAAATGACTTGTAGTAGAGTACAACCCAAAGTCTTCATTATACGCCAAGATGAGATAAATAGATTAAAGATAACAACTTGCAGCACAAAGTCTTCAAGCTATTTCTCATTCACGAACACAACACAATTCTCACAAATGATTTTATAGCTCAAAGTCTATTAAAATCAGATTTAGAATACTCCTTAATCACTTGAAATAAACTCTCACACTTCAATTACTTATCAAAGATAATATGATAGAAAAGACATAAGAACAATTCTATAATAAAACAAATCACTCCAAGACAAAGATTGGAATTTAACTTGCTCTCTTGTATTGATAATTATTTGAAAATTGATTTAAACAAATAAGCACAAAGTCTCAACTTGCTTCTCAATTTGGCAGAGTTTTGTTACAATAGATAAAAGATAATATTTACAATAGAGGCCCTCTTTATTTATAGGGAGAGGCCTTGAGAAAATTTAGGAAAAACCTAACTACTTTGACTTATTCAAAAATAGGAGTCCTATTTGACTTGGGACTTCCTATGTTTTTACATGTAATTACATATAGAAAAAGTACATGTAAATATGTCCAAAATTGTTTTGAAAGTACATCTAAAAAATAGAAAATAAACTAAGGGAAAAAGCCGCTTCAACTCGCATTGTCGTCTTTCTTCATGTGACCATCATTCATAGTGAAAGCTGCTTACATCCCAATACTATCTGGACTGACCATGTTCCTAAAAATAATATTGGCTCTCACTATGGCATCTCTGACTGTAGTGTCTGATTTTGCATGACCATTTAACTTGGTTTTTAGATTATCCAAAGTTAACTGATTGTCCAGAATATTGTCCACAGAGGCCATTGTAAATGTTTTATCTTCAAACTCTTTCTGGAACATATCTTCAAATTCTTGAACCATTTCTTCTATAGAGAGAAATTGGTTATCCTGTGATAGAAGCTTGTAGGGTAACTCCTCCAATTTATTCAACATACTGACATCACTTTATTCATTGAGTTTCCCCACAGTCTCAAGGTCATTGATCAAATCCTTAAGCACATGGCTCTTGTATGTCAATGCCTCTTTATTTTCTATATAAGAGTCCCTATTAGAGATGGCACCAATTGATATTAGATTGCTTCTTTTTAGTTTTCTCATCTCCACCCATTTTTCATGATTTTTTTCTATGCGCTCAATATCTTGAGAAATAACATCAATGAGGTCATCCAGTTCTGTTCTTATTTTCTCCATTTTATCTATCTTCTCAGATAGTTCTGTGAGCAAAGATATTCCTTGTGTGTGCATCCTATCTAAGTACTCTTCAAGCACTTTTCCTTTGAGATGAGTCCTTTCTGCTTTTAGGATAATAGGGTCTTCTACCGAAATGGCTTCAGGAGTTACTGCTTCTGAATTCAAATTAATTTTCCTTACCACTGCAGTCAACTATTCCACCATTGCTTTGTAGTGATCTTTCATTTCTTTTTCCCTGTCAAATTTCTGAATCAGGATATCCATGGCTAACTACATATCATTCTTGGCACTTTCATGAGTTATCTTGCCCAATTCAACTCTAGAGATAGAGTAATCATTCATATCAAAATTTTCCATGATTGCATCCTGTGGAGGTTTTGTAATCTCTAGAAATTTATGTCCCTTGTCGTCAAGCATTCTTGAAAGAATCTTTGGTTTCTTCAGGGCCTTGGCTTTTACAGACACCAGTTTACTGAAATCAAAGTCATCTGGGGAGATGGCTTGTTTTTTCCTTTTTTGTGTATAAGATGATAACCAAGGTGGAAGTAGAGAAGTACTCACATTGGGATCTGTTCCCATTATTGGTGTTGTCAGAACTATACTTGCACTGGTAGTGGAAACAATAGGTGGAGTGTTAGTAAAAACTGCACCTGTTATATTTATACTAGAGACTTGCTCAGTATTCATTACAAAATGATCAAAAATAGAGGCATCCCCAATATCAAAAGATGAAGAAGACAAACTAGGAATAGACCCTAAAGAAAAGAGAACATCTAAAAAGTATATTGAGGATTGTCAAAAATTATTTTTGAAGGGGAGGGAGATTCAGAAGAGGGAATATCAATAGGGCAAATAGACATAGGAGCTGCACCAGGTGTGTCAGGCAAAGGAGAAGAGACTCCTGTTTCTTGTTGTACATTCTCTTGCAGGGACAAAGCTTCCTCCTCTTGTGGTTCTAAAGTCCTAGCTTCAACCTCCATCTCTTCAGTGGCTAGCTCCTCAGTAGCTGACTCTTCCATATCTTTTATTTTAGATGCTTTCTCCATAGTCTTTGATTTCTTCATCACAAACTTGATTCTAGGCTTATGTGTTTTAGAGGGTGAGGGAACATCACTCTTGTTCTTCGTTCTGTTTTCCACCTTTTTACTAGTTTACTCTTGGATCTCAATCTTTGATCCTGTGAGAAATTCTTTCAGAGTAATTCCTTTATCTGTTAGCCAATTATTGGTATTTGCCAATATAGGCTCAAATCTTTTCCTCAAAGAGGTCAACTCTTTTTTAGACCATTGGATTGGAGGGAGAGGAGTGTTAGCAATCTGTTCAGTGTTGTATCTATCATCGACCAATTCTCCATCATCCACTAGATCCTCAGGAATATCAGCAAGTCCCAGATATTCAATCTGCTCAAGAGATAACCTACTGTAGTCCAACTTCTTGACATCTTCTTGTGTTCTCAAATCTACCCAAACATCTTCAACCATAGGCTCATGGAATTGGGTTTTCCTCCTAATTTTGTCTTTCACACCCTGTAGTCAAACTTTGGTCTTCACTTGAATTGCTTCATAGTAACAAGCTACATCTCAGTCTCCATGGCCCTAGCCTTCGCATCAATTGATACTAAATACCTGCCAATTTCAACTAGTAACCTAAAACCAGGCTTCTTGAGTTCCATTTGTTTATTATGCACGACAATCATTTCTCTGCATAACTCCATTAAGACCAGTTTGTCTGAGGGGAATCTTGGAAGCATATAGGGATGACCTTGGAAAGAACCAACCCTCAGGTATGAGAAAGAAGGAAACTATAAGAACATGCATCCAAAGTCATTTACCACTGTCCAAGCTTCATCTGATACTCTTCTCTATTCTAGTTGGGGGTCAAAAAGACACAAGAATACTACAAAGAAAGCATCATTTACTCTCTTGAAATGATGAATAGAACCCTTCAATGTTAATTTAGAGTAGTATTGATACACAAGGATTACCCTCCTATCTCCTTCTGATGTTAAACCTGGAAAGATCCTCATAGAAGCCGCTATATACACTAGATAAGAGGTCATCTAGAATTTAATGGTAGTGGGTACCTTTATCAATCGTTCATGCAAAGCATTGCTGGATTGCTCCCCCTAGAAGATGATTTGTTTGCCTTGGAGTATTACCTTAATGAAAAGATACATCCATTCATGAAACTATGAGGAAGAGGATAAACCTCTTATCCTGCTGAGAAGAGTTATCAGATCACCAACTTCTTCTACAAAGTCACTTCGAGGAAAACTACGTGGCCACCTTGACAAATTTGACCTTGTAGTCTTTAGCCATTTATTGTTGATTACTTTCTTTGCCTTCTTAGGATTTTTGTCATATTCCTTTTGTGCTTCAACAAAATCAAGCTTTAACACTTCTCTAGTAGGAGGGCACATAAACACCTTATCAATGAATTTAGGATCCAGTCTGATTATTACATTGCCACTTGCATCCACCACAACTCTAGTATCTTTGTTATAGAATTGAGTACACTGAAGAATAAATTCTATGTTGTGAGCTGCCACCGGGAAAGAAGATACCAAATGAATGTTACTGTCAATTATCTTCTTCATTGTAGAACCAGGATTGCTTGACTTGGTTCTCTCCACAAATTCAGCCATGTCCACATGGCTAATCTCTATATCTCTAATGTCATCGAAATTAGAAGTGACTGAGGTGATTGGAAAAACACCTTGATATTTTTATTTCATTGCTTTCAACTTCTTCAGGGACAACTCAATCATCTAAATGAGCTATCAAAAGAAGGATGTCGATGAAGAATGAAGATCCATAGAAGAAACTGCAGCAAAAAGTCATGATCATGCAATTAGGGGAAATACTGATAATCTAGGAAAATTGCATGTTGACGATCACGACTATGGAGATGCGCTTGAAAGGGCTAGAGTGTGAGTAGGCCAAAAATCAGGGGAAAGCAGACTCAGAAAAAACAAAAACTAAAAATTTCCCAGAGTTAGGAAAATTTGAAAGAGTGTTTGAATGGGCAGAAAAATTTTATGCCCTTGCATATGAGGGATGTTGTGTCCTTGCACCGGCGGTAAAATTCACCGCTCATGCATATTCCAGGAAATGAGTTATATGTTGGAGCGGTTAAATTTGCCACTATTGCAGGTAGTAAGGAATTTCCAAGTTTGATGTTTGGGTGGTAGTAAATGCTGACATCGCAGATGATACGGGGAATTCACAAGTGTCCAAGCGGCAAAAAATGTTGATACTTCACATAGTAGGAATTGCAAGGTTTTAGTGTAGGAGCGGCGAATTTCACCACTCATACACTTGTATTTTGATGTCTTCGAACGCATAAGTGGCAAAACATACCGACTTTGCATTCGCTGAAAAAACTTATGAAAGAACTTAGTTGGCAAATATCACTGACATTACATAAAACTCGAAATAACCAAAAACATGTTGGAGTGACAAATTCTGCCGACACCGTATGTTGGAATTTTCAAGGTTTTACACGTTTTGATGGGGTAAAACTCACCGTGTGAGTACGCGGAGGATAACTCTCCAAACCCTCTCAATAAGATATTCGCTGGAGGGGTTTTGAACAAACACTAGGGTTTGGGAATGACTCAAAAAGAAGAAAGACATGAAAATTACAATTTGTCTAGAATGTCATACGAACAACATAATTCTCAAAAGTCACGAGTTTGATTACTTCAAAGAACAAAAAAAAATAGAAAACCCTAAATGAAAACAAATGACAAGAACAATAGATGTAGAGCTTACCATTTAGAAGGAATGAAAACCTTGAGTCAAAAATTGTTTGAATCCAAGCTAGGCGCAATCAAGCAGCTTGAGGGAGGGTTATGAATCAATTGGAAGATTTAGGAAATAGAAATAACAAAAAGACAATGAAAAACACATTTACGCAACTTAAAAACACACCCTTAATGCTTAGCATGAGTGGCCATTAATGCCACTGAAGTTTGAGATCTTGAAGATCTTGCTCGAGTGGCAATTTCGGCTGACATGACACATACTTAACAAAGATGCAAGAGTGGTAAAAAATGCTGACATTACATTAGCTTCTTGGCGAGGAACATGTAACGGCGGTAAAAAGTGCCACTCTTGCATGTTGAAAATGAAAAACCATGTAAAAGTGGCAGAAATTGCCGACATAACATAAGTGGACAAAAGACATGTAATAGCGGCAAATTTGGCTGACTTTGCATATAAAGACTCAAAATTTGACTAGCACCCAAAAAATGACCAAAATTGATATTTTGGTTAGTTTACAACCTAATTGATTCGCACAACTTTGAGGAATCGATTCGAGGGAATGTTGTAAATGAATTTAGGATGTCAAACGACTTCGTACGGGACCAAGAGAATCTTGTCTCGATTTGTGAACTTAGAGTGTAGATCACAAAACAGACAAGTTTTGTGGGGGTTGTCTACAAAAATGAGCATAGCTGATTTTGAGAACAACACATCTTTTTTTTGAAATAGTTTAAAGTAACCCCACAAAGCTATAGTTTGTTAATCAGAATTTCCAATTCTTTGCAAGTGGTCTCTAATTTTAGTAGCCACTAGAATATCTCTAAGCCATACAACATATTGCACTCTAGGTAGCTCTTTTAGAAAGTAAAATAGTAAGAAGATTAATAGAGTGCCTAACTTAAAGGGGTACTTTGATTTGTTTCTCTTCTTCAAATTGTCTAGCAATTGCTACCGAAGGAGTTCACACAAATCATAATCAACATTTTCTATAATCATCTGATACACAGTATATATGCTTGTTGTAGATAGAGTTTTCTCTATTAGTAAAGTATATCTTGTAGCCAAATCATCATTGAGCCATACTTCAGTGTCAAATCTTCAATATCATTCATAGTTAGGGCCCTTTTATCAAAATTTGCCCCTATTAACTATGTTGTATCTTTTTCTAGCTTTAAATGCAGTCTCATCTTTTGCAACAACATTTACCTCCTGATATGCATCTACTCCAGAACAAACTTTTCCTCTACGGTGGTTCCTCATTTGTCTCTGCTTGAAATACTGCTCTCTTCATGACTAATGATTCTCCCTTCTCTGGCTTTCCAACTGAATTATGTGATCCGACAGGTTCTTCTTCTACATAGGTTGGTCTTTCACTATTCTCTATCTTTCTTCTTATAATTCCCTGATGGCATTCAAATGTTATGTGTCCTTCACCTCCACATTTAAAACAAGTTTCTCTAAATGTCTTCTTAACAAATCCTCTTTCATCTCTTCTATATCCTTCATTCTGGTATCAATTATGATTCCCTCTATGGTAGAAAGTTCTATCATCTCTCCAGTATGAACTGCTATCTCTGTTGGGAATTAAGGTGTCTCAACCTTTGTAAATTCTTGATGTTGTATTTATTTATCCCATGTTGAGTTGGCATAGTCGGCACCTTGTGTACATGCAGTAGGATAAATTTTGGTGACTTTGGTAGCCGTAGTTTCCCCCTTGAATCTGTTTACATAAATCTTTGCATGAGAGAAAGGCATCTTTGAGGGTCAAGGGAGGTTATGACATGTTGTAAGAGGAATAAGATATTTTTAGTCAGTCTATGAAAGATTCTCTTACAGTTGTAATTGTTGTTAGTTATGACGGATCCTATGACAGTTGTAAGGTGCGTAAGAGCATCTGTCATAGCCTATCTTGGGACAAGGTGCTAACATTGGGATGGGATGTTGGACAAGTGTCCTTAGGAATGGGTTTTGGGGCATGAGTCCAAGATGGATGCCCATCTCTAGAAGGTTCCATATTTGTCTTGTAAACTCTATAAAAATAGGTGCTTGGATGGGAGATAAGTAGTTTTTTGTATAGGTACTGTTATGCTACTGGAATATCTCTAGATTCAACATTCGAAGACTCCTGAAAGAGCATTGGCTTTGAAACTATATTGTAATCTGTTATTGTTTACTGTAATACATTTGAGTTGTGTTTTGGAGTGTGGGGTTTTTCACTTGTAAGAGTTTTCCCCACGTATATCTCGTCTCTCTCTTTTTTGTCTACTTTCTGTGTGTATGTGTATTGCTGCAATATTTCTATTAGATGTTCTATGTTGTTCTATTTGTAAGAATTAAAATTGAATTTGTATACATCTCCCCTCATTAATTAGTGTAGGAAGTGATTTCCACACACCCAGCTTCCTTTCAGTTGGTATTAGAGCCTGGCTAGTTTTGGTCTTAGCTATTGTGTAGGGGTTTTTTGAGTTGATCTTAAGTTGAGTGAGAGTCTGTGCAGGGTATTCTGATTTCTATTGCAGCAAGGAGATGGCAAGAACATCAGGAAGGTTTGAAGTGGAGAAGTTCAATGGCAGTAATTTCAAGCTGTGGAAGCTCAAGATGGAAGACATGCTTGTTGAACAAGACCTTTGGGAAAGTGTAAATGGAACTAAACCAGCTGCAATGTCACAAGATGAATGGGATCTCAAGGATCAAAAGGCTAAGGGTCTCATAAGACTTAGTCTTGCTGATTTTGTGTTGTTAAATGTCCATGAGGAGACTATTGCAAAACTACTTTGGAAGAAGTTGGGAGATGTGTATTGAACAAAATACCTGGTTAATAAACTTTTTTCTGAGAAAGAAGTTGTATTCTCTTCGAATGGAGGACGGATGATCTGTTGCTAAACATATGAATGCTTTTAACATGATGGTTGCACAATTGACATCTATTGGTGTAAAGATGGAGGAGGAGGTTTGATGTATGACCTTTCTTTGTTCTTTGCCGGACTTGTGGGATCATCTTGTCATGGATATTGGAAGCATCACATCTACATTCAAAATGGAAGAAGTGGTTTCTTCTCTATTGTCTAAAGAGATGTGGAGAAAGTCTTCTGAGGTAACCAAAGAGGCCCTTGTAGTTTGTGGAAGACCCAAGGAGAAAGGGAAGAAGAAGGATAAGAAAGCTGAGAAGGGTAGATCCAAATCTCCTAGAAAGTCCAAGGCTCTTTGATGGAACTATGGAAAAAATAGGCATTTCTAAAAGGAATGCAAAGAGGAGAAGAAGAAGAAAAAGAAAGCTCTTGATTTAGATTTCGATAAGTCACAAGACGATGGTGATGCTTTCATCACAGCCCTAGCAACCCATGCATCTGATGATGTGTGGCTGATCGACTCTGGTGCATCATTCCACATGACCTCGCATCAAGACTGGTTCACTAAGTATGAGGATTTTGATGGTGGAAAGGTGTATCTGGGTGACGACTCTCATCTAAAGATTGTTGGTCGTGGAAGAGTCTCTATTAGATTCCTTGATGGTCAAGTGAAGGGGATCTCTCAAGTTATGTACATCCTAAGCTTAGCACGGAACCTGCTTTCTGTAAGTAGTTTGAATGATGCAATTGTGCAGGTTGTCTTTTCGAAAGAAGGAAGCAAGATGACTAGAGGAGCTATGGTACTTGCTAAGGGTACTAGGAGAGGTACTCTGTTTTAGTTGGAGGCATGTATTTCACAATGCAATAGTTCTTCTGACTCAAGGAAGAGGGCAGCAACCACTTCATCCCCACCATATAAACGAGCAGTGCAAAAATTTGTTGTTTCTAGTCTTGATGGTTGTAATCATGCATTGGAAGTTAAACTTCCTACTGAAAAGACAATGCTATGGCATAAGAGATTTGGCCACATTGGTGAGAAGGGTCTACATACCCTGAAAAATAAAAACCTCCTTCAAGGGTTAGATGATTGTATTCTTGAGTTTGAATTTTACGAACATTGCATTTATGGAAAGAAAAAGCATGTTTAATTTTATTCAAGTTCTCACAAGTCTTCTGGTGTGTTGGACCTTGTTCATTCTGATGTATTTGGTCCTATTAATGTTCCTTCATTATCAAAATATGTATACATTGTATCTTTTATAGATGATTATAGTAGAAGGACATGGATTTATTTTCTCAGAAGTAAATCTGAAATCTATAGCAAGTTTAAGGAGTTGAAGGCCTTTGCTAAAAATTAGACTGGTAAAAAGATTAAATGTTTGAGAACTGACAACGGTGGTGAGTTATGTTCTACAAAATTTGATAAGTATTGCAAGAAACTTGGGATTGAAAGACATAAGACAACTCCATACACCCTACAACAAAATAGAGTTGTAGAGAGGATGAATAGGACACTAATGAAGAAGGCTAGGAGTATGCTTAGTGGAGCTGGCCTAGAACAAATGTTTTGGGCTGAAGTTGTTGCCACTGCTTTCTATCTTGTTAATAGATCTCCTACATCAGCTCTTGTTGGAAAGAGACCCATGGAGGTGTGGTCTGGTATAAAGCCTTCAATAAGGCATCTTTGTGTTTTTGGTTGTGAGGCATATGCACATGTGCCTAGGGAGAAGCGGTCAAAATTGGAGACCAAGGTTGGTAAGTGTATCTTCATTGCCTATGGTGTCGGTGTGAAAGGATACAATCTTTGGGACCCTGTGGCTGAAAAAGTGTTGTATAGAAAAAGTGTCATCTTCAGAGAGCTTACACCTTCTTCCACTATTTTGCAGCCAGAAGAAATAGTAAAGAAAGAGGATGTTGTTCAGTTTCTTGCTACCCCTGAGAAGACTGAACATAAAGACAATGTTGGACATGATGATGAGGAGAGCTCTAGCAGCTATGAAATCTTAGATGAAGAAGCTGAACCTCAACCTTGGCTCTTAAGGAGGTCTACACGGATAAGAAAGCAACTTGAAAGGTTTGGTTTTACATTGCTTGATTCTAGTTGTACTTTTGCTTTCCTTACTAACAGTGATGAACCTAGAACTGTATCAAAGGCTATGGACATGAAAGATGCAGGTTCCTAGAAGGAGGCCATGAAGGATGAAATGGCTTCTTTGAAAAAGAATCAAACTTGGGACTTGGTGCCTTTGCCTCCTAGATGAAAACCCATTAGATGCAAATGGGTGTTCAAGAAGAAATTTGGTGCAGATGGCAGTGTTGAGAAGTATAAGGCCAAATTGGTTGCAAAGGGGTATTCACAAGTGGAGGGTATAGATTATGGTGAGATCTTCTCTCCCATTGCAAAGATGACATTCATTTGATTCTTGTTGTCTCTCGCAACAACTTATGAATTGGAGGTAGAACAGATGGATGTAAAGATAGCTTTCCTTCATGGTGACTTGGAGGAAGAAATCTACATGTCACAGCTAGAGCATTACATGGTGAAAGGTAAAGAAAATTTGGTTTGCAAACTTAAAAAGCCTTTGTATGGTTTGAAGTAGTCCCCTGGGAGATGGTACTTGAAGTTTGATGCCTTTGTGTTGTCTATTAGATTTGTGAAATCAAAATTAGATCACTGTGTGTATTATAAGTTTGATGGTGATCGTATTCTCATTGTTGCACTATATGTTGATGATATGTTGCTCATTGGGAAGGGTAAGAATATGATTTCTGATTTCAAATCTCAGTTTTTAGTACAGTTTGAAATGAAAGATTTAGGTGCAGCTAGGTACATTCTAGGAATGGAAATCAAAAGAGACAGAACCAACAGAAAACTTTGGTTAAGCCAGAGTAAGTATGTGAAGGCCGTGTTGGACAGGTTCAGCATGGCAGATTGTAGACCATTGTGTGTTCCCATTTCCTTGGGGAAAAAGTTGTTTGTTGAGGATTGTCCAAAATCTCCTAGTGAGGTGGAGGACATGAGAAGAGTACCTTATGCTAGTGTTGTTGGCAGTTTGATGTATGCTATGGTTTGCACAAGACCAGACATTGCCTAAGAAGTGGGAGTCCTTAGTCAATTTATGGCTAATCCTGGACAAGTTCATTAAGATGCAGTTAAGCGATTGTTCAGATATTTGAGTGGTACTTCTAAGTATTCCATTTTCTATCATGGTAATGTTTCAGGACCTCCACATTCTATTGATATTTGTGGATTTGTGGATTTAGATTGGGTAGGTGACATTGACTGTAGGAGATCCACTAGTGCTTATGTGTTTACACTATTTGGTGGTGCTATTAGTTGGATGAGTAAGAGACAACCTGTTGTTGCTTTGTCCACTATAGAAGCTGAGTATATAGAAGTAACTCATGCTTGTAAGGAAGCCATTTGGCTTAAGAGATTGTGTTTAGATGTTGGTGTTGATGTGAGTCAGATCACGATCAGTTGTGACAGTCAGAGTGTAATTTGCCTTGCGAAGAATCCAACTTTCCATGCTAGAACAAAGCACATTGATCTTCAGTTTCACTTCATGTGAGACATGGTTGAGGATGGAAAAGTAAATTTGGAGAAGGTAGATACTTTGAAGAATGTTGTAGATGCATTGACGAAACCAGTGGGCACAGAGAAATTTAGATGGTGTTCGGAGTCTATGGGCCTCTTGGCCCCTAGCAGTTAAATCTTGTCATTGATTTTGGTCCTTCTAAGGTGTTCGAAAAGGGGAAAATGTTGGGAATTAAGGTATCTCAACCTTTACAAATTCCTAATGTTGTATTTATTTATCCCATGTTGAGTTGGCATAGTCGGCACCTTGTGTACATGCAGCAGGATAAATTTTGGTGACTTTGGCAGCCTCGGTTTCCCCCTTGAATAATTAACGGGGGTTTGGGGCAGTGCCCCCAAGACAAGGTCAAGGGGTGGAGCCCCTTGTGAGGTCCAAGAGTAGCACCCCTAGTGTGCTCCCTATCATGGTACATGGCGGGGTCGAGGGGCAGCACCCCCGTGGGGGCTCGGGGACAATACCCCCGAAACCTCAAATGACTTTTATCTAGTGACAAGTGTCGGTGAGTATCTTTGCACGAGAGAAAGGCATCTTTGGGTGGTCAAGGGAGGTTATGACATGTTGTAAGAGGAATAAGATATTTTTAGTTAGTGTATGACAGATTCTCTTATAGCTGTAAGTGCTATCAGTTATGATGGATTCTATGATAGTTGTAAGGTGCATAAGAGCATCTGTCATAGCCTATCTTGGGACAAGGCACCCACATTGGGATGGGATATTGGACAAGTGTCCTTAGGAGTGGGTTTTGGGGCATGAGTCCAAGATGGTCGCCCATCTCTAGAAGGTTCCATATTTATCTTGTAAACTCTATAAAAACATGTGCTTGGATGGGAGATAAGTATTTTTTTGTACAGGTACTGTTATGCTGCTGGAATATCTCTGTTAGATGTTCTATGTTGTTGTAGTTGTAAGAATTAAAATTGAATTTGCATACATCTCTCCTCATTAGATTAGTGTAGGAAGCAATTTCTGCACACCTAGCTTCCTTTCAATCTCTGTCTTCTTTCTTGAATGTACTATCTTGTTTATTTTTCTTTGTATATGATCTTTCTCTTTCAAAATATGTTTTACCTCTCTAAAATTTACCTCGTCTACCTCTCTGTCTCTGCTCATGCTTCTTATTCAACTTTTCTTCAACTTTCAGGGCAAACTAATATGCTTCTTCTATTGTTGTCATCCTTACCAAACTCAGTTCTTCTTGAATGTTAAATCTTAGCCCATTGATGTATCTTGCTACTTTCTCCTTGCTTGCTTCACTATGTCTTATCCTTATGATCATATTATGAAATTGTTCAGTATACTACTTCACAAATTTCTCCTTTTGTCTCAGGTTCTACAATCTCTTCAACAGCTCCAACTCATAGTCAGTAGGTATAAACTAATTCTTTAACTTTGTCACCATTCTATCCCATTTTATGATTTTTTTTTCCTCTTCTATTTCTATCCAACTGGACTTCTTTCCACCAAATAGAAGCATGTCCTTACAAATTACTCTTCATAAATCTCACCTTCTCCAGACCTTAAATTTCTTCATATTCAAAGTATTCCTCTAGGTCATTTATCCAATCAATCAACTCCTTTAGATTCAAATTTCTAGTGTAGTTCGGTACTTCTACTCTAGGTTGCTTTCTAATGTTTGAAATAGCTCTCAATATCTTCACTTTATCTAATTCTTCTTCTTCTAGGGTTTCCTCATTTTGATCGGTTGATTGAAATTCTTCATCATCACTTTCAACATTAGGTCAAGGTGTCGGTCCTCTTCTTTGATCTTCTTCAACAACATCCAATCAAACTTTCATTATTTTCATCATCTCCATCATCTCATCCATTCTTCTAGCCATAGTACCAATACCAGGTATTCTCCTCAGTGGCATTTCTTCCTAGGATCAAGTGCAACTACCTCAAATTCAGTGACTGAGATACAAGGTGACAACTGTCTCACAATCAGTGATTGGTTGACAACACAGGTAGTCTACCTCAAGTTTGGTGATCTTTTCATAGAAATATCTCATAGAATTCCTTCACAACCTCACTTCCAAAGGATTCACAACTTTGCTCTGATACCACTTGGTGCAGTCATGGTTAGAGGGTTCACAGAATGAACTATCTAGGTTGTGCTGCAACAGTAAACACAATGGAAATAAATCAAAGATAGGATGAAAAGAAAGATTCAAATTCTCAATATATTATAGATTCAAAATACTTATATGTTGGCAACATGTGGGCTACAAATTATGGCTCATAGGCCTGATTCTCCAATTACAACAGATATGCAAGATATAGCAATGAAGCATGTATCTGAAAAGAATCTAACTATCAATCTGTATTTGCTAACTAACTAGCTTCCTAATACATCCTAGAGATCTATTTATATCATCTCCAAGCTCAAATAATCCTCCGCATCAACCAAAGAAGGTTACAAACTCCAATGAAGAGGTGTAACATGCAAGAATGAATAGATCGGCCTTAAATAGCTAGTAATGCTCCATAAATGATGGAAACTTGATGCAAAACTTAAGGTCAGATAGGTCCCAAATTACCTTGAATGATGTTTCATTTACCTCCACAATTCATGGAAATGCTCCAAAAACCTTCTCCTTCAGCTGACTGTTCTATATGCTTTGTTCTATGAAACCAGGTGAACTTCTGATAGCGATAACTTTATGGAAACTGATCCAAATGATCTAAATTTTGGATATGATGTGTATGATGATGTCTAAATTCTAAGTCCTACTTTGTAAGCTCTGAAATGACAATCAGAAAAATGTGGTATGAAATTTTGAAACTACTTTTGACTAATTAAACTAGAAAATGAAAGAAAACAAAAGAAAATGCAAATGTTTTTGGTTCATACAAGATTGCTCTTCAACCTGCAATGCTCCTACATCAGACTCCTGGGGTTGTTGAAAAAGTTAGTCCCTCACTTTGTTGGGGCTAGAGGAAAACCAAAATGGTCCACCTCAACCTGATAAATCCAAGATGAATCTTCTTCTGGTTTGCCTTTCCACTTCACCAAGTATTCCTTGTATTTCTTTCCTCTGGTACTATGTCCAATTCTACTGTCCAAGATGTCTTCTATCTAATCTGGTTGTTGTTGTGGTAACTGATTCTGCAAATGATCTTCAATGTTGTCATTGGCTTATGCTTCATGATATAGATATAAGTCTGCAATATTGAATATAGGTGATATACCCAATGTCTTTGGTAGCACCACTTCATATGCATTTCTTGAATCAAATTTATTGAGTATCCTACATGGTCCAAACTTGTTCATCTTCAACTTGTTATATGTCTCTACTAGAAATCTCTCTTTTCTCAGATATACCATCACTTCATCTCCAACTGCAAATTCTTTGTGTCTCATCTTCTCATATGCCTGTTCTTTATAGTTATGATCTTCATCTCCTCCAAATGCTTCTTAACCTGTTTATACACTGTCTCTATATATCTTGCAAATTCTTTTGTCTTTGCACTTCTCTTATTCTCCATTCTAATGTCTCTCAACTCTGTTACTCCTCTAGGGTTTACTCTGGTCACAATCTAAAAAGGTGTCTTTCAAGTACTTCTATTCACTAAATTATTGTATGCAAACTCTGCTTGTGGTAGAATTAGATTCTAATTTCCTACCTTCTCTCCCGCCAAACATCTCAACAAGTTTCCCAAACTCCTATTTACCACTTTTGTCTGTACATCTATCTATGGATGAAATGTTGAACTAAACTTTAGGTCTATCTTCCTCTTCTTCCACAATGTCCTCCAAAAGTATCCAATGAATCTTGTATCCCTATCTGAAATTATGCTCTTAGGTAATCCATGCAATCTCACAATATCATTGAAAAATAGGTTAGAAACATGCACTGCATTAGTTATCTTCTTGTTGGGTGAATATTTTATCTTCAACTAATTGAAGGAAAAATGGTTATATCAACCTTAGTGTGATGAGATAAATCTTTGCTCTCAGCAAGGGAAGGCTCCCTCTTATTGCCAACTTAAAACAAATTGATAACTAATTAAGCCTATTTACACTAAAGACTAATTTCTGGGTGATTCCATTTCATCTATTTCTCTTTTTTTAGAAATGATGTTTACAATTCTCAATATAAGACTTATATCATATAACTACTATAAGTTATTATTTCAAGGAAATGATAACAAATATGTAATCTAGTTATACAAAAGAATAACCAAAATAATATTGGCGTATTTGAACCACGAAGAAACCCACAAAAACACAAAGTTTTCCATTGCTCATTAGGCTGAATGAAAATAAGAATTCTGAAATATAATGCAGCCCAAAGTCTTCAATGTATCCCAAGATATTACAAACTAATCACAGAAATCAACTTGCAGCCCAAAGTCTTCAAGTTACTTCAATTTATAAACATAACACAAATTTCACAAATGATAATGCAGCTCAAAGTCTACTAAAATCAGATTTGGAATATCTCTTAATCACTTGATACACACACACTTCAATCACTTATCAATGATAAGGCAATAGAAAATACATTACAAGAACTATTCTATCACTTAACAAATAATATCCAACACAAATATTGAGTACCAACTTGCTCTTCTTGTATCGATAATTGCTTTGAAAATTGATTTATACAAATGAACACAAAGTCTCAATTTGCTTTACAATTCTGCTGAGTTTTCTTACAATGGATAAAAGATAAATAATTACAAAGAGGCCTTCTCTATTTATAATGAGAGGCCATGAGAAAAAATAGGGAAAATACAACTAACTTGACTTATTCAACAAGAAGAATCCTTATTGATTTGGGACTTTCCTTGTTTTCACATGTAATTACATCTTGAAAAAGTACATGTAAAAATGTCCAAAACTAAATATAAAATACATATGAAAACCAAAAAAATAAACTAAGGCATGCACTTCTGAATTAACTTTCCCCCCATTCTTCTTGAGAAAATCTTCATACATGGTGAACACTGTCAACATTTCAATGCTGTCAGGACTAGCAGTGTTCTTGGAGATAAATCAGGCTCTGGTTATTGCATCCTTCACTGCAGTGGCTGCTTTCTAATGACTTGTCAACTTAGCTTTCAAATTATTTAGTGTCAATTGGTTATCCAGAAGATTATCGAGAGAAGCGAATGAAAAAACTTTGTCTTCAAATTCCCTCTAAAACATGCTCTTGAATTCTTGGACCATTTCCTCTGCTAAAAGAAAATGATGGTCATCAACTATCAATTTACATGGAAACTCTTCCAACTTGTGAAGAAGGTCAACATCAGTATCCACGTTGAGCTCCCTAGTACCTTGCAAATCTTTGAACAAATTTCTCATCACATTGCTACGATGAATCAATGATTCCTATTTTGAAAAGATGTTGATTTCTACCAACATTTTCACCTTCATTTTCTTCATATCAGTCCATTTCTCTAGACTTGCATCCAAATATTCAACCTCCTGAGACAAAGCATCAACCAAGTCATCCAATTCATTTCTTACTTTCCCTATTTTATTTTTCTTTTCAACTATTCTTGTTAGGAGAAGTACCCCTTTCTCATGCATCTTCTCAAGATATTCTTCAACTACTTTTCCTTTAGGATGAGTTTTTTCTACTTTCTGGGTAATAGGATCCTCCATAGTAATTGCCTTAGGTTCCACTATTTCAGAAGACAAGGTGATCTTTCATAGTATTGCAACTAGCTACTCAGCTCTTGCCTAGTATTGGTCCTTCATTTCCCTCTCGTGATCAAATTTCATAATCAAGGAATTGAGAGTTGATTGTACATCGGCCTTAGCACTTTCATGAGTGATTTTCCCTAGTTTAATCCTAGAGATTGAATAATCACTCATGTTGAAATTCTCAATAGTAGCATCTAGTGTAGGTTGAGAAATTTCCATATATTTATGACCTTTGTCTTCTAGCATCTGGGAAAGAGTCTTGGGCTTCTTCTGAGTCTTTGTCTTAATAGGTATTAACTTCTCAAAATTGAAGTCATCTGGAGAGATGGATTTCTTTTTCCTCTTTGGAGTGTAAGCTGAGAGCCATGGAGGAAGCACTGATGAACTAGCATCCAGATTTGAACCCAGTGCTTGCAAAGAAGGAATTGTACCCACACTAGTTGTAGTGATTATCAGAGAAGTGTTTGTAAAAAGGTCACCTGACACATTAACATTAGCAGCCTACTCAGTTCCTGAAACAAATTGGTCCAAAATTGTTTCATCACCAATGTCATATGAATGAGAAGACAAACTTGGTAGAGATCTTGAAGAACCAAAAACAACATCAAAAGTAGCTTTAGGACTACCAAAAAGTGTTCTAGAAGAAGATGGTGTAGAAGAACTAGAAGATGGTATGATAATAGGAGTAACTATAGTACTAGAAACAACATGCATTGAATCTGAAATTGGCATAGTGGGAAAAGGAGAAGAAGTTTGAGGTCCTTGTGTCAAGTCTTGTTCAAAAGACATGATTGGCTCCTCTAACTATTCATGTTTATCAGTGTTGATCTCTTTAGCAGCGGGCTCTTCTTCAATTGCTTATTCATCTATCTCCATTTCTTCTCTAGTTGGCTCTTCTTCCATCACTTTGGCTTTTCCACCCTTTGATACAAATTTTATCTTAGGCTTGGGAGCCTTAGAAGAGCTTGGTGCATCACTTTTATTTTTAGTTCTTATATTAGCTATTTTGCTAGTTTGCTCTAAAACCTTTTCCTTTGAACCAATGACAAAGTCCTTCAACTGAATTTATTTGCTTTTCAAACACACATTAATATTTGCCAAGATAGGCTCAAATCATTTCCTTATAGAAGTTAGCTCCTTCTTAGACCATAAGACTATAGGCAATGGAGAACTGACAACATGTTCATTCACATACTTGGGACTCATGATGTCTGCATCATCTACCATTCCTTCTAGAATATCAGCTAGTTCTAAGTACTGTATTTGAATTAGAGTTAACCTGCAGTAATCTAGTTTCCTAATTTCTTCCCAAGTCCTCAAATCAGCCCATATATCTTCTACCATTGGAACATGTGAGAGAATCTTCTTCTTGATCTTATCTTTCACCCTCCTAAAGTCAAAATTATTTCTCCTCTTGAACTGCTTCATTGTCACCAATTGTATTTCAGTCTCAAGGGCCTTAGCTTTAGCAAAAGTGACAATAGAATACCTGCCAATCTCTATAGGAAACTTGAAACCAGGTTTCTTTAGTTCCATATGCTTGTTATGCACAACAATCATTTGCTGGCATAACTCCATCAAAACAATTTTGTCACTAGGAAATTTAGGTAGCATGTAAGGATATCCCAAAAAATAACCAACCCTCAGATAAGTAAAGGTTGGGAATTGAAGATATAGACAACCAAACTTGTTTACTACCTCCCAAGCTCCATTTGACACTCTCTTTTGTTCCAATTGGGAATAAAAAAGACACAAAAATACTGCAAAGAAAGCTCATTTACGCCCTAGAAGTGATGAATGGATCCCTTTAAAGTTAACTGGGGGTAATAATGATACACATGAATGACTCTTCGGTATCCTTCTGAGGTTAACCCTAGAAAACTTCTCATAGAGGCAGCTGGATATACCAAGTAAGATGTCATATAGAATTTGGAAGTTGTTAACACCTTGGTTAATTTCTCATGAAGAGAATTACTTATCTTCTCACCCTAGAAAATATTTTGTTTACCTTGAAGGATGATTTTGATATAGGGATACATCCACTCATGGAAAGTGGAGGAAGAAGGTAGCCCTCTAACTCTACTAAGAAGAGTTATCAGGTCACTAACCTCTTCTACAAAGTCACTTCTTGGAAAACTCTTGGGCCATTAGAAAGATTAGACCTGTTAGTTTTCAACCATTTAGTGTTTATGATCCTTTTTGCTATTTTAGTATCTTTATCATATTCCTTTTGAACAATATTGAAATCAAGCTCTGCACATTCCTTTGCACTAGAAAACATGAACACTTTGTCTATAAACTCTCCATCCAACCTCATTATCACGTTACCATGTGCATCTACCACTATTCTATTATCTCTATTATAGAAGTGAGCTAATGAAGAACATACTCAGTGTTATGGGATGCTATAGGAAAAGATGCAACCAAATGGATATTGTTGTCCACAATCCTCTTCACATAATGACTTGGATTCTCTTTCTTTGTCCTTTCTACAAAATTAGCCATATCAACATGGCCAATTTCCATATCATCTATCTTATCCACATTTGACGTGACTAAAGTTACAGGAAACACACCCTGGTATTTGTACTTCCTACCTTTGACTTTCTTTGGCAAGGGATCGGTCATTTGAAAGATGAATTCCCTTGGTTGAGAAAGAGAACCTTACAATCTTGCAGAAGCAACTGCAACAATAGAAGGCATGATTTTGCAATATTAGGAAAAATTTGGCAAATTGGGAAACTACAATATTGGAAATCATGGTTAAAAGTGCAAGATTGAAGGGGCGAGAGAGCAATTGAAGTGAGAAACAAGGTGAAAGTGGGTGAAAGCTATTAAATGCATAAATTCTCAAGAGTTAGAGAATTTGGAAGGGATGATTCAAGGGCGGCAAAAATTGTTGCCTCTACATGTAGGAGATATTTCATTTTGTACAGGAGCAATGGAAATGCCCGCTCCTACATCTTGGGAAGAACTTAATAATAAAGTGCTTAAGCAGAAAAATGCCCGCTCAAGCATATGGGAGGAACTTAATTACAATCTGTGTTTGGGTAGAAAAATTTTCCACCCCTACACTTAGGGTAGAATCACAAGCTTATGTAAGAGTGGTGATTTTAACTGCTTCTACACTTAGGGGTAGATACAAGTTTTGTAAGGCATGGGTGGTGATTTTCACTACTCATGCATTGCTTGGTAAAAATACAACACATACATTGGCATTGAAAATCACCGCCCATGCATATTTAAGTTTACATAAGAAATGTGTAATGGTGGTGAAAATCACCGACAATACACTTGATAAACATGCAAATTGGGGATGTGTGTTGGTGGTGATGTTTTCCATCAATACACTCGATTGATAGTTTTAACAATGGTGAGGGTAGTTAAAATCACCGCTCCTGCATAAAAATGAAAATGGTAGGATTACTAAGGGTTTACTAAGTGGCAAAAATACCAACCATGCCACAGGCAACGACACAAGACTCCTAAATGATTTAAATTGCCAACACTATAGAAATCTAAAAATGAACCAGAGATAAGACAATATGGTCGACATAGAGATGAAAAGACTATAGAGTTTTAAACAATTTCAACCATAGGATAAAGATAAATAGAAACACAATAAAAATGATAATAAAAATCCCAAAGAAATAACAAAGCAAAAAAAGAAAGACGAAAAAAGACATAAAGAAACCCTACCTGGTTGAGTCACCAAAAACCTCGATCAAATCTGCTCCTACACGTTCCTTGAGGGTTACATGGAATGTCAAAGGAATCACATGGCATAAACAACAAAGATAAAATAAAAATAGAGTTTAAAACCTATAAAAGACTCATAAAAACATTAACACGAAGTGCATTAAATGCACTTAACGTGAACTAGGAGATGCACAAGATGACATTTTCACTGCCCCTGCATATAGAAGAAAATAACACTTACAATGCAATGACTGTGATTTTCACTTCTCTTGCATGTAAAGAAGTTTAAAACCAACATTTAATGCTAGTAAAAATCACCGCCCTTGCATGCAAAACCCAAAAATTTTCTAACACCCTAAAATTTCCAAACTAATTAGTTTGACAAGTTTACTACTTGTTCAATTTTTGTAAGTTTTGAGAAACTAAGATGAGAAGATACTCAAATGGATTCTCCAAGGTTAGAGGACCATGCATGAGGGCAAGAATATTTTCCTCGATTTGTGTACTTAGAGTTGTAGGCTACGAAATGGACAAGTTTCATAGGGGTCATCCTACAAAATGAGAACAGATAATTTTGAGGATAACACTTCTTACAAGGTATGAAATGTGCCATCTTTGAAAATCTACCCACCACTACAAATATAGAAGCATGTCCTCTCTATGTCTTTGGCAATTCCAATATGAAATCCATGCTTATGTCTTCCCAAGGTCTCTCTGATACTATCAAAGATTTGTACAACCCATTATTCTGACTACTTCCCTTTGCAACTTGACATACTCTACAACTCTGCACAAACTTTCTTACATCCTTATATATCTGGGGCCAAATGTAATGTTCACTTACCAAAGACATTGTCTTGTCAATTCCAAAATGTCCTACTAATCCACCACTATGTTTCTCCTTTATCAAATTATCTCTCATTGAACTCTGAGGTATACATAATTGATTTCCTTTGAACAACATGTCTTCTTGAATGAAATAGTCCAACCACTTACTTTGATCTGTCACAACAGGTTCCTTGCATGCTTTCCATGGTTCTGCAAAATCAAGATCTTCTTCATACATATGCTTTAGCTCTTCATAACCTAATACTTCAACTCTCATCTTAGTCAACAAATTCCTTCATCTACTTAATTCATCAACTTTTGTTAACTTTCCACTCCTATGCTTCAATATAAAAGTGTAACTCTACATGAACTCTACCCATCTCATATGTCTCTGATGCCAAAGAAGGTTACAAACTCCAATGAAGGTGTAACATGTGAAAACAAATAGGTCAACCTTAAGCAACTGGTACTCCTCCGCAAGTGAATGAAACAAGGTACAGATCTCAAGCAAGGTCAGATAGATCCCAAACTATCTTGAATGATGTTTCATTTAGCTCCACAAGTCATGAAAGTCCTCCAATAATCTTTTCCTTTAGCTGGCTATTCTATATATTCTATTATGTGAGAACAAGTGATCTTTTGATATCAATAACTTTCTAGAAACTGATCCAATTGATCTAAAATTTGGATATGATGTGCATGATGATGTCTAGATGATAAGTCCTCCGCGAGAGCTAATATGACAATGCAAAAAATGTGGTACAAAATGTTGAAATTGCATTTGACTGACTAAACTAGAAAATGAAAGAAAATAAAAGAAAATGCAAATATTTTTTATTGATGCAAGATTGCTCTGCAACCTAGGATACTCCTGCATCAGATACCTGGGGTTGTTGAAAAAGTGACCCTCATTTTGTTGGGGCTAGAGGAAAACCAAGGTGGTCCACCTTAGCCTAAGAAATCCATGATAAATCTTCTTCCAGTCTACCTTTCTATTTCACCAAATATTCTTTGTATTGCCTGCCTCTAGTGTTGCGTCCAACTCTGTTATCCAATATATCTTCTATTTGCTCTGATTGTTGTTGTGGTAACTAATTCTTTAATGTTGTCACTTGATTCTCCTTCATGATACTGGTGTAGGTCTGCAATGTTGAATATAGGTGATATACCCAATGTCTCTAGTAGTTCCACTTTATATGCATTTCCTCAATCAAATTTCTTGAGTATCCTACATGGTCCAAATTTCTTCATCTTCAACTTGTTATATGTCCCTACTAGAAATCTCTCTTTTCTTAGCTATACCATCACTTCATCTCCAACTAAAAATTCTTTGTGTCTTCTCTTCTCATTTGCTTGCTCTTTATACTTAGTATTCATCTCTGCCAAATTCTTCTTAATTAGATTATGCATTATCTCCATGTATCCTAAAATTCTTCTACCTCATCACTTCCCTTATTCTCCATACTGATATCTCTCAACTCTGCAACTCCTCTAAGGTTTAATCTTGTTACAATCTCAAATGGTGTCTTCCCTATACTCTTGTTCACTGAATTATTGTATGCAAACATTACTTGTGATAGATTCAAATCACAATTTCATGCCTTCTCTCCTACAAACATCTCAACAAGTTTCCCCAACTCCTATTTACTACCTCTGTATGTCCATCTGTCTGTGGGGTAAATGTTAAACTAAACTAAAAATCTGTCTTCATCTTCTTCCACAATGTCCTCCAAAAGTATCCAATGAATCTTGTATCCCTATCTAAAATTATGCTCTTAGGTAATCTATTCAATCTTACAATCTCCTTGAAAAATAGGTCAGCAACATGCACTGCATCATTTGTCTTCTTACAAGGTATGAAATGTGCCATCTTTAAAAATTTGTCCACCACTACAAATATCAAATCATGTCTTCTCTTTGTCTTCGGTAATCCCAATATGAAATCCATGCTTATGTCTTCCCAAGGTTTGTTTCATACATGTGCTTCAGTTCCTTAAAACTTAATACTTCAACTCTCATCTCTGTTAGCAAATTCCTTCTTCTACTTAATGCATTAGCAACTTTTTTTATTTTCTACTTCTATGCTTCAGTACAAATGTGTAACTATGCATGAACTCTACCCATCTCATATGTCTCTGACTTAACTTTCCTTGACTGTTTAGATACTGTAAAGATTGATGATCTATATACAACACAAATTCCTTAGGCAACAAGTAATGTCTCCACTTTTTCAAAGCTTGAATTATGGCATAGAATTCCTAATCATAAACTAAATATCTTCTTATTGCATCATTCAACTTCTCACTGAAATATGCTACTAGTCTACCTTCTTGAATGAATACTGCTCTTATTACATTTCCACTTGCATCACAATCCACTTGAAATACTTCATTAAAACCTGGTAATGCTAACACTGGTTGCTCTATTACTTGCTACTTCAACGATTCAAAAGTTTTATTTGCTCCCGATGTCCACTTAAAGTCCTTTTCTGTCACCTCTCATTGTCTCTGTCATCAGTGTGCATACTAAACTAAAATTTCTAATGAAATTTTAGTAGAAACTAGCTAATCCATGAAATAATCTGACTTATCCAATACTCTCATGTATTGGCCACTCAACAATTGCTCTAACTTTTATAGGGTCCATCTTCAATCCTTCCATAGAAATTTCAAATCCCAAATATACTAGTTCTTCTTTCATGAAACTACATTTCTTGATGTTTATCTACAATTTCTCTTCTCTCAGTCTCTGTAATACTTGTCTTAGGTGCCACAAATGTTCTTCTTTTGTCTTATTGAAAATTAGAATATCATCCAAGTATACAATAACAAACTTACCCAAGAATTTCTTCAGGACTTCATTCATCAATCTCATGAAAGTACTTGGTGCATTTATCAATCCAAAAGGCATCACTAACCACTCATACAGTCCTTCATTTGTCTTCAAAGATTTTTTCCATTCATCTCCTTCTTTGATTCTAATATGATGATATCCACCCTTCAGGTCTATCTATGTAAAATATTTTGCTCCACTCAAACAGTCCATAATGTCATCCATCCTAGGAAATGGGAATCTATACTTAACTGTGATCTTGTTGATTACTCTAGAGTCTATACATCCAATGTGCTACTTTGTTAGGAAAACTAGCTCCAGGTATAATATCCATATGATGACTAATACTCCTGATTCATGGTAATCATTCAAGTACATTATCTGATATGATGTATCCATACTATGTCAACAATTCAATTATCTCTTCTAGTTGTGATCTCCAATCTTTATTCTTAGGATTCTAGGCTTCTTAGAAAACAAAGCATAACATATATTCTCATGTCTCAAACCATCCAGAAATTTCCTTCCATCTACCAAACAGATTCTAGCAATCCCACATATTTCACTCTTAGGTTCATCTTCTAAAGGAATCAAGGTGATTTTCTTTCCATTAGATATTATAGTGTAGGTATTCTTTCTCCCATCATGTATATCTTTTATATCATACTACCATGGTCTACCCAACAATATATGGCATACATCCATAGGCATAATATCACACAATACTTCATCATCATAAGATCTAATATGAAATTTCACCGAACATTTTCCACTCACCAATACCTTGTGTTGATCCTAAATCCATGCTATCTTGTAGAGATTAGGGTGTTTCAGTCTCTCTGCATTCAGCTTAGTCACCATTTCCTCTAAAACCAAACTATCAGTACTACCACTATTAGTGATTACCTTACAACATTTACCTCCTGATTTGCATGTAGTCCGGAAGAAACCTTTCCTCTACAGTGGTTCCTCATTTGTCTCTACTTGAAATAGTGCTCTCCTCATGACTAATGATTCTCCCTTCTCCAATTTTCCAACTAAATTAGGTGATCCACTAGGTTCTTCTTCTACATAGGCTGCTCTTCCACTATTCTCTATCTTTCTGCTTGTAATTCCCTGATGACATTCAAATGCTCTATGTCTTTCACCTCTACACTTAAAACAAGTTCCTCTGAATGTTCCTTGATTAAACCCTCTTTCATCTCTTCTATATCCTTCACTCTAGTATAAATTATGATGTCCTCTATGGTAGTAAGTTCTATCATCTCTCTAGTATGCATTGTTATCTCTATCTTCCTTGTTGAATGTACTATCTTGTTTGTTTTGCTCCACATATGATCTTGTTGGAAATATAAGTGTTAGAGACACTACTTTATTGCTATCCAAGTAAGGTGTGTTGTCAATGATGGAAACAATGTTCAAAGGTCAATGGTATTCTCAAAGTCCAAAGGTTGTCTTGCTCCAGAAGAAGAAGATTTAGTGAAGAACTAACTAAGTATTAGATTGTCTCTTTGGCACACAGTGTTATAGTGTTTTAGTCTGTATTTTCTATAGATTGAAGATATTGTTGTATAGTTCTAGTATGTTCTCAAGGACTATGAGGATCATCTAAATCTAGAAGTTTAGATTCTCATGTGCTCCAAAAACTTGATTTCTAGTTGAAGAAGTCTGGTCTGACAGGGTGAAGCCTAAACTAGTGCAGAGTACTTATTTGTTTTGGTCCACATTTCTCCACAGTAAAATATCTTTCTTTGCAGACTTGAGGATATGTTGGTAGATGTCTGAAGAGTGTTTTTCCCTAGTTTGAGGTTTTTTTGTGTTCCAGAAGTTGAGTTGTGATCTGACAGTTAGTGTATGCCTTTGTTTCTCTTGTGATGGAGATGACCTGGAGATGTTTGCTTTGTGCAGAGCTTTCCAAAGGATCTAGTGTAATCTGGAGAGGTTCTATAGGTCTTTTTCACCTAGGAGAACATGTTTCATATGTTTGTTCCCTTTGCATTGGATATTGTGGTCAACCTAATGTTGTACTACACGCTACACTCAAGTGCGCTGACCTATCTAGTGTTGTAAGTTAAGTAGTTCTAAAGGAAATGATGTGTTGATTTAAGTGAGATCTATTTTAGGTCTACCCCAACCTATTTTCTAGTTTGAATTTTGTTGGGAGTTTGTGCTTAAGTTCAAGGCATGATTTTGAGATGACCTAGTTGGTGTTGAAGATGAGGGAGATATATAAGTGGAGATTTAGCTTTGATGTCATGGATCTATGGTGTGTGAATAAAATGATATGTCATGTGATGTAATGTGAATGGGTGAATTGAGAAAGAATAGAGAAGATCATGTAATTGCATAGTAAAGTAGAACTATGTTTTAGAATAGTAGTAGAGAATTTTGTATGTGCTTCATTGGAACTGTAACTCATGCATGTACAGATGTAATTATAGCAGTTCATCTTTGGTAGTGAGCCATTTATTTTCTCCCCTTCTTTCTTAATGGGCAGTGAGTCCACTTGGACAATGAGTCCTTGGGTAGTGATCCCTTTAGGTGGTTAGACCTCTAGGTAGTGAGCCCTGTTGCAAATATTGATTCACCCCCCCTCAATATTTTGGGTGTTCAACAATTTGTATCAGAGCCATGCCCTTTGGAAGAAGCCTAACCACTCAAGGGAGATCTTGGAGGTTGAACACATGGCATCTAGAAAGCTTCCTACTCCTCCAGATGAGATGCTTTCTATTGAATTTTTAGAAGATGAGTATCTTTCTGTCAATAGTGAAGAACTCAAGATTGCTCTTGAAGACCTAGAAAGGGATGAAGAAGAAATCATTGATTTGAAGGAGAATGTCAAAGAAGAAAATTAATGTATTAGAAATATAAAAGAGCAAGTCAAGAAATTCAAAGAGAAACATAAGAAGACCATTGAACAATTGAAATAAGTAAATGGATCTATGAATGCTCTGAAGGTACAAGTTGAAGAAAGGAAAAGAATTGAGGAATGTCTCAATGAAGTTGTGAAAAAGAAATCTGAGGAATGCACAAGACTTGAACAAGAGGTTTTTGATATGAAAATTGATCTGAAATGGGAATGGAGTCGAGAAGAAAAATTTAGAGTTAGTACAGCCAAACTTGATAGAATGATTGAAATTTAGAAAGGTACTGATGATAAAGAGGGATGAGGATTTGAAAAGGGTGAAAATTCAAAACCAGATCAAGTGTCATATGCTGAAAACAAGAAGAACAATGGCAAGAAGAACTAGAATCAGAAGAGAAGAGATAGAAGACCATCAGTCAGATAACCCAATGCTCAAAGGTATCTATCTTTCAATGGTTATTATCACTCTTGCAATAAATTTAGACATAAGGTAATACAATGTAGGAGTAGAATGAATCAAAATGTTCCATCTTTCTCTAGTCAATGTTTTTCATGCAAGAAAGTTGGTCATAAATCTAATGAGTGTAGAAGTCAAAGAATGAATAGTTATGACAATAGGAGAATGATTTAATCTTTCAATGGCTATTATTTTACATGAAATAGATTTGGGCATAAAGCCAACCAATATAGACCCAGAATGAATGGAAGATATAATGGTTAGAGGAATTTTGTATGTTATAATTACAATAAGTCTGGATAGTTTGCAAAGTTCTACAGAAGAAAAAATATGAAGAAGGATGTACCGACAAAGAAGAAAATTCCAACACAAAAATTTGATCTAACAAAAACCAATATGGAGATGAGCAAGATCTGGGTTAAGAAAGATGTGATTGATGACAAGGATGTGTCTATGCCATCATCTGGTGCAGATGTTTCCTCATGAAACTAAACTAGGAGCTTTAGCTTAGGGGGAGCATCAATGAAAATCCTTCCTCCCTCTGCCAAATGAGTAGTAATGAGGCTAGCATGTGGATATGTGTTGAAGAATGATGTACTTGATCTTTCGAGGAAAACTTTGGAAGAAAATAGTCTAATGTGGAAGATTACGTAGCAATTAGGTGTGACTATAAGTTACAAAAATAGGGTTAAACAACTTTTTGAAGGAAGAGCATTTATTGCAAGTTAGGTTTTTTACCAAAAGGAGTTATAAGAAAATTTGGTTGATGGAAATTCATATTGCAACCTTTCATGTGAAGAAGGAGATCCAGAGAAGATCAAGTGAAGAAGAGTCCATTGCTTTTGGTATTTCTCAAGTGGAAACCCTAATCAGAAGCATGTTTCAAGGTATTTATAGTTGTTCACCCTTGTTATAAGTTTTTGAGCAGTAAAAATGTTTAAGCCACAAGTAATAGATGTGTTGTAAATTCCTTGACCTAAATTCAAGAAGTATCCACCAAAATCCATGGAAATAGATCCAGATGGCATGTTTTCTGACATGCCCTACAATGTTCTACATAATGAGGATATTAGGGCTTACATACATGTGAACATGGAAGAATTTAATCATGTCAAACTAGGATAGGTATAGTTTAATGAGCTAACAGATAATAACTATGGGCTAAATACTGAATTCAATGTTCTTGTTGAGAAGAAACTAGATGTTTGGAACAGGTTCCCCAGGTTGTACTATGAGAATGCCTGAATTAGATATGTACTAAGCTAAATTCATGATAAGTTTATGTGATTAGATACTCCACATATAATTAGCAAGGAATCCATTGAGGTTGTGACTAGTTTTCCCTCCTTTGGAATAGTACCAGTGTCAAAATTAGTAAAGAATGATATGATTATGAAGTTAACAGGTGCTAAGTAAGTTTGATAAAAGAGCCTTGAATGCCAATGATATAGCAAATCTGACAATAAAATATAACTCAATGATGATTGGTTATAAGATATATTTCACAAACAAAGAGAACTCAATGTCCACAACTAGTATATATATTGCTTACCAAATGATAAAATATAATGTGGACTATGATTTGTCTGAGCTCCTCTAGCAATAATTGTTAGAGAACTTGAAGAAGATAAAATAATCTAAATATCCTTTCAAGTTTGGTACTTTGATTATTTGTTTGTTGTTTTACTTCTTGAAAGATTTGTTTGGTGTACAAAAATGTGTTTGGTTAAGAGATGTTCCTATGGCTATTCAAGTCAGAGATCACTTATAGAGGATTGGGAGTAATGATGCATAAAATGCAGCCCTATGGGGCTATTTCAAAGTGTTTTAGGAGAAGATGCAAGCTAGGGTTAGGATCCCTAAGAGAGTGGTTGAAAAGTATGAAAATGATATTATCTTCATGGTGACCAAGGAAGGATGCTTAATGGAAGTTGTGGAACCAAGGACTATTTGGATCCCAAAAATAGGATATGAGGTTTCAAAAGGCATTATGATAGGCCTAGATAAATTAATTCTTAGCAAACCTTGGGATAAAATAGAAGAGAGGTTTGGAACTTTCAAGGAAAAGTCCATGAAAATTCATGAGTAAACAAAGCCAGAATCACAGAAGAAAGTTCAAAAGATTGTTGAAGAATTTGTTGAGATGCCTAGAATTTTAAAAGAGCAACTACATAAAGCATGGTTCAAAAGGAAAGCAGCTAAGGAAGTCAGAGCTATAGAGGAACAAAGGGAGAAAGTAGAAGGAAAAGTTGAAATTGAGCCAACATCGAGCTCAAGAAGGTTAGATAGGACTTCATCCTCCCCTGCTAGTGCATCTAAGGCCTCCAAGAGACACTGCTACAACTACTGCAAAGAAGAAGACTAATGATACCAGTGCCTCCCTACTAGTAAAGAAGAGAAAAGTCAAAGGAAAAGATATTGGAAGAATCTATGTCAATCATGGAGTGAATATAGAAGAAGAGGAAGAACAAGAAGAAGAAGGTGAAAAGCTAATCCGAAAAAGAAAGAAGCCTACTCCTGTGGTCAAAACTGAACCAATTTTAGAAGAGGAAGATATCTTTGAAAAGGAAAAAGAAGGATTTATCCTTAAGAAAAGAGAAAACACTTTTGGAGAAGAAGGAGAACCCTCCAGTAAGGGAAAAGGTAAAGCAAAGAAGAAAAAGAAAGATAAAAAGACCAGTGCTTCCATGTATCTTGAAGATACACTTTATAATGCCAGAAAATGTCCCCTTGGGGCCTTTTCCCTCATAAGGTTTAGCTCCTGGGTCTTTAGCATACATTTAGGACATTTTAGTTCATATTTTAACACCCCGATGGAATGAGACCTAAGTCCCATGGCAAATTGGACCTAGGTAAACCCCTTGAGCTATACCCTATCCAAAATAGGGGGAGAGGACTTGGGTGCCCATGCCCTAGTCCTGCCATATTTTGGGGTAGCCCCAATTTTTAGGTGTCAATTAGTGACCGTTATTAGGTCCCTTTGTCAACACGGTAAGTTTGAATTTCAAATATCTTGGTGGGAGTGTTTGTAGATGCGTATATAAGCATGTGTAGGCATTTATTTGTAAACTAGTTATGTTCATGTGATTTTGGTATCCTATGGTGATTCAAGGATTTCTATTATGTTGCAAGAGCAAGTTGTATGCTTTGTGTGTTGATATTTATAGATTTGAGCATCAATCTCCTCATGGCATGAAGAGCATCTTCCTCCATGAGAGCTTCACTACAAGGTGACATATCATTGTGTTTTTATCATTGATTCGTTTGGTTTTTGCCTCTGCCTCACAAGGGGATACCCTCTTTATCTGACAATAGTGTTCAGAGACTTAAGTGTCCTCCAGGGTTTGACTGAGGCAAACCTCTAAACACCACCAACCCCCAAACCAAGTCATGTGATTGTAGGTTACAAGTGTCGCATCTGAAAAAAGTGGAGTTACAGGAAGACTAGGTAGACATCAGGGATTTAGGATCTGAAGAAAAGATGGACAAAGAGCACTTCTGAGACTAGTGCACTTGCTCCAGTGTCCTCCGCAGACTGATCCTAAAAAATAGAAGTTACAGGGTTGATCAGTGTCTGAAGGAGGTTTAGATTCCATGAAAAAGAAGGTACCTTAGACTTGTGTGCCTGCTCTAAGGTACCTAAATGTTCCACTTCGGAATCCCAAAAATAGGTATTCTATAATTTGGTATTTTACTCCCGTCTGCAAGAGCTTTTTCTGTAATTCATTAATGTACTGTCGTATTTGCATTATTAGGGTTTTAATGGTCAATTGGACATAGGAGAAGGAAAAATTGATAATTAATTCCCTAGTCCAAATTTCCCAACATATGAAAGTGACCTAGGGTATGATAGTTCTCTCTATTCGACCCTAGATCCTTCAATGTTTAGTGGAGAGGCATATTTTAACATCTAAACAACAAAGATTAACAAAATCCAATTTACCATAAACATTTTGGTCAACCCAAATTTTTGAACTAAAATTGCAACTTGTTGAGTGTTTGTCTGCAGATTTGGATTTCATTCATTCATTCATTTAGTCATTCAATTTATTGCATTGAGTAAAATTCAAAAAAATTCAAAAATTGGAAAAATTCAAAAAAATTGCATTGTTGGGCTTAGTAAATTGCATCAATTCTTCCTAAATTTTTTCTAATTCATGAGTTTTGCATCAAATCTGATATAAACTATAGAAAATTCCAAAAATTCAAAATCTTGCTTTGCATTTTCATCATTTAATTGCTAGGGTTTTGTGGAAATTTTGACAATTTTATATAACCTAGTAATTCCAAAATCTAGGGCTGGTAGGCAAAATCTTTTATCAAACTTTTCTACTAATTTTAGAGGCTCATTCATATTGACATTTGGCTTTAGTCTTGCATTTTAGTGTGAATTTGCATTGAGATTTAAATATTTGCATTTTTGCATTGAAAATTTCAACAAAAACAAGTAATTTTGGTGCATTTTCATTAAATTTGCATGGGCATTTTGCATATTAAAGCTTGAAAATCATTTTAAGATCTGAGAGTATGTAATTTCCATAAAAAATCAGACTTCAAAACTTTCGCATAGCATTTTGTCTCAAGATCTCAAACCTAGTGCTTTGAAAACAATGATTTTCACTAAATTTGGCCTTATCAACTTTATAAATTTGCACCATAGGTGTTTTGTGAAAGATATTTTAGCATTATTTTTCTATTATTGGGGTAATAATTTTTTTGGTGTGGAGCCTGATTAGTCTCCAAGTGGGAGATTGTTGGTATGTGGCGACTGATCATGCAAGTACTGTACACAAGTTATGTATCCTTGCTGGTGTTCATGGCCAGGTCGGGCCCTGAGCAGGGGTTCGGGGGCAACAACCCCCAAGAAATTTTTTTTCCCTCTTTTTGCATGATCAAAGTCAGTTGTTAATTTTTGTTAACCAACAAAAGAAAAATGACATTGTAAAACCCTAATTCTAGAAGCTTCCAAAAAGCTTGTTATAATCAGCTGGGATGTATGGTACAACGATGTATTTGTGAGATTGTACTATGTTTTGCACTGGATAATAAAATCATTGGATCGCTAAGTTTCTATGGATGTAGCCCATATTGGGTGAACCACGCTAAATTTTTATGTTGATCTCTTTTGTGTTATTCCTCATTGTTATATTTGGGTTATTTAATCTACATATAATTGTTAGTGGTTATTGCTTTGATCTGTCCTAACCCTAACAACTAGTATCAGAGCAGGTTGTGTTTGATTATCATCTGAAGGAAGGTCTCACAGTTGAGTGGGAGTCTCACGGTTAGGTGGGAGCAATGGCAGATGAGGGTAAATTGGAAGTAGATAAATTCAATGGGCAGAACTATCAATTATGGAAGATGCAGATGGATGATTATCTCTATCAAAAGGATTTATGGAGGCCATTGGAAAGAGTAGCCAAGAAACCAGTAGCAATGACCGATGAAGATTGGGAACTTCTAGACAAAAAGGCATTGGAAACCATTCGGTTGTGCCTAGCACCATCTGTGGCATTCAATATAACAAAAGCGAAGACAACAAGTGAACTGATGAAAGCTTTGGCCAAATTGTATTAAAAACCCTCAGCCTCTAATAAGGTATTTCTCATGAAGCATTTGTTAATCTGAAAATGATTGAAGGTGGATCTATGTCAGATCATTTAAATGAGTTTAATATGATTACCAGTCAGTTAACTTCTATAAAAGTGAAATTTGATGAAGAGGTAAGGGCTCTCTTGTTTATATGTTCTTTGCCAGAAAGTTGGAATAGCTTGGTAATGGTTGTAACTCTGTCTCTAGTTCAAATACTTTGAAATTTGATGATATTGTTGGTGTTATCCTTAGCGAGGAAATGCGACGGAAAAGCACAGGTGAGACTTCAACATCTAGTAATGCTTTGATTGTAGAGAATAGGGGAAGAACAAAGGAAAGAGGAAAAAGCCCTACAAATTGTGGAAAGTCACAAGGAAAGTCAAGGAAAGGCAAATCTAAATATAGAGGAAGAATGGATTGCTGGCACTGTGGAAAGCAAGGACACTTGAAGAAGGATTGCTGGTCTTGAAATGGCAAACAAGGAGACGGACAACATGATGACAGTAAGGAAGCTAATGTTGCAAGTAATAAATTATAGGATGCTTTAATTCTGTGTTTAGATAATGCTAATGATTCCTGGGTAATAGATTCAAGGAATTCATTTCATGCCACACGCCATAGGAAATATTTTGTACATTATGTTCAAGGTGATTTTGGACATGTATATCTGGGTGATGATGAACCCTGTCAGATTGTTGGAAAAGGAAAAATAAAAATCAAGTTACATAATGGAAATGAATGGTTGCTGCAGGAGGTAAGACATGTTCCAAATTTGAGAAGGAATTTAATCTCTACAAGACAACTGGGTAGTGAAGGCTATATAGTTACCTTTTCAAACAAAATTTGGAAGGTCACTAAAGGTGCAAAAGTAGTAGGTAAAGGTGAAAAGGTAGGCACATTGTATTTGTGTACTGGTAATACTTATTCTACCTTTGCTGCTATAGAAATAGTTGCTACTGAGATAGTTATAACACTTTCTACAGGGACAGAAACAAAATTGCGGCACCATAGACTTGGGCACATGAGTGAGAAAGGGATGAAGAATCTTCACTCCAGAAAGTTGCTACCAGGTCTGAAGAAGATTGACTTGGAGTTCTGCAAAAATTGTGTTTATGGAAAATAGAAAAGAGTCTGATTTCTCAAAGTTGTTTTGAGAAGAAGAGTGAGAAATTAGAGCTTGTGCATTCAGATGTATGGGGACTAGCTCAAGTATCTTCTCTTGGAGGCTCTTGCTATTATGTTACTTTTATTGATGATGCAACTAGGAAAACATGGGTGTATTTCCTAAAATAAAAATCAGAAGTATTTGAAACTTTTAAAAAGTGGAAAGCTTTGATTGAGAATGAGACAGGAAAAAAGTTGAAGTGTCTCAGATCTGATAATGGAGGTGAGTATTGCAGTAGAGAATTTGAGAATTACTATTCATATAATGGAATCCATAGATAGAAAATAGTTCCTAGAACCCCACAAGAAAATGGTGTGTCTGAGAGGATGAATAGGACCATTATGGAGCATGCAAGGAGCATGAGATTGCATGTTGGACTACCCTTACACTTGTGGGAAGATGTTGTACATAGTGTTGTTTATTTAATAAACAGGGACCTTCAAATCCTTTGGATGGTGGCATTCCAGAGGAGGCATAGATGGGCAAAAAGGTAAACTATTCATTTATGAAAACCTTTGGTTGTGAAGCTTTTGTCCATGTTGATATTGAAAATAGAACCAAGCTTGAGGCTAAGTCTAAAAAATGTACCTTCATTGGATATGGAGTAGATGAATTTGGTTATCGGTTATGGGATTATGAAAATCATAAAATCATTAGGAGCAGAGATGTTACATTCAATGAGAAGGTCATGTATAAGGATCAGCTACAGGAAAAGAAGCATGAATAGGCCAAAAAGGAATATGTGGTGCTGGATGAGATTCCAAAAAATAAAATACCAGTGGTACTTGATTCTCAGCAACAACAAGTTATCCTACAGATTCCTGGAAGTGTTAGACATTCTACAAGGATAACTAGACCTCCTAAAAGATTTTCTCCATCATTATATTATATATTATTAACTAATTTTGGTGAACCTGAAGGTTATGAAGAAGCAATATAGGTAGATACCAAAAAGTAGTGGGAGCTAGGCATGAAAGAGGAAATGGATTCCTTGCTACAGAATCAGACTTGGGACTTAGTCCAATTGCCTGCAGGTAAAAGAGTATTGCTAAATAAATGGGTTATAGGTTGAAGGAAGAAGATGGAGACAAGAAATGATATAAGTCCAGACTCATGGTAAAAGGTTTTGTACAGAAAAAAGGTATAGATTTTGATGAAATATTTTCTCCGATTGTAAAGATGACTTCTGTTAGAACAATTCTAAGTCTTGTGGCTGCGGAAGACTTGCATCTTGAACAACTAGATGTGAAAATAACTTTTCTGCATGGGGATCTGGAAGAGGAAATATACATGCAGCAACCACAAGGATATGAGGTCAAGGGTAAGGAGGATTTTGTGTGCAAGTTAAAGAAGGGTTTGTATGGCCTGAAGCAAGCACCTCGGCAATGGTATTTGAAATTTGATAGTTTTATGGCTGAACAAGGTTACAAAAGATGTCATTTTGATTATTGTGTTTATTTCAAGAAATTGGGTAATGACAATGATATTATCCTATTGCTTTATGTTGATGACATGCTTGTTTCCAAGTCTAACATGCAGCATATTAATGAACTTAAGAAGAAATTAGCAAATTCATTTGCTATGAAGGATTTGGGTGTAGTAAAACAAATCCTTGGTATGACGATCACACAAGACAGGACAAACAGAAAATTATTTTTGTCCCAAAGTGAGTATGTAGAGAAGGTGTTGAAAAGGTTTAACATGCATAATGCAAAAGCAATTAGTACACCTTTGCCTAGTCATTTTAAGTTGACTAAGGAGATGTGTCCAAAGACACAAGAGGAGGAAGACAAAATGTCTAAGATACCATATGCATCAGCAGTTGGTAGCTTGATGTATGCAATGTTATGCACAAGGCCAGATATTGCACATGCAGTGGGAGTTGTGAGAAGGTATATGAGCAATCTGGGAATGGAACATTGGAATGTTGTAAAATGGGTTCTTCGATATTTGAGAGGTACTACTTCAAAGAAACTATGTTTTGGAGGAATAAATTCTGCTCTAAAAGGATATGTTGACTCTGATCTGGCAAGTGATATTGATAGCAAGAGGAGTACTACAGGGTATGTTTTTACTCTAGGAGGTACTACAGTTAGTTGGATTTCAAGGCTGCAAAAGGTTGTTGCACTTTCAACCACTGAAGCTGAGTATGTTACTGCTACAGAAGCTAGCAAGGAGATGATTTGGTTACAATGTTTTATGGAGGAATTGGGAAACAACAAGAAGATATCCCTTTGTACACTGATAGCCAGAGTGCCATTCATCTTGCTAAGAAATCACCTCTACATTCAAAAACTAAGCATATATAGCTTAGATACCACTTCATCCAATCAGTTTTGGAGGATGGACAGTTGAAGTTAGAGAAAATTCACACAAGTGAAAATCCTACAGATATGTTCACAAAGGTAGTTACACGGGAGAAACTGATTTCCTCATCAGTTTCTGTTCGCCTTCATGACTGATAATGGTGGACTTAAGAAACTAGCTAGACCTGTAATCCAGTGGGAGCTACAAGTGTAGCAGTGTTATCCAGGATTAGTTTCCAAGTGGCAGATTGTTTGGTGTGGACCTTGATCAGACTCCAAGTGGGAGATTGTTGGTATGTGGCGACTGATCATGCAAGTACTATACACAAGTTATGTATCCTTGCCAGGATTCGGGGCCGGGTCGGGCCTCGAGAAGGGGTTCAAGGGCGGTAACCTCTGAGAAGCAGGGGTTTGGGGGCGCATCCCCCAAGAAAAAAAATTTCCCTCTTTTTGCACGATCGGAGCCAATTGTTAATTTTTGTTAACTGACAAAAGAAAAACTACATTGTAAAACCCTAATTCTAGAAGCTTCCAAAAAGCTTGTTATAAGTGACTAAGATGTATGGTATAGTGATGTATTTGCAAGATTGTAATCTATTTTACACTGGATAATAAAATCATTGGATGGTTGAGTTTCTGTGGATGTAGCCCATATTGGGTGAACCACGTTAAATTTTTGTGTTGATCTCTTTTGTGTTATTCCTCATTGTTATATTTGGGTTATTTAATCTACATATAATTGTTAGTTTTTATTGCTTTGATCTACCCTAACCCTAACATAATTTTCTGCCCCTCATAAAAAGCTTTAAAACACCCTTTTAACGGGCTCTTGTAGTGAAAATTTTGCAAAAAACTACACATTTTGACCATTTTTGCCCTAGGGTTTGACCTAGTTTGCACTCCAAGAGTGTTGTGATCAGTTTTATGGATTGAGGTGACTTATATCATCAATATTATTTCATGTAACTCCTAAAATTTATTACAACACCCCTTTTTCTAGGTTTTGGAATTGAAAAACTGTGAAAAATAGCCTATTTTGCTATATGTTCACTAGGATTTGACCTTAAGTGGCACTAAAAGCATGTTGTGTTGGGTATTTTGGCACCAAGTGGTTGTTATTACTGATATTATTTTCTATCCATCATCATTTTCCTCACAACAGCCCTTTTTATGCCCTTTTGCATTAAATTTTGGTGAAAAAAGTGCCTATTTTGACATATTTGCACTATATTTTGACTTGGCATTAACTTGAAATCGCATCAATAGTGTGTTGAGAAGGATAATTTTGGTGTTTTGGCCTGATATTAGACATATAACTTGCTACCCTTGACTAAAATCCTTATAACACCCTTTGGTTCATTCATTTGCATTAAAAAAGTATGAAAAATCAAGCATTTAAGATCATTCTTGCATACAATTTGCACTTGTCTTTTGCATACTCTTGGAAATTGTTAAAATATGATTTTGCATTTCATTATGGCATCTTCATGTTATTCATCTCTGAAATCTTTGCATGAATATATCCTAGATTTTGAAAATTTCTCTAATTTCACTAATGTGAATCCTCATATTCTAGAACATATAGCTTATATCAGTGGTATTGACACTTCTGTATGTTCTACATATGAGTTACAATTACTTTTTTACACACATGATTTTAGTAGCTTCACTTTACTCATAGGATCATATCCTTTGATATTAGAAGATTTAACCAAATTCATCTCTAGAAATACTCATGAGAAAGATGAGAGGGAAAAGCCCTTTTCCACCACAGAGTATGATGATGATGGTGATGATGTACCTTCCTCTCATCCCACTACTCTCCCTAGCCAAGATGTAGCATTAGTGGATGATAAAAGGTCTCTCACATTAAATCCTTTGGGGATGGATATTGGGTGCAATCAAGAGAAAAATAATGTTAATTCAATAATTGTTAATGGACTTCATAGAAATATTCCTAAAATGATTGTTTGAGTGGTACTTAGTGCACCCTCTTACTTAAAATCGGTGATTACAGTTCAAGGTGTTCAAAATACATTACAAAAACCACACCATAATGTGATTGCTCATACATACAACACCCATAATAACAAGCAAAGTAACCAAGCACCACATGTGCCTGTCTCTCTTCCATGTTCTCAACCTATGCTCCCTCAACCACCTCATTTTACTCATAAAAGTGGTCAAGAGTATGATCTTGTCAAATAGCTTCGCTCTACTCTAGCTAAGATCTCTCTTTGGGATTTAATACAAAAATCACCTACATACCATGGAATGCTCCAAGAAGCTTTATAAAAGGTGATTGTCCCACCTACTACTACGCCTAATGATGTAGCAGCCATATTGGATAGTATGCATGTGACAAAAATGGATATTGTCTTTCAACCACAGGAATTACCATCAATTGAAGTTCAAAACCAATATGATCCACTTATAATCTCTGTCATAATAAAGAAAACATTGGTAAAACGTGTTATGATCGACAATGGATCGGCTCTTAATGTTTGTGGCATTGACTTATTACACAAAATCAAGGTTGACACATCACAAATCACACCAAATGGCATTAGCATTCGCGGCTTTGATAATGTTGGATGATAATCCGTGGGCATTATAACTCTACCTATACAAGTAGGACATGTGTTTGTGCCTACCCTGATTCATGTCATGCCTTGTTCCTTATCTTACAACATGATTCTTGGTAGACCTTTGATTCATGCATTGGGGGTAGTTCCTTCCAACTTGCATCATTCAATCAAATTTATATTCAAAGGTACACTTCATACTATTCATGTTGATCTTGAACCAGATAACTATTTACATATTGAAACGTAAAACAAGTTTACAATCATATGAGCTTAAACAATTTACAAGCTAATTCATCAAAGCCTCTAGCCACGAATGATGTTGTGAAAGATTCTATACCATCAAATGCACTCTTTGGTGATAATTAGGGCTCATTAGATTTTAACCCTTGCAGTATAGGGGAATATAAAATTAATAGCCTTGACGCATCAAAAGTGGCATCAATCTCACCTATGCAATCTTTTGAAGTACCTAAGAAACCTAAAGTCCCCTTAGTAGAAAATAAAAACAATACTCTCACTTATACCACAAATCATGACACCTACAAGGCTTCACCATCTTCTAAGGAAATGACATCCCTTTATGGTTGAGGATTTAAAATCCTTTATAACAATTGTGAATATGAAGGTAAGGGATGTGGTGTAAATTAACAAGGGATTTGAGTACCTATAGAATCCCCTTCAACACATTACTCGAGCAGCATTGGATATAATCCTTTTAAAGAAAAGAAATCCTCCCATCATCCTACACTTAATGTCAATTCAACAAGATCAAAACAACATGACAGATATCCTAGATATGCAGGTTCTTAACAATTCTGCAACCAAGTAAGTATCTCTAACCCTTTATCTCTCTCGTGATGTGCTTCCCCCATGATGTATTATGTGTTGTTCAGGTCTCTTGGGATGACCTCAGATTCTCCTGTAAGGTTTGGGATACCAGGAGACTACCTCTATTGTGACCTTCTTCTATTTGTATCATCATTCTTCTATATTGCCTCTCTCTTTAATTTCATTGTTGTGTGTTGTGTCTTATGGACATAGTGTCATGGTTGGTGACTTAGGGGTACCCTTCTACGTAACTGTCCTTAAGACACTTGTTTCTCCTCTCTTATTTATTATTTCCCTTCCTCTAGTGTTCCCACCTAGCGGGCGGATGACAACAAACATTTATACTAATGCAGACCTAGTGTCCCTTTTGAGAGAAATCAAAAAATGCACTTAGTTCCTAATATGACGATGGGGTTGTATATCTTATCCGACACTTGGCTAGTGGAAGCACTCATGCTTTCCATGCAGTAAATTTTATGATGTTTCTATCATATTTACAAACCTTAACAATACTGCTACTCTATGAACCTTTGTTTGCCTTTGAATCTGGCCTTGGCGGTACTCGATTCAGAGAGCTTCATGATATTGCCCTACAGTTATCCTCGAACTCTGAATTCATTGTATAACCTTGGCTCTTTGTGTGGTTAATCATATGCATTGATGTTGTTGTTTATCATGATGTTGTAGACACTAACATGTTTCTTGCAGGGATGTGTTTGTGGGAACATTTGGTGATCATAAAGTACATGTCACCTCCAGGGGGCATGGGCTTTGTGAAATTCAGTGTTCCCTTGTGTGTTTTCTTCCTACCTTAATGTACTTTATATCGATAAATGATATCAACCACCTTAAGGTGGGGCCATATAAGGTAAGTTGTCTATTATAGATGTTAGCAATGTGTTTGACCTCAGATGCAGTGACCTACACTCTTGAGTAGTGCACCGTGCATCCCGAGTTTGTTTGCAATCAATCATGTAAGCCCTCTGCGGAGGTGGGACATCGAGCATATCCTTTTTCTTAAGCCCTCTATGGAGGTGGGGATGGTGTACTTCTCAGAGTAGATTGCATCATCTTGTCATTTTCAAAAGTCCTCTGTGGAGGCGGGGAGTGGTTTTGTGACTAACTCAACCCTTAAGTGTGTCTTCGATGATTGTTGTGGTGAAGCCCAATCATTGGTGTGTGCCTGTAATGTGCCTGAGATGGTGTTAGACCTAGAAATAGGTACACTCCATCGCTTGTCTATCATGTTTTCTCTATGTCTTCAAGTGTGTGTGTTTTGGTGTGCTTGTTTTGTATGGCGTGTTTGTTGCCCCATATGCAGAAACCAATGCTCTTGAGTAGTACTTCATGCATTTTGGGAGGTTTTGCGTGACTTGCGTGTGTGTTACCCCATATATATAGAGACCTGCGCCCTATAGTGGTGCATCGTGTATTATGGGAGGTTTGTTTACTTTCCAGTACATGCATTTGCATTTCATATATATGAGAAAAAGAAAATAAAATATATCATTTATGTCTTCCATGCATTGACTATCTACTCTGTGTTCCACGTGATTGTAACTATCTTCTCCATGTTTTGCATGCCTATTACTGTCTTCCATGTGATTGGTGTGACTTCTCTGTGTTTGATGTGTTTTCTATGTTTGCGACCTTACTTTAATGCATGTATTGGCCTCGCATTTATACATACATTAAAGTGGGGGCTAAATGTAACATTGGAAAATGTCCCCTTAGGGCCTTTTCCCTCATAAGGTTTAGCTCTCTGGTCTTTAGCATGCATTTAGGACATTTTAGTTCATATTTTAACACCCTGATGGAATGAGACCTAAGTCCCATGGAAAATTGGACCTAGGTGGACCCCTTGAGTTGTACCCTACCCAAAATAGGGGGGGAGGACTTGGGCACCCAGGACCTAGTCCTACCCTATTTTGGGGTAGCCCCAATTTCCAAGTGTCAGTTAGTGACTGTTATTAGGTCCCTTTTCTGACATGGTAAGTTTGAATTTCAAATATCTTGGCGAGATTTCTTGTAGATGCATATATAAGCATGTGTAAGCATTGATTTGTAAACTAGATTATGTTCATGTAATTTTGGCATCCTAAGGTGATTCATGGCTTTCTCTTGTGTTGCAAGAGAAGGCTTGTATGTTTTGTATGTTGATATTTGTAGATTTGAGCATCAATCTCCTCATTGCATGAAGAGCATCTTCCTCCATGAGAGCTTCACTACAAGGTGACATATCATTGTGTTTTATCATTGATTCCTTTGGTTTTGGCCTCTGCCTCACAAGGGCATGCCCTCTTTATCTGACAACGGTGTTTGGAGACTTAAGTGTCCTTTGGGGTTTGACTGAGGTAAACCTTTAAACACCACAACCCCCAAACCAAGTCTTGTGATTGCCGGTTATAGGTGTCACATCCGTAAAAAGTGGAGTTGCAAGAAGACTTGGTAAACATCAAGGATTCAAGATCTAAAGAAAAGATGGACAAAGGAACACTTCTAGGACTAAGGCACTCACTCTAGTGTCCTCCATAGACTGATCCTGAAAAATAGAAGTTACAGGGTTGATCAGTGTCAGAAGGAGGTCTAGATTGCCTGAAAAAGTAGGTACCTTGGACTTGGGTGCCCACTCTAGTGTCCCCGACTATTCCGCTTTGGAACCCCAAAAATAGGTATTTTGTAATTTGGTATTTTACTCCCGTCTGCAAGAGCTTTTTCCCGAATTCATTAATTTACTGTCGTATTTGCATTATTAGGGTTTTAATGGTCAATTGGACATAGGAGAAGGAAAAATTGATAATTAATTCCCAATCCAAACTTCCCAACATCTGAAAGTGACCTAAGGTATGATAGTGCTCACCATTCAATCCTATATCCTCCAATGTTTAGTGGAAAGGCAGATTTTAACATCTAAACAACAAATATTAACAAAATCCAATTTACCCTAAACACACTTAATGCTATTGTGGAACATGGAAATTTGGAACAAATTGCAGACCTTTATGAAATAGCACTGTGAAGACAAGACAACGATAGAAGTTGCAGTAATAAGGTATTTAGATATGTTCAATAAAGCCTTGATTGAAGTAGTAGATGAGTTATCAGATAGCCTAGCTAGCATTTTGACTTCCAAAAGAGATGAACCTATGACTAAGGATGTAGAATTGAGAGAAAGTGTTTTGATGAAGTTCTATCCAAGCCTCTCCAGAAAAAAGAAAGCTAAAGCCACTCAAAGGCTAAATCAAGAATTCAAGACAAAGAGGAGAACCAATACTTTGATGGTTGGTAAAAAAGATGAAATTAAAAAATTGAAAAAGGAGACAGAAGAGATTACTTTAAATGTACTCATCAATCAGTTTTAGTTTCCAGTTGTCACTGACACTGATGAAGATGAATAGATTTCTAATGTTGGCACATCAAGTGCATCTTTGAATGTTGGTGGTGATCAAAGTGTGTCATCTCCACCACCCACTATAGGCTTAAAGGATCAAAGTGTGTTTCCTCCTCTAGAGATCCCAAATAATAGTGAAGAGATTAGAGAGTCAAATGTGGAGAAGAGTACAGAGGAAGGGGACAACCAAAATGAAGACATTTCAATGCAAATGAAGGACACCTCTATCCCAAAGACCAATACTGAACCTCAAGTACCTACAAGTGAAGATCCTCTAGAAGTCCCTACCACAAATGTGTCCATTGGAGAAGAGAGGAGAGACACTGGTGGTGAAATCTTAGTAGCTTCACCTCTAGATTCAATGAGAGAATTTTTTATTAAGAAGAAAGAGCTACAATCCTTGTTAGCATCTAATTTTTTTCCCTCCACTAATGGTCAATTGAACTTGATAAACGTATCTCCCTTGCAGAAGTTGAAGTTGGGAATAATGTTCCAAGCCATAGCTCAAGAAGAGATTCTAAAATCTCACATTGAAGACAACAAGTTGATTGAGGAAGTTGTGACAGTTCTTGAGAAGATTTTGCTAGATGTGGAGAGAGATACCTCTTTGACTCCTACCTTGCAAATGAAAAATCTAATGGAGTCTATAAATAATAAGTTTGAGTCTTTTGACATTGTGGCAGAACAAAAAGTAAAATAAGAGAGATAAAAAAGGTTAGAAGAATTGAATGAGAAGTGCTCTGAAACATGAATTTTGTTAGATAATAATATTGAGTATGTGAAGACAACAATTAATGATACAAATGCTTTATATCAATTTTGTTTAACCTGGCCCATGATTACAAAGGATATAAATGATAAGATAGATGTAAAGCCTCACAAGTCATGTAAAAGCATTTAAACCAACTCAAAAGTAAATGAAGTAAATAAACTGATTAAATGCAACATCACAATAACCAAAATCAAAAGGAAGTAAATAATCCACTCAGATACAACTTTCAAAGATAATATATGCAATTAATCTGTTTAATCACAATATCTCAAATAAAAGTTAATCTTATAAATATGAATCTCAATGTCATTAAATCTTACATATTCATGTGCTTAATCCAAGTAACAAGCACTATAAAATAATATACATAAATCCTTTGGCAAACATCCTGGATAATACATCCAAAATAGGTACAATAAACAAGTACATCAATAAAAAAATCAATACACTCTCTAGCTGCACGAACCAAGTGGTTCACCACCTGCAAGCCGAGAGACGGGAACATGGCTCAGGTTCTTTTCCACCCAACCATGAAGTATTTACACTTCCCCAGATCCCTTCCTAAAATGAAGGAAACCCAGCCCTGCATGAAATGTCTAGCTACCTAGCAACAACTACAAGAGGGAACACCCGATGCAACCTTGATGTCTGAATGTGCAATTCTATGTAATGAAAAGCAATTGTCTCACAACAAGATGTGGCAGAGATATCAGTAAATAAGTTTGCTAGACAATAAACATCTATTTCAATGTCATTTTGATTAGATCTAATCATTTAAGTAACCTGGTCAATTCCTGAAAAGAGGAAAAGCCATCTCTGAATATCCACATTCGGCATCCTAGTCCCAAATGTAACCCAATATATTCCTATATAAAAACTACTTCTTTCCCCAAGAAGCAATAAAATAAAGTAAAAAATAGAAAGTACAAGTTTCCAATCAATCTAATTCCCTTTTCCCAACATATCAAATACAGAATAAAACATTTTCAAACAAGAATTAATCTCTTCAAAACATATAATTTACAATCATAAGTTTATCAATTTGTTATAGTTTCTAATCTTGTCTTATAGTCCTAATGTCTTCAATAATAGTCATTCTAAAACATTAATTACCTTACTGTCATTTCTGTGACAGGAGGTTTTAAAAATAATAAAATAGTCTATAAGTTTCTTTAATTGACATGAACTTCAAGTCCATATTTCAACCATATTTCCTAATAAATATGCATCCTAATTTCTTTCAAAATTCTTACTATTTAAATAGTGACAGGAACTATTTCAATTCATTTATCAAATCAAAAGGCTCACGATTCAATCAAAAAGAACTTACTATCAAAACTATGACAGGAAGTCCAAAGATAGCAAAACAGTCTTCCTATCACATCTGTGACAAGAACTGTTGCAATTTTAAAAACAAAGAAAAAGAATAGAGTTGCAGTTTAATTAAGTTTTCAGTCATAAATATCAACATTTGGTTTCAGCATTCGAAGGAAAAATATAATAGTTTGCCTATTATATCTGATCTTAGTCAATATGATGTTCTATATAAGTTTTTTCCAATCTAGCTACAGGAACAATAATTATTTGTCAATTTATTAAGAGGTATTGTTCAACAATAGAAGTCGATTTGCTGATCTAATCTGATTTCAGCCAACATATAAAGAAATGTAGTCATACATAGGTCTGCAAAGATGTTGTATGGCAGCCATTTGGGGTTTTGTCATTGGTTTCCTAATCAAATTCTAATCAAATCTAAGTTTCAATATCTTGTTTCAGTAGAAGCGTAGGTGGAAATAATATGTTTAAACATCATTTAACCAAACATAGAATAGTAGGTAGCAGCAAAATCTAATGGGTTGATTTGCTAGATCACTCAAGAAGGTCATTTTTGGCAATATAAGAAAGTACGGCCAGGGAGTAAGAAAATCAGCCATCAAGAAAACCCTACGACCATGTCAAGGATCAGCTAGAAAAAAACTACAACCATGAAGAATTACAAAGCTAACAGCCCAAAGATAATAAGGTCGATGGCTAGGTAAGGAAGGTGATTTCCTTAGTAGAAAAATGGCTAGAAGGAGGTGACTAGCATGCCAACGCCCATCTTGGAGGCTCAGGCAGCCTAATATGCAGTCAACGACCAAGAAAGAATGGAAATAATTCACAACGAAAAGCTAGAGGGGTGGTTGATAATTAAAAACACAAGCCAAAGAAAAACATGCACGTGTAGGCTGAATTTTACTAAGCTCAAGCATTTAAATTAGTATCAAATATTGTAATTAAATTACAAGGAAATACCCAGATTGTTGGTCTGTGAGAGGTCAATTTGTAATTCAGACACAGTGGCCTTCTATTCCATGACATTACCTAGTCCAGAAGCTCGTCCTCTATGCTGCAAATGAAAATCACTCTATTCTCTACTCTATTGTGGGTAGTTCTCCCTCAGCTAAATGCCTCTTTTATTCGATGCCAAATCTCTTATTTTTGGCCATCATCATTTAGGTTTTTGAACTGAAGTTACATTTCAGTTTGCATGAACATTCAACCAATAAAATTGGAGAAAAAATGCTATTTAAACTAGTATAATAATATCTTTTGCAACTTATTGTCGCATGGTGACAGAAACATATATTTAATTCTTTTGATTACTCATCTAAATATAATAACACTATTTTTAATATTATTTAACTATTGTTATTAAAACAAATCTAATTAAATAATCAAAGAGAAAGGCAATACAATATTGCATAATTATATATAATTTAATATATATCTATTTATTATTTTTTTAAGGAACATATTGTCTTCCAAACATCTATAATATTGAAATAAAAAACAATTATTCATTTAATTATTTATTTAAATAAACTACAATACATCATTTGAATATATTTTGAAAAGATATTAAGTTAAAGTAATCACATCATGCATTTGAAAATGATTAAACATTACGCATTAAAGCAATCAAAGCCAATCAATAATGTATATGCAACTACGTGATGTGTGTGATTGCATCAGGGTAATCCATCGATCAGTTCTTGTCAAGTGGCTAGAACATCTCTACTTCAGCCATGCTCCCATCTTCAATGAGTTCCTACATCTATTTGTCGAAGCAAATCATTGCATTTACATCAATATTACTTAACATTTAAAACATTTTCCAATTTTCATCAATATAACTCATAATAATTACCTCCACGTATGCAAAATTACTGTGAGGCTAATTTATTTCACTTCCCTATTTTGAACATTTCATATTATAGTTGTAGACATTTTCAGACATTTAGAGACTATTGATTTCCATTATGCAGATTTAGACTATATCTCCTGATTTTGCATTAGCTTTGATTAGTTAAGTGGTGATTTGATTAGATTCCATTTTGATGCTCTTGTGACGCTAGACATGTGAGATACATTTGTTGATGATTATTGATGTTAATTATGAGCTCATTATATGGACTTGTTATTTGATTTTGATTATGAGATAATAGATAGAAAATACAATTTTTAAATCTTAATTATGATGTGTGTTGTTTAATGTTATGTATGAATTATGCGATGACATGATTATTACATTTTGTTGCTTCGTCTATGATATATCTATGTTGGATTAACCGTTTGATCAAGCGTGCAGGTGATTTTCTAGCCCATGGAAAATCAGAGGCCGATCTCACACTTCTGTGTTTCCCTTGGTAAGTCGATCCATTCCTAAGAGGGATGAGGATCACGTATGATCGAATGATGTTGTCATGAATGCTTGATTTAATTAATTGGCCTAGTTCACCCCTTTTATTTTATTTAATTCATGTGTTGTAAAACTTGTGTTTTAATTCACACCATTTGGTGTTCTTTTTATCTTTGGGCCATTTAATGTGATTTTACACCTCCTTATGTGTTTACTAGAGGTCCAAACTAACCCTAACTTGTACCCCTAGGGTCTAGGGTCCATTTGGACTTACTAAACCCTAGGGTAACTCCCATCTAGTCACCCTAAAGTTGGGTTTAGTAAAAGTGACGAAAATTCAAAATGGCTAAGGGTGGGAGATGAGTCATGCCTTGGAAAAGGCCCATCTCCCTTCCCAAGGCTTGGGGATTCCTCCACCTTGAAGACTTGGGGAGTCTTCAATACCCCCAAGTGTGGAACCTCCCTCCAAGACTCTCACACATGTGTGAGAGCATCTTGGAGTCAGGGGGCTCTCTTAGAGGATAAGAGGATGACATGTGTCATCCCTTATCCTCATAGAGCCATAAGGAGAGATGCCACCTCTCCACTTTGGCTCTCACACGTGTGAGAGCACAAGTGGAGAGGGTGAGGGTTTGAATGGATAAGAGGGTGACACTTGTCACCCTCACATTCCTTCTCCCTTGCAAGTGGCATGGGATGAGGAAGGAGAAGGTGACAAGTGTCACCTTCTCATTCCTCAAGGCCTAGATTGGAGGCCTATTTTATCTTCTCTTGGAGAGGAGTTGGGGGTTCTTTCTTTTTAAAAATTTTCTATCTTTGGAGGTTTTTGGGGAAGAGGTTGGAGAAAACTTGGAGGATTGGAGACTTGGAGAAAGCTTGTGGGCTCTTCTTCAACTTGCATCCATTGTTGGACTCTTAAGGTAACCCCTATGGCATTTAGCCATTCTTTATTCTTGTTTCATTTTATTTGTGTGCATGAAATTTTGTGTTGGGTGTTATTTTCTTTTGTGTGGGTTTTGGGTGTTGGTAAGAGTCTCTCCATTTGGAGAAAATGCTCAACTTGTATGGGGTGGGGGAGAGTGAACCTCCTCAAGGTCACCTCTTGGTGTTGGTTTATTTATGGCCTTGAGGGCATTATTTGGAGTATGGGATTATTTTGGCTGGCATGAGTGCTATGGTGTTTTTGTGTTTCATGGAGATATTATTTTGGCTTGAGGCCTTGTGGTATTGAGATTATTGAGTTTTGGAGTGACTTCTTGAGTTGAGGGGTCCACTCCCCTACCCCTCCAAACTCATTTCTATGAGTTTTATATTGTGCATATACCATGGGTGATTTTGTGTTTCTTTGTGATTTTTGTTGTGGTATGAGAAAAAATGTGTGAGATCTACCTCCCAACTCGGGGGTGACCCACTCATAGGTCTATGGTAGGGAGGAGGGCAATTTTCATGGCTTGGCTTTCCCCTCCTTGTGTTGAAATTTTATTACAGGCTATTTGGAGTCTTTGGAGATTTGGAGAATGTTCACTTTAGCCTCATTTTCATTTTCATGATGGTTGTTTTGTGAACCATGGCCTTGGAGGCCTTAATGTATTTGGTGGAAAAATTTAGTACTCTCCATTGTATATGTTGTTGAAATGATTTTAAATGAGTAATGTATCTTGTTGTGATTTTGGAATGGTTTATTTTGTTGCTGTTTGAGTTTATGATGTTATGGAAATCTTGTCAAATGTTAAATATTTCTTTGTTGTTATTTGAAACTACAAAATAGGAAAAGGAATCATTAGGTTGTTATTCTGATTTCTATTTATATTTAGTGAGGAAACTAACATAACTATTATATTTTCCCTTGCTGTCAAAAAAAAATCCCTAAAAGCTCCTAACTGTTAGATTTTAAGTTAGTTAAATTTCCTGTTATTGTGTAAATTTGTATATATATACACATATATATACTTATATATAATTTAATATTAGTAGTAATGTTTTAAGCAAAATAAATTGAATGTTTTTTTATTTGTTGAGCGCAATTCATAATTATCATGGAGAAGAAAGAGATAATAAACATTTGTTTTTACCCTCGGAAGGGTCGAACCCTAACAATTTAGGGTTGTATCTTTAAACAAAAAAAATCAGAATTGGGATGGTGGCATGCCCACCGCCCCAACCCATGCTACAATTTAAAGGAAATGGTGGGGGATGGTTCCCCCACCCGCCTCCCACCATATGGTGGGGAGTGGGTGGGAGAACTACCCCCCATCCCCCAAACTTCCTTTATTTAAAATGTCTTCCTTGAGACAGCAACGTCATCCCTCCTTTGACTCTATTTTCCTTGCATTCTTCAGTCTGCAAGTTCTGTTTGTTATTTGCCCTAAAAATAATTTTATATATATATTGCATGCTATCTATATTTAAAAAAAACACTTTAATCATACTCTCAGATCTGCAACATGGATAGATTTAAATATATATATTTGTGTGTATATATATAAAGAAGACCTATATATATACAATGAATATATACCTCTATGCAAAAATTCATGGCTGCCTTAGCTTCAATCCTGTAGCAAAAAAAAAGAGACGATAGAAGAGAGAAAAGAATGGACAGAGAAGAGAGATTAGGGTAGAAGGAAAGAAAACATAAGGATAAGAAAAGCCTTAGGGTTAGGGATTGTGTAGAAATATTTTTTTGGGGAAAATAATTAGGGTTGTGGGTGAAAGGAAATTTTATATTTAAGAAAATAATGTTGCACATGAAGTTGCCTTCCTCTCCATTCCCTTTTGCAAATTGGATTTTATTTACCCTTTACCCTATGGGATAATTTAGTGGAATGGGCTAAGTTTATCCCTTTTCATGTTTATTTAACCTTAATAGGGTATTGTGCTATCTTTGACTAGAGGATTAATTTGGAAGAGTGGTTTTTTTGGTGGGATTTTATTTACACAATTTAGGGAACTTAAAATAAAATTTTTGTAATGGGTTTGGTTAGTTTATTAGTAGGGTTATAGTATTAAAATTTACTTAGGGATAACTAATTATATAAATGTTCTAGGTAATCTAATGAGCTATTAGATGGAGGGCAAACTTTATAACGTTATTTAATGATTCCAAATTTACCTTGATTTATTTGAATAAATATAATTGTTGGAATTATATTTATTCGTAGACCATTTTATTTTTGGGATTAAATATTTAATGATTTTATTTAGTTTGAATTTTGATTAATCAGGTGGTAATTTTATAATGTCAATTAGGTGAAATTTATTTTAATCTTTTTATTTAATTTTCTCCTAAATATTTTAGGGGGAGACCCTTTTTTAAAATAATTTCAAACGTTAAAAATGTGTTATGCTGCCAAAATTTTCTAAGACCTAGGGCAGTTATCTTAAATGAAATTCCCTTGGCACTAATTAACTTTTATTTTGACCTTGTGATTATTATTTTAATGAAGGCATTTTTTAATCTATTTTTTTATGCTCTAGAATTAGGGTTGGATTTTGACTCCGATCAAAATCATGTCACTCACTTAGGTAACTTAGGGTTCGAGTCCATTCGATCCTAACCCTCGTAGCAATGCACCTCATGTCACATAACCCCCTAGTCAGCCAACATCACGCAAAAGATTGCATATGTAAATGCTCTTCCCCGAGATTAATTGACATGTTTACACCTTATGCGTATTGCCATCGAATACGCAAACATGTGCGAGGGGGTTTCTAGGGACATGTGGAATTTTTTTTTATATTTCGTGTCATGACCACATGACAAATGTGGACATGACATGTGTGTTGCATGTCATGACCATATGGGAAATGTGGGCATGACATTTGGTATTAGAGCCCAAGCTTAAACATTGGGCTTATTTGGGCACATTATTTATTCCTCAATTTCGATTGATTTGTGAATACCTTGTTCTTGTAGGATGCCTCCCCGACGAGTTAGGTGAGCACGCTCACGTGCCACAACATCCATAGAGATACAAAATGAGAATGAGTCTTCTATAGAGGGTCAGGGACCACTAGCCCCACTAGAGCAGTCGGCACCCTAGGCACTACTAGTACCTGATATTGGACCACATATCTTACAAGCATTACAGGCGGTGTTAGAAAGCTTACCACCAGTAATAGCAGAGCCACGTGTCGAGCCCCGCGTTGATATGTGAGAGGAGCCACCTGAGGAGCCACATGCCAAGCCGCGTGCAAAGCCATGTGTTGAGTCCCACATCAAGCCATGAGTGGCACCACGAGTAGAGCCCTTTGTAGAGATTTCTAACACTACTATGGAGGAGACTGGTTCATCTTATAGGGGTCATAGCAGGAGCCCTCCACACCAGGTGAGGTGAGAGGAGGTAGTGAGAGTAGAGTAGTTCTATCACGAACCTTACGATTATGGTAGGGATGATCCTATTAGAGGACATAGAGACCAAGGAGACCCTATCAGAGACTTGCTTAGGCTGAATCCACCTACTTTCATAGGGACCATAGAGGGAGCCGAGACTGGGGCTTGGTTTATCAGTTTAGAGAGGTGCTTTGCGTTGTATCCTTACGAGGGCAACATGAAGGCATGCGTGGCAATTTAACTATTGAGAGACATAGCAGTGACTTGGTGGCGCAGTGAGGAGTGCAAGCAACGCTTATCTTTGGATACATTTTCATGGGATACATTCATTAAGCACTTTAATCCGCAATATCTATTAGACCACTACAGGTAGCGTCGCATTAATGAATTCCATGATTTACAGCAGTGAAGGCTTACTGTTGCATAGTATGAGGGTAGGTTCACTGAGTTGTCACGTTATGCGGAGTAGCTCCATGATGAGAAACTTCTGGTTCACAAGTTTATCAAAGTTTTGAATCATGGGATAGTAGGGCCTGTGCGCATGGCAGACCCCCAAACATTGAGTGAGGCTACCGAGAAGGCATACATTGCTGAGGAGATATAAGGACGAGGTCAAAGCTCACATCCTTAGTTTCAGGATCATAGCCAGCAGCAATAGTATTACCATAGACCACCACCACCACCATAGAGAGGAGGATTTAGTTCTGCACCATTACCTCCTAGGCCTCCATAATGGCAGCAAAGATCCAGGCCACAACAGAGGGCACATGGGGGTCATAATCAAGGTTGGCAGTAGCAGGGCCCGTGTAGGGATCATAGACAGTAGGGACCACCTATGGGACCCTCGAGATCATAGTAGTCTTATAGGGGTTCTCAGGGGTCTACTGGTCAGACAGGACAACAGCAGAGTAGTAGGACTCAGACTGGACAGGTATAGGCTAGGGGCCCATGCTATGTATGTGGTGGAGTAGTACATCTAGCTAGAGATTTGCCACAAGGCTTTATGGTAGGGGGACAACCTTGTGCAGGAGGATCAGAGCAAGCGGTTGGAGATGTGGGTAGGTCCCATATGTTTGTAGCGGTTGATAACTGCAGGCTAATTTTCAGGCATCAGTGATTGAGACCTCAAGTATGATTAGGGATGTTCTTGTTTCTATTTTATTTGACTCTGGTGCTACTAATTCATTCATATCTCCATCGTTAGTGGAGTGTTGTAAGCCTTTACTACATTATGTGACCTTAGGGTTATACCTTTGGGATCTTATGGTGTGATTTTAGGCATGGATTGGCTTGCAACTCATAGAGCCAATCTAGATTGTCATCGAAAGGCGATTAGCTACTTAGACGATCATGGTACATTAGTTGAGATAGTGGGCATTCAGAAGCCCATGGAAGTTCATATGATATTAGTTTAGTAGCTTAAGCATTGCATGTGGAAGGGATACTAGATGTTCACTATCACGGTTAGCGAGAGATCAGAGGATGAGCCTGAGGCATCATTAGATGACCATCCCATCTTGAGTGAGTTTTCTGATGTGTTTCCACCAGAGTTACTAGGGATGCCACCCCATTAAGAGGTAGACTTTCATATTGATCTAATGCTGAGTGTTGAGCTAGTGTCTCATGCACCCTATAGGATGACCACACATGAGCTCATGGAGCTCAAGTTGTAGTTAGAGGACATTCTCAAGAAGGGGCACATCTGACCTATTATTTCACCTTGGGGCACACTGGTTAGAGCTATCTGGGATTGGCTAAGGATGAGTAGTTTCTTGAGGTACAATAGAAGATCCAGTCACAGAGGCCCCTTGTGGGCAAGTTTGCAGGATACTCCCTTGAGGTAGATGGGTTACTTCCTCATCAATAGTGCACCTATGTACCCTGTGCAGGTGACCTACGTATAGTAGTGTTAGCAGAGGCTCATAAAGCACCTTATGCAGCACACTCGGGGGTGAAGAAGATGCATGTCGACCTATGACAGCTATACCATTGGGCGAGTATGAGATGAGGTATTGCAGAGTTTGTTGCTCGATGCCTTGAGTGCCAAAGGGTCAAGGCTAAGCATTAGCATCCAGTCTTTTATACCCTCACGAGATACTTGAGTGGAAATGGGACACCATTTCCATGGATTTTATTGTTGGTCTTCCTATGTCTCCTTGCTGCCATAATGCCATCATGGTGACAGTTGACAAGTTGACCAAGGTGGCACATTTCTCACATGTATACACAATGTACAATGCACCAATAGTGACGAGAGTATTCTTGGATGACATTGTGAGATTACATGGGGTACCTCACCACATCATTTCTGATAGGGACTCAGTGTTCACATCAGCCTTTTGGAGGGCTTTGTTGGGCACACATCTCAGCTTTCGCTCTACTTATCACCCCGAGACAAATGGTCAAATAGAGAGGGTGAATCAGGTGTTAGAGGATATGCTCCATATGTATGTTATGGACCACTAGTCTAGATGGGAGGAGTATCTATATCTGATTGAGTTTGCCTGCAATAATGGGCATCATAGCTTGTTGGGTATGCCTCCTTATCAGGCCTTGTACGGAAGACCATGCAAGACACCATTGAGTTGTGATTGAATAGAGGACAGAGTTGCCATTGGTCTAGAGTTGGTTTAGGATATGGAACAATAGGTCACACTGATTAGGCAGAGACTTCAGGAGGCGCAAGATAGATAGAAGAAGTATGACGATGCTAAGAGACTAGATTGGAACTTCTCAGTTGGTGATAGAGTATTCCTGAGAGTACGGCCACACAAGAGTCCAATCCATTATGTAAAGAGCTCTAAGCTCATACCATGGCTCATAGGACCTTTTGAGATCTTAGAGTGATAGGACCTGTAGCCTACTATCTAGCATTGCCACCTAGCCTGTCGCGCATCCAAGATGTTTTTCATGTTTCTGTATTACGGCGATATATATCTAATTTATCTCATGTATTCAACTAGAGTGGTCTACAAGTAGAGGCAAATGGGCAATTAGCTTTGGAGCCAATTCACATATTGGCTCATCAGATGCTGGGCCTTCGAGGTCGAGAGCTAGACCAGGTTAGGGTCCAGTGGCATCGATATGATGAGCTCATGGTGACTTGGGAGGATGCAGTTAGAATGAGGACACTCTATCCTCACCTTTTTGATGACTTCCAAGAGGAAGTTTAGTCTTAGGGGGGAAGGATGTGAGGCTGATTTATTTCACTTCTGTATTTTGATCATTTCATATTATAGTTGGAAACATTTTCAGACATTTAGAGACTATTGATTTCTATTATGCAGATTTACACTATATCTCCAAATTTTAGATTAGCTTTCATTAGTTATGTGGTGATTTGATTAGATTCCATTTTGATGCTCTTGTGATGCTAGACATGTGAGATACATTTGATGATGATTATTGATGTTGATTATGAGCTCATTATATGGATTTGTTATTTGATTTTGATTATGAGATAATAGATAGAAAATGTAATTTTTAAATCTTAATTATGATGTGAGTTGTTTAATGTTGTGTATGAATTATGCGATGACATGATTATTACATTCTGTTCCCTCAGCTATGATAAATCTATGTTGGATTGACCATTTGATCTGTTGGGAATTAAAGTGTCTCAACCTTTGCAAATTCCTAATGTTGTATTTATTTATCCCATGTTGAGTTGGCATAGTCAGCACCTTGTGTATATGTAGGAGGATAAATTTTGGTGACTTTGGCAGCCGCAATTTCCCCCTTGAATAATTAGCGGTTGACTATAAATTTTAATGACAAGTGTTGGTGAGTATCTTTGTATGAGAGAAAGGCATCCTTGGGCGGTCAAAGGAGGTTATGACATGTAAGAGGAATATGATATTTTTAGTCAGTGTATGACAGATTCTCTTACAGCTGTAAGGTGCATAAGAGCATCTGTCGTAACCTATCTTGGGACCAGGTGCCCACTTCGGGATGGGATGTTGGACAAGTATCCTTAGGCATGGGTTTTGGGGCATGAGTCCAAGATGGATGCCCATCTCTAGAAGGTTCCATATTTGCCTTGTAAACTCTATATAAACAGGTGCTTGGATGGGAGATAGATAACTTTTGTACAAGTACTGTTATGCTGCTGAAATATCTCCAGATTTGACATTCAAAGACTCCTGAAAGAGCATTGGCTCTGAAACTATATTGTAATCTGTTATTGTTTACTTTAATACATTTGAGTTGTGTTTTAGAGTGGGGTTTTTCACCCATAAGGGTTTTCCCCACGTATATCTTGTCTCTCTTCTTCTGTCTTCTTTCTGGTTCTTGTGTTTTGCTGCAATATCTCATGTTAATGGTTTAACATTGCTATAATAGTTAGGATAAAGTTGAATTTGCATAGCCCTCTCCTCATTAGATTAGTGTAAGAATCATTTTCCGCACACCTAGCTTCCTTTCATGATCAAGTGCACAGGTGATTTTCTAGGCCATAGAAAATTAGAGGCCGATCTCACACTTCTATGTTTCCCTTGTTAAGTCGATCCATTCCCAAGAGGGATGAGGATCACATATGATCGAATGATATTTTCATGAATGCTTGATTTAATTAATTGGCCTATTTCACCCCTTTTATTTTATTTAATTCATGTGTTGTAAAACTTGTGTTTTAATTCACACCATTTGGTGTCCTTTTTACTTTTGGGCCATTTAATGTGATTTTACACCTCCTTATGTGTTTACTAGAGGTCCAAACTAACCCTAGGTACTACCCCTAGGGCCTAAGGTCCATTTGGACTTACTAAACCCTAGGTTAACTCCCATCTAGTCACCCTAAACTTGGGTTTAGTAAAAGTGACGAAAATTCAAAATGGCTAAGCGTGGGAGATGAGTCATGTCTTGGAAAAGGCCCATCTCCCTTCCCAAGGCTTAGGGATTCCTCCACCTTGAAGACTTGGGGAGTCTTCAAGATCCCCAAGTGTGTGGAACCTCCCTCCAAGACTCTCACACATGTGTGAGAGCATCTTGGAGTCCGGGGGCTCTCTTGGAGGAGAAGAGGATGACATGTGTCATCTCTTATCCTCATGTAGCCATGAGGAGAGATGCCACCTCTCCACTTTGGCTCTCACACATGTGTGAGAGCACAAGTGGAGAGGGTGACACTTTTCACCCTCACATTCCTTCTCCCTTGCAAGTGGCATGGGATGAGTGTCACCTTCTCATTCCTCAGGGCTTAGATTGGAGGCCTATTTTATCTCCTCTTGGAGAGGAGTTGGGAGTTCTTTATTTTTGAAATTTTTCTATCTTTGGAGGTTTTTGGTGAAGAAGTTGTAGAAAACTTGGAGGATTGGAGACTTGGACAAGGCTTGTGGGCTCTTCTTCAACTTGCATCCATTATTGGGCTCTTAAGGTAAGCCCTATGACATTTAGTCATTCCTTATGCTTGTTTCATTTTGTTTGTGTGCATGAAATTTTGTGTTTGGTGTTATTTTCTTTTGTGTGGGTTTTGGGTGTTGTAAGAGCTTCTCCATTTGGAGAAAATGCTCAACTTGTATGGGGTGGGGGAGAGTGAACCTCCTCAAGGTCACCTCTTGGTGTTGGTTTATTTTTGGCCTTGAGGGCATTATTTGGAGTATGGGATTATTTTGGCTGGTGTGAGTGCCATGGTGTTTTTGTGTTTCATGGAAATATTTTGGCTTAAAGCCTTGTGGTATTGAGATTATTGAGTTTTGGAGTGACCTCTTGAGTTGAGGGGTCCACTCCTGATGAAGGGGGTAAATCACAGAACACATAATAACAGATATTGAACACAACAAATAGAACTTTCTTTTATTGAACTGAGCAACTCATTACATTACAGAAGCTCAATTACAATCAGAGGATAAATCATCTACCGGCTGCAACACATTACAGCTTTCCCAACCTCAAGACTCTAGAATCTTCAGCCTTTTGTAACCCCAAATCAGCTAGGGTTTCTATTTTCCCACCTATTCTTGACTCCACACTGGTCCCCTTGACTCTACTACTACCCAGGGTTCCCAAAATAGTCATAAATAGTACTTTTTGGTAGCCTCCAGCTAAATTTTGAATTTTGCAACTCCCTCCAAAAGTAGGTCAACTTCTAGGAAGCATAACTTTTGATCCGGGTGTCTGATTGACGAACTGTTTTAAGTGCCAGAAAGCTCACGATGTAAACTATCACGCTGGAAATCCATAAATGGATTTCCATCAACATTTTTAGACATTATGAGAAGTTTTAGTGCCTCATATCTCGTTCCGTAAATTTTCAAACGCTTTTTGGAAAACAAAAACTTTAATATTTTTCAGCTCACAAATGATCTTTACCTGATTCCTTCGCCAAAGGTCTTATATTTCTATTATGTAACTTTTTGGAAGTTTTTGCTTCATTATGTGCCCAAATACAAACTTTCTAAAAATAGCAGGTACAATTTCCTAAATAGGCAGGTCGCTATTTTAGCAGTTTTGGAAAAACTAAAAGTCCTACACTATTATTCTCGATATTATGGAACCAAAAACACTAATTATGGGAAGAAATGAGAACAACTACAATGGTTTTGAATTAACTTCTTTTTGGGTGATGTAAGATTGCCCTTACACCTCTAGATGCTCTTGCATCAGACAGCCAGGGTAATTTGAGAAGTGACCCTATCACGTCTCAGGTGTTTGTGTGAGGAAAACCCAATAGTCAACCTCTGCCTTAGACAACCAAGAAGAATCTTCAATAGGCTTTCCTTTCCATTTCACTAGATATTCTTCGTATTGCCTGTTTCGAGTGCTCCTTCCCACACAGCTATCCAAGATCTCTTCTATCTCCTTTGTTGAAGTAGATGCCGGAATACTCCACTGCACTTTTGTTGGTCCATCCTCTATTCCACCTTCATGATATTCTGATAAATCAGTAATGTTGAAAACAAGAGAAATATTGATCCCACTTGGCAGCTCTACCTCATATGCATTTCCTAAATCATGCTTCTTCATAATTCTGCATGGTCCAAATTTCTTCATTTTCAATTTATTATATGTTCCAACTGGGAACCTTTCTTTTCTCAAGTGAACCATGACTTCATCTCCCACCTAGAACTCCTTATACCTCCTCTTCTGATCTGCCTTAGCCTTGTACTGAATATTCATCTTATTAATGTGCTTTCTCACTTCTTCATGCAATTTCTTCTAATGTTCTACAAAGTCTTCAGCTTCAGCACTTGTCTTTTCTCCATTGTCTAGCTTCCTTAACTCAGAAGCATTTCTTGGGCTATTGCCATATACAATCTGGAATGGTGATTTACCATTACTCCTATTGACAGAATTGTTGTAAGCAAATTCTGCCTGTGGTAAAATCAAATCCCATCCCTTGGGCTTATCTCCTACTAAGCATCATAGCAGGTTACCCAAACTCCTATTCACCACTTCAGTTTGTCCATCAGTCTGTGGATGGTGTGTAGAACTAAACTTCAAATCTATCTTCAACTTCTTCCACAATGTCCTCCAGAAATAACCAACAAACTTGGTATCTCAATCTGAAACTATGCTCTTTGGTAGACCATGTAGTCCCACCACTTCCCTGAAAAATAACTCTGCAATATGAATAGCATCATTAGTGTTCTTACAAGGAATAAAATGTGCCATCTTTGAGAATCTGTCCACCACCACAAAAATAAAATCATGTCCTCTCTGTGTCCTTGGTAAACCAAGAACAAAATCCATACTAATATCATCCCATGGCTTCTCTGGTATAGGTAATGGTTGATACAACCCTATATTTTGACTTGTTCCTTTTGCCATCTGACATACTCTACACAAACTTCCTCACATCCTACTGCAACTGTGGCCAATAATAATTTTTACCAACAATAGAAATGGTCTTATCTCGACCAAAGTGTCCAGCCAGTCCTCCACTATGCTTCTCTTTAATCAAGTTCTCTCTCATGGAACTCCTCGAAATGCACAACTGGCTTCCTCTAAACAACATGCCGTCTTGGATTACAAAATCCAACCATTTTGTCCTGTCCAAAGTAATAGGCTCCAGACAAGCTTTCCAAGCCTCTACAAAATCTAGATCTTCAGGATACAAACTTTTGAGCTCATCGAACCCAACAACCGCTATCCTCATTTCTATCAACAAATTTTGCCTTCTGCTAAAGGCATCTGCAACTCTGTTGGACTTCCCACCCCTGTGCTTCAAAACAAAGGTATAACTCTACAAAAACTCAACCCATTTTAAGTGCCTTTGGTTCAACTTCCCTTGACTATTAATATACTACAAAGCTTGATGATCAGTATATAAAACAAACTCTTTTGGCAACAAATAATGTCTCTATTTCTTCAAAGCCTGAACTATTGCATAAAATTCCTGATCATAAATAGAATCCTTTTTCTTGGCATCATTAAGCTTCTCACTAAAATAGGCAATGGGCTTACCTTCTTGGCTCAAAACAGCTCCTATACCACTACCACTAGCATCACAATCTACCTGAAATACCTTATTGAAATCTGGAAGTGCCAAAATAGGTTGTTCTACAACTTTCTACTTCAATGTATCAAAGCTCTTGTCAGCTCCTTTAGTCCATCTAAACTCTTTTCTATCCCCTCTCATTGTTTCAGTTAGGGGTGCACAAATGCTACTGAAATTCCTGATAAACTTTCTATAAAAACTTGCCAAACCATGAAAAGATCTTACCTCCGTTGCACTCCTTGGTGTAGGCCACTCAATGATAGCCCTTACTTTTTCTGGGTCCATCTTAAGACCTTCCTCTGAGACAACAAATCCTAGGTATACCAACTCCTTTGCAAAACTGCATTTCTTCAGATTAATCAACAACTTCTCCTCCCTCAGCTTCTCTAGAACTCTTCTGATATGCATCAAATGCTCATCCCAAGTCTTACTAAAAATCAAAATATCATCCAAATAAACAATAACAAAACTCCCAAAAATTCTTTTAGTACCTCGTTCATGAGCCGCATGAATGTGCTTGGTGCATTGGTTAGCCCAAATGGCATGACTAACCACTCATACAAACCTTCTTTGTCTTGAATGCTATCTTCCATTCATCCCCTTCTCTGATACGAATTTGGTGATACCCACTCTTCAGGTCAATTTTCGTGAAGTACTTGGCTCCACTCAAACAATCCATGATGTCATCCATTCTTGGTAATGAAATCTATACTTGATCGTTATCTTATTGATGACTCGAGAGTCTGTACATATCCTCCATTCTCCATCTTTCTTTGGTGCTAGTACTGTAGGTACCGCACATGGACTTAGGCTTTCCCTTATCAGTCCCTTCCTCAACAACTCCTGAACTTGTCTGTTCAGTTCTTCATTCTCTATAGGGGTCATTCTGTGGGCTGCCTTGTTTGGCAAACTGGCTCTTGGTATCAAATCCATTTGATGACTTATCTTCCTTACTGGTGGAAAACCTTCTGGTACATTATCAGAGATAATGTCCTGGAACTCTTCCAACATATCTGAAACTTCTGTTGGTACATCTTCACATTTCTCTTGACTAATCTTAGGAATCAATGCAAAGCAATGACGCTCATGCTTCATACCCTCCAAAAATTTCCTACCATCTACCAAACAAATTCTGGTGGTACTACATACCTTTTCTTCCACCTCCTTTAAGGGCTTCAACTTATGACGAACTCCATCCTTTGTTAGGGAATATGTGTTTGCACGGCCATCATGGACAGTGCTCCTATCATACTACCACGGCCTCCCCAACAGCATATGACATGCATCCATCGGTATGATATCACACAGCACCTCATCATGGTAGTCACCAATCTTGAACTTCACTAAACACTGCTCATTGACCAAAGCTCTATGGTCCTTCTGCAACCATGCAATCCGATATGGATGCAAATGCTTTCTTCTTGTCAACTTCAACTTGTCAACCATCTCCTCTGAAACAAGATTATCAGTGCTTCCACTATCAATAATAATATCACAACACTTACCCTCAAATTTGCACCTTGTGCGGAATAAACTCTTCCTCTAATTGGGTTCTTTCTCCTCATTCAGCAAGGTTCTTCTGACAACTAGGGTTTCTCCCCTTTCAGCATCTTCAGAATACTCAGAATGTGCATCTTCATCTACATGTGCAACTCATACATTACCTTCAAGTCTTCTATTTGTCCTTCCTTGATGTTGCGAACACTCATATGCTCAATGCCCTTCTTCTCCACATTGGAAACAGGTTCCTCTAAAATCTCCTCTTCCAAGTCCTTGCCCAGGTCTACCTCTTCCTCTTCCTCTTTGATCACCATTGTTCTGGTCATGAGGGCGGTAGGTATTATCCCCTCTTTGATTTCGACTGGTGCCAGCTTCTTCACTTTTCTTTGCATCTTCATTTCGGCCCCCATAGGGTCTTCCACTAGTCCTTCCACCTTGACCTCTTCCCCTTTGCTTGCTGTCAAATCTTTTATTCAGTTTCTCTTCCACCTTCAGGGAAAACTGGTACGCATCTTCTATGGTGGTCATTCTAACCAGGCTTAACTCCTCTTGAATACTCGGCCTCAACCCATTAATGTAACGGGCTACCTTCTCCTTGTTGGGCTCTGCATGGCCTGTCCTGATAGTAATTTTATAAAACTCTTCTATATACTCCTTAACAGACTTGTTACCTTGCTTCAGTCCTTGCAGCTTCTTTAGCAACTCCATCTCATAGTCCACAAGAATGAAATGCTTCTTTAGTTTCTCCACCATCTGATCTCATCTAGAGATCTTTCCTTTTCCTCTTCTGTTCCTCTCTAATTGGACCTCCTTCCACCAAATATTGGCGTGACCCTTCAACTTTGTTTTTGCAAACTTAACCCGATCTGGGTCCTCCACATCTTCATACTCAAAATACTCCTCCATGTCATTGATCCAATCAATAAGCTATTCTGGATTCAAATCTCCAGAATATGTAGAAACTTCAATCCTGGGCCTCTTTTCGATCTTCAAAATGACCCTCAACAACCTTACTTCTACAGCATCTTCGGCAGCTTCTTGTTCTTCCTCAAATAGCTCTTCTTCAACTTCATCTTCACTTTCTTCTCTTGTCCTCAACTCAAACCCTCTTCGTAGCTCCTCTTGCAATGCCTCAATTTGCCTTTGTAAGGCTCTAAAACCCTCTTCCATCAAAGTATTCCTCCCAACACGATTTCTTCATGGAGGCATCTTGGTCTCCGCAGCAAACCCACAACCTCAGGTCCTAGTGCAAACTGCCTCACGATCGGCGATCTATCTACACACTCAGGAACCCTCACTCTGATACCACTTAATGAAGGGGGTAAATCACAAAACACACAATAATAGATATTGAACACAGCAAACAGAACTTTCTTTTATTGAACTGGGCAACTCATTACATTATAGAAGCTCAATTACAATCAAAGGATAAATCCTCTACCGGCTGCAACACATTACAGCTTTCCCAACCTCAAGACTCTAGAATCTTCAGCCTTTTGTAACCCCAAATCAGCTAGGGTTTCTATTTTCCCACCTATTCTTGACTCCACACTGGCCCCCTTGACTCTACTACTGCCCAGGGTTCCCAAAATAGTCATAAATAGCACTTTTTGGCGGCCTCCAACTAAATTTCAAATTTTGCAACTCCCTCCAAAAGTAGGTCAACTTCTGGGAAGCATAACTTTTGATCCGGGTGTCCGATTGACAAACCGTTTTAAGTACCGAAAAGCTCGCGATGTAAAATATCACGTGAAAAATTTGTAAATAGATTTCCATCAACTTTTTGAGATGTTATGAGAAGTTTTAGTGCCTCATATCTCATTCCGTAAATTTTCAGGGGCTTTTCGGAAAACAAAAACTTTAATATTTTCAGCTCACAAATGATATTTACCTGATTCCTTCGCCAAAGGTCTTATATTTCCATTATGTAACTTTCTGGAAGTTTTTGCTTCATTACATGCCCAAATGCAAACTTTCTAAAAATAGAAGGTACACTTTCCTAAATAGGCAGGTCGCTATTTTAGCAGTTTTGGAAAAACTGAAAGTCCTACATTATTATTCTAGATATTATGGAATCAAAAACACTAATTATGGGAAGAAATAAGAACAACTACAATGGTTTTAAATTAACTTCTTTTTGGGTGATGCAAGATTGCCCTTACACCTCTGGATGCTCCTGCATCAACTCCCCTACCCCTCCAAACTCATTTCTATGAGTTTTGTATTGTGCATATGCCGTGGGTGATTTTGTGTTGCTTCATGATTTTTGTTGTGGTATGAGAAAACCTGTGTGAAATCTACCTCCCAGCTCAGGGGTGACCCACTAGCGGGTCTATGGTAGGGAGGAGGGTGATTTTCGTGGCTTGACATTCCCCTCCTTATGTTGAAAATTTATTGCAGGCTATTTGGAGTCTTTGGGGCTTTGGAGAATGTTCACTTTAGCCTCATTTTCATTTTCATGATGGCTATTTTGTGAGCCATGGCCTTGGAGGCCTTACTGTATTTGGTGGAAAAATTTAGTACTCTCCATTGTATATGTTGTTGAAATGATTTTAAATGAGTAATGTATCTTTTTGTGATTTTGGAATGGTTTATTTTGTTGTTGTTTAAGTTTATGATGTTATGGAAATCTTGTCAAATATTAAATATTTCTTTGCTGTTATTTGAAACTACAAAAAATGAAAAGGATGCATTAGGCTGTTATTATGATTTCTATTTATATGCAAGAACAGAACAAAAAAAAAAGATAAACTAAACGTTTTATGATTCCTAGAAAATTATAATTTCTGTGCTATGTAATAATGTTGTTAAAAAAAGGAATACATATTTAGTGAGGAAACTAATGTAACTGTTATATTTTCCCTTGCTATCAAAAAAAAAATTAGTCCCTAAAAGCTCCTAACTATGAGATTTTAAGTTAGTTAAATTTCCTGTTATTGGGTAAATTTGTATTATATATATACATTATTTTAGTATTCTAATCTTACTATTTTTTTTTTAATTTTAAATGACTGTGTAAATATATATATATATAGTTTTTGATTGTTAAAATTATGCAAAAACTATATATATATAATTTAGTATCAATAGTAATGTTTTAAACAAAATAAATTGAATGTTTTTTTATTTGCTGAGCGTAGTTCATAATTATCATGGAGAAGAAAGACATAATAAACATTTGTTTTTACCCTCAGAAGGGCCGAACCCTAACAGTTTAGGGTTGTACCTTTAAATAAAAAAATATCAGAGTTGGAACGGTGGCATCCCCAACCCATGCTACAATTTAAAGGAAATGGTGGGGGATAGTTCCCCCACCCGCCTCCCACCATATAGTGGGGGTGCATGGGAGAACTGCCCCCCATCCGCCAAACTTCCTTAAACTTTAAAATGCCTTCCTTAAGACAGTGGTGTCGTCCCTCTTCGACTATGTTTTCCTTGCATTTTTCAGTCTGCAAGTTCTGTTTGTTACTTGTCCTATATATATATATATATATATATATATATATATATATATATATATATATATATATATATATATATATATATATATATATATATATCGCATGCTATCTGTATTTAAAAAAAAAATCATACTCTTAGATCTACATGGATAGATTTAAATATATATATATAGATATATTTGTGTGTGTATATAATAAAATAAAGAAGACCTATGTATATATACAATGAATATATACCTCTGTGCAAAAATTCATGGCTGCCTTAGCTTCAATCCTATAGTAAAAAAAAAGAGACAATAGAAGAGAGAAAAAAATGGAGAGAGAAGAGAGATTAGGGTAGAAGGAAAGAAAACATAAGGATAAGAAAATCCTTAGGGTTAGGGCTTGTGTAGAAATATTTTATTGATGAAAATAATTAGGGTTGTGGGTGAAAGGAAATTTTATATTTAAGAAAATAATGTTGCACGTGAAGTTGCCTTCCTCTCCATTCCCTTTTGCAAATAGGATTTTATTTACCCTTTACCCTATGGGATAATTTAGTGGGATGGGCTAAGTTTATCCCTTTTCATGTTTATTTAACCTTAATAAGGTATTGTGCTATCTTTGACTAGAGGATTAATTTGGAAGAGTGGTTTTTTGGTGGGATTTTATTTACACAATTTAGAGAACTTAAAATAAAATTTTTGTAATGGGTTGGGCTAGTTTATTAGTAGGGTTATAGTATTAAAATTTACTTAGGGATAACTAATTATATAAATGTTCTAGTTAATCTAATGAGCTATTAGATGGAGGGAAAACTTTATAACATTATTTAATGATTCCAAATTTACCTTGATTTAATTGAATAAATATAATTGTTGGAATTATATTTATTCGTAGACCATTTTATTTTGGGGATTAAATATTTAATGATTTTATTTAGTTTGAATTTCAATTAATTAGGTGGTAATTTTATAATGCTAATTAGGTGAAATTTATTTTAATCTTTTTATTTAATTTTCTCCTAAATATTTTAGGGGGAGACCCTTTTTTAAAATAATTTCAAACATTAAAAACGCATTATGCTGCCAAAATTTTTTGAGACCTAGGGCAGTTATCTTAAATGAAATTCCCTTGGCATTAATTAACTTTTAGTTTTACCTTGCAATTATTATTTTAATGAAGGTGTTGTTTTAATCTATTTTTTTATGCTCTAGAATTAGGGTTGGATTTTGACTCACTCACTTAGGTAACTTATGGTTTAGGTCCATTCAATCCTAACCCTAGTAGAGGCGCACCTCATGTCACATAACCCCCTAGTCAGCCAACATCACGCAGGGGATTGCGTATGTAAATGCTCTTCCCTGAGATTGATTGACATGTTTACGCCTTATGTGTATTGCCACCGAGCACACAAACGTGTCTGAGGACGTTTCTAAGGACATGTGGAAAAGTTTTTTGATATTTCATGTCATGACCACATGACAAATGTGGACATGACACGTGTGTTGCGTGTCATGACCACATGGGAAATGTGGGCATGACAATTACTTAAAGTAAAGTTAATCACAATAATTGTTCACTAAACTAGAATAATCATATTGTTCATAAAAAATGAGACATGACATCCTTCCCCACTTGGAAGATACATCGTCCTGATGTCTTATTAAACATCAAAATAATAAAGTGTCCATTAACCACCAATAAAGTATCAAGGTGTCATAAAACAATAACATCAACTCAAAGTATCATAAAACAATAATCAAACTCAAAGTATCATAATCCATGCATGAATAAGAAATCTATCCTATATCCTCAAATGAGGAAAAGATCTATCAATCTCCTCTGCATCTTCCCATGTGTCAATGTCCTCATAATACTGATCCCATTAGACCTTATATTGCACAACATCTTTGCTACTCAACTTAATGTTGCGCTTCCCTAGAATTTGAGTGGGCTCCACCAGCACCACTCATGGATCCTAAACCTGTAAAGCACACCAATCAAGAATATGTGACGTGTCAGGATGATAAAGCTTAAGTAAAGACACATGAAAAACATTATGGATTTTGGCAAGTGTAGGCAAGAGAGCAAGTCTATAAGCTACAGGGTTAATCACTTCCAGAACTTCGAATGGTCCTACAAAACAAGGAGCAAGTTTGGACACTTTGCCAAATGATACTGAACTCTTATGAGGTTTGACCCTCAAAAAGACTTTATCACCAACTGCAAACTGTCTAGGAGTTTTATTCTTATCTGCATAACTTTTTTGATGATCTGAAGCTTGCTTCAACTTCTCCTTGATCAACTTCATCTAATCATCCATTTCTCTTAACATTTCTGGACCAATCACAATTCTGTCCTCCACCCTATCTCAACTAATAGGTGTTCGACACCTACACCCGTAAAGAGCTTCGAAAGGTGCCATTCCCAAAGATGGATGGTATGAATTGTTATTTGCAAACTCAACTAATGGAAGGAACTCCTCCCATTTATACTGTTGATCCATACAATACATTCTAAGGTCTTCTACCACCTGATTAACTCTTTCTATTTGACCATCCATTTGAGGATGATAGGCTAAACTGAAATTCAACTTTCTACCCAAAGTTACATTAAGAGTTGTCCAAAATCTAGATGTCATGCGAGTGTCTTGATCTGAAATGATCATCTTAGGCATGCCATGCAATCTAAAAATCTCCTGTACAAACTTCTTAGCTAAGACCATAGAACCATATGAAAGATTCCCTAGAATAAAATGTTCTACCTTTGTCAACTTGTCCACAACCACTAACATGACATCATGCCTATTCTTAGACATAGGTAACCCTTGAATAAAATCCATGCTTATCACTTGCCACTTGTGCTCAAGGATACTGTGTGGATACAATAATTCTACTAGATGCACATGCTCAGCCTTGACTCACTGGTATTCCAAACATCGAGCTACAAATTTTGCCACATCCCTCTTTAGTCTAGGCCAAAAGTATAAAGGTTTCAAACCTTTGACCATATTTGTCATTCTAGGGTGACCTGAATAAGGTGCATTGTGAGTCTCTTCAAGCACTAACTTCCTCAACTCCCTTGAGTTAGGAATATACATCCTTCCTTGAAATCTCAAAAGTCCATTTGATTCTATAACATAACCATCAAACTAGTGATCTAAGGGGTCTACTTCCAAAGCTTGCTTTACTCTCTCATAATGCTCATCCTCTTGAAGATTTTGAATCACTTTCTATTTCAAATTGGATCTCATAGTAACAATGGAAGCCAGATGTCTTCTCCTACTAAGAGCATTTGCTACTCTATTCTCTTTTCCTTTAATATACTCAATTCCAAAGTCATACTCACTAAGGAATTCTAACCATCTTCTATGTCATGCATTAATGTTAGGTTGAGTAAATATATATACTTGAGCCCTAGATGATCTGTCTTTAACTTGAAGGGCTTACCTAGAAGATAATGTCTCCACATATGAAGTGCATGAACTATGGCAGCTAACTCAAGATCATGTGACGTATAGTTGATCTCACGTTGCTTTAACTTTCTTGACTCATAAGAAACCACTTTCTCATTTTGCATCAACACTCCTAATCCTTCCCCTAAAGCATCCATTATAAATGTAAAGTGCCCATTAGGATTTGGTATGGTCAGGATAGGAGCAATTGTGAGCTTTTCCTTTAGCACTTGGAAAGCTTGCTCACACCTTTCTATCCATTCAAATTTCTTACCCTTCTTTTGAAGTGTGGTAATCAGTGCTACTATGGTTGAAAAACCTTCCATAAATTTTTTATAATAACATGCAAGTCCAATAAAACTTCTAACTTCTTTCACACTTTGCGGTGCAGGTCATTCCATTATTGATTTTATCTTCTTAGGATCAACTACAATCCCTTCAACCGATATCACATGACCAAGGTAGTGCACTTTATCTTGAAAGAATGTACACTTTGATAATTTACCATAAAGATTTCTTTCTCTCAACCGCTACAAAACAATTCTCAAATGCCTTTCATGTTTTTCCACTGATTTAGAGTATATCAATATGTCATCCAGGAAGATTAACACAAAATCATCTAAGCAATCTCTAAAAAATACTATTCATCAAATTCATGAAAGTTGTTGGAGCATTAGTCAACCCAAATGGTACTACTGTGAACTCGTAGTGACCATATCATGTCCTAAAAGTTGTTTTAGAGATGTCCTCATCCTTAATCCGTAATTGGTGATAACCAGATGTAAGGTCTATCTTTGAGAACACTATTGCTCTTTTCATCTGATCAAAGAGCTCATCTATCCTTGGAAGTGGATACTTGTTCTTTATAGTAGCTTTGTTAAGCATCCTATAATCAATGCATAACATCAAAGTACCATCCTTCTTTACAAAGATAATCAATATGCCCCATGGTGACACACTAGGTCTAATGAACCCTAGATTTAGAAGCTCCTACAATTGTGCCTTAAGCTCATACAACTCTATATTATTCATTCTATAGGGTGCCTTAGATTATGGCTTAGTCCCTAGTAGTAAGTCAATTGAGAAGTCAAATTCTCTCTTAGGCAACAATTCTATCAACTCTACAGGAAATACATCTCTGAAATCTCTAAGGATTGGGTAGTCATTGAACACTGGTTCTTCCTTATTGAGGTCCTTTAGTTGGACAACATATATGGCACATCGTTTCCTCTTGGCTTTCTTCAATTGCATAGCCAAGATTTGTCTAAGCTCTAAAGGTCTCTTAGTTCCATTAATTTCCACTTGGTTCCCTAGGTCATCCAAACATCTAACAACCTTGTCTTCACAGTTTACTAAAGACTTATGTTTAGTTAACTAGTTGATTCCTAGAATTACATCATAAGAGCCTAAAGGTGCTACATATAGATTCACTTGTGTCTAAAAACTAGGAATCTCTAACTCACTGCAAGCTAGACATGAATCTACCCTTCTTTCTACACTATTACCATATTGTACCATCCAAGAGTTTTCCATATGTCTAGGTCTAATAGATAACTTAGATACTACTCTAGGATCAACAAAACATTATGTGGCACTAGTATCAATTAAAATAGAAATAGGTAGTCCATAGAGCTTACCTTGGAACTGAATAGGTGTTGCTTGAAACTCTGCTTGTCGATTATCCATTATGGCATGAATCTAATGTTGCAGTGCTCCTTTTTGACTCTTGTTTCCTCTTTTATGTAGACATACATTTGCATAATGCTCTCCTCCACAGTTGTAACATCCACCCTTAGGTGTTCTTGGCCCTTCCGCCCTTTCCCTCTGATTGTTGTTTCTGTTGTTATTGCCACCTTTTTTGTTTCCAACATTCCCATCCTGAGAATTATTGCCTCTCTTTAGATTCCTGATCTATCTATTATTGCCTTGTTTATTATTCTTTTGATAGTTCTACTGATTATTCTGTGGTTTCTTATTCAAAAACTTAGCATCCCTTTGTTTATGGTAATTTGTTGTCTATTGTAACCTCTGCTCTTGCTTTATTGCTTTCTCAAAAGTGGCATCCATAGTGAGTGGGTTATGAATGTCAACCTTAGCTCTAATCGATAATCTTAATCCCAAAATAAACTTTCTAATCCAAAATCTCTCATCTGTCTGATACTGTGGAACATATTTTAGTAAATGAGAAAACCTTTCCCAATAGCTGGTCACAAACATACTTCCTTGGATCAAGTTATGAAACTCTGTCATCTTCTTGTCAAAGAATAATTGTGGTAACCATCTTTTTCTGAACAACTGCAAGAAAATCTCCCATGTTATCTCACCAGGTAATAGCTTTTTATTTGCCTTCTCATTATCCCACCAAGTTGCTGCTTCACCAGTCAACTGGTAAGATCCCCACATTGCCTTAGTGTGATTTGAAAGGTTTCAGAGTCTAAAGTACTTCTTCATTTATGTTATCCAGGACTTGGCTCCATCTCCTATGGTCTTTCCATCAAATTTCAGTGGTGATACTTTCTTGAGGTCTTTTCCCAATTCTTCAGCTATCATTGCTTGATTATCAGAAATAGCTCCAACTTAGGAACTGGAACTTCTGTCCTTGGATTCTCATTTTATTTCTCAACCCTTAGGTTTTCATTAGCATTTTGACCTCTAGGAATTCCTCTGATTTCCTACTCAAGAGTATTCATCCTTGTGTCCTGTTGGGTCAAGAGATCAAGAATATGGTCAAATCTTCCATCTTGGTCATTACTGGTATCTACATGATCCCCAATAGTTAGACCACCATAAGCACCTCCATGTGCACCTCCACATGATCCTCTACCTCGACTACTTCCTGATCTATCACCATGATCAATGTTTCTTGTATTCATGATGGATAATCTGTATAAAGTTTCCAACTTTAGCACAATAGTCCCAAAAACAAAGGCCCTAGTGTTAAACCTAGAGCTCTGATACAAAATGTAAAGCCTCACAAGTCATGTAAAAGCATTTAAACCAACTCAAAAGTAAATGAAGTAAATAAACCACTTAAATACAACATCACAATAACCAAAACCAAAAGAAAGTAAATAATCCACTTAGATACAACTTTCACAGATAATAGATGCAATTAATCTTCTTAATCACAATATCTCAAATAAAAGATAATCTTATAAATAATAAATCTCAAAGTCAATAAATCTTACATATTCACATGCTTAATCCAGGTAACAAGCACTATAAAATAATATACATAAATACTTTGGCAAACATGCCATAATACATCTAAAATAGGTACAATAAACAAGTACATCAATAATAAATAAATCAATACACTCTCCAGCTGTATGAACCAAGTGGTCCACCACCTGCAAGCTGAGAGACAGGAACATGGATCATGTGCTTTTCCACCCAACCATGAAGTATTTACACTTCCTCGGATCTCTTCCTGAAATGAAGGAAACCTAGCCCTACACGAAATGTCTAGCTACTGGTAACAACTGTAGGAGGGAACACCCGATGCAACCCTGATATTTGAATGTGCAATTCTAAGTAATGAAAAGCAATTGTCTCACAACAAGATGTGATAGAGATATCAATAAATAAGTTTGCTAGATAATAAGCATCTATTCAATGTCATTCTGATTAGATCTAATCATTTAAGTAACCTGGTCAATTCCTGAAAAGAGGAAAAGCCATCTCTGAATATCCACATGCAACATCCTAGTCCCAAAAGTAACCCAATATATTCCTATATAAAAACTACTTCTTCCCCAAGAAGCAAGAAAATAAAGTAAAGAATCAAAAGTACAAGTTTCAAATCAATCTGATTCCCTTTTCCTAACATATCAAATACAGGATAATACATTTTCAAACAAGAATTGATCTCTTTAAAACATATAATCTACAATCATAAGTTTATTAGTTTGTTATAGTTTCTAATCTTGTATTACAGTCCCAATATCTTCAATAATAGTCATTCTAAAACATTAATTACCTTACTATCATTTTTGTGATAGGAGGTTTTAAAAACAATAAAACAGTCTATAAGTTTGTTTAATTGACATGAACTTCAAGTCCATATTTCAACCATATTTCCTAATAAATATTCATCCTAATTTCTTTTAGCATTCTTACTATTAAAATAGTGACAAGAACTATTTCAATTCATTTATCAAATCAAAAGGCTCACAATTCAATCAAAAAGAACTTACTGTCAAAATTGTGATAGGAAGTCCAAAGACAGCCAAATAGTCTTCCTGTCATATCTACTACAAGAACTGTTGTAGATTTTTTTTTAAAAAAAGAAAAAGAATAGAGATATAGTTTAATTTAGTTTTTATTCATAAAAATCAACATTTGGTTTCAGCATTTGAAGGAAAAATATAATAGTTTGCCTATTATCTCTAATCTCAGTCAATATAATGTTCTATATAAATTTATCCAATCTAGCTATAGGAACAGTAATAGTTTGTCAATTTCTTAAGAGGTATTGTTCAACAATAGAAGTCAATTTTCTCATCTAATCTGAGTTCAGCCAGCATATAAAGAAATACAGTCATACACATGTCTGCAAAGATGTTGTATGGTAGCCATCTGGGGTTTCATCATTGGTTTCCTAATCAAACTCTAATCAAATCTAAGTTTTAATATCTTCTTTTAGTTGAAGCATAGGGGGAAAATAATATGTTTAAACATCATTCAGCCAAACATAGAATAGCAGGCGGTAGCAAAATCTAATGGGGTCCATTTGCCAAATCACTCAAAAAGGTCATTTTTGGCAATATAAGAAAGTACGGCCAGGGAGTAAGTAAATTAGGCATCAAAACCCCACAGCCATGTCAAGGATCAGCCAGAAAAAGACTACGACCATGAAGAATTACAAAGCTAAAGCCCAAAGATAATAAGGTCAACGACCAGGTAAGGAAGGTGATTTACTTAGCAGAAAAATGGCCAGAAGGAGGTGACCAGTATGCCAACGCCCAGCCTAAAGACTCAAGCGGCCTAATATGCAGTCGACGACCTGGAAAGAACGGAAATAATTCGCAACAAAAAGCCAGAGGGGCAATTGATAATTAAAAACACAAGCCAAATAAAAACATGCACGGGTAGGCTAAATTTTACTAAGCTCAAGCATTTAAATCAGTATCAAATATTGTAATTAAATTACAAGGAAATACCTAGATTATTGGTCTGTGAGAGGTCAATTTGTAATTCAGACACAGTTGCCTTCTATTCCATGTCGCTACCCAGTCCAGAAGCTCGTCCTCTCTGCTACAAATGAATATCACTCTATTCTCTACTCTATCGTGGGTAGTTCTCCCTCAATTGAACGCCTCTTTTATTCAATACCAGATCTCTTATTTTTGGTGATCATCATTTAGGTTTTTGAACTGAAGTTGCATTTCAGTTTGCATGAACATTCAACAAATAAAATTGGAGAAAAAATGCTATTTAAAACAATATAATATTATCTTTTGCAACTTACTATCGCATGGGTGATAGAAACATATATTTAATTCTTTTGTTTACTCATCTAAATATAATAACACTTTTTTTAATATTATTTAACTATTGTTATTAAAACAAATCCAATTAAATAATCAAAGAGAAATGCATTACAATATTGCATAATTATAAATAATTTAATATATATCTATTTATTATTTTTTTAAGGAACATATTGTACTCCAAACATCTATAATATTGAAATAGAAAATAATTATTCATTTAATTATTTATTTAAATAAGCTACAATACATCATTTGAATATATTTCGAAAAGATATTAAGTTAAAGTAATCAAATCATGCATTTGAAAATGATTAAAAATTACACATTAAAGCAATCAAAGCCAATCAATAATGCATATGCAACTATGTGATATGTGTGATTGGATCAGGGTAATCCATCCATCAGTTCTTGCCAAGTGGCTAGAACATCTCTACCTTAGCCATACTCTCATCTTCGACGATTTCTTGCATCTATTTGTACTCAACTCAACGTCAATTGGTTAGTGTCTCCAAAAACATAGCCAAAGAAAATCATTGCATTTACATCAATATTACTTCACATTTAAAACTTTTTCCAATTTTCATCAATATAACTCATAATAATTACCTCCACATATGTAAAATTACTTAAAGTAAAGTCAATCACAATAATTGTTCATTAAACTAGAATAATCATATTGTTCAAAAAAAATGAGACGTGACAATAGAGAATCTTGAGAATTAGCTTCTAAGACTTTCCAACACTTATGACCCTTGGAAAGATTTGAGTGGAAATCTAAGAGCTGACATAGTAAAGGCTCATGTAGGTATAAAGCAATTGAAAAATCAAAAGGAGTCTATAAAAGATTAGACAATCCAACTAGGATAAATTGTGAGCTTTAAGATATCTACCATGGTAGGTCAGATTAATGAAGCTATTAAAGTTAGGAAAAGGATAGATGCTCCCGATATGGTAAGCAAGGTAGAAGATCTATTATCCCAGATTAATGGGCATGTACAATTTTTTAAGTATGCTAAGGCCAGATGGGATTCAAATGTAGTTCAGCTAAAGATTATCCACAAAGACATCATGCCTAAAGATCACTAAGTTTCTATTTATCATGTACATATGTATATGTTGAAGGTTGTAAGATAATTTTTTGAAATTTTGTTGTTTATAGAAGTCAATCACTTAGGGGGAGGAAATTTTCAGTTTGTATATACTCATGCTCTCTAGACAAAAGGAGATCTGATAAGCAATGCATATCCTTTGTCATTGATGTCAAAGGGGGAGAGTAGCAGATGTGAAAAAGTTGTTCTTGTGGGAGAGTTGTAGATGTGGAAAATGTTTACCTCAGGGGGAGAAATGAGAACACTCAAACAAGGGGAGAACACTCAGTATTTTGGTCTTGATGTGTTCCCATCAATGCCAAAGAGTGAGATTGTTAGAAATATAAGTGTTAGATATATTGTTGGTTTTCTATCCAAGTAAGGTGTGTTGTCATTGATGGAAACAATGTTCAAAGGTTAGTGGTATGCTCAAAGTTCAAAGGTTGTCTTGCTCTAGAAGGAGAAGATTTAGTGAAGAGTTGACTAAGTATCAGACTATCTCTTTAGCGCACAGTGTTACAATGTTTTAGTCTATATTTTCTACATATTGAAGATCTTATTGTGTGGATCTAATATGTTGTCAAGGAGTATGAAGAGCATCTAAATATAGAAGTTATTTTTCTCATGTGCTCTGAAAAGTTGATTTCTAGTTGAAGAAGTCCTGCCTGATAGGGTGAAGCCTGAACCAATGCAGAGTACTTGTTTGTTTTGGTCCGCATTTCTCCACAATGAAATATCTTTCTTTGAGGACTTAAGGATATGTTAGTAGATGTCTAAAGAGTGTTTTTCCCTAGTTTGAGGTTGTTTAGTATTCCAAAAGTTGAGTTGTGATCTAACAATTAGTGTATGATTGTGTTTCTCTTGTAATGGAGCTGACCTGAAGATGTTTTCTTTGTGCAGAGCTTTCCAAAGGATCCAGCATAATCTGTAGAGGTTCTATAGGTCTTGCCGAACTAGGAGAACATGTTTGATATGTTTGTTCCCTCTACATTGGATATTGTGGCCGATCTAATGTTGTGCTACACGCTACACTCAAGTAGGCCAACCTGTCTAGTGTTGTGAGTTAAGCATTTCTAAAGGAAATGATGTGTTGATTTAAGTGAGATCTATTCTAGGTCTACTCTGACCTATTTTCTAGTTTGAATTTTAGCAGGGAGTTTGTGGTTAATTTTGAGGCATGATTTTGAGATGACTTAGTTGGTGTTGAAGATGAGGCAGATATATAAGTGGAGATTTGGCTTTAATGTCATGGATCTATGACTGTGAATAAAATGATATGTCATGTGATGTAATGTGAATGGGTGAATTGGGAAAGAATAGAGAAGATCTGTAATGTCCCGCCAAGGAACTCTAGAAAATAATACAATTACACCATACAAATAGGACAATTTTTTTAAAAAAAATTTGAAAGAGATAGTAAAGTAACAAAGTAATATTAACACATCATTTAAACTAATGACTTGTCCTCTAAGATATCATGGTTGCATTACTTGACAAAACAATTAACATAATCTAACACACATCATGAATTAACATCAATAACTCATTGTAAACCTAATGCACTAAATCAATAAACATTTACATCTACATAACATCATATAAGTATTCATCAGGATCTAGTACATAGTTACAATTTCTCCCGACATATGAATACAACATTACATCGTTACATTATCATCTTCTGAATGCATATGAATACATACATAATGAATCATCTGATACACAGGCTAGTACATGAGCATAATAACTATCTCCATAAATAGGTACACGATCTGAATCTGCTACAGGAGTTACCACCTTCTTGCACACAAACAAAGGCAAGGAGAAACCAATGGAGATAAAGCACATCCACCTGACCATGTGGAACCCTAAGGTCCACCCCCCGTGTTAGGAGATAACATAAGGTTCTAAAACATCATATAGTCAGGTAGACAATTGCCCAACAGGAATAAGGACTAATCATGACTCCATTACAACACATGACAACATCACAAGCAACTCAATATCACTTGCAGAGGCAATACATGATGAATGAGGAGAATACAACTAGGGAATGCTAGGCTGTAGTAGGGAGAGTGTCATCGCATGGCCCTAACATGGGTTAGCCTGACAGCCTCTAGCTAGACGTCGGCCCCCATCCATGGGTTACCCTGACAGTCTCTCGCTAGGCACCGGCCCCCATCTATGGTTACCCTGACAATCTCTCACTAGACGCCGACCCCATAGGGTGACTCATGTAGAATCAACCTTCCTTTTGTGAGGACAAGAAAGTTGATCTTGCCAACCAGGCCTTCTCTACACATCCTTAGTCTAGACGAGCACTACAGGTATGGGAGAGGAAATCCAATTATCTTGTTAATGTGTGATTTACCCTTTTCCCCCCAGTTCATTTTTAGGTTTTCACTTAATTAACAACTTTCAATGGGTTATCCTGACAACCACTTTGGGCACCAGCCCCACATTGAAAGCCACTCCCCTACTTGCATCTAGAAACCCTGACCATCAAGCAAGACAATCACTATCATACTGATAAGTATATATAAACAATACAAGGCATTTACCTTCTTGCATACAAAACATAATCACAATGACCAACCTGTACATCATTGTCCCTAATCTTTCAGTTGATCAATCACAAACACATATCCAGAGCAAGGTATGGGTCATCTTGCTCGCAAATCTCAACCATGAACAAAATAGTTTCTCATTACGATTTCCAAGATCTCCCCATTACAATACTAAACACAAGCTCGACATCAACACTTCCTTGAAGGAGATTTAAACCCATCATAATATATTCACAACATAGTATGTACATCATCTCACAATATTGTTTACTAAGACCCACATACATAGACAAGAGACATCATGATCTTACAACATCTTGATTTCAAGACACCTATCAACAGAATACATACAATCAAATCATATTCAACCAATAGTAAGGTTACATATACACAAGAATCATACAAATGACTACCCCTCTTGGCCTCTGGAATCAACTTTCCCAATGATATAGACACTTGACCACTAACACAATAGTCTCACATTGACATTCACTCTCAAACACACATCATCATCTAGAGAATCAACTAAGATCCTTCAACAATATTTCAAATACAAATGCAACATATTCATAATGCACTAATAACAGGTCTTAAAGTATGTAACATTAATCCAATCATGGTCAATCATCCAACCAACATAAAGTGAATCTATCACAACAATACAAAACAATAGTATTAATTTACCCTGCCAAAGATATCTAAAGTTCAACATTCCTAGAAAACCTATCAAGTAAATTAACTATCATGAAATCATAATTACTCCTCTAAGAATCATATATTATGCCATATCACCCTAGTGACAAAACAAGAATCAACTCTACACAATATAAACATTATTAAAACCAATTAAGAAATTAAGACACTAGCATTGATATAACGTTTACACAATTACCCTATGGCACAATTATATACATCTAAGCTAATGAGTGGATGACACTTTTAAGATCCTACGGATTCCATTCCCTAAGATCTATGATGTCATCTATCTTAGGACCCAAACTTTAAGATGTTTTTCTTAATGGAATAAAGGTCTTTACCTAACATAAAGCAACCTTGTTATTTACAAGTCTTCAACTCTATTAACCTAAAGAAATTATAGTCAATTCTCTAAAGTGGTCCCAATTCTATAAGAGACTTAATTATTTACAAAATAAACTTAGCCATCCTGATCATACGAGTCATCTTACATGATTTAATGATATTTATATTGTAACATTGTTAATATTCAAAACAAAGAAACACTACTTACATTTAAGCAATAATTTATGTCAAAGGTAAATAAGGTAAACACATAAATATTATTATCATTTCCTACCACAAGTACACAATATTCCTTTCAACATATCAAAATGACTTGATTTTCTCCCTACTTATGCAGTACATAGGACTCCCTAAACCATAGACAATTATTAACCAAATCTAATTAACCAAGATCATTAATGTATTATAATCCTTCAAAGATTAGTCTCTTTCTTTATAACTTAGAAAAAGATTCTAACATAAACTATATTTATGTACTTTCTATATTAGATTTTATACCTTAAAGAATGTAAAACAGATTGAAATATTAAGAAACTTCTATTTATATGATTATATTCTAAAAATGATAATGAAACTTATAAAGAAGGTTTCCATTTCACCTCTACTCATATTTCACTAAGTTTCCTTGCCTCTTATAGACTGTTAAATGTGTGGATAGCTGCTATCATAAATATAGTTTAAGGAAATTATTGGCATGTTACTCGAGGTGCTTTCTCGTACTAAGTCAATTTGCTGCTTGCAAATTTGTATATCGTAGATGACTGATGCTTAATCAGATATTTAGTTGGTCATGTATTTGGTGAATGCTTAAATACTCACCCTAACAAAATTGATTATATACCGAACTATGTGATTTGATAAATCATTTCTATAAGCTCAGCCTAATGGGAAATGGGTACATTTGTGATTCCGATGAAGTTGAAAATCATGTGAATTATCTAGCTTAACTATTAAACATTTGAATATATAATAGATGCTATTTTAATTTCATACGCTGAACTAGCTTCCTTCATTGATCTTTGTACCATTTAGAACTGTTACTATTTTTTATAATACTAATAACAGTGGAACTGTATATTATTTACAGTGTATGGGAGAATGTATATTATGTAACCTAGTTGCAAAGTTTGCACATTTCATACTCTATATCATCGCCACATTCATCAGCTGGAGGTGTGCGGCCAGGCAAATTCAGTGGATGAGAGCTGTACAGACTTCAATCACATTTGGAACCCTATTGCATTACGCCCATAGTTGCTCATTGTGAGTGTATGGTCGGCCTTGACCTGAGCTCAGTTGCACCACAATCTAATACCATACGAGAAAATGTTGTGGCAAAATGAAATGGTGAGGAAATGATAATAGTTGTTTAGGATTCTCTTTGAAAGGTTAAAAGAACCAAGCCAACTAATTACCCGTCTAGAACATGATTGAGACATTTAGCATATGCTACCAGAAGATTAGATGATTTTCAAGATCCTAAGGTACAATTCAAGTAACAGCTGAGGTTATGATTTATGATTTTAATTTTAGGCTAAATCATGATTTCAATTTTAAACCTTAGTAGCTTGGCATCAACAATGATATTGATCTACCGAATCGGAGTATCTTAGAGAAGAAGTCACTCTTCTCCTTGTCTGTGTATATGCTTACAGGGAAAGTTTTCGGCCTCTTATTTCAAACTTGAAAGCACGCATGGTCACTTCACAGCATTTATAGTTGCTTGAATGATGATTTACATGGCTGGCTCACTGTTATGTCACTTTGGTCAACTATTATTATAGTCTTCAACGTATACCAAAAAGGGCATCATTTTATGATTCGTCTACTCTACAGAAATAGAAAAAGTCTTTTACATTCAAAGTTAATGTAATGAGCCTCTAATCGGCCCTTATAGGACAGGATATACAAAATGCGGAAGCATAGACAAGGCACATGAACTGTTTGACAGAACACCTCAAGAGATGTCATTTCATGGAATTGCAATGCTTATAAGATGCACGCAAATTGGATTTGTTGAAGAGTCTTTAGAAACTTTTAAGTAAATGCAATTGGAAGGTGTAAAGCAAAATGCTAAAATCCTTTGCCAGCATTCTCCCTGCATGTGACAAAATGGGATATTTGGAACCGGGTATGGACGTCCATCGTAGCATAATGGAACGTAGTTTTTGGTTAGATATCATACTGGAAATACTCTGGTAGACATGTACACAAAAAGTAGAAGTGTAGACGTGTTGGAAGAACACCTCAAAGAAATGAGGTCTCATGGTGTGTCGTAGTTGTAGGATATGCACAAAATGGATTTGTTGGAAAGGCTTTAGAAACTTTTAAGTAATTCTATTGACTAGTGTGAAGCTATTTTAAACAACGGGGTTTAACAAACCATATAAAATCACCTACGGTTCACCATGGCGGCCAAGAAACCAATCTCAAAATATAACTTTTACATATATTACAATGTATTTAGGATATGCATTGAAAAGGCATCATCAACGGTTAGATGAGGAGTCATAGGCCGTAGGATGTCTCCAAGATTCAAGATAATGAAATGCATTAGGGTGCATGCCATGAAGTGAAAGATAATTCAATGGGAAAAGTCTATTTGCTGAGGGTTAACAAGCCAAATTCCATACCAAGCTCAGAATGAAAACCTAACAATGGCAGATACACACAATATAAACAAACCCCAATAAATTTCCTTCACAAAAACAATAAGAACATTATCTAGCATAATGTATACAATGCTCACATATAGATATTCACAATAACTAAAGAATATTAAACTAAAATTTTCATAGAACGAAACATACCCAGATTTTCACCTCAAGTTCCCTCTTTACTTCTCTCTGAATTTCCAACAATAGCCCTCTGAATTTTTTTCTCCTTTCACAGCAAAAATCTTTCTTTTATATTTGCAAGAGTGCAACCACAAAACGAGAAAACCAACTAACTCAACTAATTACAAAATATTAAATTTATTAAGCCCATAGTTATAAAATAATTACAAATTACTCCATTCTAAATTTATTCATGTAAACGGGTAATTTATTTACCCCCACATTTACACATACAAACAATTAATTGTTTACCCAATTACATTCTATTTATACAACATATTATTATTATCATTAATAATAATTATTATTTAAAATAATATTACACTACACATTAACAATAATTTATTTATATTTATTGGTTCACAAACAACTTAATAAATCTTAATAATAATAATAATATGATATAACCTTGTTAAATATTATAGTGGGTTAAATAATAATATACTATATGCTATAATAATTTCTATTACACCACAACAAATCTAGGCACATATCATTAAGCCACTGAGCAAGAAAGATCTCGAATGCCAAATCAACACAAGTTCACAAGCCAGGGCCAAACTCGCACTTAACCAACAGGCTCCATCAAATATCAATCAGTTGCAAGACCTGACATACTGACAGAACTGACAGGTTGAACTAGACATGTCATGCATCCTGATCGAGGATGATGACTTGGGATGTGGGACCTTAAGTTATCTCTGGAACAACTTATCCATTGGGTTCAGGGCACGCTCAGACCTATTAATTCAGGTGGAGTCAATGCCAGATACCTGCTTCCTGCAACAAATGACACAGTCAAGCATGTATAGATGCATATAAGCTGACACTACGTGAAAAAGGAATCACAACATCAGAGGGCACTTGCAAGCGAGTGATATGACATCGTCCTTTCCACATCAGATCAATCTAGATTAGATAACACATAATCATAACCAAATCGAATCTACCTCATTATCTGAACAGAACCATACTCTGAACATGTAGGTGCATGAAATTGAATAAGTCTCAGAAGTACCATCATAACAATTAAATCTAACATAATCAGTCCATGAGATCCATTCTAACATATAACAATTGTAGTAAGATCGACATCTTAATCATTGGAATGCAAACAATGTCAAAGCCTTACCTCAATTATTCCTGTTATTTTACCTTCATATTCATGCGCCCTGATCAGTCCACCTGTACATCCAAGGTGAGAATGGAGAGGCATTACAAGATCATGTAATTGCAGAGCAGAGTAGAACTGTGTTTTAGAATAGTAGCAGAGAATTTTGTTTATTCTTCATTGGAACTGTAACTCATGCATGTGCAGATGCAATTATAGCAGTTCATCTTTGGCAGTGAGCCATTTCTTTTCTCCCCTTTTTTCTCAGTGGGAAGTGATTCCACTTGGATAGTGAGTCCTTGGGTAGTGAGCCCTTTGGGTGGTTAACCTTCTGGATAGTGAGCCCTATTGTAAATATTAATTCACCCCCCTCTCAGATTCTGGGTGTTCAATAATCTCTATCAAATTGTCTAGAATTTCCTTGCTTTTGAATCATTAGCTTGTTAGTTTGTAGTGGCCTTTCTGACCAATCCATATTGTAAGGTATATTATGTAACCTTTTCCCCTCATTGAGATGTGATGTGGTAGCATCACTGGGGGTAGACTTTTCTCATTCCTTGCCACCCTATAGGAAGAGTCATTGATTGCTCCCATTAACTTATCCAAGTTATCCTTAATAGAGAGGGGCTTACTAGAAGCACCTCTATCTAGTGGTAGCATCTTCAATATGCACCATAATACAAAACCAAGCACATTGATTGATTTGATCTCAAATTTAGTGGGTCTTTCTCATGTTCATGATGAACCTACTCTTGAAATCAACCATAGATTCATTCACTCCTTTCTTTATTGTAGTTAGTTCATGGATTGCAAATTTGAGACCAATCCTATCCCCAAACTATAGTCTAAATACCCACATGAATTCCTCCCATGAGTCTATATTGATATTAGGTAAATTATGGTACCACTCCTTATCACTTTCTTCCAAGGACTTAAAAAATAACTTCATCATCATGTCGTCATGTTTAATCTCAGACTCATCTATTATGTTAATGAACTACTTCAAATGTTATTCTCCTATAATTGCATTATCACCTTGGAAATTCAGGATATTCCCCCTAATTTCATTGGGGATTGCATTAGGATAGTAAAAAATTCCAAATAAATCCAACTGATGATAGCTTTCCATCCCTAGTGGCTACCTTACTAGTGGGAATATCTATGTTTTCCCCTAGAATAGAAATATTACATTCAGGATATAATTTTGATAGGGATTATGCTATTAATTCTAAACTTGATAATGAGGAGAATAATCACCATGGTCCAAATTCTATTGGTTAACACTCTAGACCAACAACTAAGCTTGTTTCCTTTCAACCAATTCTTGTAATTCTTGATGCCTTTGTTAGTGATGACCCAACAAATCCATCTCCTAGTCTATTTCTTTCTTATAGTGATCACTTACTAGCCATTCTAGTTCATTGACATAATGAAATGTCATGTCATATTTAAATTCATTCCTAACTGAAGGAATAGGGGACATAGGGTAGGAGCCATCTTTTTGAATCATCATATTAGGATCAAGTATTCCCAACTCCTAGACAAGAGAGTTGTTAGATCTATCTCTATTTATTTTTCCAACTGGAATCTCATTTATTTGCACATTATATTAATGTATATGTGATCTCCTTTGGGTTCTCAATATGTTGTTGGCATAGTCATTAGTGATGCATTGATATTGATCACTCACATCCTAAAATGTATTACTTCTGCCATAAGTATCCACCTCACACTCAGTGAACTTACATTTTTTTCTCTCCATGTAGTTTACTACTTTCTTGCATGAGCTATGGTACCTTCCTACTCTTCAAAACCTCTAGGTTATCTCCTTTCCATTTTCAACTTCCTTCTTTTATCTTCAAGTTGGGTTTATTTGAACAAAGTTGCCACTCTTCACTTAGAAGAGAAAATACTTCCTTTGTCAAAATGTCTTCAAGATATATACCAAAGTCATATTTCCCTAGCACTAATGCCATTTTTTTGGTGCTCAAACATGTATGGACACAAATCCTATAGAATTGTGCTATCACTTGGGGCTAGGGGTGTGTTATTATAGATGAAAGCAAGGCTTATGATTAGATTGTGGTATGAAAGGATTAATGGATAAGTATGGATATCTCCTTATTATTCTTTAGGATCTACTAAACCAAGGGGGTATTCCCTAAGATGTTCACTTGAGTAAGACTAAAAATAAACATCAAAGAAATATACCATGGGATAAACCATATCTAAGACACATGATACTCCTATTAATTTGTCACTAAGTATTAATATGTTGGTTTACCTAGAACCAAGGATAAAACATTTCTATGAGTAGATGTGGCATGCATGTGGAGACCAGGATGTATTATTTTCAACCCCTTAAGATATGTGGTACATTATCTCACTTCACACATGGAAGCAATGGTGACACCAATGCATAATTCATTATGAATAACCTTTTTAAGGTTTATAAGCACTTTACAGTAATAAGGCAATGAAATCAAGTAATACATTAGGTCAACAAACTCTATTGTAACTACTAAGGTTGTTTTTTGATGTTTTATGTTATTTTTGGTGGGATGATAGCATAAGGAAACTAATAATAGATAGTTTCCTTCATTCATATGGGCAGTAGATTCCAATGTTCATTGACAAGGAACATTGTTCAAGAAAAACACAAAATGACACCTTAGAGAAGATGGCATGGATGACAATGTTTAATAAATCTACACATAATCTAGGCCCTATATATAAAAATGGAAAATAGAATATGTTGTAGAAGCTCATGTGAACATATCTTACACATCCATAAGTATAGACACATAATCCCTATACTACATTGAAAGAAAACCTCATAAAAACATTTACAAAGGTTTTTAAAGCATTTGTGAAGGAAACCTAATCAATAACAATACTTGAAATAGAAAATGTGGTTTAGATAGGTCATCAAGCTATCAAAAGAACACATAACACTCATAGAGACATTCAAATGACCAAAAACTACACTTGACATTAATTCATCAGATAACTTACAAGAATAATGAAACATCAATACAATGAAGTCTAGACTTATACATTTAACATTTTGCCTAGCTCACATGAAATACAAGGCAAACTCTACCATTTATCTTCTTTGTCTATTCTATTCTAACACATAAACATCCCAACCAACAACAACTCAATGCTTTTTTCCATCTCCAACCCACAAATATATAACATTCATATTCAAACATTCGAGGGAAATGTTGGTCATGATGTTAGTCACAAACAAGCATAGAATAAAAGTACACATTAACCTTTATTCATCTTGAAAGATACGATGAATTCAGAGAATTCATGATCCCAAGTCTCCGGTGATTAGGTCTTAATCGTCTGACGTTACTCAGAGGTTGATGTGTGTTGTTGTTTCCATTTTGGGGCCTTACGTTGAGTTCATCATCATGACACTATTTCTATAAAGATTCTTCACAAAGAGGTCATTTTATACAATTGTTTGATCAAATGATACAATTATATTAAAATATTTACATGATATTCATCAATAATACATGCTTTAACTTCAAATATGCTAAATATTTTCAATTATCTACGAGATGTCCACATATTTGCATTATTTTCTTAAGATTATTAGTTATTTGCAATTATGATGGTGAAATGCTATGAAATTTAAATGAAATTGAAAGGAATGCTTCAAATTAAAGTTGAACCTTTAGCTATTGAACCACATGTACATCAGATACAGTCATGAAGAGAAGAAAACCAAACCATATGTTCACCAGGACATTCCATAGCTAGATACAATTGATGCTAACTTCAAAGGAATTGTATGAAAACAACATATGCAAGTAGACATGCACTCCAAGGGACGCAGCAAATCACCACATATATCCAGGATTCACACATTGATTACTCAAGATTTACTATGAATTGTAATCAAAACAAGTCTTCTCATTCATTAAGTATGCAAGGATATAAATGTATACAAAAAGCTTTGAAATGAGCCCTGAATATTTCAGCAGACGGATTTCAATTAAGTTTCAAATGTTTGAAATGAGGCATTCCAGCACCTTTTATAGAACAAGGTGAGGAATCCGTTACAAAAGATCTACGATCTTGATTCATCTATGACTATCCATGGTCAGTATTTTCCTTTGACTTTGTCAGCTTTATCAAAATGGCACAAGTTACCAGCTGGCAACTATCTGAAATACTTATTTTTTACGAAGTATCAGATGCTAATATTTACTTTATGATGTATCATCATCTACCTTATCTGACTCATGCACTCCATTGTTAGGGGCATCACTTCCTGTATCCTCATCATCCTGATGATGACGACCCTGTATATGAGGCTGCATGTTGATCCGGACCTATTCATACAACTGCACAATTTTAACTATTTCTCCACCATCCTGGGTCTTTGCTTTGATAATGGCATGTTTATGTGCCTGGTATTTATTTCTGATGCTATCTAGCTTATTTCTCCTATTGTACAGTGTCTCATTATAATGTTCCATTCTTACCTTGGTCCTTACCAATTTATCCATGACTTCTTCTGTCATCTGGCCTAATGGATCATCAGCAACAAATTGGAAGTTATTGTGTAGAGCTTGGATTGCAAACTCCTCATTTTGATTATCTATCTTCCCTTCCACTTTTCCTTCCAATGTTTCCAAAATTTATACCTCAAAGGACATCATGTCATGTAGTTTTATGCTGATCTCTCTCAGTTTATTGTTGCATCTTTTGAGGACATCACATTCAAATTGAATGTCCTTATACCATATATCAACCAATAATGCAATGTTATTATTCAGCACTTGCTGGTTGATGAGCAGTTGAGGATTTATCCTCCTTATTTCTCCCAGGATATCCAGTATCTTCTCTAATTGGAAGGATCTTTTACCCGTCTGCATTTGCAACTTGTCTACCTTTTTCCTGAAGTCACTCAGAGTACTCCACCTCTTCAAAGAGGCTTTTACCACTTCTTCTATAGCATCAAATGTAGAATACATCTACTTTCTCAATAATGAGGACTCATGTTTCATGAGATCCAATTTATACACCTCCTCTTGGGAAATAGCAGTCAATGGGACTGCACGATCAATGGAACTATCTTCAGGATTAGTTAACCTGCCAATATACGCATGCAACTGAGAAATGTGCTCTTTGTGTTGCTTATTTTTCTCTTTTTCACTCTTAACTTTCTGAATCAAAGAATCTATAATCTCTTTACCTTCTTGACCCTCCTGGTCTTCATTTGCAAACCCCAGGTCAACTGTATTAATCTGGAATTCCTCCAGAGTAATCTTACCTTTTTCTTTATCTATAGTGGGAATTGCAATTTGTGCAGTCCTCCTTCTAGTTGTTGGGTCTCTTTTAATGGCTGAAGTCATTCTGGCCTTCCTCTTTGATTTTATTATATTTTTAGAAAACAAGGTAGATACATCGAATTCTTGAATTTCAAAATCTACCTCTGTGTTTACTTCCTTTTCTAACCATTGAGCTACCTGATCATGTTTCTCTGCATCATCATGATGTTCACCTTGATCTCCTGTATCAATCAGCATATGTGATGGAGAAGGTGATTTCCTTTTCTTCTTCATGATGCTCACTCTGAGGGCGATCCTGTGGTACATCCTCCTGCTGAGGAACTTCTTTTTTTGGAGGAGCATCATCCTGAGGTGGAGGATCTTGTGATGTGTCCATATGATGATCATGGTGATCGTGATCTTTCTCTGTTATTACCTCATCCACTTTTGACTTTTCCTCCTCTTGAGGCACATTTATAGTAGTGGATATTGTGGAATCCTCCTTAGGTGCTAGTGTTGGTTTTGAAACCACTATTTGTTCTGCACCTACACTACTTACTTCATGAACTTTAGCAGCAGGATCCTCTAAGACATCCTTGTCATCAGTCTTCTCATCCTGAACTTCTACTATAACAGGATTAACTGATGTGTCCTATTGGCTTTGTTGACTCATTTCTGAAGCATGGCCTTCTGGTTTTGCATCTTCACTTCTTCTATATGTCCTCCCTTATCAGGTGTACCTACTGGATGTTCAAGACTTACATCCTGTCTACCTATCAAATTGACTACTGCAGGACTTGTCACCTATGCAATTAATGTATCCAGCCCTATTTCTTGGGCTATCTTCTTTAGGCTCTTTTCTTTTTTAGTTTCCACTTGCTTTATCTCCTCCAATATTGTTTGAACTAATGGAGTCTTATGAGAAGTCATGTGTGTACCTGCAGCAAGGGTTTCCATCTTCTGTGAAGCTACCTCCTTCACAACCTCGTCATCGGATAGATTAATTGTCTCCTCTAATGAGGTATGACCTCCTTCATATATCTAGGAGGTTTCTTTTCTCTACTCTTCCACAAGTTTAGTTTTGAACTTCACAATGGTAGGAAGTGGAACATTGTGTTGAAATTCCTTGTGCACAACTTCGCTACCTGCCCCTTTCAACAATGTAGGGGATTGCTTTATTTCACCCCTCATGGAGGTTCTTGGTTTCTTAGGTGGGCTAGCTACCACCACATCTGGGGCTTTTTTTTTCCTTTTGAACAGCAAGGGGGCCTCCTCTTCCTCAGGCTCATCCTCCATAAGGATATCTTCTTCTATTGGTTTTTGTGAGGACTGACCCTCTTCTTGGGTCTCAGTAATAACTACCTCTGCTGTCTGATCTTTCCTGGACTTTTGTTTATCTATCCTTGGAGGTGATGATGATCCTGATCCTGATGCTGATGTTGCTGCCTCTTCAGCTGTAAACACTGCTCTTTCAATAATCACCCCTTTGGGTTCATTATCAATCCTCTTACCCCTAGGAGGTCTTTTACTTTGTTGTTGTTGTGGAGACAACCTGTCTCCTTTAGATTTTCTCTTTTCATTTATAAAATCATCATATTCTTCATCAGGAATATCATGTCCTTTCTTCTTGTTATCCACAGTAATGGCAACACCTTTCTTCTTCAATGCCTTAATCTATTCATCAACCCAAGCTTGGGTTAGGTGTAGTGTCCTAGAAATGAAAGGATCCAAAGATATATCCTCTTGTATGGTCAGCTCAGGCACAGATATGGTGTCATTGTATATTTTCTTTTCTCTGTATTCATCTGCCATTATCCTGCCATCATCCTTCTTCAACTGTTGAGGAATAGGGATACAGTCAAAGGTTTTGATTTGATTCAGTGTCAACCTTTGGTATTTTCTTCTTCTAGCTTCTGCTTCATCTTCACAATCTACCCAGAAGTCTTCTAGGTGCCTTTTATGAATAGGCTTACCTATTATTTTCTGTATCCTCCCATAAGGATCATATGGCCTTACCAGTGGGAATGGCTGCAACTACATTTTATTCAAACTAACCATCACCTTCTTAATACTTTCTGAATCTAGGCACATGTACCAGCTAATGGTCACTGGAAATAGAATTGGTGGGATCTTCTGAGCATCCTTGTATGTCTTCAGCATGGTGCAGCTCTGCCTTATGAATTCCATTAGTACCACTACATCAGTGGGGTATCTTGACAGCATGAGGGGATGTCCTTCAAAACCCTCAATTCTCATATAAGAAAATGTGGCAAATTGAATATACCAGGCTCCATGCCTGTAGATTATCTCTTGAGCTTCCATGCTCAATCTTTTTGTCCTGTCTTCCTCCATGGTTCTCACTAGATGCATAGAGAATGCATCATTTACCAATTTGTAATCTTGGAGGTAATTAGCTCTTTGCAACTGGGGATGATGATCCCAAATATGAGCATCATTGGTAGTTCAACCAATCTTTCCAACTGTTGTCAATGCATCAAATGTGCCTTTATAAGCACAGGAGTAGACAATGTATGATGTCATGTAAAAGGAACAATTTGAACCTCCTAGGTTCGTTAGCTGCTCATGTAGAGCATCACTTATCAACTGGCCCCATAGTGGCTTGATGTCTACATATATGCACATCATGATAACACCGTACATCCAGTCTTTAAAACTACTAGCATCAGGTTGGCCTGTCACCCTGCTAAGCAATGCAATCATGTACTGATATTCTTCATCAAAATCATATTTATACAAGTGCACAGGAAGTTTGGCCACTATAGGATATGTGCTATTCTTCGCCCTCCACTGATACATGTTCTTCCTAGCCTTCTTCTTATTATTCTCATACTTAATTTCAGATTTCTTCAGGTCTACACTGTTAACCTTTCTGCCCAATGATAGTCCAAATGTCTTGGAAAGACCCTTGATGGACAAGTCTACATATATTCTTCCATGCTTCACCACCTGTCTTGTTTCTGGATTGTAATTTCAGGCACATTCAATCACTAGCTCTAGGGACTCCATGGAGTATGGAAAACTAGCCGCATTCCACATTCTGGACATGAACACTGCATCCAGCAAGGTGCTTCTATTCTTTTCATCATTCATCTTGGCGGACCAGGCCTCCAAATCGGTACTCCCTTGATGAGTATCTGTTATGGCACCATATTTAAACAAGATTCCTCTAGGAGATCCGAACATGGGCTTGTTGAACTCAGCTTCACACTTAGCTAACCTCTTGTTAGCCATGGATATCTGCAATTAACAAGATTTGTCTTACAATGGGTTTTCACATGCATGCACATAACATTTTATCTTCACTAACATCATGCATACTGTATTTATTTAGCATTTTCTCATCATGGGATGCATAAACTAGAACCTGCAGTATCATACCTGATTATGCAGAAACAACAAGATAAGGGTTTCAATTACTTACCTGGTTATGCAGATCCCCTTGATTATACCAGTGGTTTTCTAAAAATGCTCGTAATTCTACTGATAATCCTGCGCTTTTTTCTGTTTGTGAGCTCTGTTCACCTGAGTATTGCCTGTATGAGGGTTTGGAAGCTAGTGCTCTATAAAAATAACTTTATCACAAGGTACATTTGAAATGACGATTGAATTTACCTTTTAACCTTGCAATTAGGGTAAAATTAGGGCAAACCCTAACACATTAGATTTTATTTGTTGATTTTCTCTACGCAAACTCAGGATTTCGCCAAGTGTTTCATCGGGTTTAGTGGTCGGCGGGAACTACCTACCACCTTTGCGCGCATTAAATGTTAATGGCGGCAATGGGAGCGGGGTGATATCCATATGATAGCATTCAGATATTGGGTGATATTTTCAAATATCACCTGAGTGCAATATGATCCTCCTCCTCGAGAGGAAAAACTATCTTCAACAAGATCAGGTGATGAACGCACCCTTTGGTCATGTTTTATACATCAGGAGGATATTTCAATATATCAGGTGATGTTACAAAAATGATGATGACCGAGCAAACTATAATGTCTCTCTCTCAGAATATCGAGGTGACGTCATCTAGATATTGACTCATTATATCGCTAAGGCATCATGACGTCATCATCATGCTATGCGAGAAGGATCATGTTTAGGAAATATGCCCCTGAGAGGTAAAAATGATGATTACATCATCATCATGTTTATTTCTTTGTTTATCAGACTTGAATGACATCATTAGGATAATGGCTTAGGGGGATATTTCGCAGTAGGAGGATATTGAGAAATATCGGGTTACAATGAGAAATATGATCTTCACAAAATACATAAGGTTGTTGACGGGTAAAGGTCACTATCACCTAAAATTGACATCCAGACATGTGGACCGCATGATTTATCAAGTGATAAATTAGATTGGGATGATCTTCTATAATATGACAGATGTTAAGAAATATGATCCTCCCCCTATGAATATCAGGTTTGACTCAAACTTTGACCATTCATAACTTTCACACCTTAATGAATATCAGGGTGATACAAAAGGTAAACCCGCATGAAATTTGATGCTCTTTCTAAATATGAGATTACTGGAATGAAATATGAATCTTGATAAACTGACCTCATGATGATGACTTACCCAGCCTCCCAATGCATGATGATCTGCATGACTTACTTTTACCAAACCGCTAGAAAGCACAAGACAAGCCAAAAAGTTGGGTCCCTATTTTGCCAAGTCAAAATGGAGCATGTTGTGTAACCACACAACAACTTGCCACCAAAGAAAACAAACAAATTCCAATTATTCAAGTAATGTGATCACATTCACCCATATTATTCTAATTCTTTCTAAGCACAAGCATCATGATCTTCTGAATGATAAAAGTTCATCATGGTAACAATGCTAAAAAAGGATCATGTGTGTGCAAATGATTAATTATCTTCATCTTGAAAGCAAGTTGAAAACATAAGTAACTGGTGTTAAACTACATAGTTGGAGATCATCCCTCATAGCCAACCTGGATAGAGCCTTGCTGCCAGGAGACATCTATAGCCCTGACAAGGTTATCTATACAATCTCCCTAAGTAGAGCCCTACTGCCAGCAAGCGTTCATAGCCCTGGTAGAGTTACTTAGATGGCCTAATTTTATTTCTTTTCTGATTTTCTTTAAAATTTGCATCTGATATCATCATGTCAGCTCATTTATACAAGGTATAGTCACTTGTAGATTTAGGTTGGAGATTGTATTGGTAGCAAGGGAGTCCCTTTAGATTTTTCACTTAACACCTATACTTGTGTGTTCAACAAACCCAAGGCTGTTAGGTGTTTCATTGTGATTGATTCACTTTGATAAAGAAAAGGCACCCTGATGAAAGGATATCACAGACCTGATCATGAATACTTCTTAGAATGACTCATAACCTATGTCTAAATTTGATCTCATCACTTGAATCCTAACAATTTTAGTTATTTTCTGTGGTGATGAAGTGCATCATCTTGACTGACCAAAACAAAACAAAACAAGACAAACAAACAAACAAAACAACAAAAACACAACTGTACAAGCAACTATACAAATGTACATTATGACGCACATGACTATCATGAAGTCACTTAGGCTTGGAAATAATGTCTGAGAAATTGTCCATTGACTGGCAATGGGACATCCTCACCTATCAGATTCTTGAGCCTATAAGTGTTGTCTCCTAATATCTCAAAAATTTGAAAGGGACCTATCCATAATCTGTCAAATTTGCCATGGTCACCTTTCCTCTCATGGGCTTTATCCCACATCAGGACTAAATCAAATATCCTGAAGGCTTTAACTTTGGCTCTCTTATCAAACCAGTGTTTGACAACAGCCTAATGTTTTGTAAATTGGTCAATTGCTTGACTTCTTTTCTCTTCCAGGTGCATTAGCTGAAGCAACCTGACTTCTTGTCTATTGTCTATGCTTAGGTACTCTTGGGCAAACTACAAAGTAGGAATTTTCAAGTTAACAGGGAGAATAGGATCCACCCCATATACCAATTGGAAGGGTGAGTTTCCTAATGCAGTTTTCATTCTAGTTCTATCTACCCACAAGGCATATTTCAGAAATGAGTCCCATTCCCTAGGTTTCTTCTCTATTAATTTTCTTATGATATTCAGCAAATTTTTATTGGTGGATTCTGCTAATCCATTCCCTTGGGGATAATAGTTGGATGAGAACTTCAGTATGATCCCATGATCAAAAGCCCAACTTGACAATTTGCTTGAAGTGAAGGCAGAACCATTATCACTTACTAAAGCATAAGGAGTTCCATACCTGGTAATAATGTTGCTTTCTAGAAATTTAATAACATCATCTACAGTACAAGTTTTGTTGCTGACCACTTCAGTCCATCTGGTACAATAATCAGTAATTGTTAAGACATACCTATGGCCTAAAGAGGATGGAGGATTGATTGGTCCTATGAAGTCCATGCCCCATTGTGCAAATGGGCGCTCTTCCATCACTGGCTGCAATGGTTGTGTAGCATATTTCTCTCTATTGGCAGCAACCTGACATACATGACAACATTTAACATGTTTAGTTGTATCCTTAAAAATTGTAGGCCAATAATATCCTGCTTTGAGGATTTCATGTGTTGTGGCCAAGGCTGATCCATGTGTTGTTCCGAACTTGTCATGTAATTATGATAAAACCTTATTTACTTCTAGCTTTTCTAAGCATCTTAGGTATATTCCTTCATAATTCTTCTTAAACAGGGTGCCTCCCTTCATCATATATTTTTGTGACCTTATTTTCAAGGCTCTCCTTTGTGAAGCTTACATTCTTGGAGGACATCTTCCAGTAATCAGGACATGCCTGATATTTGAGTACCATTCTTTATTGTCCTTTGCATTAATAACATATTGCTGACTTGTGATGTTTGGATCAATTTCAGATATCATTTGGCTTAAGGCCTGTCCTCTTACCAATTTCATTGGTGTAATTTCCATGTCATACTCTTGTAATATAGTAATCCACTTGGCTCTTTTCTCACCAGGCTCACTCTGCATTAGCAGCATCTTCACTGCTGTATCAGGCACTACTGCAACTACTTTGTTTCTTAGTATATAATGCCTAAATTTCTTTACTACTCTAACCAATGCAAGTGTCTGTCTTTCAACATCCACATATCTCAGTTCAGCATCCTTGAAGGGACAGCTCACAAAAGCTATTGGTTTCTCTTCTTTCTCTTCATTCCTTTGAGTCAGTACCACTGCAGAGGTATGTTCTGAGGCAAATGAATAAATGTAGAAGTCTTTTGTGTAATCAGGACTGATGAGAACAGGAGCATCTGATATGGCTTTCTTTATGTCCTCAAAAGTAGTTTTGGTCTCTGTTGTCCACTCAATCTTGGCATCTTTTTTCAGCATAGCATTTAGTGGCCTGACTATCTCTGCAAAACCAATGATGAATTTTCTTGCAAAGTTAATCTTACCAAAGTAAGACTTAAGTTCCTTTTTGCTTCCAAGGAGTTGTATTTTCATGATGGACTCCACTCTGACAGGATCAATGATGATTCCATCTTCAGTTATCAAATGGCCTAATAATTGCCTGTTGTTACCCCAAATATGCATTTCTTGGGGTTCAAGGATATCCATATTCTTCACATTTCTTCAGCACACTTCTGAGATCTGCTACATGGTTCCCCCTTTCTTTAGAGAATACTATCAAGTCATCCATGTATATGACTATACATTTTCCTATTAAGCCTCTGAAGGCTATGTCCATTGCTCGCTGGAATGTAGCTCCAGCATTTATAAGTCCAAATGGTATACGTCTATATGCAAATATCCCCCACTTGGTGATGAAGGCAGTTTTCAATCTGTCAACCTTATCAACCATCACTTGGTTGTATCCTAAGAAACCATCCAGGAATGACATCATCTTGGCTCCATTTACAATCTGCAGAACCTCATCTAGTGATGGTAAGGGATAATTATCCTTCTCTGATGCTCTGTTCAGATTCTTGAAATCTACACATAGCCTGATGTCTCCATTCTTCTTTCTAACCGGGACTAGATTGGCCACCCAAGTGGAGTGCCTTACAGGAAAGATTATCTTGGCATTTAACAACTTCTTGACTTCTTCAAAAATTATGGGTTCAAGCAAAGCATTGACTGGCCTTTGCTTCTGTCTGAAAGGTTTAGCATCTGGCTTGAGGGGTATAGTGTGAGTTATGAATCATGTGTCATATGTCTTCAGCTCATCATTTGTCTAGGCAATAACATGCATTTAATCTTTGAGAGCCTGAGTTATTCCTTTTAACTCTTCTGTTGTGCAAACCTTACCTATCAGGACATTTCTCTTGTCTTCATTTTATCTAATATTCACTTGTGAATACTGACCTCCATCAGCTTTGGGAAGGTCCTTCTGTTTTAGCATATTATCCAAATCAAAGGCTCTTTCTAATTCAATCATACCTTTGGGAATCCTGTTGCTAGGCAACTCTAATATTTCATCTTCTTCCCAAACTTGATCTTCCCTATTATTCTCATCTATGATCTAAGCATCAAATATATCCCTATTAGAAATGAAATCAAGAATATGTTGATCATCATCAAAGACGTAGAGATTAGTAACATTATTAGTTACTGATGGTACAGATACTAGTTCTACTGAAAATCTCTTTAGACCTAATATGGACAGTGGCTCCAGTGTACTGGCAGCTTGGGCAAGTACATCTGCCCTATGATTCTATTCTCTAGGAACATAGGTGATATTAAATGCATCAAAGTCTTCAATTAAATCCCACACTCTGTGTCTATAATTTGACAATCTCTTATAGTTGCAAGAGTAGATTCCTCTTACCTGTCTGACAACTAATTCTGAGTCCCTAAAGACATGTAGAATTTTTACCTTCTTCTTGAGAGCAAACAATATCCCATGAATCAGAGCTTCATACTCTGTCACATTATTAGTGCAGGGGAACTATAATCTATATGCAGCTAAGTAAGATTTTCCTAATGGGTCAATAAAATCAATTCCTACTCCAGCTCCTTGTTTGTATTTAGATCCATCAAACCTTAGAGTCTAGGATTTATCTTCAGCCAAAGGCTTAGCTGAACCTTCTTTTTTCTTTGTAGCTCCACCTAATATCCACTTTAGTTTAGGAATTTTAGTATCTTTGGACCTTGGTTTTTCTTTCTTTTGTGAAACTAGCTATTTCTTTTTCTTTCCAACATCAAGAGGATGATCTTCCGGATCTGGTACTGTATGTCTTTTTAAAATGTGTACACATAGTGAGCAAGCGGTCTCCAAATGAGGTGCCTCGTGCAACCTACACCAACCTTTAATCAATACTTCTTGGGGAAGTCTGTGCTGCTAAGTCATTTTTTCTATTTCTCTTGCTAAAAATTCTTCAACCTTAGTCAACTCACTACCTCTGTCTTCATCAGATAATTCATAGTCTGGCTCCATAAAATAATCACTTCCTGGAGTGATCTCTTCTTTCTTCTTAACATTTATCTGGTCATTCACCAGAATTTCTTGTTAGGGTTAGCCGAAAGAAGATATAAATTAAATGCAAATAAAGATTAAACAAAGGAATGGAAATACACAGAAATAATAACAACGAGAGACAAGTTTTAACATGGTTCACCCAAACTCGGGCTACATCCACCAAACAGAGAGTCCAATATTATTATCTAGTAAATCAAACCAATTACAATCAACAATCCCTGCAACTCAATACTGCTGCAAAATGCTACAATACAATATATCCAAACCCTAACCCTTGGTCTCTTTTTATTAAGCTTTTTGTCAATTACAAAAATAGGGTTTTCTTATGTCGATCAATGAAAAAATAACTCCTGGTGCTTTATAAAATAATAAAAAATTGTGTGAGGTTCTAGGGGCGTTGTCCCGAGCCCCCACAGGGGCGCTGCCCCTCAACCCCTCCCTGTATCGCGACAGGGAACGCGCCAGGGGCGCTGTCCCTTGATTTCATCTTGGGGGCGCTACCCCTTGACCCCGTAGGGATTTGGGGGGGAAACCGCGCTAATAAAAGAGGGGTAAATATAACCTCTGAGTCTGATTAGGCTCCATATAACAACATTTCTTCTGCTATCTAAACATGACCATCATAATTTGTCACCTTTTCTGTGGTTCCTGCAGAAGACAAACAAGAATCAGAATCACTATCATTACCAGATGTAGAACTTACCTCTGATGATGATGATGATGCATCACTGTATGTCTGTTCTAACTCCATCATGTCTTTACATGCTTCGCAAGTCTTTTCTGAATGAGGCTCACTATGTGACCTCCACCATCCATCAATCAAAATATCATTAGTAGGTATATTTAGTACCTTACATTGCTTTATCTACTTGGATAAGTGCCTTTCAAAATTTCTGAAACAATCCCCTTCATTTTCACTTTCAAAATTAATATCAGGCCCTACAAAAAGTATATCCTCCTAATGATCATCATCATGATGATGAAAATCTAACATTAGGATCTCTTCTATCCTGACAATCTGTGGCCTAATAGAATAAACCCTAGGCTCAACGTTTACATACATGATCTCATTCGTTTTGTTGTATTTAGTTATCATGTGCTTCATCCTGGGTTCAGCATCTATTCTTATCTAGTTAGGTATACCTTTCCAAGGCAACCACATGTGACTGAAGTCAGTAGACATATATCCATTCAAAGTTTTTGACCAGTCTCTGCTAAGCAGCATCCCATATGTATCAGGTATGTCAACTACCTGGATATCGATGTAATATTGGATCCTGGGGTTAGATACTAGCTACATGTGTATATGAGTCAGTTCTCCTATCACGCTCACTTCTATCTTGTCTAACTGTGTCACCTTCTTTAGGGATTTAGCAGGATGTAGTCCTAAAGCATTGCATATAGACAAGGGCATCACATTGGTAGAGGCACCTGAATCCACTAAACAATTGTGTAAATTCTTGCTAAACATCCTTATGGTAAGGAGGAAAGGTGGTGACTTAGTTTTATCTTGGTATAATGTCATATGTGAGGTTTCTGCAGCTTGGACAGTAGCCAGCATTTTATGTTTAACATTATTATCTTTAGTAGCATGATCTTTACTACTAGACTGACCTGGGGAATGATTATCCTCTTCAGGAGCAGGATCATCCAGTGATTTCATGAATGCCTTCTTAATTGCAGGGGTTTTCAATAACTCTAATAAAGACAGGTTGATCTTTATCTTTTTCATCTCATCTACCAGGTATGTGACAAGTTTAGCAGACTCATGAGGTAAGCTAACAACCTTTGATGTTATATTCTAAGGTGACAGATATTGGGCATTCACCTTGGGAAATCCAAGATTATTGTTAGCTTTGGGATCAGGAGGCATGTTGAAATTATTTGGAGGTAGAGAAGATGTCAATGGGGCAGTAGGTCTGTTGGCACTACTTCTCTAATTATAATTATGCTTACTAGGATATTGCTGCTAGTATGCATGCACCTCTTCATGTTCAGTGGAAGGCTCATTCCCATCTTCAAAAGGGAAGACATAATTTGACTCAAAGGCTAAAGTAGACTCTTCACATGCTTGTGAACAATTCTGATGATCAGTATAACTTTCTAATACTAGGGCTGAATCATATCCACAGGGAACAATTTCATTACCTTCCACCTGAGGTGGATTCCCTACAGTATTAGACACTTCTATTTGAAAAATGCTAGCAACAATTTGAAATTGTGGACAATCTAGCTCTGCATGAGCATTTGTGTTGTGGATCCTGCACCAATTGGTGAGGGCTACCTCAGCAAGATTGACTCTAGTAGTCTGTTTGGCTTCACCAGGTGATTGATTATCTAAGGGTGATGGCAATGAGCCATTATTGGGCCTGGAGTTCCATACTCTAGGCTGTCTCTGAGGATTATTGTTATTTCCACCACTATTATTGAAATTACTATTATTGTATCCTCTGTCAAGATAATTTGGTCTGTCATTGGAATAACTTCTATTCTGATTTGACTAGGAATAGAAATTTTGATTTCTCAAATGTGTCACTTCTGTAGTGAGTTTTCTTAGCTGAGCAGAGATTTCTTTGATTTCCTCCTTCTCTTCTTGAGCTTTGGCTACTACATTTTCGATTTGAGACTTGAAGAAAGAGGACCCATGGTTATTGTTGGATAGGTTGGCACCCTGAGGTGTCTGAGTTTGTGCAGGATATCGTCGAGGTATCATTGCACCATTAGGATATTGTGCAGGATATGTTGGATACATGCCAGGCAGTGTGGGAAAGGCAATATTTGGAGTAGGAGTAGGTATCAGCTGCTGACTGACCTTTATAGCTTCCTGAAAAGCTTGTGTCAAAGTTGTAATTGCTGGATGGGCTCTTCTAATGAACATGGAGGTCAAAGGATCCAAAGCTGAATAATAGATACTTCTAGCAGCTTCATCTGCTACTATATAAGGAGCCACTAGCTTAGACAACATCTTTTGGAATCTGGCATTGAAATTAGCAATAGGCTCATTCTCAAATCTTTTGATTGTAGCAAACAAGTGGTAATTCATAGATGGACTAATAGGCACCTTAAACCTATCAAGAAAAGCCTTCTTTAAGACATCCCAGGAACCTACAGAACCTTGGCCAAGACTAATGTACTAATTATAAGCCTCCTCCCCTAAGGAAAAAGGAAATAACCTGCACACCACATCCTGATGTTCTATTCTGGCTCTGCAACAAGCTTCCTTAAAAGTTCTGATATGATCCTCAACATCTTGATAAGGATGATACTTTGGACAAATTTTGTCTAAATTCTTTGGTAATTCATGATATGCCATGAAGGTTAAAGGCGATTCTGCCATGAAGAAAGACATTGCAACCAGAGGAGGTTGCGTTTGAGGTATAACTGGCTAAGATTGGACTAAAGGTACACCCTGAGGAGATCGTGTAGGTATATTGAAACCGATAGGAGTCACAGGAGGACGTCCTGGTGGTGTTCCTGATGAACTGGAACCAGGAGTGTGATGGATATCAACAGTCCTAGGTCTAAAGCCTCTAACAGGTAGTTCTTCAAAAGGTCCAGTGGATCTTGACCAGGTATTTATCCTGTGAGCCAGGATTTCTCAAACTTGGTGGGAAACTAGCTAGATGATCGTAAATATTGGTTGAATTTCACCCGTTGAGTTGATATTTGTGGTTGGATGACTGATCTGACTGGATATTTATGAAATATTTGCAAAGATAGTGCAAATATGAGGTGATATTTGAGGTATGATGACTCTTACCACGAGATATCAAGTTTCTAAGGCCAAAACTCTTCAAAGCTTGAATAGATTTACTTAACATTGGCTGATATTTGTGAATTCATGATGATCTACTATAAAGCTTCCAATATTTACGTTTGATCTAGAAATCTTTACACAAAATGAGCATTTACAACCTTGCTATAGTAAATATTTGAGCAATATTTGGAAATCACAGATGCATTCGGGGTTACCTTACTCTCTGCATCATCAAACTTGAAAATAATGATGATGAGCATCTTCTTTCAGATAGCCCTCCTTCTAGCACCAATTTATGTTGGTCATGATGTTAGTCACAAACAAGCATAGAATAAAAGTACACATTAACCTTTATTCATCTTGAAAGATATGAAGAATTTAGAAAATTCATGATCCCAAGTCTCTGGTGATTAGGTCTTAATCATCTGATGTTACTCAAAGGTTGATGTGTGTTGCTGTTTCCATTTTGGGGCCTTACGTTGAGTTCATCATCATGACACTATTTCTGCAAAGATTCTTCACAGAGAGGTCATTTTATACAGTTGTTTGATCAAATGATACAATTATATTCAAATATTTACATGATATTCATCAATAATACATGCTTTAGCTTCAAATATGCTAATTATTTTCAATTATCTACAAGATGTCGACATATTTGCATTATTTGCTTAAGATTATTAGTTATTTGCAATTATGATGGTAAAATGCTATGAAATTTAAATGAAATTGAAAGGAATGCTTCAAATTAAAGTTGAACCTTTAGCTATTGAACCACATGTACATCAGATACAGTCATGAAGAGAAGAAAACCAAACCATATGTTCACCAGGACATTCCACAGCTAGATACAGTTGATGCTAACTTCAAAGGAATTGTATGAAAACAACATATGCAAGTAGACATTCACTCCAAGGGATGCAGCAAATCACCACATATATCCAGGATTCACACACTGATTACTCAAGATTTACTATGAATTGTAATCAAAACAAGTCTTCTCATTCATTAAGTATGCAAGGATATAAATGTATACAAAAAGCTTTGAAATGAGCCCTAAATATTTTAGCAGACGGATTTCAATTAAGTTTCGAATGTTTGAAATGAGGCATTCCAGCACCTTTTATAGAACAAGGTGAGGAATCCGTTACAAAAGATCTATGATCTTGATTCATCTATGACAATCCATGGTCAGTATTTTCCTTTGACTTTGTCAACTTTATCAAAATGGCACAAGTTACCAGCTGGCAACTATCTGAAATACTTATTTTTTACTAAGTATCAGATGCTGATATTTACTTTATGATGCATCATCATCTACCATATCTGACTCATGCGCTCCATCGTCAGGTGCATCACTTTTTGTATCCTCATCATCCTGATGATGGCAACCCTATATATGAGGTTGCATGCTGATCCGGACCTGTTCATACAACTACACGATTTTATCTATTTCTCCACCATCCTGGGTCTTTGCTTTGATAATGGCGTGTTTATGTGCCTGGTATTTATTTCTGATACTATCCAGCTTATTTCTCCTATTGTGCAGTGTCTCATTATAATGTTCCATTCTTACCTTGGTCCTTACCAATTTAGCCATGATTTCTTTTGTCATCTGGCCTAGTGGATCATCAGCAACAAATTGGAAGTTATTATGTAGAGCTTGGATTGTAAACTCCTCATTTTGATTATCTATCTTCCCTTCCACTTTTCCTTCCAATGATTCCAAAATTTCTGCCTCAAAGGACATCATGTCAAGTAATTTTATGCTGATCTCTCTCAGTTTATTGTTGCATCTTTTGAGGACATCACATTCAAATTGAATGTCCTTATACCATATATCAACCAATAATGCAGTGTTATTATTCAACACTTGCTGGTTGATGAGTAGTTGAGGATTTATCCTCCTTATTTCTCCTGGGATATCCAATATCTTCTCCAATTGGAAGGATCTTTTACCCGTTTGCATTTGCAACTTGTCTACCTTTTTCCTGGAGTCACTCAGAGTACTCCACCTCTTCAAAGAGGCTTTTACCACTTCTTCTGTAGCATCAAATGTAGAATACATCCACTTTCTCAATATGGAGGACTCATGTTTCATGAGATCCAATTTATAAACCTCCTCTTGGGAAATAGCAGTCAATGGGACTGCACGATCAATGGAACTATCTTCAGGATTAGTTAACCTACCAATATACGCATGCAACTCAGTAATGTGCTCTTTGTGTTGCTTATTTTTCTCTTTTTCCCTCTTAACTTTTGGAATCAAAGAATCTATAATATGTTTACCTTCTTGACCCTCCTGGTCTTCATTTGCAAACCCCAGGTCAATTGTATTAATCTGGAATTCCTCCAGAGTAATCTTACCTTTTTCTTTATCTATAGTGGGAATTGCAATTTGTGCAGTCCTCCTTCTAGTTGTTGGGTCTCTTTTAATGGCCGAAGTCATTCTGGCCTTCCTCTTTGTTTTATTATATTTTCAAAAAACAAGGTAGATACATCGAATTCTTGAATTTCAAAATCTACCTCTGCGTTTATTTCCTTTTCTAACCATCGAGGTACCTGATCATGTTTCTCTGCATCATCATGACGTTCACCTTGATCTCCTGTATCTGTCAGCATATGTGATGGAGAAGGTGATTTCCTTGTTTCTTCTTCATGATGCTCACTCTAAGGACAATCCTGTGGTACATCCTCCTGCTGAGGAACTTCTTTTTTTGGAGGAGCATCATCCTGAGGTGGAGGATCTTGTGATGTGTTCATATGATGATCATGATGATCTCAATCTTTCTCCATTATTACCTCATCCACTTTTGACTTTTCCTCCTGCTAAGGTACATTTATAGCAGTGGATATTGTGGAATCCTCCTTAGGTGCTGGTGTTGGTTTTGAAACCACTATTTGTTCTGCACCTGCACTACTTACTTCCTAAACTTTAGCAGTAGGATCCTCTAAGACATCCTTGTCATTAGTCTTCTTGTCCTGAACTTCTACTATAATAGGTTTAACTAATGTGTCCTATTGTCTTTGTTGACTCATTTCTAAAGCATGGCCTTTTGGTTCTACCATCTTCACTTCTTCTATATGTCCTCCCTTATCAGGTGTACCTGCTAGATGTTCAAGACTTACATCATGTCTACCTGTCAAATTGACTACTGCAAGACTTGTCACCTGTGCAATTAATGTATCTAGCCCTATTTCTTGGGCTATCTTCTCTAGGCTCTTTTCTTTTTCAGTTTCCACTTGCTTTATCTCCTCCAATATTGTTTGAACTGATGGAGTCTTATGAGGAGTCATGTGTGTACCTGCAACAAGGGTTTCCATCTTCTGTGAAGCTACCTCCTTCACAACCTCATCATCAGATAGATTAATTGTTTCCTCTAATGAGATATGACCTCCTTCATATATCTGGGAGGTTTCTTTTCTCTACTCTTCCGCAAGTTTAGTTTTGAACTTCACAATGGTAAGAAGTGGAACATTGTGTTGAAATCCCTTGTGCACAACTTCGCTACCTGCTCCTTTCAACACTGTAGGGGATTGCTTTATTTCACCCCTCATGGAGGTTCTTGGTTTCTTAGGTGGGCTAGCTACCACCACCTATGGGGCTTTTCTTTTCCTTTTGAACAGCAAGGGGGCCTCCTCTTCCTCAAGCTCTTCCTCCATAAGGATATCTTCTTCTATTGGTTTTTGTGAGGACTAACCCTCTTCTTGGGTCTCAGTAATAACTGCCTCTGCTGTCTGATCTTTCTTAGACTTTTGTTTATCTGTCCTTGGAGGTGATACTGATGCTGATCCTGATCCTGATGCTGCTGCCTCTTCAGCTATAAACACTATTCTTTCAATAATCACCCCTTTGGGTTCATTATCAATCCTCTTACCCCTATGGGGTCTTTTACTTTGTTGTTGTTGTGGAGGCAGCCTATCTCCTTTAGATTTTCTCTTTTCATTTATAAAATCATCATATTCTTCATCAAGAATATCCTGTCCTTTCTTCTTGTTATCCATAGTAATGGCAACACCTTTCTTCTTCAATGCCTAAATCTGTTCATCAACCCAAGCTTGGGTTAGGTGTAGTGTCCTGGCAATGAAAGGATCCAAAGATATATCCTCTTGTATGGTCAGGTCAGGCGCAAATATGGTGTCATTATATATTTTCTTTTCTCCATATTCATCTGCCATTATTCTGCCATCATCCTTCTTCAACTGTTGAGGAATGGGGATATAGTCAAAGGTTTTGATTTGATTCAGTGTCAACCTTTGGTATTTTCTTCTTCTAGCTTCTGCTTCATCTTCACAATCCGCCCAGAAGTCTTCTAGGTGCCTTTTATGAATAGGCTTCCCTGTTATTTTCTATATCCTCCCATAAGGATCATATGGCCTTACCAGTGGGAATGGCTGCAACTGCATTTTATTCAAACTGACCATCACCTTCTTAATACTTTCTAAATCTGGGCACATGTACCAGCCAATGGTCACTGGAAATAGAATTGGTGGGATCTTCTGAGCATCCTTGTATGTCTTCAGCATGGTGGAGCTCTGCTTTATGAATTCCATTAGTACCACTACATCAGTGGGGTATCTTGGTAGCATGAGGGGATGTCCTTCAAAACCCTTAATTCTCATATAAGAAAATGTGGCAAATTTAATATACCAGGCTCCATGCCTGTAGATTATCTCTTGAGCTTCCATCCTCAATCTTTTTGTCATGTCTTCCTCCATGGTTCTCACCAGATGCATAGAGAATGCATCATTTACCAATTTGTAATCTTGGAGGTAATTAGCTCTTTGCAATTGGGGATGATGATCCCAAATATGAGCATCATTGGTGGTTCCACCAATCTTTCCAACTGTTGCCAATGCATCAAATGTGCCTTTGTAAGCACAGGAGTAGACAATGTATGATGTCATGTAAAAGGAACAATTTGAACCTCCCAGGTTCGTTAGCTACTCATGTAGAGCATCACTTATCAACTAGCCCCATAGTGGCTTGATGTCTGCATATATGCACATCATGATAACACCGTACATCCAGTCTTTAAAACTACCAGCATCATGTTGGCCTGTCATCCTGCTAAGCAATGCAATCATGTACTAATATTCTTCATCAAAATCATATTTATACAAGTGCACATGAAGTTTGGCCACTGCAGGATATGTGCTATTCTTGGCCCTCCATTGATACATGTTCTTCCTGGCCTTCTTCTTATTATTCTCATACTCAATTTCAGATTTCTTCAGGTCTACACTGTTAACCTTTCTCCCCAATGGCAATCCAAATGTCTTGGAAAGACCCTTGATGGACAGGTCTGCATATATTCTTCCGTGCTTCACCACCTATCTTGTTTCTGGATTGTAATTCCAGGCACATTCAATCACCAGCTCTAGGGACTCCATGGAGTATGGAAAACTAGCTGCATTCCACATTCTAGACATGAACACTGCATCCAGGAAGGTGCTTCTGTTCTTTTCATCATTCATCTTGGCGGACCAGGCCTCCAAATCGGTACTCCCTTGATGAGTATCTATTATCGCACCATATTTAAATAGAATTCCTCTAGGAGATGCAAACATGGGCTTGCTGAACTCAACTTCACACTTAGCTAACCTCTTGTCAACCATGGATATCTGCAATTAACAAGATTTGTCTTACAATGGGTTTTCACATGCATGCACATAACATTTTATCTTCACTAACATCATGCATACTGTATTTATTTAGCATTTTCTCATCATGGGATGCATAAACTAGAGCCTGCAGCATCATACTTGATTATGCAGAAACAACAAGATAAGGGTTTCAATTACTTACCTGGTTATGCAGATCCCCTTGATTATACCAGTGGTTTTCTGAAAATGCTCGTAATTCTACTGATAATCCTGCGCTTTTTTCTTTCTGTAAGCTCTGTTCGCCTGAGTATTGCCTGTATGAGGGTTTGGAAGCTGGTGCTCTGTAAAAATAACTTTATCACAAGGTAAGTTTGAAATGACAATTGAATTTACCTTTTAACCTTGCAATTAAGGTAAAATTAGGGCAAACCTTGACACATTAGATTTTATTCGTTAATTTTCTCTACGCAAACTCAGGATTTCACCAAGTGTTTCATCGGGTTTAGTGGTTCGCAGGAACTACCTACCACCTCTGTGCGCATTAAATGTTAATGGCAGAAATGGGAGCGAGGTGATATCCATATGACAGGATATATTTGAAAATATTATAGTATTCGGATATTGGGTGATATTTTCAAATATCACCCGAGTGCAATATGATCCTCCTCCTTAACAAGATCGGGTGATGAATGCACCCTTTGGTCATGTTTTATACATCAGGAGGATATTTCAATATATCAAGTGATGTTACGAAAATGATGATGACCGAGCAAAGTATAATGTCTCTCTCTCAAAATATCAGGGTGACATCATCTAGATATTGACTCATTATATTGCTAAGGCATCATGATGTTATCGTCATGCTATGCGAGAAGGATCATGTTTAGGAAATATGCCCCTGAGAGGTAAAAATGATGATTACGTCATCGTCATGTTTATTTCTTTGTTTATCAAACTTGAATGACATCATTAGGATAATGGCTTAGGGGGATATTTCACAGTAGGAGGATATTGAGAAATATCGGGTTACATTAAGAAATATGATCTCCGTGAAATACATAAGGTTGTTGACAGGTAAAGGTCACTATCACCTAAAATTGACGTTCAGACATTTGGACCGCATGATTTATCAGGTGATAAATTAGATCGGGATGATCTTCTATAATATGACGGATGTTAAGAAATATGATCCTCCCCCTATGAATATCAGGTTTGACTCAAACTTTGACCATTCATAACTTTCACACCTTAACGAATATCAGGGTGATACAAAAGGCAAACCTGCATGAAATTTGATGCTCTTTCAAAATATGAGGTTACTGGAATGAAATATGAATCTTGATAAACTGACCTCATGATGATGACTTACCCAGCCTCCCAATGCATGATGATCTACATGACTTACTTTTACCAAACCACCAGAAAGCACAAGACAAGCCAAAAAGTTGGGTCCCTATTTTGCCAAGTCAAAATGGGGCGTGTTGTGTAACCACACAACAGGAAAATTCAAAATTTTGTCATCATATCACCACTAATTGGATACAAATAGAAACTTGAAAATAGATTTCATTGAATCATGTTAGATTGGTCTAGAGATGATATCAACACATAGTATCATAAATATGAACCACCAAGATAATCCACAACCAAAGGGAAACCATGAAACACCTCAAGGAGCTACTTCAGGCTTCACCTTCCAAAAAATGCTACATTAAACATACCATCAAGTTAAGGAATGAAAACTAGAAATGAATGAGACCAACATGATCATGCACAAGGATCAAGGAAGAAACCCAATCCATACCCTATAATAGCATACTAGTATCCAAAAAAGACCAAAGATAAACCAATAAATGATGAGAAGACTACCAACCACCGAAAAGGCCAGCCACAAGGGATTAAACATTTGAAAATAACCCATGAACTTAAAGCATGAGACTATAGTAGGTGAGTTAAAAGTGGATGCCAAGGTAGGTAAAAATTTTAAACCCAATTTGAATACAAAACATCCATGTGGAAACAAGGAACATTAAATAGTACTCAAGCATAGGAAACAAGCCAAACATGCCTAAATGATGAGCAACTTCCATTGATGGACAAAATGTTAAGGCACCATGAAGCCATTACTCCCATGATACGACAAGGGGGTTAAAAATCCACCATAAAGATACAAATAACCATGATAACCATGGGAAACAATCACCACCATACACACATAATATTTCCACCAATCAAAGATGAACCATTGGACAAGGAGTACATTACTAGGAAGAAAGAAACCCATTGAAAAATGAACCAAGGAAATCCTGGAAACTACAAAGTGGATCAATTGCCAAAGAGGATATAATCCACTACAATTCTAAGAAATGGGATCAGAGTATCAATTTGACCCACCACAAACCAAACACACTAATTACACAAAGGAGAGGTCACTGCAAAGGGGGAAACAAGGTTAACATGCATAGTAAAACCCTTGCAGTATCAACTTATAGGCTAAGTAAGGATCAAGGGGTCACAACATGAGATGGCGAAACATTGTAGTGAAAAACAAGGCACCACACAATAGGGGAAGAGGTAGGAGACACCAAATAACACCGTACAAAACTACAAAAAAAACAACACAAATACAAGAATTGCAATTATCAACATGACAAAATAAGGCTTGGAACATACATCTAGGTTAACATGGAGATAAAAAAACTAAGTAAAATGCACCAAACATAATCAAAGATTTGGGTATAGGCTAAAAACCTCCACCACTATAATCAATGAAGATACACTTATCTACTTTGAAATTTAACTTGGGTCTCTTCTTCTTTGCGGTGAAAGAAAATATCTATGTGACCCTTTTATAATGAAAAGGGAAACTTATTTTTGAAATCCCTCCCCCCTTTCCATTGGTCATCCCTTAGGCACTTGCCCCCCTCTCACCAGGGCAAGACCTAAGACAATTCTCTGCAGATCATAAAAAAATTCTCTTTTTCTTTTTACATTTTTAAATATTTTTTCCTACTATGCACTTTCTTTTTACTTATTTGTTTTATTCATTCTTCATTGTTTTGTCTAGGGTCCTACTAATGAAACCAAATGTTGGTAAGAAATAGTAGGACTCAGTCTAAGGATCTAAGCCTGGGATAATTCTCTAAAGTCTATTTATACCCCAGACTTGACAGTGATAGAATAATATATAACAATAATAAGAAATAACATTATGTGGTAAGATCTACTCATAATGAGTATGAAAAACACCTAAATAGATGCTTAATCAATTAGGTACTCCTTATATCTCCTTATACATTTATATTCATTATTAGTTACAAAAGCTAGGTCTAAGTCTCTACTATGTATATATTTTTCCTTATATCCAGGATCTTACATTACACTTACTTTATTACATATCTATGTACAATATATTGTGATAGGGACGTGTTCCTTACAAAATACCCTTTATACTATCAACCTTATCGGCCTCGTGCTTTGTACTCCATCTGTGGTAGCTTGTGGTAGGTTCTTCTGACTACCCTATATCCTACCAGCATAAGACAACAATTACTATATGATCATCAATACATTGAATGTAAACACAATGATCTTCTTCACTTCTCACAAAGCCCAATTTTAACATAAAAGAATCAAATTTTTGATACCATGTCTAAGAGGACTATTTCAAACCATAAAGATACCATTTCATTCTATAAACCAAGTGTTCTTTCCCTTTTACCTCAAAACCTTTAGGTTGTTGCATATAAATTTCTTCTTCCAGATCTCCATGTACAATACAGTCTTAACATCTATTTTCTCAATTTCAAAATCATAACTAGTACTATTGATAAAAGAAATCTAATAGAAGATAATTTAGCAAAAGGAGAGAAAATTTTGCTGAAATCAACTCCCTCTCTCTAGGAGTAGCCCTTGGATACCAATATAGCCTTGTACTTTTCCAATGAACTATTTGCTCCAAACTTATTTATGTAGACCCACTTACATCCAATGGACTTCCTTTGGGAAAATGAACAAGATCCCAGGTATTACAAGATTTTAATAGCATCATCTCCTCCTGCATGGCTAGTTTCCAAGACTCACTATCATCTACAAAAATAGCTTCCCTATAGGATCCAGGCTCATAGTCAGTACTCAATAAAGAAAAAACACAATGGAAATATGGTGGGATATACCTATCAACTAGATTTTATTGTCTTGTAGGTATTTTCAAGGATGGAGTAAGATATTCTTTCTCATGTTCTTTTGCATGAATAACTTCTTTTGTGCCAATAGTGTCTTCCTCATCAGAACTTTCACTTGAATCTTCTTCTTCCTCTCTATCCTCAAATCCATCATTCTATTCTTCCTGATGTGCTTCTTCTCTCTATGAATCAAAATGCACTATTATTTTCCTTTCTTTCTCTTCTGGCTATATAGATCAGAAATAGCTCGAAGTTCCCAAAAAATCACATCTCTAGAATGCACAATTTTCTTGGTCATAGGATTCCAAATATTATAACCTTTAACATTCTCACCATATACAATGAAGATGCATTTATGTGCCCTTAAATGTGAAATAGAATGCTTCTTACCTATCCACACTTCATAAGGAGTAGAATCAAGAGCCTTACAAGGAGATCTATTTACTAAGTAACAAGTAGTACTCATAGCTTCTACCCAAAAACATTTGTCCAATTGTGCATCACTCAACATACTTTTGGATCTTTCCATAATTGTTCGGTTCATCTGTTTTACAACACCATTTTGTTGTGGTGTATATGGAGTTTTCTTTTGTCTAATGATACCTTCATGCTTACAAAACTCATCAAATTCCTTAGAGCAATATTCCCCTCCATTGTCAGATCTTAATCCTTTTATTTTCAATCTTGATTGGTTTTCTACTAAGACTTTAAAATCTTTAAGATTGGTGAAAACTTTAGTTTTATGCTTCATAAAGTAGATCCATGTAAATCTAGATACATCATCAATGAAGGTAACAAAATATTGTGACTTTCTAATTGAATCATTATCCATAGGACCAAAAACATATGTATGAATAATTTCTAATTTATCTCTCACCTTATTACTCCCTAAAGGAAATGATGCTCTATTTTGTCTACAAAACACACAGTGCTCATCAAAATAGGAGAAACCATCCAAAAACAATTATTGACAATAGTTTTTAGAACATTCTTACTTACATTGTCCAATATATAGTGCTACAACATACATGTATTTTTGGATTTTCCTGTCACATAGGTGCATGTACAAATAGTAGTGGCATCAAGCCTAAATAGAGTTATCATCCTTGTTCCCCTTCCTACCACCAAGTTTCCTCTCACCAATCTACAACTATGCTTGTTAAATGTTACATGCATTCTTGAATGATTCAAATTTGAAATTGAAATAAGATTTCTAGTCAATCCAAGAATATGTAAAACATCAGAGAGGGTTTAATCCTTCAATCACTAAAATACAACAATACCTTTCCCCGTCCAACTATTGAATATGTAGTGTTACATCCCCAAGGTATACATTACCTCCATCATATTTCTCATATGTAGATAACCATTCCACATGAGAAGTCATATGATACGAGCATCTTGAGTCAATCAACCACTATTCATTAGACATAACATTATATGCAGAAAGAAAAATGTCATCACCTGCATCCAAGGACTTTTCAGTAGAGGAATCTTACTATTTCTTCTTGTCTCTGCATTCTTTCTTCACATGCATAGTTCCAACACTTAACTCTATTCCTCTTCCCATGAGTTTTAGACTGACCTTTTGATTCCTTAGGCCCCTTCTGATCTTATTTTGGTCCTCTTTCCTGAGACCTTCCCCTAACATTAAGAGCATCAATCGAGCTACCCATAGCCTTCTTCCTCATTTCTTGTGCCAACAGAGTTGTAACAAGGGAATCCATCTTTGGATCTTTGAGGTTAGCGGTGATAGCAAGAATGAAATTCTCCTAAGACTCAGACAAAGAACAAAGAAGCATAATACACTTATCTTCCTCTTCTATATTAACATCCATAGAAGCTAACTGACTCAAAATCAAATTAAAAGTATTCAAATGCTTAGCTACCAAACCCTCCTTCATTTTAAGAGAAAATAACTTTCTTTAAAGATACAGTATATTTACCAAACTCTTAGCTTGATAGATTTCACCCAACCACTTCCATAATGCATATGTCATCTCTTTTTCCAAGATATTCAATAGGACAGGGTCAGCAAGGCATAACTGGATTGTTCCTCTTTCCTTTTTGTCCATCTTGCCCCAATCATCTTGACTAATGGTGTCAATTTTCTTTTCTATTCGTTTGGCTAACTATTTTTCCTTCTCTTTGAGCAAATCCTCCATCTTTATCTTCCACAATTCATATTCTTTTCCATTGAACTCATCAATGTCCATCTAAGATGTAGATGTGGCCATGACTTCCACTCACACAAATCTACAAAATAGAACTCCCATTGTAGCATAGAAAACCTTCAAACTTCCACCCAATAAACACATATAGCCAAGGTTTGATACCAAATATTAGAAATGAAAGAAACCTCTACAATATTGAAATCTAAAATAACATGCAAATATGAAATATAACTTGTACAATATTAAGGGAGATAACTAAGCATCAAAGGAATTAGTAATACTCAAAATACATACACATGACAGAAATATTTACATGGAGAAAACCCTTTCAAATAAAAAGCTCCACTAGGAAAAGATGGAAAATTTGTATTATCTTGAAGAAGATTACAATACATAGAATTTCCTCAACCCTACATCTAATCTGACTATTTAGGATGAAAAAGGAGGGGTTTCAATTTCAAAGGATGTGTGGGTTAAATCCTCCTTTCTCAACAAACATTCAAGGACATATCAACTGAGTTGAATCACACTTTTGCAAGAGGATTCACCTACAGGTTAGGCTATCACTTGGAACAATGTGGAAATTTAGAGATTGTCATTTAATGTATCAATTTAATGCTCAAATACCCTTAAAACCTTAATTATGCAAAACGGTAAGTAAAATGATGAATTATGACAAATGCTTGCAGACTAAGGTAGTAGGTAGAGATTAATAACTGACTATTTTTTGAAGTTTGAGATGCAGACTACTCGGGGACACTGGCATTAGCACCCAAGTCCAAGGTGGTATTTTCTTTGTGGAATCTTGATCTCCTTCTGACACTGATATTCACTGTACTTTCTATTTCTATCCTGGGAGATGTAAAGGACACTGGCACTTGAGCCTGATTCCAAGGCAGGGTGATTTTTAGGATGCCAGAAGCTCTTCAAATGCTCATTGTCACTGTCCAAATGATTTGTGTTTTCAACCTTAGAGGACATTGACATTGGCGCCCGAGTCTGAGTAGTCCTTTTCTTCAAGGATCTGGAATCTGCACACTGTCTTATTGTTCCCTACAACTCCACTCTATCAAGATTCAACACTTGTAACCTATAATCACAAGGAGAGTGGTTGGGGGTTGTGGTGTTTAGAGGCTTGCCTCAGTCAAGACCCGAAGAGACATTGAAGTCTTCCAAACATCGTTGTCAATTAAAGAGTGCATATCCCTGTGGGATAGAGGCAAAACAAAGTGATAGATGATTAAAACACAAATAGATATTACCTCAGAGGTGTAGATCTCACATAGATGAATGCTCTTCAACACATGACAAGATGAAGTTAAATCTACAATCACAAACATAATAACAATGCTCTGCTTTGCAACAATGAATATCTTGAATGCTCTAAAATCATAAGTTAGCCAAAAGTTCACAATCATCTTCTAGTTTACAATGAAACACTATACATGCTTATATTGCAACTAAAAACATTCCCACTAAGAATTTCATAATTCAAACTTAAGATGTCGGCATGGGACCTAATAAACAGTCACCAAACTAACATTCAAATTTGGGACTGCCTGAAATAGGGCAGGACAAGGGCACTAGTGCCCATGTCCATAGGTCCTTTTTCAAGGAAGGATTAGATGCCACAATGTCCTTCATGCCCCATGTGACATAGGTTTTAGGTCATTTTCTTTCGAGGGTTAGAATTAACATGTATGATGCAAAACAAGGGAACCGGGGGCTAAACCTAGGAGGGAAAAGTCTAGGGAGACATTTTCTGACATAACATTTAGCCCCCACTTCAATGTATGTATAAATGAAAGGCCCATACATGCATTAAAGTATGGTCAAAACACTAGAAACATGCTAGGCACTTGAAGCTAATGCATACACAAAGATTAAGGAATTATTTTAGCTCCTAGTCTAAGGTAGACATTAGAGAAAACACATTACAGACATTCCAAACATAGTGAAGATAGTAACAAGCATGCTAAACATGGAGAGGATAGTTACAGTCATGCAAAACACAGAGAAGATAGTATTGAAGACATGCAAAACACAATTAATGTGGTGATTATTATTTTTTTTTATTTTCACATATATGAATGCAAATGCAAGTACATGGAAAGTAAACACACCACCCAAAATGTAGGAGGGACTCATCACCACACATCTTTAGACTACATATGGGACAACAGACACACAATACAAATCTCAGAGTGTAGGAGGACTCATTGCTACACATCTTTAAACTACACTTGAGAACAAACACGCCATACAAATCCCAAAGCATAGGTGGGACTTATCACCACACGTCTTTAGACTATGCTTAGGAACAAACATGCCGTACAAAAGACATTGAGAAAACATAGAAAAGAAGTGATGGAAGGACCCTATTGCTAGGTTCACCACAATCTTAGGCACATTATAGGCACACCTGATAGTTGCACTTTTCCACAACAATTGCCAAAGACACGCTTAAGGGAGGATAGTGTTAGATCTAACCCTGCCTACTTGGAGGACTTTTAGAATAAAAAGGATGTGCGCTAGCTCAAGAGATACGCCATCCCTGCCTCTGTAGAGGGATTTCAAAATGCAACCCCACTTGCATCACGGAGATGCCTTACAATGAAAAGGAAGCATGTGCTCAAAAGTATACAACCCCACCCGTGTCATGGAGATGCCTTACAGTAAAAAGGAGGTATACGCAATAGATCAAAGTTTGCAAACACAATATATCAATATCAAAATCATCAAACAACTTACCTTATATATGCACCCACATTAAGGTGGTTGATATCATGTACCAATATCAAGTGCATTAAGGTAGAGAGAAAACACACAAGGGAACAAGAGCTCTCACAAAGCCCATGCCCCTAGAAGTGCAATGGACTTTACAATCACCAAATGTTCCCACAAACACATAATATCTTGAAAGAAGAGAGGTTAGAAATATTTCCATAAGATAATAACCACATCACATGATCAAAATAATGCATATACATAATCACATCAAAATCCAAGGTTATACTACAGATTCAGAACTTGAGTATAACCATGGGGCTATACCACAAAGATCTCAAAACTAAGTGTAAGCAAGGCGAGATCCAAGATAAACAAAGTGCATGGAGAAGTAGTACTATTATGGTTTGTTAGTGTGATAAGACATCATTAAAATATCACATGGAGTGATTCTACTAGCCAAGCATCAGATAATATATATCAACCCCATCATCATGTATGGACTAGGTCCATTTTTGCTTACTTGTTGAAGGGACACATGGCTCATATCATTATTATTTATTTTTCATCATTCGCTAGCTAGATAGAATCACTAGAAGAAGGTAAACAATAAATCAAGTGAGGAGAAACAAGTACCTTAGGGTCGTCACATAGGAGGGTGTCCCCAGGTCACCAACTACAATGCTATACCCCTAGGACACAACACACAACAATGAAAATAGAGGAGAGACAATATAGAAGAATGATGATACAAATAGAAGAAGGGTCATAACAAAGGCAGTCTCCTAGTATCCTTAACCTTACAAGAGTATCAAGGGTCATCCAAGGAGGCCTAAAGAACACATAACATATAATGGGGGAAACACAACATAGAGGTAAAGGGTTAGAAGTACTTACTTACAGAGACAACTGGACTAGTAGTCATTGTCGAATAAATCATCGTCTTCCCAATCATGAATGCTAGAGGAAAGATGTTCATAAGGTACCATAGCCCAACTTTTGTTCTTGTCTTCAAGTTGTTCAATGTTAAGTTCTTCTTGATTTGATTAAATGTTAGGTGGTGAAAGTGATTTGTTTTGATTGATCTCAACATCTATCCCTAAGGGATTTAATGTGAGAGACCTTTCTTCATTTACTAGTACTGCATCTTTTGGAGAGGAAGCATAGGAATGAAGGGAAGGTAAGGTGTCTTGAGAATAATTGTTAAAGTTTATACCTTAATGTTTAGAATATATGCAACCAAAGGAGTGGTAGTCAATGTTTCTAAATCCTTAGTGATATCCAAATGACTTAAATGTTCAATCAAAGGAGGGAGATTAAGGATCTTCCCTTCCTTAGTGATATCCACGGTATGTGAATAATCAACTAAAGGAGGCAAGCCAGTGGGATTATCCATAGAGGCTTCATGCACTATGGTAGGGATAGAATTTTTAATATTGTTAGATGAGTGCTTATTATCTATCCATGGAATGTTCCTTGTTAGAGGGCATTATTTATTTACTAATGTTTCATCTTAGCCAGAGAGAGCATTGTAATGGAGAGATGGTGGTGGTATGCTGTTAAGGGATGTGTCAATGGATTCATCCTCTTTTACCAAAGTGTCCTCATAAGTGGGAACAACTTTGGGAGAGAGATCATAAGGTAGAACAAAGTTACCTTCACTTGTTTTATCAATAGGAGTCATAGTGGAATGTTCAATAGAGATAAGGTCATCTAAGGGTTCATCTAACATATTGAAGTCATCACTACTAAATGTATTATTGGCTATGAATTTAGTGAGATTATATAATATCGAAGGATATATTCCCATGAGATTTGTGAAGCTATCAAAATCAAATATATAACAAAGGATTTCATAGGTGGGACACATAGAAATATCAACATCATATATGTATGCTATTAGTTCCAAGACCTGAGGATATTCATGAGTAAATTTAGAAAATTTATCAATATCTATGATGTATGCAAAAAATGCTTCCAAAGAAGTATTCATGATGCTAATTTTCACACAATTTAATGAAATAAAGTCCAATTTTCAAATGATAATTAAATGAATGCTTTAATATGAATACAATATCTAGAATGAAAGAGATTTCAGGTGAATGTAATTAAACAACACCAATTTATGTGAATATAAGCCTAAAAATGCTCATTTTTTTCACTTTTTCAATGTAAATGCCTAAGAAAAGAGGTTTTGTAAAGAATTTTAAGAGGGGAGGAAAATAATAAGCTCAATATCAGTCCAATAATGCAACAATATCCTTCACAACACACCTGTAGTGGCATTCTAGAGGGATGACAAGGCCAAATCTAGTGAAAATGCAAGGTTTTCAAACCCTAGACATGAATTTATACAAAAAAGACACTATGATGAAACACTACAATTATAAATCAGTCCTAAATGAGTGTTTTAAAAGGGTAGTAAAATCTGAAACAAGATTTTAACTACAAACCCTAGCTAATGCAAAACTAGGTTTTTATGAAAAATGCACAATTTCAAGCAATTTTGAACAAATTAAGGATGAAAATACAATGCAAATGATGAATTTCTACAATTTAAATAAGATCTAATGAAAATAACAGAAATTAAATTTAATTAATGCAAATTATGCCAAAATGCAAGCCTAAGATGCCAATTTTTTTTATATTTTCATTTTTTTTGTAAATTTTCAAATGCAATAAAATAAATGAATGCAAATCTAGAGTACGACACTCAACAAGGTGCAAAATTCAAATAAACACGGGTTCACCAAAATGTTTAGGATGAAAAAGGAGGGGTTTCAAGTTCAAAGGAGGTGTGGGTTAAATCCTCCTTTCTCAATAAACATTCAAGGACATATCAACCGAGTTGAATCACACTTTTGGAAGAGGATTCACCTACAGGTTAAGTTGTCACTTGGAATGATGTGGAAATTCTAAGATTGTCAATTAATGTATCAATTTAATGCTCAAATACCCTTAAAACCCTAATTATGCAAAATAGTAAGTAAAATGATGAATTACGACAAATGCTTGCAGCCTAAGGTAGTAGTCAGAGATTAATAACTGACCATTTTTCAAAGTTTGAGATGAGAAATACTCAGGGACACTAGAATTAGTGCCCAAGTCTAAGGTGGTATTTTCTTTGTGGAATCCTAATCTCCTTCCGACACTGATATTCACTGTACTTTCCATTTCTGCCTTAGGAGATGTAGAGGACACTAGCACTCGAGCCTAAGTCCAAGGCAGGGTGATTTTTAGGATGTCTTCCAAGCTCTTCAAATGTTGATTGTCAATATCCAAATGATTTATGTGTTTTCAACCTTGGAGGACATAGGCATTGGCGCCCAAGTCTAAGCGGTCCTTTTCTTCAGGGATTTGGAATCTGCATAGCCTTACTATTCCCTACAACTCCACTCCATCAAGATGCAACACCTGTAACCTACTATCACAAGGAGAGTGGTTGAGGGTTGTGGTGTTTAGAGGCTTGCCTCAGTCAAGCCTTGGAGAGACATTCAAGTCTTCCAAACACCATTGTCAGATAAAGAGTGTGTATCCCTATGAGATAGAGGAAAAACAAATTGATAAATAATTCAAACACAAATAGATATCACCTCAGAGGTGTAGATATCACATAGATGAATGCTCTTCAACACATGAGAAGATGAAGCTAAATTTGCAATCACAAACACAATTACAATGCTCTTGTTCGTAACAATGAATATCTTGAATGCTCTAAAATCATAAGTTAACCAAAAGTTCACAATTATCTTTTAGTTTACAAATGAAACACTAAACATGCTTATATATGCAACTAAACACATTCCCGCTAAGAATTTCATAATTCAAACTTAAGATGTCAGCATGGGACCTAATGAATGGTCACCAAACTAACATTCAAATTTGGGACCTACCTGAAATAGGGTAGGACAAGGGTACTAGAGCCCATGTCCATAGGTCCTTTTTCAAGGAAGGATTAGATGCCACAATGTCCTTCATGCCCCATGTGACATGGGTTTCAGGCCATTTTCTTCTGGGAGTCATAATTAACATGTATGATGTAAAACAAGGTACCCGGGAGCTAAACCTAGGAGGGAAAAGTCTAGGGAGACATTTTCTGACATAACACCAACAACATCTATGTACCTGCAAACAAATTCATCAACTTATACTTTTTCACTTCTCCATATCTCATTTTATAGAATAACAGAAGCTTCATGAAGAAGCTACCAAAAGTGGCACCATATTTGGGAGAATCCCAATGTCCTCAATAAGAAGGAACTCATGTGACACTTGTCATGAGATTCCTAGTGTCCACCTAGAGATTTACACCAACAATACTAAAATAGGATCTTACACCGTAATAAGATGCTCTTACAATATAATAGATTCTCTTACATTGTCATAAGATGTTCTTACAATATGACAGATGCTCTTATGCTATCATAATATGCTCTTACACATGAGAAATTCTCTTACACCTTGTCATTTACCAACAATAGATTTGGGCACCCCAATTTTACCTATAGTAATCTCAAGGTAAATAGTAAATGGTAACTACTACCAATAAATAATTAGTTACTGTTACTAGTAAAAATAAATTACTGTGTTAGTGGATTCCTCATCCCTTACGATTGCATTAAAAATTACAATATTAGGAGTAATTAAACAATCAGATTTACAAGGTTGATGGCACCTTAATCCTAACACCATAACAGGTTGGCTGCAACAAAAGAAAAGAAACCCAAAAAAATTGACCAAGATGAGTAGGATAAGAAGGATAAGAAAGCATAAGGAACAATCCAACTTTGTCTTGCAAACTCTATCCTACTAAATGTCTCAGAAGAAAAAACTACATATTCTCTATGGAAATGATTAGGTGAGATCTACCAAGCCAAGAGTTTGGTAAACAAATTGTATTTGAAAATTAAAAAAAAAACTCTAAAAATGAAGAAAAGTGATTCAGTTTCTCAGCATTTAAATACTTTTAGTTTGATTTTAAGTCAATTAATATTTATTATGTTAATATTGAGGAAGAAGATAAATGCATTATACTTCTTTGTTCTTTTCCTGAGTCATGGGAGAATTCCATTCTTGCTTATATTACTCATCTTGAAGATACCAAGTTGGATGCTCCTATTGCAACATTGTTGTCATAGGAAGTGAGAAAGAAATTTATGGATAACTCAATAGATGCTCTTAATATTAGGAGAGGGTCCAAAGAAAGAGGTGGATCTAAAGGAGAATACAAGGGGCCTAAAGAAGAGTCTAAGGGCAGACCTAAAACTCCTGGTAAAAGGAATAGAGTTAAGAGTTGGAATTGCGGAAAGAGAGGATATGTCAAGAAGGTTCATGCAAAAATAAAAAGAAACAATGGGATTCCTCTATAGAAAATTCCTCAAAAATAGGTGATGAAGTCTTACTTTCTACATGTAATATTATTTATAATGAACATTGGTTGGTTGACTCAAGATGCTCTTATCACATGACTCCTCATAAGGAGTGGTTTTCCATATATGAAGAATATGATGGAGGTGAAGTCTACCTTGGGGGCAACATTTCATATCCAATAGTTGGATAGGGAAAGACACGGTTGTGTTATAGTTATGGGAGGATTAAAACCCTCCCTGGTATTTTACATATTCCTGGATTGGCTAGAAATCTTATTTATATATCTAAGTTTAATGATTCAAGAATGCATGTAGCATTTAATAGGCATGATTGTCGATTGGTGAGTGGGAGCTTGGTGGTAGCAAGAGGAACAATAATAGGAACTCTATTTAGACTGTATGCCACTAATTTATGTAAATCTACCAATGTGATAGGAAAAGTTGAAAATACATGTATGTTATGGCACCACAAATTACGCCACATAAGTGATAATGTTTTGACAACAATTATGAATAAAAAGTTACTTTATGATTTCTCTGATTTTAATGAGTATTTTGATTTTTGTGAGCATTATGTGTTTGGGAAACAAAATAGAGCATCATTTCCTTTAGGAAGCAATAAAACAAATAGTAAATTAGAAATTGTTCATATGGATGTATTTGCACCTTGGGTAATGATTCTTTTTGAAAATATTGATATTTTGTGACCTTCATTGACGATGTTTCAAGATATACATGGATTTATTTTATGAGACATAAATATGAGGCTTTCTTTAAGTTTAAGGAATTTAAAGTCTTAGTAGAGAATCAATTAGAACAGAAGATAAAACTATTGATATTTGAAAATGGAGGCGAATATTCTTTAAGGAATTTGATGAGTTTTGCAAGCATGCAGGTAACATAAGGCAAAACACTGTGCCTTACATGCCTCAACAAAATGGGCTTGCAGAAAGGATGAACTAAACTATAATGGAAAGAGACAAAAGTATGTTAAAACAATCATTTCACCCACCTAAGTTGCGCTTAAGTGGGAGTGTTAGAGTAGGTTTTTATTTTCCTATTTCCTAGGTTTTCCCTACACTTCTAATTAAGCTTTCTTAGGTTGATAATATGAGTATTAGTCTGAGTGGTTGTGATGTGTCGACATCTTCCTTGGTAGTTAAAATTTTTATTTTAGGCTATTGCGGTGGACTTTTCCCATTGGTCATATTTGTCACCTCTCCCCTCTCTCATTTTCTATAAATACTCACCTCCTAGCTAGTCTTGTGTATTGATTCATGCATCTCTTTTATTTTGCATTCTCCTAATTCTATTTTACTTTATGGGAATTTGCATTTTTATCATAAAGACTAACTTTGTTTTGTTATTTTGATCTCTGTATCATTTACATATACAGTTGATTATCTATTCATTTCACTATATTTTCTGGGTTATTCATCTTTTCAGATTCTAACATAACTTCATGCAAAATTTGTCATTTATCAATATGTCTATGTATGAAGGAAGAGTCCTTAAAATAACATAAAAGTAAATGATAAATGACATGAATATATAAATTTCATGATTATAATTATATTGTTCAGTGATTAATAATTCACTACTTATAGGTATTTCTCTGTGTAAAAATATGGTCCTTATAATTGGTAGTTTCATCTACTATATGACTATTGCAAATAAACTTAGTTTTTGCACTATCAAGAAAAGCTTCACCTATTAGGAAGGTATCAAGCCTACAAAGAGGGGTCACTACACAAAGGTTAGTCACCTCATCATCTTCAACACCAATTGGACTCCATTCTAAATTATCAAATTACAAATGAGGGTTTTCTTATATCCTACATCTTGGACTGTAAGGTTGATAAGAAATCCCCTTCTTGTCTTTTTTTTCCATCCTATACAAAATGCAATGAATTGGTTAACCCCTTACTAAGAAACATTCATGATTTGGAAGGTGCACTATAGAGAGTTTAATTTGCATAGGGTGTGATTTTCATATCTATATTTGCCCCCATTTTAGTGGGCTAATGTCACTAGGCAATATAATCTGGTTAAAGTATAGAAAGTAAATATTGAAATAGATCATTTGATGTATACGAAGAATACATAGAGAAAATAAAAAATATAATCTTCATTAAGTTCCATGTGTTGTACAAATATAAAACACCTATATACAAGAGAGTAGTCAATGTCCACTATAGAAGTCATAAAAATATACTCGAAACTTTAAAACATAGAAATATAGAGATAGAAAGTCATCACTAGAAATTAAATGTGTGTGTCATAGAGAAACAAGTAGAAACAATATACACATTACATCATGGAATATAAAACACTAGTAACATATACACAAGAAAGAAATGTAACAAACAAAAATGGATCTAGACCAAGTTGATTAGATAATAAGTGGAACATTTGGTTAAGCACATATAACTCAATGACCAATATAAGGTTTGCAGATCTATGATTTAGGGACTATAATACAGTGTAGGGAGATAATAGCTAGGAATAATAGGCTTGGACAAGTTGAAGTGATGATATTTGTATAAAAAAAGGAAATCCTGTGAAAATAGGGAGTGTATTCCCCTATTGAAGTTGTCTAGAAAAAGGAGACACATAAATTAGGAGATAGAAAAGAGGATTAGAAAAATGGGGTTTCCCTCCTAAAAATGAGAAGAATATGCCTCCAATGAAGAAAGGTAGAAGAATATTTATTTTCTCACAATTTTAGAAAATTATCATCTATATCTAGGTGGGTTATGCAAGGTTTTTAGGATGCCATATATGTTATATAGTGTGCACATGTCATCAACTATTGGTAAGAGGCATAAAATTGATATTCCTAGTTATTTTGATAGTTTGAATTTGGACAAATTGATAGATTGGATAAATGATCTAGAATAATACTTTGAGTATGAGGAAATTTTAGATACAGATAGAGTTAGGTTTACTAAAACAAAATTGGAAGGACATGTCAAATTGTGATGGAATGAAGTGATACTAGAAAGAAATAGGAGAGGAAAAGAAAAGATTGAAAAATGGGATAGGATGATGAGAAACTTTAGGCAAAGAAAAATACAAATCAAAATTTTCTTCTATAAGGAATAAGGTGCCATCAACCTTGTAAATCATATGTAATTTATTATTCTTATTATTGTTTGTAAATCACCCATAACAAATGAAAGGTTTCACCATCAACAAACTTGTTTCAGCCTCATGTTTATATCTGTACTTGACGCTAATTCATCCATGACGTGGGGTCGTAGGGGGGTTTCCCCCCTCTGAGGGGTCCTGGGGGATCATCCCCTCGGTAAGGGTTCAAGGGCAGCACCCCTAAAACCAAATTTTATTTATATTTTATCATTGTAAATCTGGACCATTTGGCATTAGGTCATAGATTCGACGATCGATATTATGTCAATTATCTTGCCCTAGAAGGCAACCCCCTTTTATAAGGATATTTGTACTACATTTTTTAGTAGAGTTGACATTAAAAGGCATTGTTGGATTGAAGACTAAAGAAGAAGAGGAAGTGCATGTATCCTAATCTCATATTTGAAGATAATACAACTTGGAGCCTCTTTTCTTGGTGGAGTTTTTTACCCAAAAACATTTTCTCCACCTTACATATTGTGTTATGTGTTTAGTTCTTAATGCATGTCATTTCTATGTAGTGGGTTTTATTTCTGTTGCAATCTTCATTGATTCTACATTGTTTGGAGGACATAAATATGTTGTTATATGGAGCCTAATTAGACTCAAAGGTTAAATTTTCCCCACTTTTATCGGCATGGGTTTCCCCTAAATTTTGTAACTGACATATGTCTTGATAAAAATGGCTAAGGGTTAGGGTTTCCATTGATATTGTATTGTAGCATTTGCAGTGGTATTGAGTTGCAGGGATTGCTGGTTGTAATCAGTTTGATTTACTGGATAATAATATTGGACTCTCTTTGGTGGATGTAGCCCAAGTTTGGGTGAACCACATTAAAATTGTCTCTCGCTATTATTATTTCTATGTATTTTTCATTCCTTTATTTAATTTTTATTTGTATTTAATTGATATCTTCTGTTGGCTAACCCTAACAAGTGGTATCAGAGCAGGTTGTGTTTGATTATCATCTACAAGAAGGTCTCACAGTTGAGTGGAGTCTCACAGTTGAGTGGGAGTCTCATGATTGAGTGGTAGTCTCACGGTTGAGTGGGAGCAATGGAGGACGAGGGTAAATTGAAGGTAGACAAATTTAATGGACAGAACTATCAATTATGGAAGATGCAGATGGAGGATTATCTCTATCAGAAGGATTTATGGAGGTAATTAGAAGGAATAGCCAAGAAACTGGCAACAATGGCTAATGAGGATTGGGAACTTCTAGACAGAAAGGCACTGGGAACTATTCGGTTGTGTCTGGCACCATCTGTGACATTCAATATAATAGAAGAGAAGACAACAAGTGAATTGATGAAAGATTTGGCTAAATTGTATGAAAAACCTTCAGCCTCAAATAAGGTATTTCTCATGAAGCATTTGTTTAAACTGAAAATGATTGAAGGTGGATCTATGATAGATCATTTAAATGAGTTTAATAGGATTAGCAGTCAGTTAACTTTTGTAAAAGTGAAATTTGATGAAGAGGTGAGGGATCTCTTGGTTTTATGTTCATTACCAGAAAGTTGGAATAGCTTGGTAATGGTTGTAAGTAATCTATCTCTGGTTCAAACACTTTGAAATTTGATGATGTTTTTGGTGTTATCCTTAGTGAGGAAATGCGATGGAAAAGCTCAGGAGAGTCCACATCAGGTAGTGTTTTGAATGCAGAAAGCAGGGGCAGATCAAAGGAGAGAGGAAAAGGTTTTGGAGGTTATGGGAAGTCACAATGAAAATCAAAGGACAAGAGGTCCCAATCAAGAGGACAAAAGAATTGCTGGTACTATGGGAAACCAGGTCATTTGAAGAAAGATTGTTGATGTTAGAAGAATAAAGAAGGAGACAAACAAGAAGGCAATGAGACAAATGTGGTAAGTAATAAATCTAAAGATGATGATTTGATTCTTTCATGTTGATGATTCATGGGTTTTAGATTCAGGGGCCTCATTTCATGCTACGCCCCATAGAAGTTGTTTTATTGATTATGTCCAAGGGGATTTGGGGCTGGTTTATTTGGGAGATAACGAACCCTGTCAAATTGTTAGAAAGGGAAGAATCAATATTAAGTTGCAGAATGGGAATCATTGGCTACTACAAGAGGTAAGGCATGTTCCAAGGCTAAGTAGGAATTTAATTTTAGTGGGGTAGCTAGCTGATGAAGGTTACATTATTACATTTACTGATAAAAATTGGAAGATTACAAGAGGTGCTTTAATAGTAGCAAAAAGTGTGAAAGTATGTGTCTTATATCTTTGTACATGTCATACTATTCCTTCTACTTTAGTTGTTACAGAGAAAAACCAAACAGGTTTAGGAATAGTTGTTGCAGGTTCGCAAGAAGAGACTAAAACAATTGTTGCAGGTTCTGAGACAACACTGTGGCATAACAGACTTGGGCATATGAGTGAAAAAGGTATGAAGGTACTTCATTCTAAGAAAAATTTACCAGGTCTGAAATGTATTAATATGCATTTCTGTGAAAGTTATGTGTATGGCAAACAAAAGAGAGTTTTCTCAAGGATGGGAAGCAATTTAAGAAAGATGAAAAGTTGGAGCTTGTGGATACAGATGTATGGGGACTGGCTTAGGTATCTTCTCTTGGTGGCTCTTGGTATTATGTTACATTCATAGATGATGCAACTAGGAAGGTTTGGATTTATTTCCTCAAGCAAAAATCTGATGTATTTCAAACATTTAAGAAATGGAGAAGCTTGGTTGAGAATGAGATGGGTAAAAGATTAAAATGTCTCAGATCTGATAATGGTGGTGAGTATTGCAGAAAATAATTTGAGGATTATTGTTCCTTTAATGGAATCCATAGGCAAAAAATGGTTCCAGGGACTCCACAGAAGAATGGAGTGCTGAGTGCATGAATAGGACAATAATGGAGTGTGCAAGGACCATGAGATTGCATGTTGGGCTGCCTTTAAAAATATGGGTAGAGGCTGTCAACACTGCTATATATTTAATTAATAGAGGTCCTTCAGTTCCTTTAGGCTATGGTATTCCAGAGGAATCATGGATAGATAAGAAGGTGAGTTATTATTTTCTCAAAACCTTTAGATGTGAAGCATTTGCACATGTAGATTATGAAAATAGAACCAAGATAGATGCAAAATCAAAAAAATGTACCTTCGTTGGATATGGTATTGATGAATTTGGTTATAGGCTTTGGGATTTTGAAAATCAGAAAATTGTGAGAAGTAGGGATGTTGTATTCAATGAGAAGGTGTTGTACAAAGATCAGTTGTAGTAGCATGAGAAGAAAGAAAAGGATTATGTGGTGCTAGATGACACTCTAAATAGTGTTGTTTTAGTGGTTCCTCATGCTCCGCAATAATAACAAGAAATACCACAAAATCTAATGAATGTTAGATGGTCAACAAGGCTAAGTAGACCTCCTGAAAGGTTTTCTCCCTCTTTGTATTCTATTTTGTTAACAGATGCTGGTGAACCAAAAGGGTATGATGAAGCTATGAAGGTGGATACAAAGGTTCAGTGGGAGCTTGCAATGAAAGAAGAAATGGACTTTCTACTAAAAAATCAAACTTGGGAATTATGTAAGTTGCCTGTAGGCAAAAAGGTTTTACCAAACAAATGGGTTTATAGGCTGAAAGAGAAAGATGGAGGTAAGAAAAGATTTAAAGCCAAGTTAGTTGTAAAAAGATTTGCATAGAAAAAGGACATTGATTTTGATGAGATTTTTTCTCTAGTTGTTAAGATGACTTCTATTCGTATTGTTTTAAGTATTGTGGCTTCTAAAGATTTGCATTTGGAACAACTAGATGTGAAAACTATCTTTTTCCATGGTGATTTAGAGTAGGAGATATATATGGAATAGCCACAAGGATTTGAAGTCATAGGTAAGGAGAATTTGGTGTGCAGATTGAAGAAGAGTTTGTATGCCTTGAAACAAGCACCTCGTTAATGGTATTTGAAATTTGATAGTTTTATGGCTAAGCAAGGCTACAGTTGGTGTAATTCTGACCATTGTGTTTATTTTAAGAGGTTGGATAATGATAGCTACATTATTTTATGTTTATATGTTGATGACATGCTTGTAGCAGGGTCTAACATGAATCACATAAGAGAGTTAAAACAATAGTTAGCACAGTCATTTGATATGAAGGATTTGGGGGGAACAAAATAAATCCTTGGTATGAAAATTTGCAAAGATAGGAAGAACATAAAATTGACTCTATCTCAGGTTGATAATGTTGAAAAGGTGTTGCAAAGATTCCATATGGAGAATTCAAAAGTTGTCAGCACACCTTTGCCTAGTCATTTAAAATTAACTAAGGAGATGTGTCCTAAGACACAAGAGGAGGAAGAAAAAATGTTCAAGGTACCATATGCTTCAGCTATAGGAAGTTTAATGTACACCATGGTATGCACGAGACTAGATATTGCACATGTTGTAGGAGTCATAAGCATGTATATGAGTAATCCCGGATTGGAGCATTGGAATGCGGTAAAATGGATCCTCAGAGATTTGAGAGGTACATCCAATAAACACTTATGTTTTGGGGGCTCTAATACTGATTTAGCAGGTTATTTAGACTCAGATTTGGCAAGGGATATTGATACTAGGTGGAGTACTACATGTTATGTCTTTACTATAGGTGGGACAACGGTCAGTTGGATCTCCAGGTTGCAAAAGGTGGTTTCTTTATCCACCACAGAGGCAAAGTATGTAGCTACAATAGAGGCAAGCAAGAAGATGATATGGCTGTAATCTTTCATTGAAGAATTGGGAAAACAACAGGCTAACAGTTATTTGTTTATAGACAGCCAAAGTGCCATACATCTTGCAAAGAATTTTGCCTTGCATTCAAAGACCAAACACATACAGTTGAGGTATCACTTCATTCGATCAGTGTTCGATGATCGATAGTTACAGCTGGAAAAGATACATATTGATGAAAATCCAATAGATATGTTTATGAAGGTAGTGACAAGGGAGAAGTTGAGCTCATCTTCAGCTTTGGTTCGTCTTCAAGACTAAAAACAATAAAATCAGAACAACAAAGTCCAGGGTGTTTATTTCTAGTGGGAGCTATAGGGTCAGCAGTATGATCAATCTCCAAGTGGGAGATGATATGGTATGGAGTCTAATCAGTCTCTAAGTGGGAGATTGTTGTTATATGGAGCCTAATCAGACTCAAAGGTTAATTTTTCCCCACTTTTATTAGCGTTGTTTCCCCCCAAATTTTGTAACCAACATAGGTCTTGATAAAAATGGCTAAGGGTTAGGGTTTTCGTTGATATTGTATTGTAGCATTTGCAGCGGTATTGAGTTGCATGGATTGTTGGTTGTAATCGGTTTGATTTACTAGATAATAATATTGGACTCTCTATTGGTGGATGTAGCCTAAGTTTGGGTGAACCATGTTAAAATTATCTCTCGGTGTTATTATTTCTGTGTATTTTTCATTCCTCTATTTAATCTTTATTTGCATTTAATTGATATCGTCTACCGGCTAACCCTAACAAAATAAGGTTTGAATTAGATTCTTGTTGTGTGATTTGTACCTTCATTTCTAACAATTGGTATTAGAGCCCAGCCAGTTTTGATTCTTGGGTGGTAGTGTGAATGTTTTTTAGCTGTAGTGGGAGATTTGGTTGTTTTTTGTTTGTAGATCTTGTGTAGATATCATAGCCTCATCCATTGTTGCTTCTAACTCTCAATTGGACATTGAAAAGTTCAATTTCATGGGGTACGAATTGTGGAAACTAAAGATGGAGGATTTTCTTGAGGAAATAAATTAGTGGTTGGTTGTTATGAAAGAGAAGAAACTCAACAATGTTGTTCAAGATGAGTGGGATAGACTGGATAAAAAGGCACAAGGTACAATTTGATTGTGTCTTGCATATTATTTTCTATTGAATGTTGTGAGAGAAATCTACACATAGCTTGTGGAAGTGTTTGGGTGAGATCTACCAAGCCAAGAGTATGGTAAACAACCTTTATTTAAAGCGTAAATTATTTTCCATGAAAATGAAAGAGAGTGAATCAGTTGTAGAGCATTTGAATTCATTTAATTTGTTATTGAGTCAACTAGCATATGTAGATGTTGATGTGAATGAGGAAGATAAATGTATATTTCTTCTTTGTTCTTTACCTGAGTCATGGGAGAATGTTATTTTGGCTATCACTACTAACCTCACAGATCTAAAGTTGGATGCTCTTGTTTCAGTTTTGCTATCACATGAATTGAGGAAGAAAAGTTTGGATAGTTTAGGGGATGCTCTGAGTGTCATTGGAAGGTCTATGGAAAGAGGACCAAAATGAGATCAAATGGGGTCTAAAGATAACTCTAAGGGTCATTATAAGACTCTTGGAAAGAAGAACATAGTCAAGTGTTGGAACTGCAGAGAGGACATGTGAAAAAGGAATGTAGAAACCTGAAGAAACAATGGGATTCCACTACTGATAAGTCTTTGAATGTAGGTGATGAGATTTTACTTTTTGCATGTAATGTTGTTACTCATGATCATTGGTTGGTTGACTCAGGATGCTCATACTGCAAGCCTCGCATAAAGAATGGTTTTCCACATACGAAGAGTATGATAGAGGAAATGTGTACCTCGAGGACAACTCTACATATCCTATTGTTAGATGATGGAAGGTAATGTTGTTTTTTAGTGATGGGAGAATTAAAACTCTCCCTACTATTTTGCATGTTCCTAGATTGGCTAGAAATTTAATTTCTATTTCAAAGTTGAATGATTTGGGAATTCATGTGACATTTGATAAGTATGGTTGTAGATTGGTGAGAGGAAACTTTGTGGTAGCGAAGGGGAAAGATTAGGAACTCTATTTAAGCTAGAAGCAACTACTGTTTGTAATGTCTCTTATGTATCTAGGGCTAGTACTGAAAATACATGTATGTTGTGGCACCGTAGATTGGGCCACATAAGTCAGTCTGGTTTAAAGACTATATTAAATAAAAAATTGTTAGACAATTTATCCTATCTGATGAGAGCTTCAAATTCTGTGAACATGGTGTGTTTGGAAAATAGAATAGATCTCCATTTCCTTCAGGCACTAATAAATCTAATGATAAATTGGAACTTATTCATTGGGATGTTTTTTGGTACAGTGGATGTTGAATCAATTGGAAAATCTAGATATTTTGTTTCCTTCATTGATGATATGCATCAAGGTTTACGTGGATTTATTTTATGCGTCACAAATCTGAAGTTTTCACTAAATTTAAAGAATTTATAGCTTGAGTTGAAAATCAATCAGATCATAAGGTAAAGGTTTTGAGATCTGATAATGGAGGGGAATCTTGTTCTAAGGAATTTGATGAATTCTGTAAGCATGTAGGTATTATTAGATAGAAGGCAACTCGATATACACCATAGTAGAATGGAGTGGCAGAAAGGATGAATTAGACAATGATGGAAAGAGCCAGAAGTATGTTGAGTGAATCACAGTTGAATAAATGCTTTTGGATAGAAGTTGTGTGTACTGTGAACTACTTGGTTAATAGATCTCCATGTAAGGCTCTTGTTTCAACTCCTTATGAAATGTGGACAGGTAAGAAACCTTATGTTTCACATTTAAGGGTATTTGGTTGTGAGACTTATGTTCATGTGTCTAAAGAATTTAATGAACTAATTTGGATCCAAAAGTTGAAAAGTGTACTTTCATTAGATATGGTGATAATGTAAAAGGTTATAAGCTTTGGAATCCACTAACCCAAAAGAATATCTATTCTAGAGATGTTATTTTCAGGGAACTTAGTGTTATTTCATAACTTAAACAGCCAAAGGAAAAAGAAAAAAAGGTGAAGAGAGTGCATTTTGAATTAGAGCATGAAGATGCACCTTAGGAGAACATAATGACGGATTGGGGGTGGAGAAATAGAAGAAGACTTGAGTGAAAGTTCTAATGAGGAAGAATTTGTTGTAACAAAAGAAGTTGGTATAGATGAGCATACAGAAGAACCTAAAGAATCTATTACTCCACCTCTGAGAAGATTCACAAGACAATAGAACCTAGTTGAAAGGTATAGCCCACCATATTTCTATTGTGTATTTTCTTTATTAAGTACTGACAATGAAATTAGATCCTACAAGGAATCTATTCATGTAGATGACAATGAGTCTTGGTAGTTAGCCATGTAAGAAGAGATTATGGCTTTAGACTCTTGCAACACCCGGGATCTTGTTCATTTGCCCAAAGGAAGAAAGGCCATAGGTTGCAAGTGGGTCTTCAAGAAGAAGTTTGGAGCAGATGATTCATTTGAGAAGTATAAGGCTAGACTACTAGCCAAGGGCTACTCCCAGAGAGAGGGAGTTGATTTCAGTGAAATATTCTCTCATGTTGCTAAATTGACTTCTATTAGATTTATTTTATCGATTGCTGCAACTTTTGATTGGGAAATAGAGCAAATAGATGTTAAGACTACATTTTTGCATGGAGATCTTGAGGAAGAAATTTACATGTAATAGCCTATAGGTTTTGAGGTAAAAGGGAAAGAACATTGGGTTTGGAGATTGAAGATGTCTCTTTATGGTCTAAAATAGTCCCCTAGAATGTGATACCAAAATTTTTTATTCATTTGTGTTGAAATTGGGTTTTGTTAGAAGTGAGGAGGATCACTATGTGTACATTCATTGTATTGATGATTCTATTCTTATCATTGCATTGTATGTTGATGACATGTTATTTTTCAGCAATATTAAGGGTATGATTAGTGAATTGAAAGCACAACTTTTAGGTGCATTTGATATGAAAGATCTTGGAGCAGCCATATATATTTTGGGTATGGAGATTAGGAGGGATAGAGGTAACAAAAATCTTTGGTTGTCTCAGAGTAAGTATGTGAATACCATTTTGCAAAGATTTAGTATGTAAGACTGGAACCCAGTTAGAATTCCTTTACCCATTGCTACTAAGATTAGTAAGATTTCATTAGATATGTGTCCAAAGAATGAGGATGATTTAGAGCATATTTCTAATGTGCCACATGCTAGTGTTGTAGGGAGTTTGAAGTATGCAATGGTTTTCACTAGACCAAATATTGCCCAAGAAGTGGGAGCTTTGAGCTGATTCATGTCTAACCCTGATAGAGAACATTTGAATTATGTGAAGAGGATGTTTAGATATCTAGTAGGTACTCCTGATTAGTGTTTAGTTTATTTTAGTACTAACAGTGCTAAAAAAACTTTGGACATACATGGATTTGTTGATGCAAATTGGGCAGGTGACTTGGATAGTTAAAGGTCCACCAATGGCTATGCGTTTACTTTGTTTGGTGAAGTAGTGAGTTGGATGAGCAAAGTTGACATCCCACATTTGCTTTGTCTACCACCGAAGAAAAGTATATGACTACTACCCATGTCTCTAAGGAGGTAGTTTGGTTGAGGAGATTGTGTACATGTATTGGTTTTGATTGTAGGTTGGCATGTGCTTCCAACGCTCCCCATGATGTTTTGTGACATGGACTAACTGCCTCTTGTGGATCCTAACTCTAGATATTATAGCAGAGATTAATGCCTGTGGATGTTGGTCTAATGGCAATTGTGGTCCATCAAATTAGTATCAAAGCTAGTGGTCTCAAGTTGGAAACTCTCTGGGTAACACTGGGGGGAGATTGTTGGCATGTGCGTCTAGCGCTCCTCGTGATCTTTCATGACATGGAGTAACTGCCTCTCATGGATCCTAATTCTGGTGATTGTAGCAGAGATTAGTTCATGCGGGTTTTGGTCTAGCAGCAATCATGGTCCATCATCTTCATCAACATTCAATTTTCATGTTTCCAATGTACGATTCCTAACATTTGAGGTAGAGAAAATACAAATCAACTATGAAGGTCTAAAATTTGAAAGACATTAAAAAAAATTATTACAATTGTTAGTGATAGTTTGATTTTGAAATTAACTTACATATTAAATTTTTAAATGATTTTAAAATGATTTGTTTGTAGAAGGAAATGCAATTAAGTTACAACTTAAACTATCAATAGCACTTCCAATAAATGGGTGCACTCTCTCATTGAAATACATCTTGTGTATTACAACTTATAATTTTCTTCATTAACATTCAATTACACAATATTACTAACATTTGAGATAGAATAAAATATGAATCAACTAAGAAGGTCTAAAATTTGAAAGATGTCTTAGAAATTTATTACAAGTGTTAGTGACAGTTTAATTTGGAAATTAATTTTCATATTGAATTGTTTATTATTTAAAAATGTGTTAGTTATAAAAGGAAATGCAATTAGTTTTCAATTTAAACTACCACTAACACTAGTAAGAAATAGGTGCAAGTGTAGGTTGAAATACACACTGTAAAATTTTTTTCATCAACATTCTATTACGCATTTGTTTTGTCAATGTATGAATCCTAACATTTGAGACAAAGAAAAATATGAATCAACCTAGGTCTAAATTTTGAAATACAAAAATTTATTACAAGTGTCAGTGACAATTTAATTTGAAAATTAGTTTGCATATATAATTTTTGAATGATTTAAAAATGATTTGTTTATATCAAGAAATGCAATTAATTTGCAATTTAAATTGTCACTAACACTTGTAAGAAATGGGTGTATGTGCAAGTTGTAATACACACTCTACAATTTTCTTCATTAGCATTCTATTACATAATATTCATTTTTCCAATGTATGAATCCTAACATTTGAGATAGAGGAAAAAATGAATCAATTAAGAAGGATTGAAATTTGAAAGATGTCTTAGAAATTTATTACAAGTGTTAGTGATAGTTTTATTTGGAAATTAATTTGTATATTGAATTTTTTAATCACTTAAAAATGAATTGTTTATAAGAAGAAATGTAATTAATTCGCAATTTAAAATGTCTCTATTTCACTTGTAAGAAATGGGTGCATATATAGGTTGAAATACACACTATATATTTCATCTTGAAATTTTATTCATCAAAATTTAATTACATGATATTCATTTTGCCAATCTACATCCTTATATTTGAGACAAAAAATTAATCAACTAAGAAGGTGTAAATTTTGAAAGACATCTTAGAAATTTATTACAACTGTCATTGATAGTTTAATTTGGAAATTAATTTTCCTATTAAATGTTTGATTTATTTAAAAATGAGTTGTTTGTAGTAGGGAATGCAATTAATTTGTAATTTAAACTATCACTAACACTTATAAGCAATGGGTGCATGTGCAAGTTGTAATACATACTACATATTGTGAGTCACTGATTGACTCAAGCTGCTAGGATCACCTACAAAACCAAGGACCTACCATCTACAAGAGAAAAATTAAAGAGTATTAACTTGTACAATATTGGATGTAATAATGAAATTGGATAAATTAATTACATATGAGATCTCGCTTTTATATTTGCAAGATAGAAAACCCCAGGTGACTTAAAAAGCCCTAAGTAAACTTAATAAAGTGTAATTAAATATGTAATTACACAAACACCCCCCCTTAAGTGCAACTTGGGGAGAATAAGAAACATCCAAATGATGCAAGGATGGGTCCTATCTACAAGGCCATATTAGGTACCCATATACAAATAGGAATCTCTCATAAACGGAGAAAAGGAGAAAAACCCTGTGGGAAAAAATTGCTCTCCAAAATAAAGAAAATACAAAATAAGTGATGGAAGAAGTACTCAACATAAAGACCCCCAAGGACTAAATCCATCACAAAGATACAATCAATAAATATATACAACCTCCCATAAGAGAGGATGTAGAGAGAACGTTTGGTGACCCCCCATAAGTGAGAAGGATGGAACCCCATGCAAGGAAATACTCCCTCCCAAAACAAATATGAGAAGAGAGACCATACAACAGCTCCTCAAGATGACTCCTGCAGTGTTGGTAGATGCTTAATAAAGAATGAAAATTAAGATCCACGAACATCAAACAACATTCCTCCCCTTGGAAAGAAATAGAACTATAGATGTGTGCATAATTTCCTCCCATTCTAGATAGGAATATATAGGAAGAAGGATGAATGCCTCTGAACTCTACACATGATCCAAATACAATAATGAATCTCTTAAAAATTGCTCAAATGTCTCCAATCCATCGTCAAACTGTGACTGATGAAGCTAAGGATGAAGAACAATATTTGAAGAAGGTAATGGTAATGCAACTCCATCAAAGCTATCATCAAAGAGGAACTAAATACCCTCCAAAGTATCTCCCAAATCTATAGTGTGGGACTCTACAAACAATGATAAAATATATGGTAGAAATGTGTCCCAATGAGCTATCTGTGGAAGACTGATAATGTCCTACTGCAAGGAATCATTGTAATCTCTCAAAGAAGCAATCCTGGAATCTAATATAGGAACAAGTAATGAAGATGTGATGTCTGCACATGTTGTGTTAGAAGAATTTGGAAAACTAATTCCATTGGCATTACACAACTATCTCAACTGATGAATCTCAATTAGCAATTTTAAATCATCAATTTTCTTTTACATGCATTCATCTATCGTATGACTTTTTTCCCACAATAATCACATTTTAATTTCCACAAACTAGGAGACATAATTACACCAACAAACTAAAGTGTAGAAATATATAAGTTCATATGAATCCCACCAAAAAAATAGAACTTCTCTAGATGTCAATGTGTTCAAGTTATCAAACAAAAGCCATAAAATTGACAAACTAAATAAAAGATACCTGGGGTTGAATCTGAAAAAGTACATAGGTGGATGTGTAGAGCTCATAGACACCTTTCCAATGTCTATTTTTTTGTAAAAATATGACTTCGTACGACTAAGAACGAGCCTCACGAAGTTAGCCTTAGAGGAGAAAAGGTTGAAAACACTGTTCAAGGCCAGAAAACACTGGTCACGGCCTAGAAACATTGTTCATTTCTTGAAAATAATGTTCATGACCTGAAACATTGTTCACAATCTAAAAACACTATTTATAGCCTAAAAACATTATTCAAGACCTAAAACACTATTCACATGACCATACAACCTGCTAAAAAAAGAAAAATTTTACCTCGAAAGCTCTGGTATCCAAAATGGATAGATTTTATACCAAAATAAGGGTTTTTGGGATTTTTAAGCATGATGGAAAGGTTGGATTTGACCCAATATGCTCTAAAATTTAGCTTTCCTCTAGATCCAAAAAAACACCCACTGAAACCCTTGTAGATCTGGCCTCCAAAGAAGCTCAAATTAAGCCAAATAAAAAGCTAATATAACTATTTTGACTCCTATAAATCCAATAAAAGGCTCTATTTTACATAGAAATACACCTAGAAAATGGATCATGCTTGATTTTTCTCTAGATTTAAGAAGGGGCTTACAAATCTTAAGCTCTGATACCATGTGAGAGTCCCCAATGGACTCAAACTACTGGGATCACCTGCAAAACCTGATATTAGCCTTCTACAAAAAAAATATACAGGAGAGCAATATTGCACAATATGGATGCAATTAATAAATTGGATTAATTAATTACATATGAGATCTTTCTTTTATATTTGCAAGATAGAAACCCCTAGGTGACTTTAAAATCCCTAAGTAAACTTAATTAAAAGTGTAATTAAATATTTAGCTACACCAACATGTATTTCAACCTAAAATTTTCTTCATCAACATTCTATTACATAATATTCATTTTGCCAATGTACAAATCCAATCATTTTAGAAAAAGAAACTATGAATTTCAACTAAGGTCTAAAATTTGAAAGACATCTTAGAAATTTATTACAGGTGTTAGTGATAGTTTAATTTTCAAATTAATTTGTGTATTCAATTTTGAATAATCATCACTAGTTTATATCTTCAATCACTTTCTCCACCTCAAATAGTTGGTTTTTGACATCTATGTGTTCATTAAAAATTTATTTGACCTTCCCTCATCCATCATTTTGAGAATGCAACTTCTACATGAGATATAACACAATTTGCTCATTTACCTTGAACACACTCATAAGCATTTTTCAAGATTTTTGAGAATCTTGCATGTTTTGAATATGTGTAATTGATTTGTTTGCAACTAATGAGAATGATAGCCTTTCAATTATGTTTAATCCATTGCTTGTCTTTTGCATAGCTCAAGTTGTCAAATTATTGAACTCAACAACAACCCATATTTTCTCTAACATTAGGAGTGTAGTGTTCATCTACAAACAACAATTTGGATCTAGATATGTTTCCTTTCTTCTTTGGTCTTACTAGTATTTGACTTCTACACACTAGTTCAATATAGAAATCACTTCAATTTGGAAAGATAGGTAAGGCAACCAACAAATGTACTTTCTTGGAAAAGTCTTAATAGAATATGAAGAGCATATTCATGAGGGACTTTGGTCTATAGGTTTCCCATATTTCTTGAGTAAAAGAATGTCAATCCTACACCTCTTGTGAAGACATTATGCTTTGACTACAACCAAAATGAGTGCCTCTTGACCACATGGGAGCAATATTCTAATCTTTACAAAGACTTTTTTTTTTTGCAATGTGGGATCTTCCTCTTGTTGCACAACTATAATCTCACCTAAGTGAAGCATAAAAAAATTTCATGACATTTTGGTTCCTACAACTCTTTGCCTTGTAGGAAGGAGTGAAGACTTGTCTATGTAAGTAGAGATAAAGAATACATGAGGCAATTTGCATGAATTGTGGAAATTAATCAATATATTATCTTTGAAAGACCTATTTGAATGGTATAATCTCGCACAAGATCACATGACATTTCCAATCAAAAATAGTTGTATCCATCACCTTATCATTGCATTCTATACAAAGTCATAAGGAAATTACTATAGAGATTTTTGAGAAGAGTATGTATTTTATTTAAATCATTTACTATTTTATCAAAGATTCTATGTTATTCAGGGAAATTTATTTTTCAATAATAAAGGATGATAATAGATGGTGTCAATAAACACAAATTTAAGATCATATGTTAAGGTGAAAGTACAAAAGAATTGCATTGTGTATACACAAATAGATAAGGACCAAGTTAGTATAAAAAGTGCTAAAAAATCAACATCATTTGTATCTATATCAAAGATCCTATATAATACTACTTTATTACAAAAAATAAATGGACATCAAAAGCTTATCAAATACTTATTGATACTTTTAGTAGATTTTAACTATTTCTAGAACACAATGAAACCTTGCCACAATTTGTTATAAATTTGATCTTAGATTATTGCTTACTTAAGCACCAAAAAGAGAAATTGAATTATTCTAATATATCCTTATAAACATTTGTGCCCATTGAAAACTTTGTTATACCAAATCAAGCTAATGCCTTCATTATAATTCCCCAAAAGCTAACAGTGACATCATAAGGTGATTAAGTAAATAAATCTATAAAATATCTTCATATAAATGTTAGTTCCTTGTGACTAGCTTAAACCTAGCACCATGGTTATGTTACATCTCCCCATCTCATTATTCTTCAATAGTCTTGTAATGGCTGGTTTTACTATTAACCAAATTCTCCCCATGCATTAACTTACACTATTCAAACTCACTAATCTTGTCATGATCATCCAAGTCAAAGACCAATAAAAGAATTATTATTTTTAAGATATTTTTGTTGATATGCGCCAGACAACTGAGAGGGGGGGTGAATCAGTTGTCCCAAAAACTTAAACACTTTCCGCAATTAAACATTCATCACTTATCCACAATTATTATGAGTTAACAATGAGTGCATGAAATCAAAAACTTAACTACAGATACAACATCAAACACAAGAGACACTAGATTTTACATGGAAAACCCCAAGGTGGGGAAAAACTACAGAGAGGATTAGCTCTCAAATATATATTGTAATCTTTACAAAAATAATGTTTAGGCTTGGTCACTCCATGGGCCTAAGATATTGGCTCACTGCCATGAAGAACAACTAGGCCTAGCAGACTCACTGCCTCAACCCTAAACCTAGCAAGATTACAATAAGGGTTGTTAAACATTGAGGATTATTAAACCCTACTAGTAGCTTACTTCCAAACTCACCGCCATGATCAACAACTTATTATGTTTGTGATTGAAGTACAATAGTTCCTCTACTTTGCTCTGCCTATGCTCTGTTTCTTGCCTCTTCTCTACTCTACCTCTTCTCTATTCTGCCTTTTAGACCTTTCTTATTTTCTTTCCATTTCTGCTCAAGGACACCTTTTCCATGACTCAACTACAAGTATTTATACACTTCATCAACCTTGGAATGATCATCAAGGTCGGCATCAAAATCATTAACCATTGGAACAATCCCCAAGGTTGGTATTACAAATATTTACAAAATAGGTCCTAACCTATTACAACATTATGCAAAGGAAATGAAATGTAGATCATACCATGCCTTAGCTCAGACTCAAACATGATCTTCCACGCCATGACACGCTTGCACAATCTTCAGAGATCTCTACAATCACTAGTATTAACTAGGTTGGCCAAAACTGGTTACACATTACACTATCTGGGAATAATCTTTGAACGCGATCTCAAATCATTAACGTGGACCAATATCAAGATAGGAACATGATTAGGAGACATCCACAAGAATGTTATAATCATCAGGAGCAACCACACGAACCTTAACCACTTTATCCATAGGATTCTTCTCACTGGAACACATGAACTTCACTGTCTTCAACTATCATAAAAGAAAGATAGCTTTTGGACAACCAAACCATGAACCATTACAACTGTAGGCACTTATCATCATCCTAGACTTCCCTCTAGAACTACAAAGCAAAATACTTTATTGCGGAGGAATGCGGAATAGAATACTTTTCTTCCTGTCCCAACTAAACTTACAAAAAAAGCAAGTTTCACTTTGGTGAACACAACTCACTTAGATCTTCATGTGGAGGGATCAAACCTGGAATGTGGCATCCTTAGCCATACCTCTAACTTACTTCTAATCTACAGACCACAATCTTCAAGTAGAAATAATTGAGGAGCAGTTTATCGGATTGTTCTTCAGCATACAACTCATTGTCTGTACTTCACTTCTCTGTAACTCACTTGTTTCTTCTAGAGAGGCTAATTTTCTCAATATCCTCAACATACAAGACTTCTAAACAAGTAATAGAATGAAATATAGTTGACACCAATGACAACAAGGATATGTTGACATCAATGACAACACTGATTAGGCACAAACTTGCAACAATCTCCCCCTTTGTCATTGATGGCAACATATGATGTGAAAAATTACAACAGCCATCAAGACAAGATTCTCCCCCTTTCTCTTTACACACCTACACTCTTTCTTTCTCCAAAATCCCCCCTTTCTCTTACACATCTACACTCTAAGTTTTTCACATGACTTCTCTCCCCCTTTGAGATCAATGGCAAAGGGCACATACTTGCACTCTTCTGCTCTGACCTAATCTCTCTTCTGACCTCTCTAACTACTCCCCTAAGAAGTAGCCCTAAAAAGCATCAATCCAAACCTTTGAGCATCTCTGGACTGATGCACTATTGTGCATCTTAGTTTAGAGCAGGAGGGGTGATAACCCCTAATTTTTCTCTGAGATAATCAAAAGTAACCTTAGGCAGAGGCTTGGTAAAAATGTCTACAATCTGATCCTTGGCAGAAACATATTCCAACTTGACTTCATTCTCTGTTACCTTTTCTCTTAGAAAATGATACCTGATGGCTATGTACTTTGTCCTTGAATGCATCACTAGATTCATTGATATGTTTATGGCACTTGTGCTATCACAAAAGATTGCAATGGGATCTTCATACACAATTTTGATGTCCTTCAAAGTCTTCTTCATCCATAACACTTGAGTGAAACTGCATGCTACTGCAATGTATTATGCTTCTGCAGTAGACATGGATATTGAATCCTGTTTCTTGATCAACCAAGATACTAATCTTTTTCCCAAGAAGAATGCACCTCCACTTGTACTTTTTTTTGTCATCCACATCTCCGTCCCAATCTACATTGGTATATACATTGAGAGTAAATTCAAAGCCCTTAGGGTACCACAAACCATAATCTATTGTACCTTTTAAATATCTCAAAATTCTCTTGACTGCCATCACATGTGATTGCTTGGGTTCTGCCTAAAATCTTGCCATAAGACATACTACATGCATTATGTCAGTTATGGTTTGAGTAAGATAAAGTAATCCTCTGATCATAGATCTATACCTTTTCTAGTCTGCCATGGGTGAGTTATCATCTTTTCTTAACTTACAACTAGTTATCATAGGTGTGCATACTGGTTTAGAGTCTTCCATCCCAAATTTCTTTAACAACTCTTTCACATACTTAGACTGAGAAATGAAGATACCTTTATTTGATTGACTTATTTGCAGACCTAAAAATAAGTTCATCTCTCCAAACATAGACATTTCAAATTCAATTTGCATTTCTCTAGAAAAAACTGAGCACATACCTTCATTGCCTCCAAAAATAATATCATCAACAAAAATTGCAATAATCAGGGTTTGTTCATCATTGATCTTGAAGTAGAGATTACTATTTGTAGTACCTTTACTAAACCCTATCTATATCAGGTACCTGTCCAACCACGCATACCATGCCCTGGGAGCTTGTTTTAATCCATACAAAGCTTTCTTCAATTTGCATACCATGTCACCCTGATCTAATGACTGAAATCCTTTCAGTTGTTCTATATAGACTCCCTCTTCCAAATCTCCATTTAAGAAGGCAGACTTCACATCCATTTGATAAACCTTAAACTCTTTGTATGCTGCAAAAGCCAAAAACATCCTTATTGCTTCAATTCTTGCCACTAGAGAAAAAGTTTCTTCAAAGTCTATTCCTTCAACTTGAGCGTATCCTTTGCATACCAACCTTGCTTTGTTTCTTACCACTTCGCCATTCTCATTCATCTTGTTTCTGAAGACCCGCTTTGTACCAATTACATTCTTGTCTGTTGGTCTAGGAACAAGATCCCAAGTCTGATTCTTCTCTATCTACATTGGTTCCTCTTCCATAGCCTTTATCCAATTCTCATCTTTGCAAGCCTCATCCATAGTTTTAGATTCAATCTTGGAAATCAGACAAAAATTGACTTATTCCTCTGTAGCTTTTCTTCTGGTTAAGGTTCCTTTGCTCTTATCTCCTATGATTTGATCTTTAAAATGACTAATTCTTGCATATCTTGGAGTTTTGGTAGCACTTACTGGAGCTTGTTCTTCTTCATCTAGGTTGTCTTCATGTTGCACCACTTCTAAAACATCTAGATCATATGACTTATATCCATTTGGTTATGAAGACCTTTCCTTACATTCATCAACTTTAACATTTGCACTTCCAATGATCTTATTCAGCCTCCTATTATAGCACCAGTAGGCCTTGCTCTTGGTGGAGTAACCAAGGAAGATTCCTTCATCACATCTAGCATCAAACTTGCCTAAATCTTCTTCTCTTTTGATATAACATTTGCTACCAAAAACTTTGAAATATTTCACATTAGGAACTCTGCCATGCCACAATTCATAAGGAGTCTTTGAACTGTTACCTTTTAGTTGAACTCTATTTAGGATATATACAGTGGTGTGAATTGCCTCTCTCCAATATGCTTCCAGAAGATGGGGTTCCTTCATCATGGTTCTAGAAGCTTCTTGAACTGTTCTATTTTTCCTTTCAACAACTCCATTTTGTTGTGGAGTTCTGGGTGCAAATAGCTGTCTCTTTATTCCATGTTCTTCACAAAAGATTTGAATTCATTTGATGTGAACTCCCCTCCTCTATTAGACCTCAAGCATTTGATTTTCAAATGCATCTCATTTCCAACCATTGCCTTAAATGCCTTGAATTTATGTAGAGCTTCATCTTTCTCTTTCAAAAAGGTGACCCAAGTCATTCTAGAATAACCATCAATAAGCAACACAAAATACATGTCTCCTTGCAAACTTCTTACTCTGGTAGGTCCACACAAATCTGTATGCACTAGCTCAAGTAGTCCTCCAACTAATTGGTCCTTGCTTTTCAAACTTGTTCTTGTCTGTTTCCCAAATTGACACTCCTTGCAAATTAGCAGGCTTCACAAGCTTAGGCAAATCTCTAACATCTTGTGTAGTACTTATCTTCATAATATTATCAAAATTTATGTGACACAACCTTCTATGCCATAACCAACTCTCATCAGTCTGAGTCAACAAGTAATAGTTCTCATTTCCTTTCAAGTGATAGATATTACCTCTGCTCTTCTTACCAGTTGCAATGACTGTTTCGAAGCTTTCCTTGATCTTGCATCCATTGTCCTTGAAGCTTAAATCATAGCCCTTGTCCCACATCTGACCCACACTCAAAAGATTGTTCTTTAATCTTTTCACATACAAGACATCTTCAGTATTATGCTTTCCATCAAAATAAATAGATCCTTTCCCACAAATCTTACCAGTTGTATCATCTCTAAACCCAACCAGTCCACCATCATATCTTTCCAAACTCACAAAATTACTTTTGTCACCAGTCATGTGGTGAGAGCAACCACTATCAATAACCCATTTAGCCTTGTCCTTAATGACCTGAGCAACCAAAGCACTTTCCACTAGTTTTTCTTCCTTCACATAGCTAGTAGAATTAGTAGACATGGGATCTTCCTTAATAGCAATGAACAAGCATTCATTTACAGAGGAACTAGCATTATCTAGTTCACCATTATCTGATATTCCTTCATCATCATCAAAATCTTCAACATAATAACACTTCTTTTGGGTCATAGGCCTGTTCTCAAATCTTCTTCTATTTCTTACAATTCTTTCAGGACATCTGGAAGGAAAATGACCTACTTTACCATAGGAAAAATATTTGAAAGGTAGTTTGCCTTTATACTTACCGGATCCTCTTTGCAGTCTATCCACGAAGTTGGCTTCAACTTCATCAAACTCATCATTAGATTCTACCTTGTACTTTTTTGATTTGGAAGTACTTCCACGAGTACTAGCTTTGAAGGCCATCTCAACTTTCGACAGAGCATCAACAAATTCCCTCATTTCAAAGGTAGTAAGCTTACCAAGCAGCTAATCCTTGTTAACCATTTTTACTTGTATGAATTCTTCAATTGTGGCTACCTTGTGACAGGACTTGGGCAGAGATCTGAGAATTTTCATAACAACTTCCTTTTCATCGAGAGTTTCGCCTATGGCTTTTATCCCTTTAACAAGTTCATCAACTCTTTGCATAAAGGCTAATGTGTTTTCATCATCATTCATCTTCAAACTTTCATATTTTAGTTTTAGACTGTGTAACTTGGCTTCCTTCACAAAATCATCTCCTTCATATAGATTTTTCAACTTTTCCCATACCTTATTTGCAATTTCAAGATCCACAACTTTCGTCAATATTGAGTCAGTTAATGAGCGTAGTAGAGCATCCTTTGCCTTGATATCTATCTCATATTATTTGATTTCATCTTCAGTTGTCAGACCATTTGGAGGTACGATGTATTCTATTTTTGCAGCTTTCCATACTTGTAACCAAGACAAAGAAGATGGCTTTTCATCCGAGCCTTCCAGAGAACATAATTCATTCAATCAAAATGTGGTGCTTCCTTCTTGTAAGACATTTTGGATCTTCCTTAAGCTATTAAACTTTCTTCAGAGGAACCTTGCTCTGATACCAATTGTTGATATGCACCAGACAACTGAGAGGGGGGGTGAATCAGTTGTCCCAAAAACTTAAACACTTTCTATAATTAAACATTCATCACTTATCCACAATTATTATAATTTAACAATGAGTGCATGAAATTAGAAACTTAACCACATATACAACATCAAACACAAGAGAGACTAGATTTTACGTGGAAAACCCCAAGGTGGGGAAAAACCACAGAGAGGATTAGCTCTCAAATATATATTGTAATCTTTACAAAAATGATGTTTAGGATTGGTCACTCCACGGGCCTAACATACTAGCTCACTACCATGAAGAACAAATAGGTCTAGCAAACTCACTGCCTCAACCCTAAACCAAGCAAGATTACAATAAGGGTTGTTGAACCCTGAGGGCTGTTACACCCTATTGGCAGCTTACTGCTAGACTCACTGCCACAATCAACACCTTATTATGTTTGTGATTGAAGTACAATAGTTCCTCTACTCTACTTCACCTCTTCTCTACTTCTTGCCTCTTCTCTGTTCTTCCTTTTGAACCTTTCCTATTATCTTTTCATTTCTGCTCAAGGACACCTTTTCCATGACTCAACTACAAGTAGATATACACTTTATCAACCTTGGAATGATCATCAAGGTCAGCATCACTATCATTAACCATTGGAACAATCCCCAAGGTCCACATTACAAACATTTACAAAATAGTTCCAGACCTATTACAATAGTATGCAAAGGAAATGAAATGTGGATCACACCATGCCTTAGCTAGGACTCAAACATGATCTTCCATTCCATGACATGCTTGCACAATCTTCCAAAGATCTTTGCAATCACTGAGATTAACCAAGTCGGCTAAAGCTGGTTACACATTACACTATCTGGAACAATCTTCAAACATGATCTCAAATCCTAAACATGGACCAATATCAAGATAGGAACATGATTAGGAGACATCCACAAGCACGTTATAATCATCAGGAGCAACCACATGAACCTTAACCACTTTATCCATAGGAATCTTCTCACCAAAACACATGAACTTCACTATCTTCAACTGTCATAAAAGAAAGATAGCTTATAGACCACCAAACCATGAACCATTGCAGCTATAGGCACTTATCATCATCCTAGACTTCCATCTAGAACTACAGAGCAAAATACTTTATTGTAGAGGAATGTGGAGAAGAATACTTTTCTTCCTGTCCGAACTAAACTTACAAAAAAAGTAGGTTTCCTTTGGTGAACACAACTCACTCAGATCTTCATGCAGAGGGCTTAAACCTAGAATGTAGCATCCTTAGTCATACATCTAACTTAATTCCAATCCACAGACCACAATCTTCAAGCAAAAATAAATGCGGAGAAGTTTACCAGACTGTTCTTCAGCATACAACTCACTGTTTGTACTGCACTTCTCTATAACTCACTTGTTTCTTCCAAAGAGGCTAATTTTCTCAATATCCTCAACATACAAGTCTTCTAAACAAGCAATAGAATGAGATATAGTTGACACCAATGACAACAAGGATATGTTGACATCAATGACAACACTGATTAGGCACATACTTGCAACAATTTTGCATGTGTTGTAGGTCTTAGGCAGCACACTCACTCCTTACTCTACACCCCACCTTAACATAACCTACAATTCAACACCACCAACCTATGTTTCTAATTCATGTCCAAGGAAACATTCCAAAATAATTGAATTTGAACAAATAAATACATGAGCTCTAATATTTCCATGCTTTTGTAAAATTTCTTGAATAAGGGGTTTATCCATCACCACATTAGAACCCCACAAAGTATTTAGAGCTCACAAAGGAGACCATGCACTCACATGAATGTTATACTTGCTGCAATAATCTCTTAATTTTTTTCTTCCATCTTGGATGCATCTCTACCTATTATTCCACACCATAATCATCGTACACTTAATGCAATTCAATACAATCAACTTACTAGACCAAGTAATGTTTGTGACTCAAGAGAAGGCTTGGTGAAATGGACTAGAAAATGGGGAATCAAATAGGAAGATTTGCTTGAAGAACTATTAGCTACTTTGGACTTGTAAAAACTAAGGTGATAGAGAAACTCTCTTGTAGGGTTTTGGTGAGAAAATGTGATTAGAATCAATGTAATATGAACATAATAGTCATCTATACATACACACTATTATCTCTAAGAAAATGTTTACATTTATGAAAGATATAATTAGACCATTCTGGTTTTATTTTAAGGTTTAATTTATAATCTTTCATCTTTGTTTTCTCATTGCTCATCGTGTTTTCATTGGCATATATTGGCTCTTTATATGTGTTACCTCTATAATATGCTCTCTTTTTCTTTCATCTTAATGGTGCATTATAGAGTGTGATCCAAAACATCAATGCAAAAATTATAGTTTTTGCAAAAACAATTAATCAATCTTATGGACTGTTAAAACCTCAAATACACTAAAGATATAATTAGTCACTTCTAGTTAAAATTGCATCCTCCAACAGTCAAAATAGGGACATGATCAACTATAGACCAAAAGAAACATCTACAAAGATTTTAAAGCAAAGAGAAAATATAGATAAAAGAAATCCATACAACTTTTCTACACTACTAACCGCGAGACTTCTAGCGCGAGGTGTATCATGCAGAAAGAAGGTGGGAAGTTGGTATGGGCACTATCTAAGAAGCTTTCTCCAGAGACCAATAATGAAGTTGAGTTCCAAGCCCTCCTGGCTGGACTCAGATTGTGCAAAGAAAAGTCCCTAACCAACATGGATATCGAAGGAGACTCATTAATATGTATTAATTCCATCTCACAACATAACATTCCCAATTGGAAACTTAGAAGCATTATGAAAGCAATTTGGGATGTGCTAAGTACCATGGATAATTATCAACTGGCACATTTCTACTATGAGGCCAACTTGTCCACGGATATGCTAGAAAATCAAGTATGTGAATAGGAGGCCAAGGACATCCTTGAATATGAATCATGAACATGAGGAATGTTTCCAGATTAATCTATAGAACACTTGGAGTATGCATATCATATGGTGAAGATTGTCGATGATGCACCAGGCTGGGAGAATTGATCATTTTCATGTAGCTTTACCTACATATACAGACATGGTTTCCTAGAAGATTATTTGTCTCCAAGTTCTCGTCTCTAAACTAAGAGTTGTGAATAGAGCTAGTGATGTATGTGGTGGTGAATGGATATGACTGCCCCTATGACACCAACAACATGCTCACATGACTGCAAAGGGTCTTTCTAGTCCAAGATGATAATATACTACAAGCTTTGCACCAAATTATCAACTCATGTGTGCCGCCTAATGTACATAATCATGACTAGGTGTTGCTTGGCCAATTTCTGGCATAGTTTACTTTGGTTCAAGGCCATAAAGGTGTAAATGAAAGGAGATGGGGGACCAAAAAGTTGCCACGATCTACAAAATTAAAGAAAAATGTGAGTGCGTTATAACGCACTCACGTTTTGCTTTTAATAAAAGCAAAAAAAAAATCATTTTCTACACATTCACCTGCTGCTAGGTTATTGATAGTAGCAAAGAAAGAAATTAAAACACACTCATGTTGATAAAAAGGAGATTTGATCAAGTGCAAGTGAGAAAACAAGAAATTCACAATGCCACCTCGCCGCCAAAGACATTGTAGTGCAAATTTGGAGGCTCCAGCACAGGAAGAAGGTAGGGTTTCTCTGAATTTGTTAGTTTTAGATCAATTTCATGTAAGGGATAATCAAGAACACTAATTAGGGATAATAGAAGAAAACAAGAAACATCTTAAAACTATTATTCAAACCCTAAACAATCCAAGTGGAACCACTAAGCATAGGAGGGCACTTGCAAAATTACTACAGGAGATTGTTTCCCACACAAATTTGGTGACAAAACAAATCACCAACTTCCAAGACTATAGGGAGAGGAGTTAGAAATATTATGCCAACAAGTTGTCATATGAAGAAGTGAAGAAGGAAAAAATTACAAAATCTCAAATATGTGCACAATTTACTAATCCCAAAACCAGCCAAACATTAGAGGAAACTTGCAAACGGTTTCCTGTACATTGGTGTAGGAATGAAGACATATCCCAAAACTTTTGGGATAGATGGTACATGGTCTTCGATGAGTGGCCATGCAACAATGATGAGGTACCACAATATTTTTTGAGGAAACTCTATTGCAAGTTGATTTGGATTGCAACAAGTCTGTCATTCTGCCAAACCCAACCACTGGATCCGAGAAGCTCATTCATGAAGTAGAAGAATAAACATAATATCAGCCCACCATACTTGAATGAGTATTTCTTGTCCTTTTTGATCTTTTGTAGGTTCTCCAACAGTTGGCTTAGAAGAAGTTGACAAAGATCATAGTCAACATTTTCTCTTAGCATCTGATAAGCTGTATAAACTACAGTTCCTAGTACTGAATTTTCCCTATTGGAGTGATAAGTCTTGTAACCAATTATCATGGATGCAAATTTGATATCCAGATCAGTGATATCTTCAATTGTCATAGCTCTCTTGTCAAATTTTGATCCAGTTGCTTCACTCACTATCTGATTTTTGACAAATTTGAGAACAGGTATCCCACCAGATGAGTGTAGACCAGTTATTGCCCTAATTGCCTCCTTGGTGATCTTAAATGGTCTATTCAACCATAGGAAGTTATCATGCACTCTGCTCAACACATACCGAACCCATTCATCTTCTTCAAAACAGGGGAAATGAATGCACTGTGCAAAATGCTTATCTTGGATGGCCTTGAACTAAGGTTTGAGCTCAAAAGAATCATCTATTAACTGATTGTGATAGATATCAGCCAGCTTAGATTCCCCAAATTCTTCAATATTCGCATGAATATATGCCCTAACATCTTCTACATGCAAAATTCCATGCGGAGTGCTTGAAAAGGCACCTAAGGGATCAACTTCTAGGAATTTATATGGATGTTTCTTGAATTTAGGGCATGGCCTCTCAGTGATCTTTACAACATTCAGTGTATCCATCTTCAAAAAGACTTGCAGAGAAATATTCAATAACAGAAAGTACCTTTGCACGTCTAGGGTTCGTGAAAAGAACTTGAATGATTTGCTGATTGAGTCAACTCCAATTGTTGGTCTTTGAGAATTTTGAAGTAGCTTGTTGCAGAGCTCTCCTTTCTTTCCTTTCGAATGCAAATGTACAACTGACGAGCGCAAGAACCCTTTTATTTGCCAGAGAAACCCTAAATTCATAATGCAATAAATGCGCAACCTAATTCATTCTAGTTTGCCTTGTTTATCTTATTCGGAGACATAACCTTTCCAGATCACTGAGACAGACTTTAAAGTTATTCTTGGAGAATAGTGATAATCTATCTTCCTTTCACTAATCATTTGATCTATCCGAAGATCAAGATTCCATAGTTTGAATCATGTCAGGTTTAACTGTGAGAAACCTACTTCTCACTGGATGACTGAGGAACTAAGTTAGTCCTCTACCTATTTAAAACTTCTTGCGGATTTTTCATATCTTAATCACCATTTACTTGGATGTTTCTCTGAGAGCCCTTTAATCTGCAATTTTCCTTGTACGAATTATGGCACCAATTGACTGGCTGGGGGATAATGTTTTTCCTTGAGACTCCCCCTGAGCCAGAGCTCACTTTTTAGTTTCCAAAAGGAATATCAGCACCAGAGTCTGGTATGGATCCATCCCCTATATTCTCTGTACTTCTCTTTACCCAAATCTTGTTCATTGCACTCTTAACTTCATCCACATTCACATTTCCTTTTCCTTTGTCTTGATTCTGATTATGATGCATCAAACCCCTTTTGTCCTGATTCTTGCTTCTACAGATTTTGGCAATATGACCAGATCTATTACAATTGTAGCAAACAACATTTCTTTGCATATTTGACTGATAACCTCTTGATCTACACTGATTAGCCATATGACCTACTCTATTGCATGTATAGCATCTACCATTGAATGAATTGTTCATTTGCATATTTCTGCATTCATGAGATTTGTGACCATACCTTTTGCAGTTGAAGCACTGTCCAGAGAAGGATGAATTAGTTTGATTCATTCTCTTTCTGCATTAATTAGCTTTATGACCAAAGTTATTGTAGTTGTGGTAGTATCCATAGAAAGATGGATAATTTTGAGCACTAGGCTGCCTTACTAGAGGTCTTCTAGGCATGTTCCTTGGATTTTCTGATCCAAAATTCTTTTGAGCAGATCCGAAGCTTTCACCCTTCTCATATCCCAAGCCACACTTGTCATCTACCCTCTTTTGACTTTCAAGAAGAACTTCAAGTTGAGCAGAACTTATCTTGAATTTCTCTTTGTATTCATTTGCTGTTTGAAGATCCTTTTTAAGAGAGATAATTTGATCCTCAAGCTTTTCTTCATTATCTTTAGCATCTTCAAGATCAGATTCAAGATGTCTGATTATTCTATCCATCTTGTGGTAGTCTTATGATTTCTCTTTGAGAGATTGTCTTAGATCATCTTCAGTTTTTCTTTTTACTTCAATTTCTTGGGTAAACTTCATAACTCCTGATTCCATTTCATGTCTTACCATAATGACCTCTTTTGATAACTTTTCACATAACTTGGTTTTCTCCTTCAGATCTCCATTTGTATCATTTGTTTCACCTTGACTTGCTAGTTGCTGAAGTAGCTCCTTTCTCTTTTTCATAGAGAGACTCAGTTTCTCTTTTAGTTCATTTATGAAATCATCAGCCTGTTTGAGTCTTTCCTTCAATTCATTGACTTCAGAATTTGACTGCTCAAGATCATCTAGGGCAGACTTAAGTTGCTCCCTCATACCATACACATCCATTTGAATTCCCAGATCTTCCTCAAGCTATTAGCATCTGTTTAGAGGAAATTGGCTCTGATACCAATTGCTGATAATTGAGAGGGGGGGTGAATTAGTTATCCTTATAATTTCAGCTTTCTATGCTTTCTTAACAATTAATGCAATATTAGATCAAATAAGCATGCATGATCATAAAATGGAAATAACACAAATACACATGACACAATGATTTGACATGGAAACCCTGTTAAGGGAAAAAACCACGGGGTGATTAACCCAAGATATTATTCTTTGTTAGAAGAATAGAAGATACAAAATGGCACTTGCCAATTAGGGCTCACTACCCGAGCCCACTGCTCACAAGAGGCTCACTGCCTACAAGAGACTCACTATGATGCAGAGGCATCCACACTATAACCTTCGCATATAGCATGAATGTCTGCAGACCAACCTCATCATCATCATCTTCACCATCATCATCATATTCCGCTTTATACTGTCAGCATCATCATGTTTCCTAAAACCAACAGCATCATCATATTTCGGACACTCGCAATTGTCCTCCTGCCGACTACTATTCACCTCCTCCGCTTTCCTCCTAACATCATCATCATGATGTTCAGCGGGCGCAAACATCCTCCGGTTGCACTGTTCATCGGGCACCGAACTCCATCGTCATCATCATGACCTTCAACACTGTCTTCGTCAGCAAGATATCCAAATATCCGGTTGCTCAAATATCCTGATGACGATCAGTTCAGCACCTTCCCTTCGATGCTCCGCTAGCCGACGATCCAAACAACAGCATCATGATATAACTTATCCGGTTCTCTTCGAAACCTCCTGATGATGCTAATACACTTTATGCCGATGCCGATACTTAACCACTTAACAACGGTAGGACAACTCGCACAGGGGGATATCTCAATATCCTGATGACGATGACGTCATATCCTGATGACGATGACGTCACCCAATATCCTGATGACCTCTTCAACACTTAGTCAAAAAAAACTCAACTTTCACTCCCGCATCTACTCGCGATACGCGGATGATTGGCACTCCCGATATGATGATCCTGGTGCCGATACATGCACTTAGTCTATGTCCGACCTAAACATCCTGATGCACTCGCAACATGAAAACTTCAACAGTTTCATGACCCGATCTTCTTCTACCTGATGCCGATGCACTCCACCTCGGCTCCTCCAGATGATGATCACCCCGACGAACCCGCACTTCATGCGCTCAACTGCATCATGTTCATCTTCACTTATCCGGATGACGATGTCCAAACCCGACTGCAGGATATTCACCTAGATATCCTGATGATGCCGTCTTGACCAGTTTCTTCACTTAGCGAAATTTCACTTCGCCGATCCTCCAGGGATGACCCGATCCAACCTCAGGGTGATCTTCCAACTCAATCAGCTCAACTTGACCTAGCACATGAGGATGCTAGGCTTCTCAGCATCTGTCGACCGCGATCCTGCACACCTGCATGCAAACGGAAAACAAACTACTACCTACCCTACTGTACATTACCATTCCACCGATCAGATGAGTCAACCGGTGGAATGGATCAGTGAATCCATGAAGTCTCTCAAACCAGTAAATCAATCAAGTAATGGAATGCAACCAGAGCAAGAACACAAACAAGATCACTTTATTGATTTCAAAGATGCAATACAATATGATCAACCTCTCTCTCTCAGGCTCACTCTCTGCAACTAGCTCGATCGATGATATCTGTCTGTATCATATCAAACGATCTCATGCTTATAAAGACTTTCCTACGAGTACTACTGACCCGACTCCAAGCGGCTGGGAACTCTCCAAGCGGCTGGGAGATCCCACCGAACATACATCATGACAGCTGTTATAACTAACTAGATAAAAATAGAAAAAGCCCGGTCAGCATGATCTTATCATGATCAGCTTGACCTTATTACATGCAACTGGTCTTAACAGACCTTCTTGGAAACATAAACAGGACCTAAACTACTAACTGCCTTATCCAGACCAGCTGTCAGGTAGGTGCTCCTGCACCATACTCCCCAAAAGAAAAGAACTCATGCTATATCATGAGTTTAGTATGTGGAAGTCTGCCACCTCTACCCTTTGCCTTGTCAATAGTCTGACCTGCTCCAGCTTTGTCTGCTGCTGTCTCTTGGCTGCTCCAAGACTTCTGAACTGTAACTTGCTTTCTGGCAAGTAAATCCTCATGCCTGTTGATGTAGGCCTTTTTCTCACATACCCTGTGTTTGTCAGGTTGCCTGACCAGAACCTCTGTCTGAACTGCCTCTTGAACTTCTGAAATGTTCAACTCTATCTTCCTGTCAATCTTTATAGGACAAACAATAGTCCCAACTATGACAACATCCTTGTCATTCTTCTGAACTGGTTGCTGTTTACACCCCTGTTTCTGCATCTGCTGCTGACCTCTGTCAGTAACAACTGAAACTGTCTTCAGCTTGTTGTCTGTAACAACTTCTTTCCTTGCAGTGTTTTCATCTGCCTTCATGCTTGTTCCTATAGGCTTCTGTACATACTCCTTCTTTCCCATTAAAATGATTTGGGCTGCCTTCTGTACTGCAGCTTTTGCCTGTAATGGCATCAACTTAATAGTCTTCCCATCCTTCTTGATGGTGTAGGTATTAGCATACCCATCATACAGTACCCTCCTGTCAAATTGCCATGGTCTACCTAGCAGTAGGTGACAACATTCCATAGGCAATATGTCACACAAAATTCTATCATGATATGGTCCAATCTGGAAATCCACATATGCCTGTTCAGAGACAAAAAGTGATTGCCTATCACTCACCCAAGATGCCTTGTAAGGGTGTGGATGTGGAATCCTTTCCAACTTCAGTTTATCCACCATTTCCTGAGATACCATGTTGTCTGTTGAACCAGTATCAATGACAACCTTACATACTTTACCTTTACTCTTGCATGTGGTCTTGAAAAGAGCTCTTCTTTGCATCATATCCTTTGATGCCTGCAAACTAATTCTCCTTAACATCAATGATTCTCCACTCTCTGGATATCCATAATTCTCAGGACCTTTGTTTGAACTCTGTGCACTTTCTTCTACTTTCTCTTCTTGTACCAGTTGTACTCTCTTGTCACTAGTTCTATCATTTCTGGATGATGAACCTTTGTTTTCTGGACATTTGAAAGATGGATGACCAAACTCTCCACAGGTGTAACATTTTCCTGAAAATTTAGTAGAACCTCTACCACCTCCAAATCTTCCTCTATTGCCTTTCCATCCACCTCTGAAATCAGACTGTCCTTGTCCTTTACCAGTGTCTTCTTGACCCTCATTTGTCTGCTTTTGTGCAGGGGCTGTTCCTCTTCCCCTATTGTTTCCTCTTCCTCACATGGACTTATCATGTCCTCTATTCATCTTTTCTTCAATCCTGATTGCCATTTGATAACAATCCTCCACATTCTTAGGGTTAGCTAACACTAACTCATCCTGTATGTTAAATCTCAAACCAGCCAAGTACCTAGCCACCTTTTCTACTTCATTCTCATGATGACCAGATCTCATACTCAGCAGATAAAATTCCTCAGTATATGCTTTCACATCCCTGTCTTTCTGCTTTAAAAATTGCAGCTTCTTAAACATCTGGATTTCATAATCCCTTGGCAAGAATTTACCCTTTATCCTTGCTACCATCTTATCCCAAGAAGTGATCTTAGACTTCCCTTGTTTCCTTCTCTCAGATTGTACATAATCCCACCATACCAAAGCATGACCTCCTAACTTGGTCTTTGCAATTTTCACCTTCTGATCCTCAGCAACATCTTCACATTCAAAGTGATTATCAAGTGCAGCAATCCAATCTAACAACTCATCTTCATTCAAGCTTCCAGTATATTTGGAAACATCAACCTTTACCTTAGGTTTTTCACTCTGCACTGCCTTTAACAGTTTTGCCAATCTCTGGTCTTCAGCATCCAGATCTTCAGCTACCTCTTCATACTCTTCAACAGTATCTGCATCTTCTTCAAACTCACTGTCTTCCACTTCCCTCTTTTTGTTCTTTTCCAGGGCTGTCAGCCTGGCTTGAAGTGCTTCAGCAAGCTCCTTCATCTTCCTCATCTCTCTAGCATGTTTCTCCTTCATCTCCTGCAGTTCCCTTGCAGTACCATTACCTTTAGGAGGCATTTTGTCAACCTCTCAATCAACACACAACACAATCAACTCTACCTCTGCCCTTTCGGTGACAGAATCAACACACAACAGCCCAGACCTTTTGCTGAGCTCTGATACCACTATGATGCAGAGGCATCCACACTATAACCTTCGCATATAGCATGAATGTCTGCAGACCAACCTCATCATCATCATCTTCACCATCATCATCATATTCCGCTTTATACTGTCAGCATCATCATGTTTCCTAAAACCAACAGCATCATCATATTTCGGACACTCGCAATTGTCCTCCTGCCGACTACTATTCACCTCCTCCGCTTTCCTCCTAACATCATCATCATGATGTTCAGCGGGCGCAAACATCCTCCGGTTGCACTGTTCATCGGGCACCGAACTCCATCGTCATCATCATGACCTTCAACACTGTCTTCGTCAGCAGGATATCCAAATATCCGGTTGCTCAAATATCCTGATGACGATCAGTTCAGCACCTTCCCTTCGATGCTCCGCTAGCCGACGATCCAAACAACAGCATCATGATATAACTTATCCGGTTCTCTTCGAAACCTCCTGATGATGCTAATACACTTTCTGCCGATGCCGATACTTAACCACTTAACAACGGCAGGACAACTCGCACAGGGGGATATCTCAATATCCTGATGACGATGACGTCATATCCTGATGACGATGACGTCACCCAATATCCTGATGACCTCTTCAACACTTAGTCAAAAAAACTCAACTTTCACTCCCGCATCTACTCGCGATACGCGGATGATTGGCACTCCCGATATGATGATCCTGGTGCCGATACATGCACTTAGTCTATGTCTGACCTAAACATCCTGATGCACTCGCAACATGAAAACTTCAACAGTTTCATGACCCGATCTTCTTCTACCTGATGCCGATGCACTCCACCTCGGCTCCTCCAGATGATGATCACCCCGACGAACCCGCACTTCATGCGCTCAACTGCATCATGTTCATCTTCACTTATCCGGATGACGATGTCCAAACCCGACTGCAGGATATTCACCTAGATATCCTGATGATGCCGTCTTGACCAGTTTCTTCACTTAGCGAAATTTCACTTCGCCGATCCTCCAGGGATGACCCGATCCAACCTCAGGGTGATCTTCCAACTCAATCAGCTCAACTTGACCTAGCACATGAGGATGCTAGGCTTCTCAGCATCTGTCGACCGCGATCCTGCACACCTGCATGCAAACGGAAAACAAACTACTACCTACCCTACTGTACATTACCATTCCACCGATCAGATGAGTCAACCGGTGGAATGGATCAGTGAATCCATGAAGTCTCTCAAACCAGTAAATCAATCAAGTAATGGAATGCAACCAGAGCAAGAACACAAACAAGATCACTTTATTGATTTCAAAGATGCAATACAATATGATCAACCTCTCTCTCTCAGGCTCACTCTCTGCAACTAGCTCGATCGATGATATCTGTCTGTATCATATCAAACGATCTCATGCTTATAAAGACTTTCCTACGAGTACTACTGACCCGACTCCAAGCGGCTGGGAACTCTCCAAGCGGCTGGGAGATCCCACCTAACATACATCATGACAGCTGTTATAACTAACTAGCTAAAAATAGAAAAAAGCCCGGTCAGCATGATCTTATCATGATCAGCTTGACCTTATTACATGCAACTGGTCTTAACAGACCTTCTTGGAAACATAAACAGGACCTAAACTACTAACTGCCTTATCCAGACCAGCTGTCAGGTAGGTGCTCCTGCACCACACTATCTACAAGAAAGGAAAGTAACTCAATGTTTGAACTAATGAGAAGCATCCACACATGCTGAGGTTTAGTTCCAGTTAAGCTCAATAGACTGATCTACTGCACTTCATTCTACTTTCTTTTGATGCTGCTGTACTATCACATTCTGGACCAGTCTTCCTATCTTTACTCTGCTCTTCTCCTTTTCTTCGCACCTCTACATACACCACACACCCCTTCACATCCAAATTCATCATGTATATATATCCGCAAAATTGATTTCATCACCTTCCTAGTCAGCATTCAGAATAGTCAATATTTTCCTCAAACTCTGATCTGTCAGCTGAATCCTTGCATACCAAGTAATGTGGATCAAGGATATACATGTGGAAGTCATCAATCATGTTGGCCAATCATAAATTATGCCTTAAGAACCTTTACGATCACTAGTAACACATCTAGAATAATGTCTGATGTTCTGTCAGTCAGTTCTTCCTCTGTCCATACTGCCACTCAGGAACCTAACACTCAAGTAGTATTCATATCTTTTCCTTCATCTATCACTGGAGGCTAAATCCTTGGAATCTGTTATTCAAGGTACTCCTCTTGACTTCCCCAAATCTGCACTTTACTGAGATACTTCTTCTGAGAGATCCAGACTTGTCTGTCGGACCTTACTGACTGCTCTATTCTTACTTACCAGACCTCAACACTTCTTCAATCTGACTTCCAGTAAAGACTCATCATGTCCTGCGGATGAGTGGGATCACCTTTGTTGTCATCAATGACAACATTCATGAATCCTCATAGTGTCTCTTACCAACAAACCCTAGACCCTAAACCCTAAACTTGAGCATCCCTAAACCCCTAAAGCCTAAATAATTCCCCTAAACCCTTACCCTAAAACCTAAACCATATTTACTTGAGAAACCCTAAACTCTTGTAAACGTCAAATAGTGAGGGAGAGAGAGATAGAAAGGTAGAGTTAGAGAGAGGAGGTCAAAAGAGATCTAGCAAGATAGAGAGGTAGGTATAGTTAGAGAGAGGGATAGAGGAGATAGAGATATCTCTCCCAGGCTCAATCTCCTCTATATCTTCCTATTTGCCTCTCTACCTAAACCATAAACCTAAACCTCTAAACCTTAACCCCTAACCCCTAAGCCATAAACCCTAAACCATAAATAATGCCCCTAAACCCTAACCCCTAACCCCTAAACCCTAAAAATGAGAAAACCTAAACCCCTAAACCCCTAACCCCTAAACCATAAAACCTGGAAGCAAACCTAAACCTCTATCTCCCTATCTCTCCCAATCTCTATAACGTGAAAACATGAAAACATTAAGCTTTCATTCCAACCAAATTCATTCCTAATCAATCCCAAATCATCCCTAATTCATTCAATTTCATCTCTAATCATCCCTAAACCACTTCTAATCAGCCCTAAACCACTTCACACCATCCCAAATCACATCCAAATCAATTTAACTTCATCCCTAATCATTTTTGAGTCAACCTGGATTTCATCTCAAATACCATCCCTAAACTATTCCTAAATCATTCTAATCATTCCCTAATCAGCACTAAACCACTTCAAACCATCCCTAAAAGCATTCTAATCATTCCCAAATCATTCCTAATCTAGTCCTTTTCACCTCTCATCATCCCTAAACCAATCCATTTCATCCCAAATCAATCTAAGCTCCATCTCAAATGATCCCAAAAATAATCAAAATCAAACAAATACCTCACCAGTAGCCATTAGAAGATCATAGTGCCAATCTGTTAGTCATTTGCACCATTTTGTATATCATATGTGCCAACATACTCCTTAATAGCACCTACCTATCAATCACAAACATCATTCTACACCTAGCCAGTCATAGGTGTCTTTCTACCCTCTACCAGCCACAGTAGCCATCAGAACATCATAAGCACCAATATGTTAGTCATTTACATCATTCTATACATCATATATACCAACCATAAACCCTAAACCCGATCATCTCTAAACCTGATCAACATTAAACCCTTATCTCCTTGTCTCTATCATCTCTCTTCCTCTCAATCTCTATGCCTACGTCTTTGGCCATGTCCATCACCCTCTATCTCCCTATCTCTCCCTCTCTAAACTCCTAACCCCTAAACTCTAAACCCAATCAACCCTAAACCCCTATCTCCTTGTCTATATAATCTCTCTACCTCTCAATCTCTCTGGCTATGTCTCTGTCCATGTCCCTCACCCTGTATCTCCATATCTCTCCCTCTCTAAACTCCTAACCCCTAAACCCTAAACCCAATCAACCCTAAATCTGATCAACCGTAAACCCTATATCCTTGTCTCCATCATCCCTCTACCTCTCAATCTCTCTACCTGTGTCTCTAGCCACGTCCCTCACCCTCTATCTCCCTATGTCTCCCCTCAGTCTCCTCAATATCTCCCTATTAGTCCTCTCTCTCTAAACCCTAACCTAAACCTCTAAACCTTAACCCATAACCCCTAAAACATAAACCTTAAATTACCCTAAATAATGCCCCTAAACCCTAAAACTGAGCAACCCTAAACCCCAAACATCTAAACCATAAACCTTGGAAGCAACTCTAAACCTCTATCTCCCTAGATCTCTCCCAATATCTATCGATGCCCTCACACACTCTCTCTAAACCCTAACCCCTATTTACCCTAAACCTAAGAAACCCTAAATCCCTAACACCTAAACCCTAAACCATAAACCTAAGCAACCGTAAACTCCTAAACCTTATTTATAATTAACCTGAACCCTAACCCAAAACCCTAAACCCTAAACTTGAGAAACGCTAAAATCATAAACCATAAATAATGCCCCTAAAGGTCTAACCAACCCTAAGCTCATATAAACCCTAACTAATTACCCTAAACCTGAGCAACTCTAAACCTCTCTCTCTCCCAAAACCCCTAAACCCTAAATAATGCCCCTAAATCCTAACCCTTAAACCATAAACCATAAACCTGAGCATCCCTAAACCCCTAAACCCTAAATGATTCCCCTAAACCCTAAACTTAAGCAATCCTAAACTCATAAACCCCACCCACCCTCTCTCTCTCCAAAACAAGAAAACTAGGACTCTCTATCTCTCTCTCTCCCTATCACTAGGTATCTCTCCCAGGTTTCTCTCCCCTCCATCTCCATCCTCTCTCCCTTTTCCTACCTCTTGCTCTCCCTTGTCGACAAAGAACATGGAAATGTAAGAAAAATAGGACATGTAAAGATGGATGATGATATAAATTGGGATTTAATGAAATGGAAACAAGATAATTTATGAAATTTCTTTGGATGGGAAGAATGAGGAGGAGAGGTAAAGAGGGGAGGGAAGTAGAGAGTACGAGAGAGGATAGGAGGTAGAGACAGGATTGAAGTAGAGAGTGGGAGAGGACTGTAGGAGGTAGACAGGGCAAGGAAGAAGAGAGAGAGGGTAGGAGGTAGACAGGGGAGGGAAGCAGAGACTAAGAGAGAGGGTAGGAGGTAGACAGGGGAGGGAAGTAGAAAGTGAGAGAGAGGGTAAGAGGTAGAGAGGGAGGGGGAGAAGAGAGTGAGAGAGAAGGTAGGAGGTAGAGAGGCAAGGGAAGAAAAGACTCAAAAAGAGGGTAGGAGGTAGATAGGAGAGGGAAGTAGAGAGCAATAGAGATAGTAGAAGGTAGATAGGGGAGGGAAGAAGAGAGTGAGAAAGAATGTGGGAGGTAGAGAGGGGAGGGAAGCAGAGACTCAGAGAAAGGGTAGGATGTAGAGAGGGGAGAGAAACAGAGAGAGAGATGATAGGAAGTGCAGCTGCCCTTGTATACATGTATGTAAAGTGTGGAAGCATAGACAAGGCATGTCAATTGTAAGATGTAACACATCAAAGAGATGTTCTATAATGGAATGCAATGATTGCAAGATATGCAAAAAATGGATTTGTTGAAAAGGCTTTAGAAACTTTCAAGCAAATGCAATTGGCATGTGTATTGCCAGTTATGCTCATCATAATGCGAGCACATTATAATGTGCCCGTGTTATGATGAGCTTTGTTTGACATGTTTTTATCAGTTTTTAGCAAAATCTAGAGATAATCTGGAGCGTGCTCCCCATCAAGATGGCAATTTTTTCAATGAAAACTCAAAAAAATACAACCATAATCTTAAGTTCTCTGTTAGCTATCTAACCATATAATTTTTTTCACATTTTGAGTACGTTTAGTGTTTCATCTTGAATTTCTTTTGTAAGTGTGTCCAGTTTTTGTCAAAAACCAATGTCTAGTATTTTTAACTTGTTTTTTTAATCATTCATCGAAAATTGAAATAAGTTATATTTTTAGAAACTAGAATCCATTCTACACGAATTCAAAAAAAATTGATTTTCGATTAGTTTTCAAACATTTTAGGGGGGAGCACGCTCAAATTTCTATTTTTCAGGATGTGTCCACTTTAAAAATTACTAAAAAATCAATTATTCATTAAAAACTTATCAAAAAAATTAGGGATAAACTACATGGTGTTACTTAATTTCTCACTAGAGCGATTGTTGAAATACTAAAAAAAGGTTAACATTTTAGGGGGAGCACACCAAACACTATGTTATGTTTTTTTGAGAAAAATAGGACCAATTTGTGTGCACCCCCTTTTTGAATCCCTTAATCTCAACCATTTTTTGGAAAAATTAGTAGTTTAGAAACTAGATTCGGAGCACTACAACTCTTGTTTTTGTTCCATCTTCAAATTTTGAGTGTAGCTATCTTCAATTTCTCATCCAACATCAATGTTTCCTGATTTCAGGAAAAAAAGTGGCAACTTAAGACCCCATTTTGGTCCCTCATCTTTGTGCACTTACCCAAAGGCTTGACCAAGATTGCGGCAAGGAAGCTGGTCATTCCACACCTACAACAAGCTGCAGTCAAAGTGGTTATTCCTTCAACAAAAAAACCCAAGAACGGGAGTTGGGGTGGTGTTTTCAATATAGCCACAGCACTGGAAAATGATGAAATTAAGTAAACTATTACTCTTTTTAAAGGTGTGATTAGGGACATTATGAAGACTTTTTCTTTCTTTGTTGTGCACATGGCTCCTCCTCTAACTCTGGAGCAAGTAGAAAGGGAGGGTCAGTTTATTATAGGCCTAAGATTCATCATGCACCAACTGCTCAAATGATGTAGCCTCTTGGCCATGTGACCACTTTTTGAATTGATATAATGGGATATGCCCCCAAGGCAACATTTTATAGATAAAAAGAAACTTTTCCGCACTACTCAATATCAATATATGAGCTAATATAGAAGTAAAACATGTCTAGTCTAGATAAGTTATTGAGTCTATCCCTAAATAGTGAGTGTGAAATTTCATTGAAGATGTTGGGAACATGTTAAAAAGGAAATAGTGAATGCAGATAGTCCTCAGGTTAGATGAAAACAAAGCTTCTAAAAAAGAAAAATACATTTGTGTAACTCTACCTTATCAACGACAAGGGAATCTTTGCATAGTTGAGTAAGTCTTCAATTTTTAAGATGAAAAGTTACTAAGCCCAATGTCTTTGATAAACCCCATCTCCATGCATTACTCCATTCCTCCCAAGTAGATTTTATATCTAAGTGAAGAAAGTTTTCTTGCTTGACCAAGGAAAGCAAAATCTCTATTCTTCGCTTAGCAGGCTAGTAGATAAGGTATAGATTGACATACTCTAGTTGTAAATTCATGGATATTAGAAATATTTTCAATAAAGAGGTCTACAAAATAGAGAAAATAGATTGAATTTGTAAAAGCAAAACCATACATTAAACTATCCTTTGATTGCAGAAACTAGGTCATCGTGTTCCATTTTCTTTAGTTTAGTGGTGACAAAAACATCTTTGATAACAAGACCACTCTGAAAAGTTGAATTTACTGACTGGTTATTCAAGCTAAATGAAGTGTGAGGAATCATCCTCCCTCCAGCGGCTATGCTCCATACAAAATAGCATGTCTAAGACATCATATGATAATTTTAACAGATGTTGGACAGAGTATACCATGGCCATAAGTGACAATAAAAGAGAAGGGTTGGCACTAACCTTCCATTAACCTATCCATCTAGTTGCCTGGTTGCTCACATCTTATTCCAATCAATCAAATTCCATGTCATATAGTTCCCATCCTAGGTGACTTCACTAGCTATCTGTACCTTTCTCTATCTTGGGGTGGATTTGGTTCTAACCAACCCGAAGAGGTAGGTGCCTATCTAGTGACTTCACTTAGTATGGATATGACTAATCATCCCCTGTTGGAATGTCCCTAATCAGTGAATCTGATAGCTATTCTTAAACATCATCCACTTCAACAGTCAAATGTCGATTCTAACCAATAAAAATAGGACAAATACGTACCGCTTTTTGTTATGGATGAGGTGTAAATTTACTATTGACTGTTTGACCATTGAAATGGATGCTGTTTAAGTAGAGTGGAATATGACCTTATAACCATATATCCAACTCTCCCCACTAGAACTTTCAATAGTGGTATATCTTCCTTTCAATCGGGTAAACCTTAACCAGCTGGCACATTGTAAAACGACCAGTTGGTCGAAATGTTGCCGACTCAACATCAATCGATGATTTCTTTGACAAATCTCAACAATCGATATATGTAGGAGGGTCGATTGATTAGGTTGATTGTTTTTGTCGAAGAATTTGTAGGTTGAAAAAACGAGTAAACAGTCAGCACACAATGTGTCGACTGTTTACAGGGGCATTTCAATAAGGCCCAAAGGAATGCATTGGAGATAAGCAATGCTCAACCATACAACTAGAGTGATTGGTTGCCAATGTAAGAATAAAATTGATTTGTCGAGCTGGCACGAGATGGAGAGGATGTGAGGGAAGTTGACACCATGAGAGGTATGTGCTCGACTAATCCTTATGCACTGACTCACTAATCTTGGGAAAGGAGAGCGCTCACTGCTTGGGTGGAGGAAGGAGAGGACTCAACCAACCTCTGCCATAGCCATCTACCTGGTTTTGTTCAATCTTGATTCAGAAATGCACTGGATAGAAAGCACAGGTCGCCATAGTTTCTATCAGGGGAGTGTTTTAAAAAAAGGGGCAAATTTAACTGATTGGCGGAATAAATAAATTTTAAAAAATTTGAATTTGACTGACTAAACGACAAGCTTGAAACGTTAAAATTAACAATTGTTTGTTATCATTTGTGTCTTGGTCGTAGGGCCCGTTAAGACTTTGGTGTGCCTTTTCCACCATGTTATTTTTGTTATCGTCTGTGTTTAGGCTGTAGGGCCCGTTAAGACTTTGGGGTGTGCCCAGGGCTTAAATTTGATGGCCATATGGCCGTATTTAGTCATTTTAGCCGTAAAATACAATTAAAATTTTAGGAAGACCGTATCACTTGAAAGGTAAGATTTCAAGTAAACTGTCAAAATTTCTATGTAATTATTCTTATACATATATTTTTAGTTAATATATATATTTCCTAAAATAAGTAGACTTTAATATTTGAAAGGCAACTTCAAATAAATAACCGTCACAAAAAAAAAAAAAAAAAAAACTGCTATTATGGGTCCCATTTGTAGTGTGGAAGGTATGGTATGATATGGATTGTAAATTTGTATATTATAATAGTGTTATGATGTCTTAGGCATGCCGTTATGTATGGAGAATAGCCACTGCCGGAAACATAGTGGTGTTTTGTAGCATCTGCACCTTCCAAAAAATGCTGTCTTTTTTGGAATCGCCGGACACACACTAAGGAAATTGCCTTTAGATAATTTCGAGATTGCCACGATGCAAGCAGCAATATAAAACTAATAATAACAATAAATAAAATAAAATAAAGCGTTATACACAAAGGAGATTACCTCTTAAGAGGTCGCGTCTTAGCTATAAGTAGTACCGGCACTAAGTCTTTTCATTACAGAATACATTACCTCTGGACGTCTGTAGTTGATTACATGGCGAAGGGCATAAATGTGTTTTTGGTGCTTTTATTGCTCACAGCGCCTTTTGCTTCTGGTATTATGCATTCTTTTTCTCTTTGATCACTATTTCTTAGCTTAGGAGATGGGTTTTATTTGTCGATATATACGAATAAGAATATATTGTTTGTCGTTGAATTTTTTTTTTTTTAAATTCTGAAATGCTCACTGATTTCTAATATATTGATGATTACAAGTGTCCGTTGAGTATTGCCGAGCTCCGAGTGGTGCATTCCACGGGCCATGCGTCTACGATCATGAGTGCTTCGTTACTTGCGTAAGTCGAGATGTTGCTGAGAATGCGAATGTCTTTTCCAATGCTTCTGCTACAATCGCTGTTAGAATAGCATTGCAAAGATGTAACCAAGAGTTATTCCAGTGGAATTATTTGTTTCTTCTGTAATGGGAGAATACAGATCCAATAAAACCACTGGTCTTGTAAATGTGATAAATAAATGTAATAAATAAGTAGTAAAAACAATAAGGCAATGTGTAGGTTCTGAGCTCAGCGATTACCTATAATTAGGCTTAAATTTGACATTCAACCTTGTTTGTCATGCAAATTTTTTTTATGACAGTTATCTATTCAATGGTGCCTTTAAAATATTATGATATATTTTAGTATAAGTAAACTAGCACTTGCACCCATAGGAGGTTCAAGGAATACGTCAATAGGAACAACCAACGAGTTTAGAAAATTTTCAGGGGAGCACTATAATGCTCACATATAAAAGCCTATCGGCTAATTATATAAAAACCAAATATATATATCATCATAATCCTATATAAATTTTGACAGTTTGTCCAAAATCTCTCCTTTCATATGATGCAGTCTTTTCAAAATTTCAATTGTATTTTACAACTAAAATGCCTAAATACAACTATACAACTGTCAAATTTAAGCCTTGGGCGACCTATAAATCAAAACAATAAGACAATGTAATGATTATATATCTTTATTTATAAATATTTGTAACGATTATATCTGATTTTCTAATTTAGAATAATTACTTTTAAATAGCTTATAAATAAATTAATAAAAATTGTTTAAAGATTCAATAATTTTTATTATATAATATATTTAAAAATAAACTTTGTTTTATTCTTTTCAATTTTTATTTCAAATTTTTTTATATAATGTTTTTATATTTTTTTAAAATTTAATAAAAGATATATTTATACCAAGATGATAGTATTTTAAATAAACTTCTAAAATTTAAATAATTTATATATTTGAGTAATACAACTTTTTTAATTATTGTTTGATTGTTTTCATTGTAATTAAATATAATGTTGTATATTTTTATAGAATATTTTTTTTAGTTGTTTAAATATTATTTTATTGAGATATATGATTAAACACTATACATAATGTAATTAAAAAGAACAATGATGTCTTCAATCTAACTTAGAGAACAATCTTTTCTAGTTAAATAATAAAATGATTATCTAATAATTGGCATATAAAATTACAACAAGCCTATTGTGTGTATTTAGTTTAGGAAAATTTGAAAAAAAAATATTGGTCTTTGATTTTAACTATTTAAAATAGAAAAGTAAAAAAAGTAAGTTCAATTTTTTCACCCACCGTAAGGATAAGAGGGCTATATTTAGCTTCTTGTTGACTTTCTTAGAAATGGGAGTGGTATTTTGTCTATCTTGGTGTAATATTCTATAAGGTGGTTTTATGACATTTGTAAAAGACTAATAATAGCCTAATTGTGGGATTTCCAAGAGAGGGCATTGAATATTCCCAAGTTGGGTGCCATGTAAGCTTGTATTTCTATTTAATAGGAGCTAGACGAGGGTTGAGTATGAGTTGAATCTGTTACAATTATATAGGTGCAGTTAGATTGGATGCAAGAAAGAAGGAAGTGATTGTATTGTAATCTATTTTGAAGATAATACAAACTTGTCCTCTTTTGAAGTGGATGTTTTCATGCAAGGGTTTATCAACGTAAATCTCTATGTTATGTATTATTCTTTTGAGTTTGTTGATTTCTTTGTTGCTGATTTACATTAGTTTAAATCTCTATTTTGATATTCTACAAATAAATTTCAAATTTGTAGTTTATTTTAGATTTTCATATTGTAGTGGTTTTTCTTCATTTCTAAAATTTGGTATTACAGCCTAGTCAAATTTTCTTCTTCGGTGGAAGAGTGAAGGTTTTCTATGGTTCTATTTTTATAGATTTGTGTATGTGGAATTCATGGTTGCATCTACATCTCTGATAGATATTAAGAAATTCAATGGAACAAACTATGAGTTGTAGAAGCTAAAAATGGAGGATGTCCTTGAAGAGACAGATCAATTGGAACAAACTATGAGTTGTAGAAGATGAAAATGAAGGATGTAATGCTACTTTTCTCCCATAGTTATTTGACTACTTGAGGTAGATTTATTATAGTTTATAATTAGAGTTAGGATAATTTAGAATATGCAATGATATTAAAATAGATATATATAGAAAATGTAAATTACAACATGTAATAATTTAATAAGAACTCTAAAATTAAAATAATTTACAAAGCAAGTTGAATATCATGATCCCATAATCAGATTAACATAAAAACCCATGCATATAATAATTCCAATATCTTTTATTAACAATAAATCCAATGCTTATATGAATCAGAGTACACGGATCGACAACTCTCACCTTAGGAAGATTTCAGAAGTCTCTATCCGCATAACTATGGAACACTCCAGGAGGAAAAAGTTCTTATTCATAACAAAACGTATCATTCTCAACACAAGTTCCCTAGATCCATGCTCATTAGATAAAATGCTCAACACAAGTGCTCAAGACTAATGTTAAAAAAATACTCAACACAAGTATACACAAGCCTTCACCAAGACAATCTTGAGTGTACACTATACCTCGAGTTGGACACACACTGTGTGCCCCTTCTCCAATGCCCATACCTCACCAAAACCACCTTCTTCTTCTTCCTTGAGTGATCTCCTTACCCTTTCCAAGTCTCATATAAATGCCTTATATAACCTTTTAAGGGTGGTTTCTAAACCATCACACCCTTTCACAAAGGTTGTCATTAATAATTATTTCATAAACATAATAATTTCTCCCTTTTAAAAGGGTCTTTTTATAAATATTCTTTAGTTATCTCCTATGATTAGGAAATCAAATCAAGGTAGAAACACAAACCAAATGCATAACAAAACAAATAGTTTATACCTGGATAAGAAGACCCAATCTCATCAAAAAGGGAATGAAACTTTGCACCCAAGAGCTCCTAAGACATGATAAACCCTAATTGATTCAAATGTGAAATGCTATCTCAATTTGCAACTCACTAAAAGACTAGCTCATTAGTTATTTTGGCATGATAACTCTACTTGAAAATTGGATCCCAAAATGGGTTGAGAGATGTTGTATTTATAGAGATTTTGGAGGGATTTTGATCCAAGGATGGAGATTGATTTGGAAGATCAATGGTGGAGGATGAAAGTGATGTGGAGGGCCTAGATTTGATCTTGGAGGAATGGAGGGCTAGGAATAAATGTAAATCTTTTATTCATTTTGGGGAAAGGAGGAATTAAATGAGTATGGGTGAGATGGAATATTTATGAATTAAAGATTCATATGGGGAATGTAAAATGAATTAAAAATTTATTTGGGGATAAGTGGATATAAATGAGGTATGGGGGTGGTAAGGGGTTGTAAGAGAAATTAATTGTGATGTGGGATGTATTTGAATAAAAAATTGACTTATGTGGATATATTTCAATTTTTTATTTGGAGGATGTGGGGAAGGGTGTTAAACTAGGTTTGACCACCCACATGAGAGGTTAGGATTAATTAAATATAGGTTTTATTTAATTAATCCTAGGGTTAGGATGAGGCAGGCCAGGGTAGGCAATTAAATAATAGCTATTTAATTGTCTAGGGTAGGGATAGGTCAATTAGTAGGCTGAATTAATTAGTTAAACATAATTCAGCTAATTAAGTGGATTTAGTGAGGAGAGGGAAATTGATCAAATAAATATTGCATATTTATTAAATCAAATGGATAAGGTTTGGACTATTGAATTAATAAAATTAATTCCATTTTGGGGATAAGATGGTGTAAAATTAGGTGATGAATGGATAACTTAATTAAATAAAAATTTAATTAATTGGTTAGAAGGGAAATTGGTATGTTTAGGGATGTCGGGAGTCGGTTTGATGGTAAATGACATTTTTAGGTGTCTACATTTGCCCCTCTTTGATGTGGCATCAGGACCTAGGAGGGAAGTGGCATTAGGTCGAAGAAAAATATGCTCCAGCTGCCGGGAAGGAATAAAATGGGTAAGGGATGCCCCTCGAGAGGTCGGTGGAAAAAAATAGAAATTTTTCGGGCGAGTTCTTGAAAGGATGTGAGAGTGAAAGTTGGATAGGGGACGAAAAAGAAGATGGTAGGAAGAAAAACAGAGGGAAAAGGCTGTGATCTGCACCCTGGAGAGGAAAAAGAGTGGGGGAGATGACATGGCATGCTATATTAGGATAAGTGGGCCCTTAGAGTGCCACATTTGCACACATTAACTTGGTGAGAAGAAGGAGCAGAGGAGAGATGGTAGAGTGCAACCCCCAATTCCCACATATTTGACACATCTCTGAGTGGTTTTGATCATTTGGGCAGGCACCAGAGGCTGGACCCCATGTAGGGCCTAACCCTAGCTTTGAGATATTTTGATTTGCGTGCATTTTTGGGGTTCAGGAATTGGATTTTGCCATGGAGGCACTATCGCTAGGTCGTGCAACGCCAAAAGAACGCGGATTAGCACCATCCTCTGGATTGGTGTCAAATACATAGCGTATTAGTGCCATCGTCTGTTTTGGCATAATGTGCGCAAGGGTTAGGGTTTTGGCATTTTAGCGCCAAATGATCATTATAGTAGCGCTATGTGCTATACTAGCACTAGTTGTTAGAGTAGCGCTATATTTGGTTTTAGCACAATGTACAAGATTAGCTCAATGTCTGATAAATGCACTTTCGGGAGGATTGGTGCTATTCCTTAGAATAGCACCAAGTGGTAGAATGACGCCATTTGCTAAAATGGCGCTAAGTATTGAGCATAGTGGTGCTATATGTGATAGTGGTGCAAAGTATATTATGCAGTGGCGCTATTGTATGTAATAGCGCCATGAGAAGAAGTAGTAGCGCCATTTTTAAAATGGCACAAAGCGTTGTCTATTTTGGCACCAAATGAATGATTCTGGCTTTTAGACATTAGAAGAAAGGGGTTGATATCTGACTAGAAAGTTGTGGATGCAAGATCCAAAGTCATTTATAGTGTACTCACGAGAGTGACATTTGCCATCAATGATGGCATTATTCGATCAGTTTGATGATGCCACTTGGGCCTAGCTGGCTAGATTAGGTCTTCTCATATTTGCGTCAATGCCAATGTTGCGAGCTCATAGAACTCTGATGACTATGGTTGTAGAGCGGTATCGGTCGGAGACTTGCACGTTTTTGTTACCTACTCGAGAGATTACCATCACTCTTGAGGAAGTTTATCGCATCCTCAAGCTACCTATTCGTGGCTGTTGGGTGACATATGATACTAGGAGGGGGCAACAAGCCTTGATCAAAGTGTTTGGCGCTGATCACATTATCTTATCGGTAGATGGTAGAGAGATGAGTTATGAGGGGACTATGGCGGTGGGTGCAGATCCATTTGCCTTATTCATGTGCACATTGATTGGTGGTGTGGTGATGCCAGATAGGCGGGGCAGGGGATTCCTAGTTGGATGGGGAGAGGTGATCAAGGGGATGGTCAGGCATGAGACCATCTATGCCTAGGGACCAGTGATGCTAAGGCAACTGTATCATGAGATGCATACAGTGGTTTACCTTTATGATTCAGCATTATCAACTAGGGTTACTCTACTGTGTGTGTAGATTTGGGAGCACACAACAGTCACTCAACTGAGATGTGGGTACTACCATCATCTGTTCAAGGCCTTTGTATTTCTATATCAGGATGCGGAGTACACTTACACTGGACAGGTTTGATACTAGAGACGAGTGCTGGATGATGTGATTCGATTGACTTGGTGACCATACATTAGGGTGGAGGTGTGGCCAGATGATGATGTGTATCTGCCTTTTACTTTCCAACAACATTATTTGATGGGTCATGGAGCGCACATGATCAACATGTATCTACCATCATAGGTGATGTGATAGTTCTGGTTGCAGCAGGATACCCCATAGTAGATGGCCATTTTTGTGTGGACTCATTGAGATGTCTATTAGTAGCCTGCAGCCATACAACTATGGGTTGCTCTGGAGGACTTTGTGGCTTTATGGTCGGTACAGTGGGATTGGGGGAGCACGGTCAGGGATGCAAGCACTACTCATGCATATGATATATGGTGGCAGATGTGGCGGCTAACCTGGTTTACTGATTCAACCGAGGAGGTAGTCCCTGTGGAGGAGGCAGTGGGATCAAGGGATGATGATTCAGAGGATGATGGGGGTAATGATTCTGATGGGGATGATTTCCTGGAGGAGGGCGAGGAGATCATTGCTGACTACATCATGGAGGGGGGAGGAGATGGAGAGGAGAGGGTGGTTGGGGGAGATGGGCAGCTGATGGATGTGTTGGCAGCAGTGGCAACTAGACAGGTGCCCCAGTAGCAGGTGAGACAGTAGGTACTTGTGCAGCAGGTTCCTATTGAGCAGGTGTAGATTGGAGTGGGGCAACAGCAGGGAGGACCTCAGCAGCATGGGGGACAACCAAGGGTGGGCAGGGGTGTTTTACCCCCACCACAGGTTGTGCAACAGCAGCAGGTAGTGGTAGCAGGGCATTAGGCGGAGGCAGGCCCTTCAGGGGCGAGTGGGGAAGTAGAGGTTGAGAGGTTGGCCTCTCATTGGTGGGCTCAGAGTGAGGAGTAGGTTGAGACTCTACAGGCGCAGGTAGCTAGCCTACAGGAGGCTTTGGAGAGCCGTGAGCCAAAGTTGGAGTAGCTACGGATGACAGTGGCATTATTGAATGGCACAGATGGGTAGGTGGTAGCACTGCGGGCATAGTTAGCCTAGGTTCAGGTGGACCTAGTGATTTTGATCAGAGAGTGAGATGCAGCACTAGCTAGGGCACAACAGGCAGAGACCACGGTGGGCAGTCTGTAGGCTTCAGGTGCTGGCCTGGCCCTAGTTTTGACTTTGATGCAGACACAGCTGTCCCAGGCACAGGCACAGACGTATCAGCTACAGGGATAGTTGACTCAGGTATAGGGACAGTTGGGGGAGGTCAGAGGACGGTTGGATTATTATCAGGCCTTGTATCATGCAGCAGTGCCTACAGATCAGCGTGTGCCGAGTTATAGTTAGGTTAGTGGATCGTGGGCATCTAGATCACACAGGTCTAGATCTATTCAGTCTGTCTAGCAGGTGATGGATCCCCCATCACAGGTGCCCCAGCAGGTTCCTTAGGTTCAGGTTTAGCCGCAGCCACAACCAAAGATAGGACCACAGCTTCCACCAAGGTCAGGCTCTCCTAGTGCTTCAGAGAGAGGGTCTTCTGTGTGACTATTGTATCATGTTAGCCCTTAGAGGCATTGTATCAAGACATTACATTTTTTGATGTGTATATATAAGCGATGTACATTTTTTGTGATGATGATATATGATATGATGCGTTTTGATGACCTATATGTTTGTTTATGATGATGTTATATGATTATGATGATGCTCTATGATGATTAATGTAGTATGTTTTATGTTGATGTTATGGATGTACCTATTGATGTAATATGATGGATGCAATGATGATTTATTTATTGTGATATATACATGTTTGTGATCTATGGTTTATGATGTATAATGCAAATAAATGTTCAAATTAATAAGCATTTATTATGGATGCAAAAATGTGATGCAATGGAAATGTATGTTTTTATAAACACATGTTATGTATGGAAAATATGGATATGCAACTAGATGATTGTAAAATGTAGCTAAATGATTATGATTGTGATTATGCAATGTGATTAAATGATTATGCTATGCAAGTAAATGTAACTAAATGATTATGAGATGATATATAGAGTGCAATGTGATGATTAATCATTTTAAAATGCACTTATGTGATTTAAATGCTTATGATATGATGTGCAATGTTAAATGATGTATAAAAATGCACCTAAATGATATGCAAATAAAATGATTATGATATGAAAACTAAATGACTCTAGAATGAACCTAAATGATTACGATATGCAACTTAACAGATTCTAAAATGAACCTAATGAGATGATATGCAAATTAACAAATTCTAAAATGAACCTAATGAGATGATATGCAAATTAACAGATTCTAAAAATGAACCTAATGAAATGCATGTTAAATGATTATGATATGTAGCTAGATGATATGTGAGATGCAAATTAGGTGATAGGTGAGATGATCAAGTCCTAATACACATGATGTTCTTTGTTGGACCCTAGGTGGTGGGGCTGTGCGATAGAGGCATAGGTGTGGAGAGGATAAGGGTGGATGGATGGGGTACAGATAGGATTTGGGAGTGGCTAGATTGTGTGGGGAGGGATAAGGGAATTGTTAGGTCATAAGACACCACGTCATTGAGGGGGAGATATGGTTTGGTTCGGGGTGTGTTGAGTGAGAGTTAGTTGGAGGGATAGGATTAGTGAGGGGATTTGGGAAGGTGGGGGGGATAGGGTAGGTGATTACGAAATCTAGGTCGAGATGGTATAGTCGAATAAATGATTAGGGTGATGATTTGAGCTAGTAACAGTAGTTGCATAACATTATTTGAGAGCATTTCGTAGTTTACTATAGCAATATAGGATATAGTTCACAAAGGTATGAAATGACCTAGGTGATGATATATATCCCACGATTGCATGGACTAGACCCACAAACAATAGGTTGATTTCATGCGTGCCCAAGGTAGTATAACCTTGCCTATCCTAGGAAGGGGACTCATAGTGATGAGTGCCCATAGTACATATAAGGTACTGATACCTATATATGTAAATGAGGCACGTCATACTAGAACTGACCCAGGCTTCAAGATATGAATACTATTCTTGGAGTAATGAAACCAACCCACAAGCACAGCATACAGAAACAATGACCATGTCTACTCCAGGTGTTGTCCGCTACTTATCATGATATAATGAGATCAAGGTAGCTTTGGAGATGACCTAAAGGGAGACAAAAAGATAAAAATCAATAATCAAAAAGACCAACAAAAAAAGATACAAATAGCCTTTGTGTATTCTTGCCAAGATACATGTTGATAGGATGACAGATTCTTGTCCTTTGTAGGAACGATATATCCTAGGATGCGAATCAGTTGGATTTTGTTGGATAATTTTTGAAAGGTGGGCAAAAGGATAGTCAGGCTATGTGTGGGATTATAGTTGGTATGTTGATTGATGATTTTTGCGTGAGGGGACAAGCTTCAAGTGTATACTTAATGTGTGTACCATTTATCAGGTCCAAAAAGCTCAGTGTATGGTGACCATCCAAACGGGGTGGATGGGTACATCTTAGGTACCTGAGTACTTGAAACTTCCTTCATATTCTAAACTGCCTACATACCCTGTGTCCACAGGATCAAGGTACTTTCAAGATGCAGGCAAAATGAATATGTAGTTCCGATATGACTTGATGATGTGGGAATGGTTTAGGATTGGTGTGATGTGATGAGTTGATAGATGTTGATGGTTGTGAGTTATAGTGAGGGTGATGTATGGGGGGTGATCTGCGGTGAATTGTGTTGTTTTTGGATTTTCTAATTTTATATTTTTTTTTAGATTTTTTGATTTTGTATTGTTTTTGGATTTTTTGGTTTTCAGCTATAAAAAGGGGAGCTTACAAGGATACTCATTCCATTAGTTAGCCTTGGGATGGGATAGTGTGGGTTGGGTGATAGGACTTGATGTTTAGGAATTCCAAGCCATGGGATGTGTGCGATATGGAGTGTTGTGACGGAAAGAGGACTTATTAGATGGTAGAACTAGCCACTATGCATGGCGCCTGAAATAGGTTTTCACCATGGTGTTTATCCAAGGCATCACCGAAGTGATTTTCACCATTGGAAGTTTTTATTGCACTCAGATTTTTCTTGACTTTAACATTTTGGGGTTTTTTTGATTTTTTGATTTTTTTGATTTTTGACTTGGGGTACCTAATGGGTTATGCATAAAATTTCTTTAGATGTAGGATGTTCATAAGCTCATCCAAAGGCTACCCCTCAGGTGTTGCAAGCTGATATGCTCCTGATCCATAGTCGGCTGTGACGACATACAGTCCTAGCCAATTGGGTTCAAACTTTCATTACTTAGGGCGCTCCTGTAAGTTCCTCTGATTTTTCATAAGGACAAGGTCACCTACTTCAAATTTTTTAGTTTCTGATCCTCTTGTTGTAGCTTCTTCTGAGGTGATTTTGATATGCCTGCAGGTGGTTCAACGTAGTGAGGCATTTCTCATCCAGTAATTCTAGTTGATGCAACCGTGCGACTCGGTATTCCTCATCAGAGATTATGTTTTGTAGGGATACTC